>JAAGEH010002534.1:12175234-12216572 GCA_011751065.1 Lasiurus cinereus | reverse complement strand
ACACACACACACACACACACACACACACACACACACACACACACACACACAAGTGTGCGTGCATAATATGCAAATTAGCCGGATGCCATAATAGTCACAATTGCTCAGGAGATGGCTGTGAGCGCAGTGCACAGGAGGGGACTGCTGCACGATGAGGCAAGCCACGGACGGTGTAGGCCCACAGGGAGCAGAGTGGAGCAGGATCACAGAGAGCAGGGAGCAGGGCCTGCCTGCCAGCCATCGTGGGGGTGAGCAGGCCCACAGATAACAGGGCCTACCAGCTGGGGCACACCAGCAATCCTGCCTCTGTGAACTGCAGAGGAAACACCTTTTCTGACCCCTCATTGGCTAAGTTCTCGGTATGCCACTCACAGTGTTCTTGGAAACTTGCATAATAAGAATCCAAGAAGGTGATTTAGGATTTTTTCCACCTCTCTCCTGGAGGAAAATATGAAGGTCCGCTGCTCGAGGGGCTAAGAAATGTCATATACTGTCCTAGCCAGTTTAGCTCAATGGATAGAGCCTTGGTCTGCCAACCAGCAGGGTCTGGGTTCAATTCTGGTCAAGGGCGTGTACCTGAGTTGCAGGCTCCTCCCTGGCCAGGGACCACGTCAAGGCTCATGCAGGAGGCAACCAATCAAAGTGTTCCTCTCACATTTATGTTTCTATTTTCTCCTCTCTCTTCCATGCTCTCTAAAAATCAATGGAAAAATATCCTCAGGTGAGGATAAAAAAAAAAGAAAGAAATGTCATGTTCTATGAAAGACACATCTTGAAAATGCCTAAAGAAAGTTGTCATTTTTTCATGGTGAAGAGACTGGAGTCCGTGTTGATGAAATCACCTTGGCAGCTGCAGTGGCCAGCAATGGCAGCAGTGGGTTGATGGGGGCAGCACCTTCCCCTGATCAGCCTGGTTGCCTCCTACAGAAGGAGGCAAGACTGCAGCTTAGGCCTAAGCCTTCAGTAGGACATCCCCTGAGGGCTCCTGGATTGGAGAGGGTGCAGGCCGGGCTGCGGGACTGCCTCCTACTGTGCAAGAATTTTGTGCACTGGGCCTCTAGCACCTAAGATTTAAAAAAATGTTTTTGACTGTTAGTTCTTTCATAGTTTTAACAGCTCTTTCTTGTAGTTCCTCCCCACAGATCTAACACATATTTTCTCTATGAAGAAACGATGTAGGTTTACAGAAAAAGCCCCATCAAGATAGACCTCAATAGCCGAGACCGGTTTGGCTCAGTGGATAGAGCGTCAGCTTGCAGACTGAAAGGTCCCAGGTTCGATTCCGGTTGGGGGCATGTACCTTGCTTGCGGGCACATCTCCACTGTGGGGTGTGCAGGAGGTGGCTGATCGATGTCTCTCTCTCATCGATATTTCTGACTTTCTATCCCTTTCCCTTCCTCTCTGTAAAAAATCAATAAAATATATTTTTTAAAAAATAGACCTCAACTGAAAGTACTTTTTTAAATTACGATCACAAACTCCAGGTCCAATACCATATGATTTAACTTATATGTGGAATCTAATGGAAAAAATAATCTGACGAATAAAATAGAAACAGAGGCATGGATACATGGAACAGACTGACAGATGTCAAAGGGGAGGGAAAAGGGGAGGACTGAATGAAAGGTGAAGGGGTTAATTAAAGAGCACACAGGCATAATCCATAGAAACAGACAACAGTGTGATGATGGCCAGAGGGAAGCCAGGGATGGGTGGAAGTGGGCAAAGTTGGTGGGGTGGAAAATGGGAACATGTGTAATAATATCAACAATCATATAATAAAAGAGTAATATGTAAATTGACCATCATTCCAACTGCCCCCATGTGGACATAAAATGGCCACCACAAGATGGCCAGCAGGAAAGGGCAGTTGTGGGCAATCAGGCCAGAAGGGGAGGGCAGTTAGGAGGAACCAAGCCTGCAAGGGAGGGCAGTTGGAGGCAATCAGGCCTGCAGGGAAGGGCAGTTGGGGGCAACCAGGCTGGCAAAGGAGGGCAGTTAGGGGTTACTGGACCATCAGGGGAGGGCAGTTGGGGGCAAAAAGGCCTGGAGGGGAGAACAGTTAGGGGTGAGCAGGCTGGTAGGGGAGGGCAGTTAGGGTGACCAGGCCGGCAGGGGAGAGCAGTTAGGGACAATCGGGCCAGCAGGGGAGCAGTTAGTTGTCAATCAAGCTGGCAGGGTAGGAGTTAGGGGGCAATCAGGCAGGCAAGTGAGCGATTGGCAGCCAGCAGTCCTAGATTGTGAGAGGGATGTCCCAGATTGAAGAGGGTGCAGGCTGGGCTGAAGGACAACTCCCTTATCCCCTGTGCGTGAATTTCGTGCACCGAGCCTCTAATAAATAAAAGAAGAAAAAATAAGAATTATGATCATAAAGATACCATACACAATTTTAAATTATCAATGTTAAGCAGTAACTCAAAAACAGGTAAAGACTAAATGATGTATTATTTAATAGTCATACAAATATGGTAACACTATTTTTTTTTAAAGGAGTTCTAGACTGTTATTATGAGGATTGAAAATAACATGTATCAAATACTCAGCATAGTATCCCCTCATGGATTCAGCCTATTTCTTCTTATGACACTAAGAGACCTAATGACAGATGGGATCCTTGTCAGGGTTAAACGAGGTAATAGATGTGAAGGCACTTTTAAGAATTGAAATGGGTTCTTATATAAAGTGTCATGTGAAAAGATACAGAATATTTTCTCTATGGACTTAAAATTGTTGGGTAATTTCTTATCATATCAGTTAAGATAGTTATGCAGTTTGGGGACTCTTAATTACAGCTGTTCCAACCTATTAACCTGGTCACACCTCGAGTGCTCTGTAGTTAAACTGGTGCCCACACTCTGCTATAAAAAACAAACCTTTTCTGAGGTGGAGCCACTGCCAACATAAGCACTTATGGCCCCTGTGGAGGTTCATCCTCGACAGGAGCATCTGAAGAAATGGACTATTATGAAGAGGAGATGTCATCCATTAACCAAAGGCAGCTCCTCGGCCTTCTGTCCAGGGGAGGCGTCAGGCTGCAAGCTGCACGGAAACTGCTTCTACCTTGCAATGGATGCAACTTGAGTTATAAAACACTTTTTCAGCAGGATATAAAAATAAAAGCAGGCCCAACCAACATGGCTCAGTGGTTGAGCATCAACCAGGCTCAATTCCCGGTCAGGGCCCATGCCCAGGTTGCTGTCTCGATCCTCAATGGGGGCATGCAAGAGACAGCCAATCAGATGATATTTCTCTCTCCCTCTCCCTCTCTGAAATCAATAAAAAAAAGTTCTGAAAGTAAATAATAAATAAAAATAAAATTATATATTCTATGTTCCAACTACATTTATCACAACACTGTGTAGTATTTCCACCACATCCATCCCCAGAGAACATATACTTACGCATTAGATAAAACTACAGAGTGTGCAGGGAAAGTTACTGCAGATAAGTTTAGAGCTAACATTTCTGGAGCACCTAATAAGTTCCAGAGGTTGAGTACTTACTATCTCGTTTAATTCTCAGAACATCCCTATGAGATAGGAATTGTTAGCTTCATTTTACTAAGAGGAAAACAGGCTCACAGAATCTAAATGACTTGTCCATGTTGACACAGATAGTAATTGCCAGAGCTGGAACGTGAACCCAAATCTGATTGATCCCAAGTGTGAGCTCCTACTAACTCATGGTACTGTCCATCTAGATGTGTAGACACCATTGCCAACACCCTGATAATTAGCATTGCTTGTGAGAAGTATGGAGCCACCAAAATGGCTATATCAATTGCAGTATAAGCATCCCAGAAATAATCTTTTGGGTAACTTATTTTTGAAGGAATATAGAGTGCAGTGAGAGAAGAATGATCATAAAGAAACCAGACCACATGCTTGAGCCTGAAAAGCTAGACATGGTAAGCCTGGTAAAATGGGGGATCCCCGAAAACGTTTTAATACTTGCAATGCTGTGATTACATTGTAATGACTCAAAGCAAAACAGGAATATAGCTTTTCAAAAGACATAGAGATCTACAGATGGAATGAATGGGCTGCTCTGAGAGGTAAAAAGATTCCCACCACTCTTAGGTTCAACAGAAGTTAGAGGACACCTCACCATGGATTATGAAATTAGATGTGAGTCATCTCACATATATGAACCAAATTTCATAAACTTGCTAACAACTGAACTTTGGGTAATTTTGCAAAGACATAGCTAGACAACTAGAAACAGCAGGGCTGAGGAGGGGATTAGGGAAGACTAGTCGAAGATGAGGTAAAGAGTAGGAGTTTCCATTCAAGGAAGTACCATAACAAAATGATTGAACAAGGTAATTTCCTCTAGAGTGGCTGAAGCTGTCAAATGTCATGATCAAGACAGGCTGGTAGCCCAACCTGTGTGGCTCAGTGGTTTAGCATTGGCCTATGAATCAGGTGGTCATGGTTCAATTCCTGGTCAGGGCACAGACGGGAGTTGCAGGCTCAGTCCCTGGTGTGGGGCATGCAGGAGACAGCCAATCAATGATTCTTATCATTGATGTTTCTATCTCTTTCTCCCTCTTCCTTCCTCTCTGAAATCAATAAAAATACATTAAAAAAAAAAAAGACAGGCTGATAGCCATGATTCCTACTACTCTGACCTAGAGTAATAAAAGTGACCAATTTTACAAATAGAAAAGCATGAAGCAGACCCTTAGAATGTCAGAAATAAAAAATAGAATTATCATGCCATGTTCTTTAATTCTTGTACTCTTAATGTCCAGCAGCATCCCTATCTTGAGTACCATAATACTCCAATCTATAATAATAAAAGCGTAATATGCTAATTAGACTGGACAGGCAAATGACCTTCTGGACAACTTTCCAGATAAAGCCAGGACTGCGAGGGCAAAGCCCCTTGCACAAATTTCTTGCATTGGGCCTCTAATATCCTAATAATCTTTGTTGCTTAAGATAGCTTGAGTTTCTCTCATTTGCAATTAAGAGACTTAGTACATGGGTAACACAAGGAAAGAAGATTTGGGGGGAAAAGTGTACTTATACTTGAAAACTTTTGGATAGATGAATAGCTCAGTGTTCCCAAACCAAATTAAAGCCTTCTCTCTTCCCAAATCCAGGTTTCAGTGCTCCGGCCATGAGCTCCAACAGCAGAGAACTGGCCTGACTGTCTAGATTCACTAAATTATCAATTACCCATAGACAGAGGTTGTGCTTTTCTTGCTCACTGATATAACCCAGCACTTGGCATTGTCTTTTACAAGTTAATGTATGTTTCTTATTTCTACATTCAGTAATTTTCTATCCCAAGAAATAGCAGCACATGATGGAAACAATTGGTCTGCTATGCAGAAGACCTGGATTCTACTTCAACCTCTACAGCAAACATATCTCAATTCACTTACCAGCAAAACAGGAAGATAACCTTTATTCCATTTACTTCCATGTACCATTTACTTCCCAACTCAAACATTAACGACAATCATAGTCCAATCTTGCTTTTATAAGCAAGGTATATAGGATTTCCTCACTTTAATCCTGTAAAGAGGATGTTTTCTTTACAAATCTGTGACACAGGCGAAGGCTCAGATCTCCTGTCTGGCTATGAGTGGGGCCAGCTGACAGCCTCGTTGCTAGCTTTGTCACGATTCACCTGTTTTGCAGCCAAGGTCATGCTAACCTCAGGGTGGCCAAAGCCCTGACAAGGCAATGTTGTGAGGGTCTAGCCTAGTGGTTCTCAAAAACAGATATTTACATTATGATTCATAACAGTAGCAAAATTAGTTATGAAGTAGCAATGAAAATAACTGTATAGCTGGGGGTCACCACAACACGAGGAACTGTATTAAAGGGTTGTGGCATTAGAAAGGTTGAGAACCACTGGTCTAGCCACTTCCATCCAACATACTACTCCTCTGATAGCCAGGTTTTGCTGCTCTGGAGCTAACCATTGGGCTAACAGTGATTTTCAATTGATATGTAGCAATAATTTTTAAAACATGTAATACCTATTTACTAGTAATCAGGGCAACTGATCCCATTACCATTAGATTGTCAAATTAAAAAATGACAACAGCCAACACAACAGCAATCTGATGTGAATGAATCAAAATTACACCTATTTTTTGTCAGATTGGTAAAAAAAAATTTTTTCATGTGCCATAGAATTTTACCTAATTTAAAAAAAAATTTTTAAGTGTTTTTTATTGATTTCAGAGAGAAAAGAAGGATAGATAGAAACATCAGAGACATATTAGGGACCAAGCCCACAACCCAGAAATGTGCCCTGCCTGGGACTAAACCAGGGACTTCTTGGTTCATGGGTTTTGGCTCAACCACTGAGCCACACTAGCCAGGTCACAGAATTTTAGCAATTACTTTATGTGTGCCATGAAATCAAAAAGATTAAAAATCGCTGGGCTAACAGCAATTCTGTCAGCTTGGTATCACAGAGTAACAGCTTCCTTCGGCTAATGCTGCATCATTCCTTTACTTCTACATTTCTCCCACATTGCACTTTGGAATCCATTGTAGCACTTATTTCCTGGAGAATCCTGTAATAAAATCAAAGATGTTTTTGCTTCTGTCTAGCTTCTTAAAAATGTTTTTACTAAAAGCCTGGTGCATTAAAATTCATGCACGGAAGGTGGGGTCCCTCAGCCTGGCCTGCCCCCTCTCAGTCTGGGAGTTCTCAGGGGTGGGAGGTGACCCAGCAATCAGAGGAAGACAATGCCATCACACTTTTGCTGCTGCCACTGCTGGCAGTGCCTCTGCCAGCACTGGTTACCTGAGCCCTGGACGGCCCTGGACTGAGCGGACTGGGTGCCACCATCTTTGAGGGCATCACAATCAATTAGCATAATCCCTCCTTATTGGTTGTGGATGCTGCCATCTTTGCAACATGTGAGGGTCAATTAGCATATTCTCTTTATTAGATAGGATGTTTCAGAAAGAGAGGGAATCTTGATTGGCTGCCTCCTGCACACCCCCTACTTGGGATCAAGCCTAAAACCAGGGCATACCGTGACCTCCCAGTGAATGAGTCAATGTTCAACCATCGAGCCATACCGGCTGGGCCAAATCTAATCTATTAATTTACTCTCTCATTCACTACATCTCTTGGAGGCTTTCTGTCAGGATGTGCCATTTTAGTTTAGTATTCCCCAAAACATTTTAACTCCAGTACAAGCTACAATTACTTTTTTTTTTAAATATTTTATTGATTTTTTACAGAGAGATGGAGAGTTAGAAACATCAATGAGAGAAACATCGATCAGCTGCCTCCTGCACCCCCCCACACTGAGTACGTGCCTTGATCAGAATCAAACCTGGGACCTTGTAGGCTGATGCTCTACCCACTGAGCCAAACCAGTTTCAGCTACAATTACTTTCTTCACAAAAAAATATTGCAATTTTACCAGAAAAAAATATTTAAACATATTTCATTATATTTAGTAAATTTTCTATTTTATTAAAAAAAATCAAAACCAAAACTTTTAAGAGCTGGTAAACAGAAAAATACACCAAAGCTTAACAGCACCATCTGGTGGTGCTTAACAGGACTGTTCACTACTCAATCATTTAGAAAAAGACCTTTTGAAGGTAACACTTTTAGATTATCTTCTGTCCATCTAGCTTAGTTTTAAAATATGACCAAATATGCCCTGGTTGATGTGCGTCAGTTGGTTGGAGTGTTGTTCCATACACTGAAAGTTGTGGGTTTGGTTCCCTACATAAATCGCAGATTCAATACCTGGTCAGGGCACTTACCGGAGGCAAATGATTGATGTTTCTCTCTCACATCAATGTTTCTCTCTTAAATTCACACAAAAACACACTTCCCTTCTCTCTAAAATCAATAAGCATGTCCTTGGGTAAGAATTACAAAAATAATAAAAATTAAAAATTTTTTGAAATTGGTCAAAAAGTATAATTAAAGTTAAATCAAGTCTTTAAAGTTGGTGAGTATATACAGGTCTTGTTTTCCATTTCAGAATTTTGGAGCATAGCAACGTCTTCTCATCTCTCTCATCACTATAGTACAAACTATTAACTTACCTTGCTTAATTTTTGTAGCATTTATTAGTATATGACATTTTATAAACATTTTTATCTTTTGATTATCTGGTTTCCCTGTAAGACTTTCTCTTCTCTTCCCTCTATCAGGAGAGAGCGTTTGTCTTATTGAGTCCAATAATCCTCAGTGTTGGCAAAACTTTTTTGAATAAATGAATCCTTCTTAATTTAATAAACAGCTACTTTTAGATCAGTCTTGGAATTAGAAAAAAAAAATTTACCTGAAAGAAAACTTTCCTGTAATCTTAAAGATTTTAGGATAAGAACTGAGCCACTAAAGAAGTTCATGGCCAATAGGGGAGAACTAAGGCCTGGCTAGAAGAAAGACCACATTGGTCTAGAGATGATTTTCAGACGTGCTCAAACGTGTTAGTAAAAATGAAAGGCTGAAGGGAATGTTCATCTCTAATGCATCACATTTCCAACAATTCTGATACAGACATGCAGTCCAGCTTGAATATGTATAGGAATGTGAAGTTGCTATCTCATAGGGCATACTGCCAATTATATTTTGAGACTTTAAACCACCATCAGTAGCTAAAATCACACAATGGGACTGAATAATTATAGTCCAAAGATTAATATCATCAATTAAAAAACAAATATAAAAGGTGTTAATTAGAAAAATTCTTTATTTCTGCTCTTTTCATACACCTTATTGTTCAGGAAACAGTCTTACATACACATTTGATATAATGTGCTGCTATCACACACTCTGTTTAAAGACAAAGCACCACAGGTAAAACTGATCAGCTGTCCAGAGTTCCCAGCTTATGGGATCTCGCTCCCTGAATATATATTCATTTCTGAAAGTCAGAAATGTCATCTCCAAAATAATGTTAAGATGGTTGTAAAAAATAATTACTCTATTCAATATTATAGGTGTAGAAACGGAGTATATTTTCTTTAAATTAAAAACTGAGAAGAAAATGACACTTAACCTTGGTATATCAGTGTAGGTCAGCAGGAAGAAACACTGTATAAGCTTGTCTCTTTGATATCAAGAAGATATTCTAGTCCGAGCTTTAATATGTTTCCATGTTTCCTACTAGATGCTTCTTTTCTGCTGCTTTTTATTCTTTTTCATATTCATAGCAGAATTTTGATACCACCTTTAAAACTTCATTATCAGGAACAAATCCAGTATCCACAGATTTCTTCTCAAAAGGCACACTAACCCATCAGATAGCCCCTACAGAAACAAAATTTATAAACACAAAAAGTGAAAAGGGAGCAACATTTCAAAATGCTCCAATAATTTTTATGATGAATCAAAATAATATGAAAATACTAAAGGTCTGATGCACAAAATTTGTGCACAGGTAGGGTCCCTAGGCCTGGCCAGCGATAAGGGCCGATCAGGGACTTCAGGCTGTCAGCCAAGGCCTCCCTTTTTTCTGCACCATCCCCTGGTGGTCAGTGCACATCATAGCGAGTGATTGAACTCCCAAGGGAACAATATGCATATTAGGCTTTTATATATAATTGTGGGATTCCTTTTTATGGTTTTTAGTTCATTATCTGCACCCTTCTCCCACCCTTCAATATTTTATTGGGCCTCAGTTCCATTACGTTTCCTCCTCAAAGGATAAAGTTACCAACCAATATGCTAAACAACACAAAATGAGGGAGGGGGGTGGTAAATAAAAAAAAAGTTATGTAAAAATTAAAGAATCAGGATCAATTTTCTTTGGACGTTCTCAAGTGTAACAAAAATCATAAACCTTTTAATGGGAAAAAGCTGATTTTCATTTTCTAAAAACCTGAATATTACCAAAGGAGGAGGCAAGAGAATCAGGAGCTACTCACAGCTGGAAAGTGAGCCCTAAACCCTCAAGAAACAGTGCCAAAGTGTAGGCCTGCACCTCTGCTCCTCGGGAAATGTCTGGACAGCATGGTAGGGCCTAAGCTGTAGCTGTTGAGCAGGTTGAACTTCATTTGGATCAAACAGGAGATCCTTTTACTGAATGTACAACTTAGGCCCTAGAATCCCTTTTAAATTTAAGCATTAAGTTTGATTTTCTAAAGTTCCAAACTTTTCCCTTTGCAATTAATCTTTGCAACCTATTAGTAAGGACCTACAAGATTGAGGGAGCAAGGGGGAGACTAGATAAAACTAGCCACATTAGGAAAGGATTTAATAGACCCTGTCTTCACTGATGCCTTCAGAACTTCTCTCCTTTGGACCCTATAACACTCCTGTAGTAAATACTACTCATGTAATTAAGTTCTTGATGATGTTAGTTATTATCAGTTCAGAGTTAAGTTTATCTATAAAGTAAGGAATCAAAACCCTTCATAGGACTGAGATCCACTACAATGCCTGGCACATAGCAGATAGTTAGAATGTGATTTTCCTCTATTCCAGCTTCTGGACTTTCTTGAACCCAGATCTACGCACAGCCAATGCGATCTCCTAGAACTCATTTTTACTTCCTTTCCTGCTGTATCAGCCTGGCCAATCCAAACTCAGAGTACAAAGAGAATTTATATCTCACACATAACAACCACCTTTGCAATAACTCCAATACAACCCAATACTACTTACCCACACCCACCCCCCAAACACCAAGAAAAAAAACCTAAAAAAATAGAAATTTTTAGGATATACGTATATTAACATTGAGGACTCAACATTGCTACTATAGTGCCTGATACTTCACAATACGTGTACTGTAAGAATTAAACTTCACAAGAAAGAAGTGTTCAAGATTGTAAGGAAGTATGCACTAATATATGCACCAGCAGAGGTTACTCAACAGCTAGCCTACACTTGGCAGTCCTGACATACTGAAGACTCTTTAGGGATAGCTGCCTGTCACCTGCACATACTGACAGGTGAGCACAAACTTTTGGACATTGAACTCTTGATACAGTTATATGTTGTAACTAGTGCGTGATCTATGCTTATGCATTATAAATCCATGGATTATTTTCAACCTATATCCAGATGGATAAGAGTACTTAGCCCAATCGGCATTGTTCAGTGGTTGAGCATCAACCTATGAACCAGGAGGTCAGGGTTCAATTCCCAGTCAGGGCACATACCCAGGCTGCAGGCTTGATCCTAGTGTGGAGCATGCAGGAGGCAGCCAATCAGTGATTCTCTCTCAGCACTGATGTTTCTCTCTCTCCCTCTCCCTTCCTCTCTGAAATAAAAATATGTATTTTTTAAAAAGAGTACTTAAAGAAATCCTTGTTCAAGCTGCCAAAAATACATAATCCAACCCAAGGATATGTTTATATGTTTTGTTTTGTTTTATTACTGATTTTATAGAAGAAGGGAGGGCAGGGAGAGGAGACATATAGGATTGAATTTCACTAAAATGGAAGAATCATATATATGCATCATCCTAGTCCCTAAATGATGTTAATTTAAGTAAAATATTATTAAACTAGAGGCCCAGTGCATGAAATTCATGCGTGGGGGGGGGGGGAAGGGAGGTAGTTCCTCAGCCCGACCTGCACCCTCTCGAAATCTTGGACCCCTTGGGGGATGTCTGACTACAAGACATCATCCCTCTCACAATTCAGGACCGCTGGTTTCTAAGCACTCGCCTACCTGCCTGCCTGATCGTCCCTAACTGCTCACCTGCTTGATCACCCCTAACCTCTCACCTGTCTGCCTCATCGTCCCTAATCACTAGTCTGCCTGCCTGATCTAACCACTCTGCCTGCCTGATTGCCTCTAACCGCTTGCCTGCTTGCCTTATTGCCCCTAACCACTCTAACTGCCTAATCATCCATGATTCATCTGCCTGTCTGATCACTCCTAACTGCTTGCCTGCCTGCCTGCCTGATTGTCCCTAACCGCCTTGGCCCCAGTTTCATCCAGAAGACATCTGGAAAGCCTTTCAGCTGTCTGGTCTAATTAGCACATTATGCTTTTATTATTATAGATTGTTATTTTTCAAGTTCCTCCTCCCCCCATTTTCTGCCTTTAGAAAAATTTATTTTCTGAACTGATCCCATGATCTTAAGATTTACTCAGGGACCCCTAGCTTTTCTCATCAGGCTTAATAAACACTAGTTCAAATTACTAAAATGGCAATTTTTACTAGTCTGAGCAAAGCAGGCCTTTTGTCTTCAACCATAAAATAGTTATCTATTTAGTCTATTTTATACAGCTTTACAAAACTTATAAAAGCATTTTAGTAAGCAGTCAATAGCTCTATTATTCCAAAAGTCAAATGCCTGAGCTAAAAGAAAAATACACTAATCCTAAGGAGAGGACATAAAATCATAAGAAAGAATGGGGAGCATAGGTAGGATGAGAACAAGTCTGGTTCTATGGGCAGCAGCCCACTTTTGTTCTGCTGTGTCTCCAAAGGTTCCTCCTGTTTTGTTGTTAATTTTTAATAGTCTCCTTATCCTTTCTGGGAGCCTCCTTTTTTTTGTTTTGCTATGGAAAACTCTAGCTTCTTCCATATACTCTTCCAGTACACCTTTTCCAACAGGGACAGAAAAAAAGAGGAGCAAAAAGAAAAGGCTGAAGCACCTACTAGTAAGTCCTCATACAATTTAGCCAATTGCCAAAATTGTTTCCCCTGGACAGAAACAGGAGCCACTGGCAGAGGAGTCTGAGGGAGTTATATGGCCACACAGATATTCAGCTATCAAAAAACACTGCTCTCTTTACCCATCTTAAAAGGCTAAGATGGGAACAGCAATGCAGGATAAGTACCTCTAACTTTCTCAGGGAAAGTCTGTCCATTCTCCCCCAGAAGTGCTACAGTTAATGCACAGGTTAAGCCAGAGAAAAGTAAACTTGTGAAATTCAAACACATTTCTATCCCTTTATTATCTCTTATAATAAAATAAGAGGAGCCCTAGCCAGGTGGCAAAGTTTGTTGGAAGATTATCCCATGCACCAAAAGACTGCAAGTTCAATTCCTAGTCAAGGCACATACCAAGGTTGCAGGTTGGGTGCATATGGGAGGCAACTGACCAATGTTTCTCTCATATCAATATCTCTCCCCCTCTTCCTTCCTCTCTCTCTAAAAAATCAATAAACCATTCTTTAGGATAAATAAATAAATAAATAAGGGGCTATCTAAGAAAGTTCTAAGAAATCAGTATAGTTGAAACTTGAAAAGTTCCATAGGTGAAATCAAATATAGGGAAATATGATTATACTTGTCCAAATCTCAAATTAGTGATCTCAAATGGAATTATCAAAGTTGCCATAAAACAAATTTATCTTTATTCTAAGTTTTCTGAATGAAAATGATATATACTAGTATATGAATAAAATCCCTTTCCCATTTTTTTAGAGAGGCAACTCTCCTTTGCCAGCTAACACTTAATGAATTTTCTTCATACTAATACTAAAAAGCAGCAACAATTAATGTCTTGAAAATATCCCCTACTATTACCATACTACTAAAATCCCACATGTTATAAACTAACCCAAAAACACTTTAGAGACACAGTGGCCAGGGATGCTATAGCAAAATAACTAAATTTTCTCATGAACATGCATGAACATAGCAATCAGGAATAGAATCAACCTATTCATCTCAATTTTGCTATTAACTATAGCTATAACCTTGAGAAAGTTATAATTTTTTTTTATTCTCAGAATTTTCATCTGTTAAAATGGGTTAAATTAAATCTATAATTTTATGTGATCTAGGTAATTAATTTACCAATTTTCAACATAAGTTAAGTTGCTGATTACACAAAGTACTTAATAACTTACGGCAGTTTCATTCTCATGAATACTCTAGCCATGAAAAAACTCAATAGGACACAGACGAATCCAATGAATAGAAGAAGAAATCTATTGAGTTTTGGAATGTTTGGAGCATTAGATCGGTCTAGGATTATGAAACCTAAACCTCCCATTGTAAACAGGAAGCTGGATGCGAGTCCTTCCATAATATACTGTCCATTTACTCTGAAAAAGAAAGACCACAGCAAAATCTGAAAATTCCACACAAAAAAAATTTTTTTCCCCTTAAATTGAAATTCTCGTTTCTGCTAAAACATTTTTGTGCTAATTTTTTATTCTTACCTTTACAACTATTTTACTACATTTCTGGATATGCATTCCAACAAATACTTATTAAAAGCCTGTTATGTATCAAGCAGTAGTCTAGATTCTTAGACTATAACAATGAATAAAACAGACAAAATGCTGTCTTCATGGAACATATGTCCAAAGAGTTTTAGAACCTCAACTAACACAACTGTCTATGAAAATCAATACTCACATTTGAATTACTAGCTTAAAGCCAATTTTATAATATATATATATATATATATATATATATATATATTTATAATGAATCCTTTACCCAGAACTTTAGCTTTTAAAAGTTAAACTATTTAAATTTCTATTGATTTCAAATTAATTTTGAACTGGTTAGAAATGTGTCTTAAAAAGTTTTATAATAATATATCTTTAGTTTCAAAGGGAAAAATTTAAAAACAGGTGTTCTTAACTAAGACTCCATGAACCCCACATGTAACCCCACATCTATAAATCCCTATAATTATATGCAAATTTTTGTATATTATCTGTATCTGCTTTTTTGGGGGTTCGTGAAAATTAAATTTCTCAGTTTAAGGGGTGATTTCTTAAATTTCTCAGTTTAAGGGGTGATTTCTACATGGATTATGCAAGGAAGGTACATATTTTTTGTTAACTAATTGCTTTAATTGAAAACACAATACATGCACCAGGTTCAAAATTCAAATAGTACAAATGCAGACACTGTGATACTTTTCTCTACCAAGATCACCTGTCATCTGGATCCCCTCCCCAGAGAACCACAATCATCTTTCCAAAAATATCCTATGCAAAAAAATACCATTCATTTGTAAGGTATAAATACAAATATATAGCTATGTTTAAGTAGACAATTAACAAGTGGATTATAAAAAGCAATACAATAAGCATTGCTGAAGTAAACCAAATCACACTAGAACGGTGTTTCATTGCTAAAAAGGAACTCCCAGGTCTCAAAAATTGTGTTTCTTATTTAGTAATATATATTTAAGTGTCCAGATAGTACAGTACAGGCCATATGGTTTGTGCCACACTTACCACAGATGGTATACAAACGAATGGGCACACCTAATTCCAATAAAGCTTTACTTAGATTACTTACAAACTGGTTTGCTGATTCCCAGAACAGTCTACAAATGTATTTTAAACAGATATCCTCCTTTAAATAAGTGATCATATCATTGTTATGTTATTTCCTAATAAATGAATAGGTAACATACTTCTCTTACTCCTGGTCACTTTCTACCATTTCTAAATTTAGCATTTTAAAACAGCTAATGTGAAATACAAATGGATTCCATAGGTTTCACTATTACTTTTAAATAAGCAGGCATGGTCCAGCAACCAAATCATTCAAAAAGGTATCTCTTACCTGTATGCCAAGAAAGCTACTGGTCTTTGATGCCCATGTTCATCAGTCATTGAGCCAACACTTGGAGGTTCAACAATAACATCATAAATTATTCCTATACAAAAGGCAATAGTATAGATTAGAGAATTCCTCATTTTTAAAATAGTATTAGTTCTCGTCTGTCTCTAAAGGTTAATTTATATGTACATAAGACTGTCCAGATATATACTATTATAATCAAATGTGGCCCAGCTAATCTCCTAAACTTCAGATAAAACCATTCAGAAATTCAACTCAATACTTTAGAATGACTTGTAAAACAATATTATTTTTAAGTTATTTCATAAAAGAAATTCATTCAGTAACTGTTTCTAATACTCAAGTATGACTCCACAATAAAAGAGATTTAATATTAAAGATTATATTTTAGTTCAAGAAAATGTTCCCCATAAATTTGGATTTGTTTCTATAAATTGAGAGCTACTAATTTTCTTGCTTAAATATAAAACAAGAAAACATTTTTAATCACACCATTAGCATTAAAGACTCATGATCATTAATTTTAATATCTATCAACATTTTAAGTTTTCTGAATCTCCCATTGTCAACATCTGTTTTTCTCCGTGATTCTCCAGCATCCTCACTCCCCGCTTTTCTTAAGCATAGATTGTCTCCTTCCCCACTAACAAAACAATTATAATGGAATTCCCTAATCACTCCTCCACCAACTACAAACTGGTACCTTCATCTATCCTCACCTTTTCCCCTCTAGCTCAGATCAAGGAAGAATCCCTTCTCCAATTAGCAGAAGTCCATCCCTCTTGCCTTCTCAGATTTGGTTCCTTTGGATATTTCCTCTCTCCTGTATTTTCAACCTGTCTTTCCCTACATCAACCTTCCTTGACTCCAGATCATCTTAGCTAACATCCCATTTATGTATTATTTCCTTTTTCAAAGGGAGTCAGGCTTTCATCTGAAAAAAAAAGGGGGGGGGCAATTTTGCTGTCTCCCCTTCCACACTTACCCTTCATTTTTTAAAAAAAATATACTTTCATTGATTTCAGAGAGGAAGGGAGAGGGAGAGAGGGATAGAAACATCAATGATGAGAGAGACCATTGATCGCTGCTCCTGCACACCCCCACTGGGAATCGAACCCACGACCCAGTCATGTGCCCTTGACCAGAATCAAACCCAAGATCCTTCAGTCAGCAGGCTGATGCTCTATACACTGAGCCAAATCAGCTAGGGCTACCCTTCATTCTTCAACTCATTCCAATCCGGCTTCTGTCACCACTGTTATCACTCTTGCTAAGGATGCTATGACCTCCATGTTACTTAATTCAATGGTCACTTTAGCTTAGGAGGTTTCCCAGCAGCACTCGATCCAGTTTTCCAAATCCATTTTCTTGGAAAGAAAAATGTTACAAAAGTTACAATGACTTTTGTAACTTCTTGTCCATGATTTCTTGCTACCTCATGTAAGCCTCCTCTTCTATAAAACCAGTAAGTGTTGAAGTTCCTTAAGGTTTGACCCACTGTCCTCTTTTTCTACTTTCTCTCCATAATTGAACTCATCCCTTGCCAGGGCTTTCAATTCCATGTGCTAATGACTCTCAATGTGCCAACACATATCAAATAATGTTAGCACCTTTGTAATTAGATGTAAGTTCCCCAAGAAGAGGGACTTGGGAAGAGTTCAGGAAACATTTCTTATTGCCCAACTTCAACACAGACCTCTTTTCTCAGTGCTACTCATACCTGTAAATGTGCATATCCAACTAATTATAATTGGGGATGCCCAACTAGTATATATCCCAAAGTGAGCTTTGGTTCATCATTCGCCACCAAAAAAAGACTTCATTTGTTCAAGCTCAAAAAATGATACTTTCATCTATTCAAGATACTCAAACCAGACACCAATAAGATTCTTCATACTTCATTCTCCCTCTCCATCCAATTACTCCACCAACACCTCCTGAATCTACTTCCAAAATATCTTTCATTATATTTTCCTCCATCTCTATTACCCACCAACCTAGTCTGGTCTAAGTCAACTACAAGACCCACCTAATTGGTCTCTCGGCCCCATATCTGTCCATATTCTTCCCTCTGCTGAGCATACATACTTTCCTCCAATTCATCAGATTTCAGCTAACATGCCATTTCCTCAGGAACCACTCTCCAAAAGTAAATATTCCCAACTCCCATTATTTTTTCATAACCTCTTGATCTTTTCCTTCAATGCATTTTGTGACATTTTTGCAATGAAAAAAATAAGGTAAAAAATGTATGTGATATTTAATATATCTCAACCATGACATTATAAGTTTCAGGAGGACAGAGTCCTTGTTTGTTTTACATTCACTGTTGTCCCCAGTTCCTGGTGGCTGGAATTTAAATGGGACTTGACACATTTCTTGCTGAATATTTCTCTGCAATAAATGTTATTTATAAAGGCACACTCAGTTGTTTGAAGAGACTCCTGTCCAGTGGCAACACTCACTCCTTGTATGAGACACCTCCTGGCCTTTCCCTCAGGGGTAGGGGCAGAGAATCTCCCCATTACAACTATCAACATGGAAAAAGTAGCCAGAATGAAAACTGTGAGGAGTTAAGCACAGGCTCTGGCTCCAAGGGAGGCAGGGTTACAAGTAAAAGAGTAGCAAATAAAAGCCCAGGAAGACTCTATTGCTTATTTAAAAAAAAAAAAAAGCCACATGCATATTAAGTTTCATTTCAATACACAGTACCTATTAAAGTGTTGAGAAATGTTTTTTTTATATATTTTATTGATTTTTTTTACAGAGAGGAGGGGAGAGGGACAGAGAGTCAGAAACACCGATGAGAGAGAAACATCCATCAGCCGCCTCCTGCACGCCCCCCCACTGGGGATGTGCCCACAGCCAAGGCACATGCCCTTGACCGGGATCGAACCTGGGACCCTTCAGTCCGCAGGCCGAGGCTCTATCCACTGAGCCAAACGTTAGTGCTAATACAATGCTAGGATAAGTAAACTATCAGTACTCTGGGGGAAGGGGAGGTTGTAATTCAAAGATATATTCAGCTAAAGCCATCATAGTTGCAGATTCTTCCCTCTTCCGTACAACTATTCTTACAAAACATCTACGAAAGTGAAGATATCTCTCTGACCGTTCAGTTAAGAAGAAAATCACTTTTACTGTCCCTAACCCGTAGGGCTTTCCAAATTAGGCACCCCACTTCCCAAAACCTAACAGCAGCACAGTCGAGTAAACCTCGGAGTGGTGGACTGAAAGGGTGGGTGGTGGCTCTGCAAAGGCTGCAGCGGGACTGCCAGCTCACCGCCACACAAAGCAACGCCCCTTTGGCCACTTGCTGTATTTGAAAAGAACACGATATGACAATTCACAAGCTTTTAATAGTAATACTATCTTCCTTATTCTTTATATTCTCAGCTTCCGCTCTATTAAATACAAATCTCCAATCTCCAATATTCAAACGCCCGTGGCTTTAGAAAATTGCACTCACATTCATTTTCGAACCGGACAAAAAAAAAGAACCCTTAGGTCTGAGCTAACAAACCTAAGAATTCTCGCGTCTCTCCCAAGGTTCCAGAGACTGAAGGCAGGGAGTAAAAGTCCCACTCTCTCTTGACTAAACTAACCAAGGCAGTAAAATGGGCCAGACTAGACTTCCCTAGTGTAGACTACTAGGTCAGACAACCTAGGGCCATCATCAGTAAAGAGCAACAACCTGGCCTTGGAAAATACATTCGATTTGTGGATGGATCCCCAGGTGAAGAGGCTAGAAGAAAAGCAATGGGGGTGAAAGCACCAGTGCGTGAAGATAAAGCACAGGGTTTGAGGGCAAATAAACCTTTGGGCTGTTAATGCCTGGAACCCCAGAACTTCCCGCCACCCTCCAAAAAGGACTAGTGAGCGAAGCGAAGCTGGACCCGAGCTGAGAGCGGATTAGACGCCCCCGGGGCGGGGAGGTGCTCCAGCCCGGCGCGGCCAGCCCCGGCGCGGCCAGCCCGAGTTACCTCCGGTGATGAGGAAGTACGACACCACCACCAGAGCGTACACCGTCATGGCCGAGGGCATGTGCACCCAGGGCGGCTTCTTCAGCTTCAGGTTGGGGCATTCCAGCACCAAGAACGGGACTCGGTACAAACTCTCCATGCTGCGGGTGGCGAGGGCGGCCCTCGTCTCCAGCCCCACACGCCACCCGGAAACGGACCAGGCCTGCCTCTCCCCGGCGCGTGCGCGGAGGAGGAACCGGCAGGTCCGCCACGCTCGCAGGCAGTTCAGACCTTCACAGAAGAAAATAAGAAACTTGGAAAAAAACGAAAATCAAGGTATTTAAACCTAAGGGTAATTGAATGTTTTATACAGACATGTGAGTCATATTCTTAATTCGTTGGCAATGACGAATTAACATGTGACGTATGTACTTTCAAGGACCTGCGGGGCTTCTGACGTGGCGCGGCCGGCGAAGCGGAGGAACCGGGGCCCCGGGCCCGCCCTCGCGCTGACGCTAAGGACCGGCGCTGATTGGCCCGGGGCGTTCCGGCTCCCCGAGCTGCGGGATGAATGGGGACGTTTGGCCAGCTCTGCCTTTTTCCTGAGCGTTTGTTTGTTTGTTTGTTTGTTTCTAGAGCCTGAGAAAGCTCTGTGTGGCAGAGCTTTTGCTTCCCATTGTATGAGTGGTGATAGTAATGATAATAACTGCTAAAATAATATCGTCTCAAACATTTTAAAGCATCCGATCCAAATCTATCACAAATGTCAGGAAGACATCGCCACAGGGACGCCCAGGACCCATACAGTACCTTGTCGCGACCAAAATACCATTTTAAGTAACTCGTGTCGTCCCCGCTACTTTGCCATCCCTAGCTCGCAAATGCTACAATCTTTCAGACAGAAAAATCTTGAAATCAGCCTGGTTGCCCTCAACACCCATAATATCGGCGGGTATTTTTGTCTTTCCTACCAATATCATCTTTAATTCACCCACTTCTCCATTCCATGGCTACCGCCCCCGGTGGCAGCTCTTTTTCCTGGGCTACCTTCGCAATCCAAGCGATGAAAATATATGATGAAGGCTTAGTCTTTGGGGATGGACTCGATGGCCTAAAAAGTTTTTTGTTTTGTTTTCTTTTTTATAGACTCTCTCAAGATTCTACACATGTCAATTTTTTTTAAGTAAGAGTTAAAAGTGATTCTAAACATCCAGAACAAGTTGATCATTTTCTCGAGCCGATGTTTTCATATTTTTTGTTTGTTGGTTTGTTACTGAGCCCCTAGTTTTTCACAGGATGTCATGAATTGGGTCTGCACGTTTAATTAACTAACGGCTCATTATGGAGAAGTTGTTTAAATACCACAATAATGAAGATATTTCTAACGCTTTGCAATCCAGCCTGGCCTGCGCGGCTCCGTGGTTGAACTGAGACCTATGAACAAGGAGGTCTAGGTTTGTTTCCAGGTCAGGGCACATCCCCAGTAGAGGGCATGCAGGAGGCAACCCTAGTGATGATTCTCTCTCATCATTGATGTTTCTCTCTCTCTCTTCCTCTGTCTCCCTCACTGAAATCAATAAAAAATATATTTTTAAAAACCAGTGACCAACAAATGGTGCTATTTCTCTTGGAACCAGGAATCACAAGTCCAGGCATCAAATGTAGAAAATGGGAAGGGTGCTTCTCATTGTTATGTCTATTGATCTACTAGTAAAATTTTTTCCCTACAACTTTGGATTCTACTGGTGTAGAATTTTTAGCCTCAAAGGAGGACTATTTCGACTGAGGGGCACATCACTCATTCCATTAAATTGAGAGGAGAGATTGTCCCCTCGACACTTCACTGTTCTCATGCCAGTGAATCAAAAAGCAAGTAAAGGTTACCATATTGACTATGGGGATTGATGCTAAGGATCAAGGGAAAATTAGATTGCCACTACAAAATGGCAGTAAAGAGGGGTACATCCAGAATATAGAAGGATTCCTTGAGGTGTCTCTTAGTACTCCCACATTCTGTGATAAAAGTCCATAGACAACTACAATGGCCCAAAAGGGGCAGGATTATAAATGGCTCAAACCTTTCAGGAATTTATGTGTAGGTCACTCCAGCAGAGAAGGAATCACAACCATCTGAGATTTTTGCAGAGGGCAAAGGAAATAGTGAGTATGTAGTAGAAAAATGTAGTTACTAGTATAAATAACAATGATGATCATATAAGCAAAGTTACTGGATATCAAAAGAATGTGACTTATCTAGAATAAGAATGATTATTACCTAAAAGTGGATAATAGGACTTTGTTTTCTCTTTGGCAAGGGCATGTTACAGTTATATGAGGAATAGCTGCATTGTGTTAGTGGAAGCAAGCTGTTGCTATTGACCTTATTTTAAAATTATGTTAAATATGGCTAAAAAGTTATGTACGGATACAAAGTTTATAAGGGTTAGATTGTGGTGGATTTGTATTTATATTGTGTCAGTTTAGCTAAACTAGAACTATATTTCCCTAAATCTCTTCATGTGTAGTTCTGAATTAGTGTGTGCCCCAAGAAACATTATTTTTAAGAGACATTTTTTAAACTAGTGAAACAAAATTCCACCTGATCACCAGTTATTTCTGAAATATTGAAAATAGGGGATTAATGAAATGAATTGAATCAATATAGTAAATACTATGCAACCATTAAAAATGATAGAGTCAACTTTTATTTTCTGAAAAGGACAAATGTTTACAATAGGTTTAAAATGATAAAAATCAGTCAATAAAATTATATATAGGGTATTGGTCCATTCATTATTGTATGCATTTCTTAGGCATCATGCATTGAAAAAGTCTCAAGGGACATAAAGTTGATTATTATCTATATGATGAGATACCAAATATTTTTTCCTTCTTTAAAACTGCATGTATCTCCTAATTTTTCTTTAATAAGCACATTACTTTTGTAATTAAAATAAAATTTTAAAAGTATTTTTTTTGGAACACAGCAGGTATCTGCTTTCTGGTGTCACATCAGCATATCTGTCTCTCCAGGTATTGTTTGTTCACTGCTGAATTCTGTAAGGAATGAGTAATAATGCTTTCCAAATTTGTTTCCACTACTATGCACCACCAGACACCCAACTGTGGTATCAGAGACTCAGTGTATTGAATGTTTCTCATCACTGAATTCCCTGCACTTCTCCTGCTGCTGGCATATAGTCATATTCATTAAGGATTTGTTGGAAAAAAATCAATGAACAAACCCTTGAATCTTCCATCTCTTTGACCCTTCAATGTGTCATCTTAATAACTGCTCTTCCTTAGTGTCTCTTTAGTTTGTTGCATCTCCAGCGCCACCTACCTATTAGTCCAGACCCACAGCACCTCCTGCCCCATGCTCTCCACACTGCAACTGCGGTGGTACAAACTGAACAGATCTCATTCTGTCCATCAAGAACCCACCCCTACTACAAAGAAGTAAGCTGCTGGATAAGAAGTAAAATGCATTGTTTTTTTATTCATCACTATCTTCTTTCTTCTGCCTCACAGGTCCTTTCTATAGTTTAATACCTGTTTTGTGGAAATTGTGGTGTATGTGAAACTACAGAAAGCACCTGCCTAATCTCACACACTTCTCTCCATTCCTCAGGGACCAGTGAGGGCAGGCAGTAGTGCTAGTGATGATAACGTTCACCATTCATTTCTCCCTTCGTTCACTAAGCATTTATGGAGGATGGAGCAGAGATAAGATCTGTTCTAAGCGCTGGAGGATGTGGTATGGGAAGGGGGCAAGATAAGTGGAACCTGATTCACAGAAACTATCATTTTAATCAGAGGAGAAACACACACACACACACACACGCACACACACTCAATGTCAGCTGTCTGGGACAGGACTGATTCATTTTCACAGGCAGAATGAGGAAGGTTTACAGAAGAGTTCACCTTTGAGCTGAGCATTAAAGGAGGAGCTGGGTTCCTTAAGGGCTGGGGAAAGTTTTTGCAGGCATGAGTTCCATCCTGAGCAAAGGCAGAGATGTGGGGAATTGCAAGAGAAGATAGTGGTTGTGTATGACAGGAGAAAAAATAAAGGAAGGCTGGGGATAGGACTCAAAAAGAATAAGGCAGGATGGTGGGGGGGTGTCTTTCAATGTCATGATATAGTTGTATTTCATATAAATTGTTAGGTTTATAACATTGAAAGTTTTTTTAATGGAAGTAATCAGTTAATGTGTGTGGGAGATGGATGGATAGCAGAAAGACATGAGGGAGAGACACCGTTTTAGGAACTGAATGTGGGAGTCCGATTGAGAGATGATGAGTGCCTGCAATACTGTGGGGATGAGGAGAACAGGAAGGTTGGTGGTATCAGACAGATGATAAGAGCTCTATCGTCAGTTTTATTGAACCCACTGGTGGATATGAGGTTTGGTCACTCTGGAAGGAGTGGGCTATGATGAAAGTTTACTATGTAATAATGGTCCTGGGCAGCTCTGCAGCTGGGTCCCAGAGCAAGACCAAAGAAGAAGGCTGCTTCTGGAGCCAGAGGAGGAGACTGGGAACTGTCAAGGTCAAGCAGTGCTCCCATGGATAGCAAGACCCAGGCTGGAGCAGGGCTGCTTCTCCCTGAGGAGTCTGATCACACGTGCTCACCCTGCTCATCTCCTCGCTCCTCCTCCCCCCACACACACACCAGGCCTCTCAGAGGGAGGTGCAAGGGGTGGGAGGCTTCAGTCCTGCCATCTGCCTGCTGACAACTACTATTCCAGAAGGTCCCTCCAGGAGGGGACCTTAGTGAGATTGGGAAAGAGGTTCGAGTTAGAGACCTAAGAGTCAGCAATCTCTGGGTGATAGTGGGAGTCATGTCAGTGGATAAACGTGCTGAAACATGAGACGGAGCAGGCAAAGGTTTTGTTTGAAGGGGTCATGGATCTTCTTGTGGAGCTGATTAAAACTAGGCGCTTGCTTCCCAGAAAAATGTTCACACATACTCACCAAATGAAGCTGTAATATAGGAGGTTCACAGACTAACATTAAAAGAGTGAGAGAAAAGCCCGGGCCAGTGTGGCTGAATTGGTTGAAGCATCATACAGTGCATCAAAAGGTCTAGGGTTCAATTCCAGGTCAGGGCACATGCCCAGGTTGCAGGTTCTCCAATTGGGACACATAAGGGAGCAACCGATCCATGGTTCTCTCTCTCTCTCTCCATCTCTCTCCTTTCTCTCTTTAAAAATCAATAAACATGAAAAATAGAACAGTGAGAATGAAGAGAACTGAAGATGATGCCCAGAGAATTGCCTACATGATTATGAGGACACTCCAAAATGGCTACAGCAAGATCATAGGTACAGAAGAGCCGTGGGAGAGCAGCAGCAGAGAAAGCTCCGAAGAAGCGGTTTCCAACAAGTCAGATAGAGTGAAACTGAACAGAAGCCACTGGGCACAGCCCAAGAACATGGCATCATGGTCAACGCTCATAATGTTTGGTAAATTAATTCATTAATTTCAGTAGCATGGTGTCAGGAGAAGCCAGATTATAGGAGGGGATGAAGTCAATGGGAATTTTTAAATAATACTAGTCTCCCTCCCAACTGGGTGTGAAAGGAATCTTTGATAATATATATATACTAGAGGCCTGATACATAAAGATTCATGCAAGAATGGGCCTTCTTTCCCCTGGTTCTGGCATTGCTTTTGCTCCAGCCTAGGAGGGAGACACCTTTCTGCCTTCCCACGCCAGCCAGAGGCAGTGCAGAATGCCTATGTTGTCACCATGGTGACAACACAAGCATCCCACCCAGCACCTCTGTATGCAAATTAATCTGCCATCTTTGTTGGGTTAATTTGCATGCTCACTCCTAATTGGCTGGTGGGCGTTGTGAAGGTATGTTCAACTTGCATCTTTCTCTTTTGTTTGTGTGTGTGTGTGTGTGTGTGTGTGTGTGTGTGTATATATATATATTCATGTATTTTCTTTTTTTAAAATATATTTTGATTTTTTTTGCAGAGAGGAAGGGAGAGGGATAGAGTTAGAAACAACAATGAGAAACATTGATCAGTTCCCTCCTACACACTCCCCACTGGGGATGTGCCAACAACCAAGGTACGTGCCCTTGACCAGAATCGAACTTGGGATCCTTGAGGCCGCAGGCTGTCGCTCTATCCACTGAGCCAAACCGGTTAGGGCAGTGGTTGTCAAACTCATTAGTCAACAGCCAAATATCAACAGTGCAACAATTGAAATTTCTTTTGAGAGCCAAATTTTTTAAACTTAAACTTCTTCTAACACCACTTCTTCAAAATAGACTCGCCCAGGCTGTGGTATTTTGTGGAAGAGCCACAATCAAGGGGCCAAAGAGCCATATGTGGCTCTTGAGCTGCAGTTTGCCAACCACTGGGTTATGGTGACCATGCATGTTCTTGCATACATATTAAATTAATTTCAGAGAGGCAAGGAGAGGGAGAGATAGAGAGTGTCATTGATTGGCTGTGTCCTGCACACCACCTACTGGAGATCAAGCCTGAAATCCAGGCATGTATCCTGACCAGGAATCAAACCATGACCTCCTGGTTCATAGGTTGACACTCAACCACTGAGCCATGCCGGCTGGGCTCATGTATTTTCTTGTTTTATTTTATTTTTTCTTTTAACAGTCTCATGCATTTTCCATTAAAAATTTTTAAAGGAAAATAACTGTAATCTGCATATTTTTAAATCTTTTCTGAAAAGCTGATGCAATTCAATTGTTTTTCCTAACCACCCACATGCAATTCCTTTCTGTGGCCACAGTGGGGCAAGAGTTCTCTTTCATAGGAATCAGTCCTGTACAATTTTAACTTTGCCAAAATGTATTTTTGATACCTTGAGATTTATAAACTATATTAGCAAGCATAATTTAAAAGAAGCTCATCTCAATGCTGTGATGAAATAAGTTCAATGAAACATTACACAAATGGAAAATCCTACTTCTCCTGCAGGCTTTTTTAAAATGTGAATGATTTACTCTTAATGAAAGAAAAGTCTGTGAAAGCAACATTTTCAGATGAACAAAATATCAATGAATAAAATAGTTTATTTTACATCTAGTTGCCTTACAAATTATATAGACTTATAAAAGCAAAAAGAAAGAATAAAAGGAAGGAAGGAAGGAAGGAAGGAAGGAAGGAAAACATATTTGGCACATTTTGGTTATTAAAACTTTAAAAAAGGGGGTTGTGGGGGCAATGGTGGGATAAGGTATTACATATATGTAATATCTTAATCAATAAAGAAAAAACTTAAAAAAGAGAAATTTTTCTAGTGAAGCTTTCTTGTGAGTGCAATAAATTTTATTAGTACTTTTGATGATGTAACAAAAGTTTTATACTTTATTCAAAAGAATAAACTGGTAATATAATTTAAGAGAATAATTTAAGAATACTGTGGTCTAGTTAAATTCCTCTCTAGTGAAGCTTTTTAAAGCAAACTATATTTCATTTTTCAATACAAAAATTTTCAGTCAGTAATAAAAGTGACCTACAACACCATCATACAGATTATTCCTGTTCTTCAAAAAAAAAAAATTAAGATGACATGTTCAGTTTTAACACTCAGAGTAGAAGTGATAAAAATATGCAAATCAAATGCCACTTCTTATCATCATTTCCCTTTCCCATTCCTTCTCCCTTGAAAGTAGCCACTATTTATAGATTCTTGTGATGAAGAATATTTTCCATGGAATGTTTTTCCCCAAGATTGGGAATGGCATTTAAAACAACAGACTTTAATCTTTTTAAAGGAATTTGAACCAGAACCCAGATTGCAATTTGGTTGCACATGTGAAATGTGGCAATGGCCTCAGAACCAAAGCCTTGTGTGAATGGCCAACCATCCCACCAGCAGCCCCCACTGACACCTTTCAGAGGGAATAAGAAATCAAAGAGCCTTCTCACCTCCTGAAATGATCTTTCCAGAGGTAAGGTATTTGGGGTGCGTTTGAACGGCAGCTGCTCCTGCTGGCTGCCAGAAGCGCAGAGAAAAGACCACTGTCTCCCCGGCTGTCAATCGTGCCCTTTCATACACACTTATGTTGACTTCACAAAACAAAACAAAACAAAACAATTCTAGTTTAGAAATGACAAGAGACCCCTTAAAACATCGAATTCTCCATATTTGCACACATTGAAGTGAAAAGTATGTTTTTTATATATACTGAATAAAATATCTAACTTTTTAAGAATGTTGTAAAATATTTCCATATGTACATTATATCAAAGTACTTTTCCCCAAAGTTCGGTTGAAAGGAAATACCCAGAGCATTAGGCCCATCAGAATAGATGTCTCCAGTTGTGGTTTTCAGATGCCCTAATGTGCTTCTGCCCAGAACTAATCAAATACAGCTTGGCACTTCCAGTGGGGTGTGTGTGTGTGTGTGTATGTGTTTCTTTACAAAGAGAAAAAATCATTTTGGGTAAAACATGATATAGGAGGATAAGGTATCAGTTAATGTTTTGGTTTATTTCCAACATTATCACTTGTCTTTAATCATCCAAAATGAGGAGATTCCATTGTGACCATCTTGTTGCACTTTGTTTCTCCGTAAGTATACAATAGGGCAGGTCTTATACTGGAAGCGGGATAGGGTCATCCCTTCTGTGGTGTAGATAACACAGGATATTTCTGAACTCCTAGAACCTCTGATGTTATATTATCTTCATTTTATAGGTGAGGTGACTAAGAGTTACAGAGGGTAAAAAACATGCTCAAGGCCACCTAATTGGTTAATGCCCATCCAAAGATTTAAACCCATAGTTAGCCTACCATATCTTTTTTATTAAATTTATTGGGGTTACATTGGTTAATAAAATTATATAGGTTTGAAGTGTACGGTTCTAGAATACATCTTTATATTGTGTACTGTATCTTGTGAAAGGGCAGTCCAGGATCCATTTCAGATAGGAGATCTTGTTAAAATGCAAGTTTTTTTGCCCAACTTTCAAGGAATTCTAATTGAGAAAATCTTAGATGGGGCTCAGGAATCTGCATTGTAACCATCTCCCTAGCAGATTCTTAAGTGGCTCTAAAGCATGAGAACCATTATCTGTATCGTAATGCTCAGATTTTTCAAACAGGCAGGGAAATTCCATATGATAAACCTTATTTGAGCCCCTGATGATTATTTGTAAAGAGGTGGTAATCCAAGTGTGCTCCACACCATTGAGCATGTCCTGGCATTACCTATTAAGCTTTGTATTTAAATTTGATAGAGCAATCCTTGACTCCCAGAAGACTAAATTATCAACTTCATCTGCTTGAAATTCCTTTAGCAGAAGTTGGTTTTTCAACCCATCCTCAGTAATTATAAAGCAAAAAGGTACACATCCCACAGGGAACACACTGATTCAGGTTCATACAATGGCTGATGGCAAATGTGTTCTGAGATAAGGTTTTGAGGGGAGATGGAAAGAGACCCAGAACTAGCATTTATGAAGTACCTACCAGGTGCCAGACACACTCAATCTCTGTAACAATCCTGGAAGATAGATATTTTCATAACCATTTTGGGGGCTCATAAAACAGAGACTTAGAGAATTTAAGTAACTTTTCAAGGTCACCTAATGGGTAAATAGTGGAGCTTATGCTTTGTCCTCTATACCAAGCCACATACTTGTGTGTGTGGAAAGAGAGGGCAAGAAAGAAAGACTGGGGAGATGGGATAGTGGGTAAACTCCAGGAAATCTCTCCAGGGTTAGTGCCAGCATAGTGCCTGGCATACACCCAACACACCGTTAATGTTTGTTGAATTAGTTGCTGTGAATTCTTCATACCAGTTAAGTGATCTTTCTAAATGCTAATGTACTTAATATTCCTTGGTGTCTCCAAATTGCCCATAGTAATGGTTCTTTAACTTGTTCAGAAAGCAAAACATTTAGAAATCATGTTGCTCTTTGCAGAACACAATAGATTTATATATCATGTCACAATTTAATTTATTGTTCATTAGATTTTTGTGCAAACAATGTTCAGCACCAAAGATTTAAGGAAAAAAAAAAAAGTAAATCAACACATCCACTCATACATCTAGAGGTTTGTTTTTTTTTTTCTTCTAAAAATTGGGACTTAGATTACCTTGCAGAAGTTCAAAGTTTTATGGTATGCTATTTCTTTTTTCCAAAAGATACATTATTCTCCAGATAATGTTCAGAAGAAAAATGTAATCTCTTGGTTTTAGACAGTGCATTCCTGGAAAATTCAGTATTTATTAAAACCACACAAAAATACTTTTTGTTTATAGTTAAATGGAGTTTACCAAGGCTTAGATAATAAAAAACAGGTTTCCCACCTACATAAAAATCTGATTGGATATTGGAAAGTAATGTAGGACTTGGATAATGTAACACATTACAGAATATGTTGCATCATGCCCCAACAAATTTCCAAAATGCCACATAGGTGCCATCCATTGGCTTGGACCACTGATTTAAACTAATCTATCAAAAGGCATACATGGCTGAATGAAACAGCTAGATGATGAGCTCCTGAAAGGACCTGGTGGTATTGTATTCACCTTCAGAGTCCCATCCTGAAGCACAGCAGATGCTTAGTTCATTACCAGGACAAATATAAATATAATGAATCAATAAACCCAGTAATCTAATCTTCTAGAGCAGGTAAGTGAGTTAACCAAGAAAACAGAAGTAGTTAGTGGCAGAACCAGAACTATATATATATTAGAGGCCCAGTGCATGAAATTCAAGCATTGGTGGGGGCGGGGAGGGCGGGGAGAGGGTCCTTCAGCCTGGTCCGCACCCTCTCACAATCTGGGTCCTCTCAGGAGATGTAGCAGTGTGCTAAGTGGCAGGCTGCCAGGGGGAAGCCTGAATTAGGGCCGATACTGCTCATGCTCATTCCGACCTGCTGTACGTGCTGCCTCAGAGTTGAGAGAGGCTACCACCACCACTGCTGCACTCGCCAGCCATGAACCTGGCTTCTGGCTAAGCAGCGCTATCCATGTGGGAGCACACTGACCACAAGGGGCAGCCCCTGGTGGTCAGTGCGCATCATAGCAACCAGTTGTCTTTGTCATTCTGCCATAATGGCTTTTATTATAGAGGCTAGATGTCTGGTGCATGAATTCGTGCACCAGTGAGGTCCCTCAGCCTGGCCTGCGGTATCATGCCAAAATTGGCTCTCCAATATCTGCCAAGGGGTCCCGGGTTGTGAGAGGGCACAGGCTAGACTGAGGGACCCCACTGGTGCATGATCAGGGCCAGGCAGGGAAACGGGAGGTTGGCCAGCTGGGGAGGGACCTCAAGAGGGCTCTAGGATATGTCCGGTCCATCTTACTCAGTCCCAATCGGCTGGACTCCAGCAGCAAGCTAATTTACCAGTCAGAGCATCTGCCCCTGGTGGTCAGTGCACATAATAGTGAGCAGTTGAGTGGCCTTAGCATGTCATTAGCATATTACACTTTGATTGGTTGAACAGCCAATGGTTGATCGGACACATAGCATATTAGGCTTTTATTATATAGGACTAGGGGCCGAGTGCACGAATTTGTGCACATTGAAAGTAACTGTGGGCTGCAAGGCTGCAGTGGGTACAGGAGCAGGTCTTGGCCTGTCCTCTGTGCCCTTGCCTGGCCCCTCCCACTTCTGTCTGCCAGCAGCCACGTTCCTGCCACCTCTGCTCCTACAAGCTGACTGTGCTGGCCCCACTTATACACACTGATGGCGTGGAACAATTGGGGCCAGCGCCAGCAATGGGTGCAAGTGGCCGCTGCTGCCCTGACCACCTCTTAGGAGCAGGGAGAGGTGGAGAAACCCTCAGGGATGATTGGGGCTAGCAGCCACTGCTCACACCCACTGACATTGCCAAGCAATTGGGGTCAGTGCTGGCAACAGGTGCGAGTGCTGGGTGGGACTGCAGCACGCAGAAGCAAAGAATTTTCAGTAACCACCAAAGGCTCATCCCAATGACAGCGACTGGCGCCCCACCTTGGTCTGGCGCCCCCGCTCACCTGCTCCACCATCCTGCCACAGCCGATGCCCACCATGTTGCACACTCTGCTGCCTGTTGCCTATGCCCACCATGTTCCATGTGTGCCCTGTGGTGATCAGCACATATCATAGTGACTGGTTGTTCTGTTGTCCGCCATTCAGTCTATTTGCACATTAGTGTGTGTGTGTGTGTGTGTGTATTCTAAACCTCAGGGCTTCTAGTACAAATGCTCTTTTTACTAAGTCAGGGATCCTCAAATTTGATACTCCCTACCTTCAATCTCCAGGATTAGCTGAAGACATCCCAAGGGCTGCCGAGGCATTGTTTATTTTACGGAAAGCAATTTCTAGATTATTGGCTTCCATATGTACTTTTTCTTAAAACTGATATCGCATCCTTCCCTTTTACAATAGTTTTTCTCCCATTTTAAAAAAGAAAAAGGACCTCAAAGCCAGTTGGTGTTCCATGATATAGTGACTGAATGCATATAAATTTGAGGGCAGGAAATAGACCACTTTCAATACTGGGGTAAGCCTCCTTCAAACAAAGTGCCTTTGATGACTGCCTATCCATTCAAGAGCCAGTGACCTGCCCTTAACATTGTGAGGGACTCGGCACAAGAGTAAAAATAGATGTCTAATATCATGTCAAATAGCATGTCAAGTATCATGTCTAATAAATCAAGCTAACAAATGGTTCAGTAAGGTAAGTTCTAGCCTTCCACTTTGACAGACATACCTCCCAAAGTTCTTAAAGGCTGGGTTCAACATTAGAGTTGTAGAGCTCTTCAGAGTTCTGTTGAAGGTGGCAGCCACACAGAAGTAGCACTTTGTGCTGGACTCTTAGCTCTGCTTCCTACCTAAGATGCCTCTTGTACAGGTAGGTGGACAGCTCAGCCCACATGTCCGAGCTCATCTCACAGCTTCTGTATACACCCTTGGGTTTTAGGTGAGTATCTCAGGGGCTCAGTTCTCCCTGAAAGATGTGCCAGAAGTACTCGGGCCTAGGGAGGAGATTTGGGGGGCCTTGGCCTTGTGTATCGACACCCCACGTGAGGGATCAGCCTGTGCCTGTCTCCTGGACTCTTTGCTTATAGGGTGGGATATTGTCAGGGGGGACCCAGAGCAGGGCACAGGTGTCTCTTGCCCAAATCTAAGGTCCGTAGTAGTCCAAACAAATAATCTTAAGAATCTCACAACCTGGTATCCTGTTTACTTCCTGACCTCATCTCCACCTCTAGTCCAGCCACCTGGCACCCTCCTGCCTTCAGACTGATCTCTACTCCAAATGCTCTTTCCCTGTTACACTCATGGTCTCTCATGACCTTTAGGTCTCTGTTTAAATGTCCCCTTCTCGGGGCCACTTTCCCTCACACCACTATTTAAAACACCCTGCTCTCTCTTGCATTCTATTCCCTTTTCCTGCTTTATTTCTCTCTATTGCATAAATCAATGATACCATGTTATTTCACATATTCACTTATTCATTCATTCATTTATATTTTTATTCATCATCTGCTTCCCTTCACTGGAATGTAATCTCCAAAAAGGCAGGGATTTTTGTCTATTTTTTTTTTAATCTCCAAAGTTCTTGAAGGCTGGGTTCAACATTAGAGTTGTAAACCCTAGAACAGTTCTTTATAAATAGTAAATGAATTATAAATAATGCTTGGTGACTGATTGTCAAGAAATAAAGTGTCTTTTGGGCTTTGTGTCTTTCCCCATTTTACACATAAGGGAGATATTAGACACTGGCATAGGATATCTTGGCCCACATTTGAATGACCTAAATTCAGATATAATGTAGAATGAGGTGGGAGGGAATGATGACAATTTTCATTTAACATCCTTACCTCTTTCATCATGCCCAAATTGTCAAAGAATGGATTACTCCGGAGAGAGAGCTCCTTCAGAGTGAAGCAAAGAGAACACAGATGAAAAGGCAGTGATGCCTTATTTTGTCCAGAGGACAAATGGGTGGCAAGACTTCATGCCTTCTTCTTTTGCTTTTTCTTTCTTAGAAATAGAATTGTAGGAATTACCAATCAGAAAAATGCTTTTAATATAAAACTTCCAACAGTTAAAAGAGCAGATTCCTGTCTTCTTTCTTTTCTTTTTTTTAATGGCTTTTGTGTAGCTTCTATTTGATGTATTTTAAAAGTGATAAAGCAGTTTTTTTTAAATTATTCATATCTTTATTGTCCTGGAAATTACATCTTTTGCAACTATTTAAATTTATAAGGAAAAGTTTTAGGTGACAATCTAAAAATGTGCCAGGGTCTACACAACTTTTCAAATTCTTTAAAGGGTATGCACTAAAAAATATTTAAAGACCCTTATACTGTACCACTGTTTTAGTGGTATATCGCTATGTAACAATCCACCTCAAAATTTAGTGCAACAAAACAATCATTTTATTTTCTTCTCACCATCCTCTGGGTTGACTAGTCTCAACATGGCAGTTTTCTGCTGGTCTTGCTTGAGGTTTCTCATGCAGTTGCAGCTGGATGGCAGCCGGAGCTGGAAACAGGGTCATCCAGAACAGGGAAGGTCCACAAACTACAATCTGCAGGCCAAATCTGAGCCCACATCAATTTTTGTAAGTAAAGCCTTATTGATATACAGCCCTGACCATTTATTTAGGTATTGTCTGTGGCTGCTTCCATGCTATATCCCTAGAGTGAGTAATTGCAAAAGACCATCTATATTATAAAACCCTAAGCTACTGGTCAACCATTTGATAGGTTGACCATTTGACCAGGGGGTAGACGCTCAATGTCAGAGCTGCCTCTTGGTGGTCAGTAAACTCCCACAGTGGGAGTGCTGCTCAGCAAGTTTACTGAGTGGCAGCAGCAGCAGGCACAGTAGGTCCAGGATGAGTGGAGCACTGCAGGCTCCTCTCTTGGCTGCCTGCAGCTTTGCACACTGCTACATCCCTGGGGCATGTCCAACTGCCAGTTCTGTGGGGTCCCAGATTGGAAGAGGGTGCAGACCAGGCTGAAGGACCCCACCAGTGCATGAATCCATGCACTGGGCCTCCAGTATAGCTTATAGTCTTTGTGCAATTTACACTGATGCAGTACACATCTGCATTTTCTTCAGGACTACTTGTTCTTTAGGCATGTCAAGCTGTGAGCTTATTTCTAACAAGAGAGAGATGGAGGAGAGGGGGGAGGGCATGGCCCTCAGGCTATTTGCACAGGCAAAGGAATATAGAAGCTGAATGAATATCTGGGAATTCAGTCAATAATTTTGACCTTTTCCTCCTTAATAGTAGGTTGATGCCTAAAGTATCTAGGGGGTTGCATAATTAAAATGCAGAATACTGTGTCTTTGTTCCTAAAATAAGTTTAGGAAAGCTTTTCCTTCACTGGTCTTCCTTAGGAAGGTGGCACAGATCTTTTGGTGCCTCGTAGATGACTAAAAGCTATTGCTAATAGGAATGTTCCTTCTTAGTAACAATTTGTTCACATATATCAGACTCACTGGTTCCTAATATTAAGAGTGAATTGGGCTGCATGAGTTACTTGTTTAAAAATATAAGCTATTTCTTGATTTAAGACATTTGCACTTGGTTCTTATGTCTGGAATGTTCTCCCTACTTTGCACCTAGCTAACATCTACTTGCTCTTGCTCTGAGCTTAAGCATCACTTTCTCAGAAAAGCCTACCTTCCCTTCCCAGGAGATTCCATTCTTACACTGTTTAACAGCACTGAGTACTTTCCCTTTATGATTCTTATCCCAATGTGTGCAATTAAAGAAATGTATTTGTATCCTCACTTAACATAATCTCGCTTATGTACCGGGAGAGCAGGGTAGAGTCTGCTCTGTTGACAATTGTATTAATATATACCCAGAAGCAGTTTCTGGAACACAGTAGTTTCTAATACATATTTATTGAGTTAATGAATGAAAGCTAAAGCAAATCAGAATGTAAATGTATGGCAAAAACATTTATGTAATCATTCAAATTATCCAGAAACATTTTAAGATTTACTCAAAAATATTGAGTAGTTGATATATTAGAAATCAGAAAGCACCTTTTGATCTAGAAATGCTGTGAATCTTATCCTCTAGAAAGAAAACTTTTGAAGATAGTATGCTGATTTCCTGTGTAAATATTTCCAATTTCAAGGTACCAACCTGGCATCACTGAACACAGAGCTAGAGAGACACAATTGGCTCTGAGAGCCAGGTTGAGCTGGCTCTACACACCACTGGGTTTATTGGAATAGCTAATAGTTGTAGACTTTTAACCCAGCAGTAAGTAATCTGACTTACAACAAAATAATCATATTCAGTCTTGCTTCACAATCTTACGCCAAAGACTGGTAGAAGTGTATGTCGTTTTATTGCAACTCACTTTGTTGCTTTCTTTCAGTTTTTTTTTTTTAAACAAATTGAAGTCTACACTAGCAAAAGGATTAGAACTTGCTGAAATCTCAGATGATATTTAGCAATAAAGTATTTTTAAGGTATTACTTTAGACCCAAAGCTATTGTACACTTAACAGAGTATAGAAGAACTTAAGTTTATGTACACTGGGGAATCAAAAAGTTCATGTGACTCATTTTATTGTGCTATTTGCTTTGTTGTAATGGTTGGGAACCAAACCCCCAAATGTCTCCAAGATATGCCTGTATGTGATTTCAGTTGGTATGATAAAATAGTTTGTGGTTAGAGCTGGATACAGCCCTATCAAAATTCTGGGAGCCCATGCCCTAAATCATTAGGGTAAAAAGTGTATATGCACTGCTGAAAATAAATTTGATTTATTTACTCAAATATATGGATGTTTTCTGCTTTTAAGAGTGAAAGACTAGACGTCCTCTCCCCCCTTCCACTGCATCCTTCTAATGAAATTATAAGCAATTCAATGGAAGGAGAAACCACGGATTACATTCACTTATCTTCTTAGGAACCTGTCAAAAATACTTTGTCATACACAGAACTGGACTCAATGAAAACTGTTTTCTTTAAATCAAAACCTAGCGCAATGCAGAATCCATTTTGGCTACTTGGACAGAGTTGGCACTATGTTCACACTAGTCTGTGGTCTTCTGTATCTATGCACCACAACATGAGTGAGGTGGAGAGGAATTAGCTGAGGGAGGATTGGAGAAATGCAGCCTGTGGTCAATAATTAAGTGGCTAAACTAACACAAGTGAAGAAATGGTCACCAATCAGGCATATTTCACATCCTTAGTGTTATGGACATGAAAAGTGGCAGTGTTGTGTTTCTCTAAAATTCATATATTGGAACCTTAATCCCCAACGTATTAGAAGTGGTGGCCTTTGGGAGGTTAAGTCATGAGTTTGGAACACTCATTATGGTTTTAGTGCCCTTGTAAAAGCAGAGACGAGAGAGCTTGCTTTTAGCCAGGCTAGTTTGCTCAGTGGTTAGAGGGTCAGTCCATGAACTGGTCTCCGTTTTGATTCTGGTCAAGGACACATGCCTGGGTTGTGGTCTCAATCCCCAGTAGGGGGCATATAGGAGACAGTCGATCAATGATTCATCATTGATGTTTCCATCTCTCTTTTTTATATATATAATTCTTTTTTTTATAAATATATTTTATTGATTTTTCAGAGGAAGGGAGATAGAGTTAGAAACATCAATCAGCTGCCTCCTGCATACCCCCTACTGGGGATGTGCTCGAAACCAAGGTACATGCCCTTGATTGGAATCAAACCTGGGACCTTTTAGTCCACAGGCCCACGCTCTATCCACTGAGCCAAACCGGTTTTGGCTGATGTTTCCACCTCTCTCTCTCTCTCTCCCTTCCTCTCTAAAATCAATAAAAATATATTTTAAAAAATAGAATGCTCACAAGTGTTCAAATGGAGAAAAATTAGAAATAATCCTGCCTAGTTGGCGTGCCTCAGTGGTTGAACTTTGATCTATGATCCCCTGTGGGGCATGCAGGAGGCAACCAATCAATGGTTCAATCTCATCATTGATGTTCTTGCTCTCTTCCCCTCTGAAATAAAAATAACTCAATTATTCAAAAGGAAATATTTAAATTATGATACATTGACTTGATGACATACTCGGTTATAATTTTCCAAAAGAAACATGTTTACAGGGGTTGAGGGTGGAGAATGGGTTCAAAGTTTATATATAAAGTATGCTTTCAATTTTGACTTAAAAATAATTATCTGCATACTGAAATTAAAGAGGATTTTTTTTCATTCTAATTTTCTTCGCAAATTGTCTACAAACATGTTTTATAAGTGAAAACATTTCAAATTTGGAAAAGGTTAAACCATTTAATTCATGAAGAATTCTTTGAAAAGTATGTGACTTCAATGCTTTAGTTTTCTCAAATTTCTAAGTTAACTCACTTATTTTGTTGAAACTTGATAGTCCTCACTTACAGCCTGTGTTGTCAAGTTGCTCTACAAAACTTTGTCCTAAGAGCCCTGACATGCAAATGGAGGCTTTTCCTCCACAGCTATTACTTAAAGATGACATCTCAAACCTAGAAAAAATTATTTACAAAGCAATTAACCAAATTTAAATTTAAGGCATTGTTGAATGTTTGTTTTTTTTAAATATATATTTTGATTTTTCAGAGAGGGAGAGGGAGTTAGAAACATCGATGAGACTTCGATCAGCCGCCTCCTGCATGCCCCCTACTGGGGATGTGCCCGCAACCAAGGTACATGCCCTTGATGGAAATAGAACCTAGGACCCTTCAGTCCGTAGGCTGATGCTCTTTCCATTGAGCCAAACCGGTTTTGGCTTGAGTGTTATTTATTTTTTTTTAAATGTATTTTATTGATTTTTTTACAGAGGAAAGGAGAGGGATAGAAGTCAGAAACATTGATGAGAAACATCCATCAGCTGCCCCCTGCACACCCCCTACTGGGGATGTGCCCGCAACCAAGGTACATGCCCTTGACCGGAATCGAACCCGGGACCCTTTAGTCCGCAGGCCGATGCTCTATCCACCGAGCCAAACCGATTTCGGCTTGAGTGTTATTTTTAAAGAATCCATTTTTAGATTCTTTTAACACACTAGATGTTCACAAAACAGGTCCATGCAGTATCTGTCAGCATCAATCATGGAGAAATGAGATGTTTTTCTATTTCAGAATCCAATGCTTTTCAATTATATCCCTATTAAAAACATCACCCAAAAATAATTGTATTGTTCTGGCTGCTTAAACAATTTGATTGGAAGACATTTGGGGAAAACTTGATGGATCTCAATCATCTGAGATGATGTTAATAGGGACCTCAGCTCTCATCTCTTGTGCTTAAGTATTTATTGGGAGTGCAATCTCAACTCTTTAAATACATGTGCAATTCTAATGAATAGTATTATATAACTTGTATGCCTCAGTGCTCTCATTTATAAAATGGGGATAATAAAAGGTGTCACAGGGCTGTTGGGAAGACTAAATGAAGTGCTTTGAAGTGGTAGGCACAGGGTAAATAGTTGTTAGGTATCACTATGGAAATGCTATCAAGTTCAAATGACAACCTAGTCAACTTAATTTGTTCTACGAAGTGCTGATTAAAAATCATGTCTACCAAAGAAATGAGCTGGCAGTGTAGTTTAAGGCCAGATTTCTGCCCTTTTTCCTTTAGAAAAGAGCACTGCCCAACTGGTATGGCTCAGTGGTTGACCTTTGACCAAGTCCTAACTTGTCAGGGCACATGCCAGGGTTGTGGGCTCAATCCCCAGTAGGGGGCATGAAGGAGGCAGTTAAATGATGATTCTAATTGTTTCCATCTCTCCCTCCCACTCTGCCATCAGTAAAAATATTTTTTAAGGGCACTATTATAAAAAGGAAATGTTTCTCTACATAAGACATCAGGTCAGTAATTGCAATGCCTAGAGGAAAAGGGTCAAAATGCACAGAATTCTCTAGCTACCAAGTTTCTAGATTTCTTGGCTTGTGCAAGTAGCATAGGATTAGAAGCTTGACATGACCTGAAAAAATGGTCTTGGAGGACAATTCTAAGTTTATACTTGAATGGATGTCTGGTAATCTTAGCACTGTTAAGAATGAACTATTAAAATCTAGTTTTGCATTATTGAGTTGTTTGAAACAGTATCACATAGTTAATATAGGGTGAGGCAAAAATAGGTTTACAGTTGTGAGCATATGAGTTTTCTTGTATTACTTTACTAGGGTCTATTATTTTAATGTTCTGATCTGGATTATAAACCAACATAAATCTGAATTTGAATTTTACTAGACCCATGACATTAACTTTTATACACAGGAGAGCTCATCTTTTGCTGATTGATATAGTTTCCAGTTCTCCAAAATAGACCAGTTTGAAAGTAAACTAAGAAAATAAGAGGGTTTAATGATGTAAGAATGGTTCCATTCCAAATAACTTTAAAAACTGTGGTTTCTGTTCTAAGAATTCTGATGAAGGAGCTACTATGAAAATGATCCAGTGGTCTTCAAAGAAACATTCAGATATTAGGGCCACTCTTCTCAAACGGCCTTGGCTCTAGTCACCATAAAAAAATTCTAGTGACCATTAACTTCTCACTACCGTCATTTAGAACAAAAAGAAATCCAGATTATTACAGGGTCCCCAGATAATACACAGAAACAAACCTGTATATTAACCAATTACAAGGTAAATAACAGAATGAGACTTGTTTTTATTACTCAAATAAGCTTCATTTTAAAATTTATTTAGCTTTCTGACTCTGTGCTTGTGCCTTCAACACTTTCACAACGATTTTCTGCTCCTCAATAAGGAAAGCACGCTTGATCCTACAAAGGAAAATGTTAAATGAATATAGTTATACCCACCAAATAGCATTGATTTAACAAAGGCAAGAAAAAAGTACCTAAAAAGTCTTAAAGCTATGAGGGAAGATATTCAAGAAAGAAAGTAAAACCCCCAAGTACAAATTGAAAACTGGTATTATATGGACAGATCCTTTCAGCCTATGGTCTCCTTCCCACAGTAGTACTACCCTCCTCTTTGGAATCATGTAAAATCACCCACAGGAGCTGGCTCTCTGCCACTATGTTAGCTTTCATTTAACGGCATTTCATTAGGATCCAGGACTAACGACATTACTTGATTTGTAAAATATCTTGGAACCAACACACCCCTCCTCGGTGTAGCAATGTAATTTACTGCTGTCATATTAAGACTGTTACCCATGCTACACCACGATTCAAGACAAAATTTCATTTATTTGTAATTAGAAATAAATATTTCACAATATATAATTACATAGTTTTTGTGATTAATCATTGTGCTTTAATTATGTTCAATTTGTAACAATGAAAATACATCCTGCATATCAGATATTTACATTACAGTTCATAACAGTAGCAAAATTACAGTTATGAAGTAGCAACGGAAATAATTTTATGGTTGGGGGTCACCACCACATGAGGAGCTGTCTTAAAGGGTCGCGGCATTAGGAAGGTTGAGAACCACTGTTATAGAGGTTAAATTTGGAAGGACTTGCAATTTCTGTACTTAGAACCTCCATTTGGAGTCAAAGTAAATTATGTATGTTTCAGAGAGAAAGGGAGGATAGAGAAACGATGAGAATCATTGATCGGCCGCCTCCTGCAGCACTGACTGAATTGATTGGCTGTGTTCCTTGCCTGCAATGCCCTTTCAATCCCTTGTCCAACTTACTCACCAATCAGGTTCCAACTTAAATTCTATTCTCAGATTGCCAGCCACTTAAAAGTAAATTCTCCTCTAAACTTCCTCTACCGTACCTTGCCATCCCCTTACAAAATAACTCCTAAAAGGCAAAATGAACTTGCAAGGTTTGGTGTCAAATTTGGTTTAGAAATTTGACTACACCACTTTACAGAACTATCTGAATCAAACTGGAGGCAAACTATTCTTCTGAAACAACTTACTCACTTCTACCACTTAAGTAGTAAGACCCTTCACCTCTACCACTTAAGTCTTTGGAAACAATTTAATATTCATACA
>JAAGEH010002534.1:12102183-12165421 GCA_011751065.1 Lasiurus cinereus | reverse complement strand
CCCCTTACTTGCTCCACCATCCCACCATGGCTGACACCTGCCATGTCTCATGTTCTGCTGCCTGCTGCCAACACCTGCCATGTTCCATGCGTGTCCCCTGGTGGTTAGTGCATGTCATAGCGACTGGTTGTTCAGTTGTTCCACTGTTCAGTCTATTTGCATATTAGAGTTTTATATATTTAGATAATGGGCATTTTTGCCTTGTTCTTGACTAGCAAGAAAGTATCCAGTGTTCCTCCAGCAAGCCATATATTAAGGAAATGGCTAGTGGTACACTGAAAACTATAAGACATTGATTTAAGAAATTAATGAAGATATAAATAATGAAAAGATAGTCCATGTTATGGATTAGAAGAATAAATATTGTTAAAATGTCCCATACCCAAAGCAATATACAGGTTTAGTGCAACCCCTATTAAATTTGCAATGGCATTTTTCACAAAAATAGAACAAACTTTTCTAAATTTTGTATGAAACCACAAAAGACCCCAAATAGCCAAAGCAATCTTGAGAAATACTAGTAAAAACAAACCTGGGGGCACCATAGTCCCTGATTTTAAACTATATTATGAAGCTATAGTAATCAAACAGTATGATATTAGCATAAAACAGACACATAGATCAATGAAATAGAATAGCAAGCCCGGAATAAGTACAGGCATATATGGTCAATTAATTTACTACAAAGGAGCCAAGAGTATAGAATGGGGAAAGGACAGTCTTTTCAGTAAATAGTGTTGGGAAAACTGGACAACAGCATGCAGAAGAATGAAATTGTATCACCATCTTACACCATACACAAAAATTAACTCCAAATGGATTAGAGACTTGCATATAAGATGAGAGTTCATAAAACTTCTAGAAGAAAACATAGGCAGAAAGCTCCTAGACATCAGTATTGGCAATAATTGTTTGGATTTTACACCAAAGCAAAGGCAGCAAAAGCAAAATAAACAAGTGGAACTACATCATACTAAAGCTTCTGCACAGTAAAGGAGACCATCAACAAAAAATAATAATAAAGCCAGTTACTGAATGGAAGAAAATTTTTGTAAATCATATATATGATAAGAGGTTAATATCCAAAATAGATAATGAACTCATACAACTCAATAGCAAACAAACACAAAAATCAACAGTCCAATAAAAAAATGGGCAGGGGATCTGAATAGACATTTTCCTAAAGAAATATAACTTGGCTGGAGTGGCTCAGTAATTGAGGGTTTGATTCCTGGTCAGGGCAATTTCTCTCTCTCTCTCTCTCTCTCTCTCTCTCTCTCTCTCTCTCTCTCTCTTCCCTTCTCCCTCTCCCTCTCCCTCTCTTTTTCTCTTTCTCTTCCTGTATGAAATAAATAAAAAATATATTTTTAAAAAGAAGATATACCAAATTTTTTCAAAGAAGACATATAGATTCCCACAGGTTTATGAAAAGATAATCAGGGATATGCAAATTAAAATGTCAGTGAAATATTATCTTGTATCTGTTAGAATGGCTATTATAAAAAAGACTAGAGGCCCAGTGCATGAAAATTCATGCACTGAAGTTAAGGTCTTTCAGCCTGGCCTGCCCCCTCTCACAGTTTGGGTGCCCTCTGGGATGGGAAGTGACTTAGCAATCAGGAGAAGGCAACACCACCATCACACCTCTGCTGTTGCCACTGCTGGCAGCACAAGCTTCGGCTGGCCCTGGTTACCTGAGCCTCGGGTGGCCTTGGGCAGTTGGGGGGCTGAAGGGACTGGGGGACTCTGGAGGCAGGTGCACAGAGCGGCTGGACCTGCCTGGGGGCGAGTCATGCTATGCTATGCACCTGCCACCCTGGCAGGGCTGAGGGTGCTGCCATCTTGTGGCTGTGGGCTCTGTCATCTTTGAGGGTGTGGAAGTCAATTAGCATATTCCCTCATTATTGGCTGTAGGTGCCACCATCTTTGTGAGGGCATGATGGTCAATTAGCATATTCCCTCTTTATTAGATAGGATAAGGAACAACAAGGGTTGGTGAGAATATAGAAAATGAAGCCTTTGTGCACTTTTGATGGGAAAGTAAATTGGTTCACCCACTGTAAAAAACAGTATGGAGGTTTCTCAAAACTTAAAAAATAGAACGGCCATGTGATCCAATAATTCCACTTCTGTCATCACTTAATGCCATTAATAGGTTCTTGGAATTGCAAATTCTCATCAAAGTTATAACAAAACAATGTTGTATGAAATGACTTGCTATGTTTATTCAAAGAAAATGAAAAAAAGGGAAAAATATGTGTACCCCCATATTCATACAGCATTGTGAACATGGGGTTACATATATCTTTTTTGAATATATTGTATATTTATTATGTTCAGTGTATGTTGTCTGTCTCCATTAGAAGTATTCTCCACATAGAGAGTTCTGTTCTTTTAAAAAGTTATTTTGACTGATGTATTTTTTTCCTATTTTAGTTTTTTTTTATTAATGTGTTACATGTATACATATCTCCCATTGCCCCCACACACACATACTCCCAGGCATACCTTAACCCCCCAGTGTCTTGTGTTCATTGGTTATGCCTATATGCATGCATACAAGTCCTTTGGTTGATTTCTTATCTACCCCATCTCTCCTTAACCTTCCTGCTGTAATTTGACAGTCTGTTTGATGCTTTACTGACTCTGTATCTATCCTTTTGTTCAACAGTTGACTGATATATTTTCAATGTCTATAGCAGAGCCTTGCACATAGAAACACTAAAAAACATCTCTTTTAAGTGAATGATTGAGATTGGAACCTATTAAGGAATGATGAGAGGGAGCATTTGCCTGAAACCTCTCCAAAAAGATCTTGAAGTTCAGGATTTTAACATTATTTCTAGATGAGGTTGTATTTACAGTTATTGAGACACAGGGCAATAATTGAAAGAATTTCATTGTAGAACCTGTATCCTCTGTTCCAGTAATGGGTGTCACAGCCTGTGGTACTCCATGAAGCAAAGCATTTTGTAAATCTGGTGATTATTTGTGAATAGCTCGATGATAGTACACTGCATTTTGTGTGTTAAAAGCATTACTGGGTTAAATATAAACATTTAAAATATGTCTTCATTTTTAATTTTATACAGAAAGCTCCAGAAAAGTAGCAGGAGAGGCCCAACCTTTTGTAGCCTCTGAGAGGTCTGATGAAGACCGACGGTTCACCTTTCAGTGCAGCTCCGGTGTCCTTCAGAATCACCATTGAGCCCTTTTCTCGGCATGTCACCTGCATCTTTAACAGATTTGCTAGTTTGAGCTGAAATTTGGAGATAATTTTTGCTACAGAGAGTTAAAATACCAGAGCACATTAACCATTTGAAAATTTAGAAATAGGAATTTGAGACAAATTAGATTTCTCTAATAGAAATGATCTGAGCCTAAAGCCCTGAAGCAGAGTATCGAAACCAATTAACTTGAATTTAAGTAATCATGTCTTAAGTAGCAAATGAGCCAAGTTCTATTGTTAAAGAACAACTGTATTAAATCCCTGAAAGGTTGGCTTGCAGTGGTTTCATGTCTTACTAACGAAATAAGTTTCTCTTGGTCACTATGACCTCTGTTGTCTTACTGAGCATTGTTGTTGAGAATAGAGGAGGGGAAATTTGAGAGATCAAAGATGGAATAATTGCGTGAAATTCCCATTGATGTTTCTATTGTTAGTAACTTTTTTTTTTTAAAAAAAGCAACAAACAAAAAAGTTAATAATTTTATTCCTAGGAAAAAATAGTACAAGAAAATGTGAGAAAAGTTTATTTTCTTATTCTAAAACTTGTATGCAGTATATAATTTCTTATTCTAAAACTTGTATGCAGTATATATTTGTACTTGTTATTTAAAAATAATGTATTTATGATGACCGAGATTGCTATTTATAACTACAATGACTTCACTTCAGCCAATGTCTATAAATATTAAGGCAACCATCAACAATGTATTAATAAGCTATAAATTGTGCTAAAATTAGACACTAAGTTAAAGCCTGGAGATATATTTTGGTTGAGTTTATGGAATAGAGTAGAAGGAACGTAAGTTTGGCAAACAGTTTAAAGCCAGATCATGGAAGGCTTTAAATGCTATACTCAGCTCTGGCCGGTTTTTCAGTGGTTAGAGCATTGGCCCTCGGACTGAAGGGTTGTGGGTTTGATTCCTGGTCAAGGGCACATATCTCAGTTGCATGTTCAATTCCTGGCCCCTATAGGAGCGCTTTGGGAGGCACCCTATAGATGCGCCTCTCTCACATCGATGTTTCTCTCTCTCTTCCACTTTGTCTGAAAAGCAATGGAAAAAATATCCTCAGGTGAGGGTTGAGATATAAATAAATAAATAAATAAGAAATAAATAAAATAAATGCTATACTCAAAGGCTTAAACTCTTCCACGCATGCCTTTTCTATGTCTTTGTCCTTATGTGGTACCTTAGTGACCTTAGGAAAGCAAGTTAACTTTACTGAGACTGTCTCCTTGTCTGTAATATGGGGATAATAATACAGATATGTTGGGAGAAATAACCGAGGTAAAGCTTGTGACTGAGGCTGGCACTCAGTGGAAGCTTAGTAACTATTGGAACTTAGTATTGTTTTCTAGAAATGAAACGCTGCTTTCGGCTCTCCTTTCTTAACCAGTTTTGTACATATCTTGTGCTTACTAATTGATATTTGCTGTGTTAGAAGGAGAGCCTTTTTTATTTCCTTGTGATATATTTTGGAAGAAATCTAATAAAACTATAGAATTCACCAAAATGGAAAATAACATGGGTTGACAGAAAAGGGTAGAAAGAATTAAAAGGGTTAATACATCAAAGCCTTGACTTTCTGGAGATTCTTTTTTCTTCAAAACATAGCTACTGCCTTTGCCACGTGACCTATGCCTTGTTCCAATTATTTATACAAATCAAGACAGCTTTTTTTCCTGTGAAGGACTTGGTGAAATGATGCTGTAGAAAAATCCTCTGCATTTCCATATTGCTTGATCAACAGCTTTACTATTTTGCAGCAAGAGGAAAAGAATTTTGCAGATTGCTCCTCCACTCCCACAGAGAAAGTATACATTTTCAGGTTTGTATTGAAACTTTTTCTTCCACCATATTAAAACCCCATACGAAAGAGAATTAAAACCCCGTTATTTTAATTTCCATCTAGCCACAAGATAAGTAAAGTTATCGTTGCAATTCTAATTAAGTGGGATGATTGACTAAGGTAGCACATCAAAGAAGAGGAGTGAATATGGTAAGTCAAAGACTTATTAATTAGTCTGCGTGGAAGAAATTCCAGGGATGTCAAGCTGAGCCTGCTGCAAGGAGAAAAAAAGCAGACAAGAAAACGTTTGCTTCTTTGAAGTTAGGAACTGAGATAGTGATGGAGGTAATTGTGTCTGACTGGATCCAGTAATGAAGAGCTGTAAATCAGACCTCAACATAGAAGGAAAGATTCAAGTAATGAATGTGGCTACCCCGCCTCTCCCCACTGTGAAGAAACAGAATGCAGAGCGCACTAATTGACCCAGCCTATTTCCCAGTAGTTCTCTGTTATTATTTATTAATTTTTAATTTCTGAATTATTTACATCCTGGGAAATTATTCTTGACAGCCTGTTAGGCGTGCCCAAGTTAATGGAGGATGAAAGGACCAGTACCAGAATTCGCAGGGATGTAGTCACAGGCTACTGGATTTAATGATTTTGGAAAGAAAAATTGATTTCACACAGCGTGTCACTTTATACTACTTTAGAGATACACCAGCTATTTGATTAATTGAGGACTAACCAATTCAAAGTATATTTGAAGTGTAAATGAGTCGCACAGCTCAGCTGTTTATTTTTCCCCCTTTCTGAGAGCTCTGAGTTTTCTGGAAGCTGATGTTTAAAAAGCCGATGGAGACACACTTGCAGACTTTGAGTGCACACCTGTTTGATTTGTATTAAACTCAGAAGGGAGGAAAAGCCTGAACTACCAGAGAAGAGATTCCCACTTTTCTTCCTTATAATCTCGTTATGTGATTTCTCTACTCGGGCATGTGGGCCAGCAGTAGTTAAAATCTGCATCCCTGAAGGACAGTGCTTGAGAAAAATTTCCATTTGTTTGTGGCGTCTGAGCACAAGCAGAAAGAAGCAATGCTTACTAATGAATAGAAGGGGCGGGGAGGAGGGAGAAGAGGGAAGAAAAATACATTTAAAAAGAAAACCAATGACTTTAATCAGGGCAGAGGATTAATCTATTGGGAGAATGAGTGAGTCAGGACAATGCCATCACCATCCGGCCTGAAAGCTCTGGGTCGCTGTGACCACCCTCTTTAGCCTTGCTGTCTCAACCCTGCTGCCATCTCGGTTCACCACGCTTTGGCCTTGTCCTCCAACTGGTGTCAAGTCAAATGTCCCTCTTCCATCTATTCTGCACTGGCTTCTCTGAGTGTAATGGGCAAAGAGATCCCCTTGGGGCTCTTGCTGCTCTGAGGGTATAGGTGCAGTGAGTCAGGGAGGGGAGAGGGGCTGAAATTCTTCATTTCTAACAGACTCCCAGGTGAAGTTCCTGCTGCCTGGCCTCAGCCAGTCTTTGAGCAGCGAAGTCCTACAAATCCCTGACAACGAGTTTTTAAAACACTGCTTTGACCATGAAACGCTCTCCTTCAGAAACACTAAGAGATTCCCAGTACCTACAATTAAACACAGATTCCTGAGCCTGGCATTCAAGGCCTTCCTAAAAAGGTCACAACCTGCCCTCTGGGCACGTGATACATTTCCCAGCTCCATACTACTGTTATGCGTTTGTTTGTTTTTTGGAATTTATTTATTTATTTATTTATTTATTTTTCCTATTGCCTTCCCCCTGGCCTTCCCCACCCCCCAGTACATGCCCTCCACCTGTCTTTCCCTCCCCACCTCCCGCAATGCCCTGTTGCCATTGGCTATGCTTACATACATGCATACAAGTCCTTCAGTTGATCTCTTACGAGCCCCCCCACCTCAACCTCCCTTGCCTTCCAATTGTAGCATGAGTCTGTTCTTTGCTTCTTTGCCTCTGTATCTGTCCTGCTCCCCACCCCATTCTTATTTTTAAAAACATCTTGCCTTTGTAGGCTAGGAAAAAACTTATAAGAGCAAAATAATGTTTGAGTCCCAATTTCAATGTCCAATAGTTTTGAGTCCCAGTTTCAATGTCAAACAGTTTCTTATGTGTACATGTCATCAATGGTATCTGGATAGTGGACAAATAGTGGCAATGACACTCCGACCCTCTCTGGTTTGGTCGTAGGCATCCTGTAGCAATGCACAGCTGCTAACTGCTCACATGGCAAGGCGTCGTTCGCGTCTTCCATCTCTGGACTGTTTCTCCTCTTGCCTTCGTGGTTGGCGCAGACCTGTCAGTTCCTCTCTGTTGCAGGAGTCCACTTGGTCTTGGAGTTGTTTTCTGAACATATATAAACAAATTCTCGACCAAAAGTCAATAAAGGAATCTTTTCTATAAAATTGACTTAGGGTCTTTTTATTTTTGCCTACCTGCTTTTCCTTTGACTTATTTTGACACCATGTGTGTTTTTCATGGGTGTCTTGCTGTTAGTATTACAAATGAAAATTAATTTTCTAAAGTGAAAATTTTCTAGATGTAACTTACTTACCAGATATTTTTCTTTACATGATATTATCATACTCTGCCTATTTTTTTGATTAAATGCAGGACCCAGGTAACAGACAGAGACGTGGCCCAGCTCAGATCAAGACCCAGGTAACAGACAGAAACATGCCGACAGCAGCTGCCCTATATCTAATTTCAGCCTAGTACTAGGAATGCTCAGTGCCTACTCAAGAATGCAAATAAACCTTTCCACTAATATATACAGGGTAATCTAAGATTATTGGTAGAGTATTAAATTTGACAGTAAAAGAGTTATCAAGCTTTCAGATTAATTTAAATTGGCGAATTGGAAATAAGTGAATACCCAAGAAAATTTAAGTGTACTGGACAAAAAGCTGTTTCTAAAGTATTAATTAAAATTTCTATTGATAGCTCATCTCATGGTAAAATTGCTTAACATGCAATGAACATAAAACAGGTATATTTGTGTGCAAAAAATTAAAATTTAAAGTTATCAAGCCGAAACCGGTTTGGCTCAGTGGATGGAGCATCAGCCTGCAGACTGAAGGGTCCAGGGTTTGATTCCGGTCAGGGGCATGTACCTTGGTTGTAGGCACATCCCCAGTAAGGAGTGTGCAGGAGGCGGCTTATCGATGTCTCTCATCGATGTTTCTGACTCTCTCTTCCTCTCCCTTCCTCTCTGTAAAAAATCAATAAAATATATTAAAAAAATAAAGTTATCAAGATTGCATTAAAAAATTTTACAGAATTCTCCGTACTACTGTTCATGCGATTCATTCTTCCTGAAATGCTTCCGTCTTTGGAAATCTCACCAGTGCCTTAAGCCGTATTTTAAATGCCACATCCCTAACCTTGGCTCTTCTACCCTTCTCCCACTCCAGAAGACACGAGTTCTCCTTCAAATTCTTTCTCTCATGCTTTAGTTTTAGTTCTTTCTTGCCATGTGATATCTTTCATCCTGAATTATGTTCATAATGTACTTATTGCTCCCTATGCACCGATAGGATTGTGAGTTATATAAGGATGGGGGACTGTGCCTTATCTTTGTCTCCTCCCCAAGTACAGGTGCAGCACAGAATGTGTGTCTGACAAATAATTTTATATTTAGTTAAACTGAGCTATGTTGGAGCATTCTCTCCATGATCATTCCTAAATAAAATTCATTGTATTTATCTTTGAAACTTCAATGTCCTAGGTTGGTAACATCCCTGGAATTCTTTAGAATAGCTCACAAATTATGATATTTGCTACTTCATTTACTCATTCATCCACTCACTTGTTTACTCATTTGAATATTCTCTTTGGGCCAGGTGCAGTGCCAGGGACTGCAAATAAAACAATGGCGGGGAGGAGGAGAGGGAGATATTTGTAATACTATCAACAATAAAAAAAAAATTAAACAGTCCTTACCCACACACTTGTATGTTCTGCTTCACCACTTTTATATTTCCTTACTCCAACCCCAAATATAATCTATCTAAGCAATAGTTATTCACCTTAATATAAAAAAGCAAAACTCTTCTTGTAGCTGTTATAGGCCCAAGCATCATGATCTCAGAACAGGGACTGCCAGGTGCCCTGAGGAACTTTCTGCTTCATCTAGTCTTTGTATTCATTCATTCTTGTCTCCAAAGGACTTACAAATTCTTAAAGCCTCATCCATTGAACCACAATACCCACCCTATCCTCCATCTGATATACCCACTTTTCAGCGTTGCACCAGTTCTCAAACCATTGCTTCTACCTGCCCTAGGCTCCAAAGGTAAGGCTCTACAATGTATTTAACAAGCTTACCCCAACACCAAAACGGTTTCCAGTTTTTTCCCCCTTCTCTCCTCTTTTTTCCCTTGGTGCATCTCATGTCCTTACCCTGTCATAATTTTCATCCTTAACCACTATACCCTACCAAATGGAGAGGGGAAAAAAACATTAAAAAAAAAAAATCTCCTAACTTCATAGCTACCGTGAGCATTCAAACAAAAATAAGCCACAGAAAGCAATTTATTTTTCAATCCCCAGATTAAATGTAATACTTTTATTTCTTCCCTTCATGTATTAATTGTTCCTTACTTTGTTAGAGATATCTGTATTGTAATATTTTTTACTTTGTATTATGGTAATAGTTTTGACATACGTTTTCCTTCGAAGATGGTGAAATTCTCAAGGGGAAGCTTACTTTATTTACTTTATCTTCCTTAAGATCTCGCTGCAGAAAGAAGCCTGGTGTAGATGTATAAGTAAAATGCATTGTATTTATCTTAGAAACCCCAGTATCCAATAGAAAAGGTTCTCTGTAAGGAATTACTGAGTCCTGGCTGCTCCATCCCTCAGAATCGTTTAGCAGTGAATGAAATAATGTTGAATTTACTCGTTCGTCATGGACTGTTTTCACTGACCTTTGGAGACATAGTTTCAAACAGCTGGTAGTCACATCACTTTGAGCAGTGGAGCCTCGAGGCTGTCCCTGAGCACCCACAGCCATTCATTATTGGTCAACCCCAATACAAGTCTTATATTGAGAGTACTATTTAACTGGGTTTCTGGTTATGTGGTTTATATATTATCCAGTCTATTCAGCTCATGAGACCAGATAATTCTCTCTAAAATTAACAGGCTAATTTTCACTTTAAAACAGTTCTAAAAGACTCACCAATGTTAATATTTTTGAGTCTTTCCTCCCAAGTTGGTTACATTTAGCAGAAAAGAATCTTCCAGTCTCTTGCCTAGAGGGAAATGGTGAAGTTGCTGCTATTCTGGAAGCCACATCAGAAAAAAGAGATAACCTTTTTAGCACTTCACAACATTCAATATGCATTTAGGCATTCATCTCTCTGTGTTTGGTATGATAACAATACACACACCTTCAATTATATCTGATGTCCTACAGTTCAGAGGCCTTTACCATACCTATTCCTGAGAATGAACTATTATATTCAGGTGAGGAAAGGACAATTGCTCCTCAATGTGCAGTGGGAGTGGTGATATAGAGATCTAAGTCAGTGAAACACCTTTTCCCCATCCCCCCTTGTAGCCACCTTGATATTTTAGCCCCTTCTTTATACCAGTTGCAGAGGTATATGGTGCTGCCAGTTGTCAATCTGCTTTCCAGGTTGTAAAATTTTATTGCTCTTGTGTTCTCTTTCATGTGAGTTTATGCCTTTTAGAGAAGATCTCTTTTCTCAAGTTTTAGTGGAATTTTGCAGAGGAGCAAAATTAGATTTGTGGTTCAGTCTACCATCTTTAGTCAAAAACCCATTTAGACTTACTATTTCTCCTTTAAAAATATGCAAGGAGGCAGAAGTTTCAGGATATTGAGATAAAATGTCGACAGCAGACTGCGATAAGCTATGCTCGTCAAGTTCTATCTGTGGTAAATTTAGCACAATCTCCCATATTCTCTATTCATGACAATGGAAAACACTATTTAGATAGAACAAGTGTTCATTAAGTCCTCTGTTTTTTGAGAAGAATAACTTCAAATGTTTGAACAGTCTCAGCTACCACATTTTGGTTATGAAAGCCAATACAGAGGGGTTTTTCCACAACTCATGTCCTGGCTTCTTGCACAGAGTGACCAGTCACTTTGAGAACATAAGAGAGCTTCTTGCCTCTCCTGGGATAGATGTGAAAGCTTCCTCGAGAGCAACTCAATCTATTTTTTCTCATTCGAGGGAAGTTCAACGTCCAAGTTACCCCCAATAAACACATTAAACAGCAAGTAAGTTTAATTTCTGAACAAGAATTTTTCATTGTTTTACTTAATACACAATTACATGTGTTAATTATTGAAATATGGATAAGTTGTCTCTTGGGGAGGTGCACTTGTGACTTTAGTATGAAGCACAATAAATAAAAAATCAGAAGATATTAATTCCATTTGTTTCCCATAAAATTGAGACAATGAAATTATTAATTGTATAACTATTATAGATACTCGAAGAATATAAAATGGGAGTTTTACCAAGGGTTTCTCAGACTGACCTTAATTAACATTCATCCTTCTTTTCTTCCTTCCTTCAAACATGTTTTTGGCTTGGCTGGTGTTGCTCAGTGGTTGAGCATCAACCCATGATCCAGAAGGTCATAGTTCAATTCCCATCAGGGCACATGCCTGGGTTGCAGGCTTGATCCCCAGTAGGGGGTGTGCAAGAGGCAGCTGATTAATGGTTCTCTCTCTTCACTGATGTTTCTATCTCTCCTTCTCCTGTCCTCTCTCTGAAATCAATAAAAACATATTTAAAAAACAAACAAACAACATTTTTTTATTCTCATTATGTGCAAGGCTCTGAACTTGCTTACTGGAGCTGGAGCTGTGAACAAGGCAGACACTGTCCCTGCCTTCTAGTAACTATATCCTGGCAGGAAGAACAAGCCTGAAACAAGTAATTAAACATGATTAACTGTGATAAGAATATAAAAGAGGAAAGCTTGTCCCAATCTCAGAAAAGCAGGTGAGCTGAGATCTGAAAGGAGTAGAAGATGTTGGTTAGGCAAAGGGCAGATTTTGGGAAAACATACCAGACCAAAGTAACAGTGAGGGTCAATGCCCAGAAATGCATTTAAACCCTAGGCCCAGAGACAGAGGCAGGTTAAAGACAGATTAGTGCCCACATCATGCTCGGTCATAACATTCCCTCCTCAAAGAAAGAAAAGAACTCCTCATAGTAGAAACACCAGGCAGTAAATTTATTTGCTCAACAGCTTAAAAGGTCATTGTGCTTCAATATGACAATACATTTATTTCTTTTCTTTTATTAGGATTTATTTCATGCTGAATTTACTCCTGGCCCTAAATTTTTGTTTCTTCTGGGATATCTTTTTCTTCTATGCAACCTCTTCTTCTGATTTAGGAACAATATGCTCTTTTTTTTGGTAAAACTCTTTTCAGGGAACTCATGTGGGTTAGTCTGCCCATGAGCTCTATAAGTTCTGCACCTCATCTCCAGAGCTCTGTTCACCTGCTCAACAACCAGAGAATCTTCATCTAAAAATCCTTAAGTTCAACATGACTCTGCATTTTTAAGCACGTGCAACAAAATTCAGCACACTTTTTGGGCCACAGACCCTGCCTCCAGCCCCACTGTTTGGCCTGGCCACACCTACCAACTCCACCATTGTAATGATGTGATGATGGAACGGCACACATTGCTTCTCTAAAGTGACGTCCTTCAGATACTTGGTGGCTTTTCTAATATGCATATCCTTGATGGCCTGGGCAGTTTCATGAATGTTCTTAAAGTGAAACCGAAGATTTGAACTTCTTAATTTGCATGATTCTGTGGAGTTTTCTGGGTCAAGTGAATAACATACTATTTCCAGAGATCAGCTCTGGCCACTTTCCAATTATAACAATGATAAACAAATGTTAATTATTTAAATTATATACTAATATAATCAATTGCATGTAATTAATTATATTACCTATATTAATATATGATAATATATAAATGGTTTAGCTTTTATTATAATACAAAATGGTCTACTAACCAGTGTACAAGAATAGGATCTATAAAGAGTACTCAAAACCATCTATTGTATTATTTGCTAACATATCTACCTTCCAATGTTTTAGGTTTGTTTTGTTTTAATCACAATTCAGTGTTTAAAAGATAAAGCTTTTTAACATTCAATATTGCTCAATAGCTAAATGCATGAGCTGTCCTAGATCATGAGGTTAGTGATGCTTATTTTAATATTAAATAAAAAATTGATTTTCATTGAAGCAAGCAGGGAATTAAGCTTACAACTTCAATTACCAATAATTAATTCCCCACACTGCATGCCATGCCATTTGCATTTAAACTTCCAATGCAAAAATCTATTTTGATCACTTTTTATTTTCATCATTTAAAGAGTACATCTTATTTCAATTAGGCACATGTATTTCTAGATTATAAGAGAGAACAAATACCCCTTCTAAAGAACTAGGCAATTGGAGTGGGGGAGGCTTTGAAGCATGACAAAGACATTCTGGGGTCTTTTCATTTCTCTTGCTTTAATTGAAGGAGTGTAGAATTAGCTACCTCGTATACACTAACCTATTATTTGTAAGCAGATGGATAATTCCTCTGAATTTGTTTTTCCTTATGCATTAAGCTATTCTTTGGTGGTTTTCCATTACCCGAGAGAGAGAGAAAGTAATTGAGCACATGATTTAAAATGAGGCAAAATTAAGTCCTGCTCCAAACCCATCCTCAGACAGCAAGCCTGAGGATCAGAAGAACTCTTCAGAGAGAGAGGCATGACCTAAAGAGGCATCCCAGAGGTTGAGCTCATTGGGATGGTCCACATTTTTTTTTTTACAAGTTCTGAACAGAAAAAAGCTTCCAGGGTATCACCAAAGCAAAGACACAATCAGAGCCAAGTTCTTAGACATAAAAAGAGATGCTTGGAATTAGGTTTGACTAAAAATAGGCAGACCTGGGTGGCATGTAGAAACTAAGTTCTAAGCAATCTTATTTTTCAACTTTTAAAGCCATTTGCTTTCTTCCCTTTTATGTTGATTTTGTCCCACATAAATTTCATAATTTCTAAGAGAACTGACCATGTTATACTAAAATCTCATTTAAGTGGAACTCAATGAGATGAAACCATAAATTACTTGAAATGAGCTTTTACATTTGGCTTTCAGGCAAAACAATGCAATATCAATCATTTAATAAACAGTAATAGCTACAATAGCAAGGTCTAAGGTTAGTACATATTCACTTCAATCTTCAATCTATGACTGTCTAATCATGTCCAGAGTCTTGACTTGTATACCCTACGAGATTCTTCACATTGTAGTAACACATGAAAAAACACACATTTAATTCAGTGCATAAATCTTCCCATTTAAAGAAAACAAATCAGAATCTATATATATCTATATATGTTATATTTATTTTTATATTTTTAAAAAATATATTTTATTGATTTTTTACAGAGAGGAAGGAAGAGGTAGAGTTAGAAACATCAATGAGAGAGAAACATCGATCAGCTGCCTCCTGCACAACCCCGACTGGGGGATGTGCCCGCAACCAAGGTACATGCCCTCCACCAGAATTGATCCTGGGACCCCTCACTTCACAGGCTGACGAGCTATCCATTGAGCCAAACCAGCCAGGACTATATATGTTATATTTAAATATATTTTTATTGATTTCAGAGAGGAAGGGAGTGGGAGAGAGGGATAGAAACATCAATGATGAGAGAGAATCATTGATTGGCTGCCTCCTGCATATCTCCTACTGGGGATTGAGCCTGTAACCTGGGCATGTGCCCTTGACCGGAATCAAACCAGGGATCTTTCAGTTCGCAGGTCAATGCTCTGTCCACTGAGCTAAACAAGTTAGGACATCAATCACTATATTTTTAAATGATTCTATTAACAAAAATTGAGGCTAAAAGGATTTTCTGGCTAAGTGAACCTTAGTGATTAAAAATGGCAATAGCTATTCAATCTAGTAATCAAGCATTCTGATTAATCAATCAACTTTTTCCATCATTAAGTAAAAATATATACATTAACTGAGACCCAGCTGTCATATAAAATTCAACTAAAAATTTCCAAATGAAAGGAGAAAAGGGAAGAATTCCCTAGATATTAGTATGCAAAACAAATAAATAAAAACAGATTTCTTGCTCCTGAAGGCCAAGAGCAATATCTAATAAAACCATTTAAAACAGATTCACAACTGGCCTTGCTATGTATATGCTTGATGGATTGTTGTTAGCACAGCTAAATATTTACACCCTAGGAAATTAAATCTAAAATATAATATGTGATTTCTTTCCATATGACAGACTTAGAGAAAGCATTGAAAAAGTTTTGTGTGTTTTTTTTTATTGCATTGTTTTTGTTAATGAGCCACTCTGATAAAGAAAAGATAGAGGAGTTCTGGCCAATGTTGCTCAGTTGATTGGATGTTGCACGGTGCATTGAAAGTTTGCTAGTTCCATTACTAATCATGTATGCCCAGGCTGTGGGCTCCATCCCTGCTAGGGGGTATGCAGGAAGCAGCCAATGAATGTTTTGCTTTCACATTGATGCTTTTCTCTCTCTCCCCCTCCCTCTTTCTCTGTCTCTAAAAATCAATTTATAAATTTCTCATTGCATGGGAGAACATATTTGACAATGATATATCAGATAAAGGGTTAATATCCAAAATATATAAGGAACTCATACAACTTAACAAAAGGAAGACAAACAATTCAATTAAAAAATGGGCAAAGGACTTAAATAGACACTTTTCTAAAGAGCACACACAGATGGCCAAGAGAGATATGAAAAAATGCTCAAAGTCACTAATCACCTCGAGAAATGCAAACCAAAACAATAGTGAGGTACCATCTCACACCTGTCAGAATGGCTACCATCAACAAATCAACAAATAACAAGTGCTGGTGAGGAATGTGGAGAAAAGGGAACCCTAGTACACTGCTGGTGGGAATGCAGACTGGTGCAACCATTATGGAAAAACAGTATGGAATTTCTTCCAAATAATTAAATATGGAACTGTTATTTGACCCAGTGATCCCACTTCTAGGACTATATTCTAAGAAAACTGAAGCACCAATCAGAAAGAATGTATGCACCCCTATGTTCATAGCAGCACAATTTACAATAGCTAAGACATGGAAACAGCCCAACTGTCCATCAGTAGATGAGTGGATAAAAAAGCTGTGATACATAGTGAGTGGATACAGAGACATGAAAGTATGGAATCTCAGAAGGAAGGTAGGGGAGTGGAAGGTAATCAATCAAAGGTCTTGTATGTTTATATACATAACTCATGGACACAGACAATAGGGTGCTGAGGGCCTGGGGCTGGGGGGCATAGGAGAGGGGACTGTAGGGGTCAATGGAGGAAAAAAAGGTATATATGTAATATTTTCAACAATAAAGAATTATTATTTTTTTTTAAAAAAGGAATAGAGGAGATTTGTTTTGCTTAGGAATGAGGAACAACTATGTGATATCCTTTGTTGGTGTCTGGTTTCAGAATATTTTCAAGGTCATTGCTTCATAAAGGTAAGTCACTCAGACTCTTTGTGCTCAACCCTATCTGTTAGGCACAACCTCTCTCTCACTTCAGTAGGGCTTTGGCTACTTCCCAATGTTCCACTGTTGTTTTTAGCACAGACAAGCAAATTCAACCCAGGAGCTTTATTTTGGTTCTCTATGAATGTAAGTTTCTAAGCACAATGGATTTTATTAGTCCAAAATACCCCTACTGGACCACACAGCTCTGAGACCCATCCCTTATTCAAGATAGCCCCAGGGAACAAAGAGAAGAGAGAAGCCTTAAATTTGTTTGGAAACATCAGCCCTGGAGGTCTGGGATGAGGAGCAGCTGAATGTCTAACAGATTTGCTGTGACACAGCTTTTCTCCCCTGGAAGAGGAGCACCGGACACTTGTTCCAATTTCCAAGATTCTGTAAATGACAAACTTCTGAAGGCAGTAGCATAGCACTGGCTAAAAACATCTGGGTAACTCTCTACAAGGACTCAAAACAGACTAGATCAGAAAGGGCAGCAATATCCAGTTGGAAACAGAGGCTGTCTCAAAGTTAGCCGTCAGCCCCAGCTTGGAGATGTGCTGCTTTTCACAAGTCAGATAGACAGTATTCATGTCATTGTCTGTTGCTCAAGCTTTGAGTTTTTTTTTCTTTCCCACTAGTGATGATGATCTGCTCCTCTACTCTATGTTCCTGTTACTATATTACTCTTTTTGAAGTGAATACCAAGATAGGGGTACAGAGTTTGGCACTGCAATAACTCTTATTGCTCAGAATTCCAGAGAGTCCTAATGGCTGAAAACTTACCAAGGTCATAAAACTAGTAACTCAATGCAGTCTTTTAAATGTTTTTTATTGATTGATTTTAAAATGTAAGAAAGGGAGGGAGAGGAAGGGAGAGAGAGAAGTAAAAATAAAAAAAAAGAGAGAGAGAGAGAGAAACATCAATTTGTTGTTTCACTTGTTTATGCATTCATTGGTTGATTCCTTTATGTGTCCTGACGGGATGGAACCTGCAACCTTGTTGTATCGGGACAAAGCTCTAACCAATTGATCTATCTAGCAAATGCCCCAACCAAATGCAGTCCTGAACCGAAATCTCTGTCTGCTGATTTCTGAATTCTTCTGAATATATAAATCATTATTTTATCTTTTAAAAATAAATCTTTATTGTTCAGATTATTACAATTGTTCTTCTTTTCCCCCCACCATAGCTCCTCTCCACCTGGCTCCCACCCCACCCTCTGCCCTTACCTCCCCATCATTGTCCTCATCCATAGGTGTATGATTTTTGTCCAGTCTCTCCCTGCACCCCCTTCACACCTTTCCCCCTGAGAATTGTCAGTTCACTCCCTTTCTATGCCTCTGATTCTATTATATTTACCAGTTTATTCCGTTCATCAGATTTTTAATTCACTTGATTTTTAGATTCACTTGTTGATAGATATGTATTTGTTGTTCATCATTTTTATCTTTACCTTTTTCTTCTTCTTCCTCTTCTTAAAGAGCACCTTTCAGCATTTTATATAATACTGGTTTGGTATTGATGAACTTCTTTAGTTTTTTCTTAACGGTGAAGCTCTTCATCTGCCCTTCAATTCTGAATGATAGCTTTGCTGGGTAGGTTCTTACTATTCATCACTTTGAATATTTCTTGCTGCTCCCTTCTGGCCTGCATAGTTTCTGTTGAGAAATCAGCTGACAATCATATGGGTGCTTTCTTTAGGTAATTAACTGTTTGTCTCTTGCTGCTTTTAATATTCTCTCTTTATCTTTTACTCTTGGTATTTTAATTATGATGTGTCTTGGTGTGATCCTCTTCGGATTCCTTTTATTTGGGGTTCTATGTGCTTTCTGGACTTGTAAGTCTATTTCTTTTACCAGGTGGGGGATGTTTTCTGTCATTATTTCTTCAAATATGTTTTTAGTATCTTGCTCTCTCTCTTCTTTTGGCACCCTCATAATTCTGATGTTGGTACGCTTGAAGTTGTCCCAGAGGCTCCTTACTCTATCTTCACATTTTTGGATTCTCTTTTCTTCTTGCTTTTCCAGTTGAGTGTTTTCTGATTCTTTGTATTTCAAATCTTTGACTTGATTCTTGCGTTCCTCTAGTCTGCTGTTAGGTCTCTGTATAATATTTTTTATTTCAGTCAGTGTATGTTTAATTTCTAGTTGGTCCTTTGTTATCTTTAGTTGGTCCTTTTTCATCTCCACTTGGGTTTCACTAAATTTATCCATCTTTTCTAGGAAATTCTTGAAAAACCTTATAACCGTGGTTTTTAACTCTATATCCAGTCATTTGTTTTCATCCATTTCTTTTGTTTATGATCTATTCCTTTGTCTCGTCATTTTCGCTGCTTCCCTGAGTTGGTAGAGTAGCTTTGTGTGCTAGGTGTCCTATGTGGCCCAGTAGCTCTGCCTCCCCATTTTCCTAAGGTGGACTCTCTTGGTCCACCTCTTTGTGGGCTGTGTATACAGCCTTGTTGTAGTTAAGTCTTGATTGTTGTTGGTATCACTGGTTGTGAGGATCAGCTGGGTCAATGCCGGGAGAACTTCTGTGCTGGACTCCACCTTAAGATTTGCAAGATTGCAAAAGCCTCTGTGCTAGGCTTGGATAGGGCAGAGTCTCAGGGTGGGGCAGACAGCCTTGACTTCTTGTCAGCCACTGGGTCTCAGTGTCTCTTGGTAATTGCTGTGTGCAGGCACATGTGCCTCCAGATCTCTGCCTTTCTAGCTCCCCTGAGTTTCTGTGCGCTCCTGGGACCCGTATGAATATGGGTCCCTAGGGTCTCCCTCGAAACTGGGATTCAGTGCAGTCTGACCTGGATTTCAGTGCAGTTGAGAGGTTTTGTCTTCCTCCCACTAGAGAAAGCCAGCAGCACAATCAGCAGTCAGCCACTCAGTGTGCAGACCTCTGTCTTTTGCAGCTTCCCTGAGTTTCCCTGCACTCCTCCCTTTTCCCCGACAGTCCAGACTTCCCCATATGAGTCTCACCTGGAAATGGGGTTCAGTGCGGTCAGAAGTGGGATTCAGTGCAGTCAGGAGTTTCCCTCTCCCTCTCGCTAGAGGAAGCCAGCTAGGCACTCCACCTTGTTCTCTCCACACCCACATCTCTGTACCTCAGTTTTTTGCAGCTCCTTTGAGTCTCTGTGAGCCCCTCTTTTTCCTTCTAGTTTTAGAATTTCCACTCAGCCAGCTTTCCTGTGATTCTGGATGATGTCCATTCTGTCTTTTAGTTGTAGTTTTGAAATTGTTGTGCGAGGCAGCAGTTTAGGTGTTCACCTATGCCTCGATCTTGGTTTCTCTGCTAAATCATTCTAGTGTTTAAGATAGATTCTCTTGTTTTTCACTGATAAGTGGAGTAATGTCTTCCTCTTCCAAACAAAATGTTTATATCCTAAACACTGGAACCAGTGAATATGTTTCGTTCTATGGCAAAGAGGAATTATAGTGCAGGTGGGATTAAGGTTGCTAAGTCAGAGAAGTGTGATCATGTGATACTTGTTTTTCTCTGACTATGGTTTAGGATCAACTGACCCTAAAATAGGGAGGTTTCTTGGATTATCAGCATGGATTCCAATGTCAGTATTCACAAAGGTCTTGTAATATGGAAGGAGGCAGAAGAGTCAGTGTCAGAGCAATGTCATGTGAAAAGGACAGGAATGGGTATTTATGGAGGAAACACTGTTCCACAATGTGACCCTGCAAGCTGGAGCTGGGCCAGAATGCAGGTTGCTTACCACAAATCTCCTTACAGACCAGTCATAATCAGTGTTCATTCTGACATAAGGCAGTATCCCTCCCTTGCCTCCCACTATCTGATAGTTCCTGGAACAGCCCATTGTCCTGACCTGGTCAAGCATGTAAAGTAATTTTCCCTACCTGGTATCATTCACCTACTAGTATCCATGACAATCCCCTTACCCTAAAAGTTATTGGTACCCCAATCAGCATGGGGATCCCATTTGGTCTGCCCAAGATGGGCCTGCCTCAATATGTAAGTTTCCTTTAATAAACTCTTAATTACCAGACTGGAGTGGCCAGCCTCTTTTTCCCATCTTTCCCTACCCTCTGCTTGCAAAGGTAGATTTTCAGTTCTGGGGCCTTTCCCTGGGCCTGCATGCACTAACATTACTGGCTTTGACAATGGAAGGGGCCACCAGCTAAGGAATATGAGCAGCTGCTAGAAACGAAGAAGGCAAGAGAGCAGTGTTGACCAACAACTTGATTTAAGCCCAGTGATACTCATTTTGGACTTTTAACCTCTAGTTCTGTAAAATAATAAATCTCTGTTAAGTCACTAAATTTGTGGAAATTTGTTACAGCAACAATAGAAAACTTGTGTACTCTCTGAAGCATCTAAAACACACGACAACAAAACTCAATAATACATCCTACTGGTTTTAAAAAATACCTATCATTCCTTTGAGATTTGATCTTAGCTAATTGTAGCAATTAAGAATAACAGCAAATATGCAAGTAGAATACCTATTGTGTGTCAAGAACCATTCTTGATGTTAGAAGCATTAACTCATTTAAACCTTTTCAGAACATGATGAGGCAGATTCTAGTATCAGTCACACTTTGTAGAGAAGAAAATGAGGCACAGAGAAGTTGTGTAACTTGTCCAAGGTCACCGAGCCAGAAAGCTGCAGAATGGGGCTTGAACCCAGAGAGGCTGGCTTTCTACTATGGCCTTTTCTTCACTACTATGGCCTTCTGCTGCTCTCAGTGGCAGTGGCCCAGGAGCATTCTTACCCCCTTACCCAGAGTCTTTGGAGATACACTGTTTTTTTTTCTAGTGCATAGGTGTTTTTTTTTTTTCCTTTGAAATATTTTTAGCTTTCTCCTGTAGATTTTTCTTATGGCTATTCGACCTTTCTCTCTCCTTTGCAGTGTTACACAATAACTTTACCTTAACTTAAATCCTGAAATTTCATCGTTTTGCAGATATGGATTCTTCGAGAACCAATCAACACATCTGTGGTTTCCCAGCTTGATCACTCTGTTCCTTCTTGCTTCTTGTCTTCTTCAGATATATTACCCCACCTACTAGTCTAGGTGAAAAGAAAAGAAGGGAGGAGGTGAAAAGAAAAACTGCAGACATAGTGACTTGTTAAAAAGGTCTGACAAAAGAGGAGGTTTGCCATAATTACTTACCATGGGTCCTTTTTTCTATTTGCTTTCAAATGAAACTTAAGCTTCTTGTGTTCTTGTGACATTTTTAATTCAGACATCATTTTCTTTCAAGTCTTCATTCCTAATAGAAGCTTTTGAGATTTGCTAATTCGATTCATTCCCACTATGCCATCCTCTCCATTATCACAGATAGTCAGGAATTGGCTTTAATCATAGTTGTTTGTCTCCCCCGCCCCTTTCCCTGTCTCTAGACACAGAAAACCAAAACAAGAAGTCAACATCATTTTTTTCTCCTTCAAGTCTTCTTTCTCAGTTTAAATATGCTTCACTTTATGCCATCACCCAGGAATGGAAATAGATGAGTGGTGGCCAAAAGGTCAGTGGGAACTGTCCAAAGTATTTTTGGAAAGGATTTGTAGAAAAGTCTGGGCTCTATGGATCTATTCGCAGATGAAGATGTTCATTGGTAAATGTAGCTGTGTATTTTGGAGGTGAGCAGGGTATTGCAGCTGCCATACACTCACTGTGCCTGCTGTATGTAGTGAGTCAAGAACTGCTTCATGATAGATGTCTACTGAGCTCCTGTGAGGAGAAGCTTGGGCTCCAGCAGCATCCTCTGTTTCAACATTAGCATTTTCTCAGTCCTCAGAGTTTTCAAGAACAAATAATTAAAACTACATAAAAGCATATAGCAGATACTGCGAATGCACCTTAGCGCAGAGATGAAGCTGAAGCAATTTCATATGATCCCCATTTGAAAAAGTAGGAGTTATCAAAATAGAAATATTGAGCAATATGTGTGAAGTCCTTGGGGGATTAGATCCCTCACAAATATCTACCTCTCAAAACTGTGTGAAGATGGAACATCCCTTTCTCTTTCTTTCTAGGCCAGACCCTGCAGGGTTGGTCTCGTCAATTACTCTTTTCTACGTTGCCTATCACATATGCGCAGTCTTGCTCTTGGGTTGTGATAGTTAAAAGAATGTACAAATCAAACTGTGGAGTTTTGTCTAATTTCTTGGCTTCTTGTCTCAATATTCTGCTTAATTTTTTTTTAAATACTCACCTGAGGAATGAGGGTATTTTTTTCATTGATTTTAGAGAGAGTAGAAGGGAGAGGAGAGGAAGAAAGAGAAAACTTGAAACGAGACACATCAACTGGTTGCCTCCCACATGTGCCCTGATTGGGGGTCAGGGATTAGACCTGCAACCCAGGTACATGCCCTTGATCAGAATCAAACCTGTGACTCCCTGGTGCTCAGGCCGAGGCTCTAACTACTCTGCTTAATTTTTGTTTTGGACACTAGTAATAACATGGGTGAATTTTCTTTAAATCAGAGGTCATTGCACAAAATTTGAAAAAACCTGGTAATTAACAAGGACTCATGAAATCAGACCTCTGGTTAAACCGAATAAAATATCAGTTGAATGATTATTTGGATGTATTGTTGAGGTTTCGTCTAGATTCAAGCTTTAAGAAAAATACACAGTTTAAAACACACACACACACACACACACACACACACAGAACTCCAGCTTCAAATTGGTCTGTGAGGTGCATGTTCCAAAACACTAGTTGGGTGTGGGAGCCCCTTTGACGTCCTGCGTGGTTCAGGGTTCCCGGTTCAGGGTTCGGGTTCTGGAGGAGGCTGCACGCAAAACAAAAGAGAGACTAGAAAAGTATTGATTTAGAGATATTGGGGGACCAGGCGGGAGCCTTCCTCTAGTGAGAAGACTACCCCATGCTCTGGCCTTTTTCTCCCTTTTATTAAGACTTTGGGACACACCCATAGTCTTTAGGCAGGAAATTACAAGAACAGAAATTTACATGAAACAAACAGGTAGAGGCTGCTTCAGCTAACAATGTTTCAATTAAACAGTGAGTGATTAGCTCTGACCTTTCAGAGCAATTAAGGTTGACCAACCTTCTGGTCTCCTGTCCACATCTTTCTATTAGTGAGACAATGTTTGGTTTCTGGTTTCACCCAGTTCCAGGGGGTGGGATTCAAGTGATATTTAATTTAATTCACTCCAATTTTCAGGATTTAAGTTAAGGTAAAGTTACTGTGTCTGCCATTTTTAAAAAAATACAGTTTTTTAATTTGATTTCAGAAAGGAAGTGAGAGGGAGAGAGAGTAGAAACATCAATGATGAGAGAGAATCATTGATCGACTGCCTTCTGCTCACCCCCTATTGGAATTTGAGCCTATAACCTAGGAATTCCTATGCCCTGACCAGGAATCTAATCATGACCTCCTTGTTCACAGGTCAATGTTCAACCACTAAGCACATCGGCTGGTGAGTGGAAAAGAAAAGTACTTTCAGAACTCAGAGATTAAGAAAATTTCATTGAAAAAACACACAACAGAATCCCTGTGCCTTGAAGAGGCGCCTGAAACAAAGATGATTAAACATCATATTTGTTTTTTTGTTACACAATACCTTTTAGTTGGAGTAGTTCTTTAAGTGTTATTACATAGCGTTTATATTTATTATACAGTTTAAAGAAAAATATGGTAATTTCTCACGCTCCTGCTAAGGCTATAGAGACTTGCAGCAAAATTGCTGTGTGACCACTAAAGTCTATTTGTTACCTCCTAGGCAGACAACTTTCCTTCGTTTCCCAGCCTCTTCTCTACTTAATTGTGACCATGTAACTGGGTTCTGACCAGTGCAGTGCAGGTGGATGTGAGGCACAGTATTTCCAGGCCTAGGCTCCCTCCCTGCCCAAACTCCTGCAATACTCTTCATACTCTCTCTGATGTCTTTCCTCAGATTATATGATCTGAAAGGACTTTGAGATGCCTGTTATTCGGAAGTCACAAGATGGAATGACCACATTGGACACTGTATTAGAGAGAAATGTTTATTGTCTGAAGCCACTGAGATCTTGGGGTTTGCTATAATAGCTGGCATTACTTACTCTAATACAGCAATGGTCTTTGCAACCAAGATAAAAGACAGTGTAATTAATAGCAAGCCTGCATATATAAAACTGCATGACTCTCACAAGTTAACTTGGATTTGAATTGAAATCTCAAATCTATACTTTCTATTGCCATAGCACACAACAACAAAAAAACTAGTTGAAAATTCAGCCAGTTGATTATTGTGTTATTTGTTATTTCCAGTATGTTCTAATATAGTTTTTTTTTCAATGATCTCGGAACTTTTTATTGGCCTCCTGCCCCTCCCCAAGGGGCACCCCACTTCTGCTGCCTTTAACTTTGGTGTCGTTGACTTCCGACACTACTCTGTCGTCCACAATTTTGCTAGTCGTGGTCTTTTGGATGGATTTCCTGGAGAGGCTGCTGTCCAGGCCATCAGTAAGGCTGAAGTCCTCCCCTTCTTCCAGCAGGTGGTGGTAGGCGGCGACCTCAGACTCCAGCTTGACTTTGATGTTCAGTAGGGTCTCCTACTCCTGGGTCTGGTGCTGCCCCTCAGTCCGGGCCTGGGCCAGCTCTGACTCCAGGTGCAATAGGATCCCGTTGAGTTGCTCCATCTGCATGGCATAGTGTGTCTCCACCTCCTGCAGGCTGTTCTCCAGGCTGGCCCTCAGATTTTTCATGGAGTCCAGGTCGATTTTCAAGGACTGGACCATATGTCTCAGCTCTGTGAGTGCTGTCTCAGCATCTCGCACCTCAGCGGACTGCGAGGTGACTACTGTGGTGCTCTTCTCAATCTGTTGGGACCATGTCTTACTCTCGTCATACTGCGCCCGATGTCCCCCACGATCTTGCTGAGGTCCTGAGATTTGGGGGTATTCAATGCCACAGTCAACCCGGAGTTGGCAATCTGGTTTTGTAGACCACTTACTTCCTCCTCGTGGTTCTTCTTCATGAAGATCAGCTCCTCCTTGAGAGCCTCGATCTCTCTCTAGCTGCAGCCGAGTGATATTGGTGTCATCAATGACTTTTCGGGGCCCATTGATGTCTCTCTCCACCGGCTGGCGCATGGCTAGCTCTGTCTCGTACTTCACTCTGAAGTCATCAACTGCAAGACGGGCATTGTCAATCTGTAGAACGATGCGGGCATTGTGCACAGAAGTTGCAAAGATCTGAGCCCTCAGGTCTTCGATGGTCTTGAAATAATGCAGCCAAGTCTCTGACTGGGAGTCCCTTCTTCTCCAGGTGTTCCCGGATCTTGATCTCCAGTCTCTGATTATCAGCCTCCAGGCTTCTCACCCGGTAGGAGGCCAGGCGGTCATTCAGGCATTGCATCATCTCCTTCTCGCTCTGGATACCACCCCCTATGCCCGTCAGACCCCCGGCCATCCCCGCAGCCAGGCCCCCGGACCCCCAGCCACTCCGCACACTGGTGGAGTGGGACACGGAGATCCTGGAGCCCGAGCCGCCCTTGGCACCTGCATATACGCTGGCCGCGCTGCTGGTCGGCTGGGCGCTTGCACGGAGCCTAGGGTCCAATAGTTTGAGAAGCTGGAGCGGGTGCTGAGGCTCATGTTGTCCAGGGAGAAAGGCGAGAAGCCGAGAGTCACGTTCAAGCGGCAGTCTTTGTGTAATATGTAAATGAAACTATTACATATTAAATACATATTACATAGTATTTAAATTCAACAGGCTAATTGTTTTGTTGATAGAAAAATGTTAAAGTCTCATTTCTTATTTATGTTTAAGAACTTGAAACTTTTATTTTTTTAATGTTTTTAACCACAGTTAAATGAACAGAACTTTTTTTTTAAACCTTCAGTTTACCTGAAGGCATTTGAATATCCAACTTAAAATAACATTTAATTTATTTTAAGAGTTTCTCAGTGATACTTTCACCACTTTAGTTTGTGCACTTAATCTTTTGTTTTCTAGAGAAATGTCCAAATGAGTCTATTTTGGGAAAAATCGATAGGGAGTATGATATAAAACTGAATTTTTTTATTATAACATTCATTATTAGGCTATCTTATGAAAAACAACGGAGTAAGAGAACAGCAAAAACGTTATAAACAATGTGTTTTCAAATAATCATAAAATATAAGAGGAGAAAAAATGGACTTTAAAAAATTAATCTCAGTGGTAGAATGTGGATGCCTTTGGGAACACAAATTGGAAGCTACTTATTAAACAAGGGTAATTTATTCTGGGTCCACACCACAAAATGGCTTCAAAGGTTTTTAAAGTAGGTCGTTTGGATACTCTAAAATGTTTAGCGGGTTGTAACTTTCCTTAGCGTGTTCATATGAGAGAGGTAGGGTGCATCCCAGTAGTATCCTTGGGATTTCTGACCATATCAAAGCAAACTGAACTACATCATCAAGGAACTCTAATGAGCCAGTTTGTTTAATTGATATGCTTTAAATTACCATGTAGTACAGCATGAAAAAATCATTATTTTCATTAGCTGAACTATTTCTGTTAATCCCAAACTAAAAGTTCTAATATGGAAGCATGATATAATAAATGCATTGCAAAACATGTTAAACAGCAGGTTGCAAAGAGGAATTTAAATGAAAGAATTCATTTAAAAATACCAAGATTTTGCCTTAAACATTACTCTTAGGCATCTATATCCTATTGCCAACTTTGCCAAACTACTAATTGTGGCATCACCATTTAGTTACACTCTTTGTCTTTGTAAACAGTACTGCTCTCATATCAACACACAGGCAAAGTGGGTTGCTTTATACACCATCCATTTAAGAGATTTTCTTCATTTTTATCCCTGAAGATGAGCTTATTTTGACTGAAGAAGAACCCATGTATAGTTAAGTGGGGGAAATTCATATAGCATTTGTTATGATTATTTTTCTATTGAAAGAACTGACAGTCAAATAGTGGAAAGCAGAATAAAATTTCCTATTTGTTTGAAATATGATCTATTTCAACATGAACGAGTAGCCTAAGAATTGTGTCCCTCACTCAACTGATCTCTATCAGGAGCTAGATCAAGAGGGTCCCTTGGGAATGGATGGAGTGTGAAAGATGTGTAACAGCAGGGGAGGAGTCTCCTCTGTAGGCCACTAACATCACCTAAGGGTATATTTTGCTTTAAAATAGTAGTTATAACTTAAGAGAAAAGAACTCTTAACTGTCTCAACTCTGAGTTGTGACTTCAGATGGAATTTTAAAAATGAGATCAGGATATTACCAATAGAAAAGACGTTCTTTACTTTTTGAGTAATAATGAAGGTTTGAATTACTTGCTATTGGTTTGTGCAAAGGAATCATTATAATGGGAAATAGAGATAATTTGAAGAATAAAAAAAATGTTTTCTCTCATTTTGTGGGATGTTAATTTGAGCCTGTTGTGTTTTCTGATTAAATGTTTTAGATGCTATTTTGCTAATAGTCATTCCAATAATCAAATTTAAAAAATGTCTCCAGTTTCATACAAGTTGCTATGGACAAAGAGAACTGGACCCAGGAATCTTTGTTTTATTAATTTTCTTACGCTTCTGACATTTGGTGTACAATACATATATAATTTTAAGGATTCTCTTTTAGGGATCCTGGAGGAACTTCTCTCACAGAAAAAGTATTAGTATATTAATAAACTATGTCAGTTACTTTTTTTTCTGCCATGTTGTAAACTAGAAAGTTGAATTTTCCAGCTTCTAAAAAAAGTTGACTGTTTTGATCATTAGTCTTTTGAGTCCTGTACTCAGTTGAAGTTTTATTTTCCCATCCCTGGTGCCGCCTGAAGCTCTTTGTCTGTGATTCAATCTCTATGGCTTTAATCATTTTGGATTGTACCAATGACTTCTCAGTAACAGAAGAAATGGGGAGCCAGACTTGGCATGGGACAAGTCCTTTTAGCTGGAGTACGACATTATATAAAGCCGTACACACAAAACGGGCCCACAGTCAGATTAAATTAATGAGCGGCATGTTTTTAATCATTAAGGTAACAGCAACATGTGGATTCTTTGCCTCTGTTTTAATCATTTTTATGTTTTTACCAGCTAGATCATGAAATGATTTTTGAGAAGCCTTCCCATTTCATTGCAGAGAATAGCATCTATGTGGCGCAGAAATAAATGCTTCAGAGTCCTAAGAAACACTAAATGGCTTTATACATTAGGGTTCAGTGAAATGTATAGCTACCTCTTTGTCTTTCAGTGATGGAATGTGGAGGGATAGGGCTGTGGCCACCATTAGCAAATGGAACCAGCATGTGTTCTAAATTGCAAAGAGGTGAATTGTAAGTCTCAGCAGCTGAGGCTGAAATGGATTATTTTCTGGACCATGCTCAGCATTTAGACCAGGTGAATTGGAAGAGATACTGCTGACTAGGCCAGCGGGGGCTCTGAACACTTTGCCTCAGCTGGAAATTGCTTTATGCAAACTTTCAACTCACTGGCTGGTACCTACTTGGCAAATGTTGGCAAGAGGACTTGCTATTTTTAGGAAGGTCTTGGTGAGCAGATCAGGACATACAGCTCCTAGACCTGATAAACTAGATAAAGCATGTTTCATAAAAGGATGTATATATACACTAATAAAAAGAGTAACATGTAAATTGACTATACTTTTGTGACACTCACCAGCCAATCAGGAGTGAGTATGCAAATTAACCCAACAAAGATAGAATGTTAATTTGCATATGCAGGCACCAAGCGGGCGGCGGCAGGTGTTCCGCACAGCCCCAGCTGCTCTGGGCCTCTGGGCAGCGTGGGAAGGTGGAAAGACAGAAAGGCAGCTCTGGCCAGAACGAAGGTGGTACTGGCTACATGAAACCTTAGAACATAGGTTCAAAATGAGAAAAAAAATTCAATACACTAGTTATTTTGTATGTGGGTGCCAAATACATGGTTAAAGTGATTTTTCACTGAATTTAACAAACTAAAACAATTATTCTGTGAACTCAGTGAAACTATTGCATTGTCCTCTATGTTCCCACAGCAGTTATTCATAGCGTGAACATAGCTTGCTCCTGATGTGTTATAGATAATTGCATCATTCAACTGTAAGCTGGCCAGTCTCATAGTTGTCTTTGTGTCTTCCGGTCTTTGCAGAGTGGATGCTTCATATGCAATTGTAGGACAGCACTGATGGTGTAGGGATAAACAGAGTTCCTGTTTTCCTTTCTGGAAGTCTGGGAAAACTAAGGAGTGTGGGAAGAGAGTTTAAAAATATAAAATTATAGATTAGAAGGGATCTCAAAGATCATGTAGTTTAACACTCTTATTTTACAGATGAGGAAAGTGAAGTCCAGAAAGGTCAATGATGTGATCAAGGTCACTTAGTTGGTGGCAGAACCAGGATAGAGATGATACTAGAACTAGAATTTTTCAGAAACTGCTATAGGCTGGGAATGTATTAGACTTGTGCTGCCCAATATGTTGGTATATTAGAGTTCTCCAGAGAAATAATATATTTGAAGATTTATTATGAGGGAATTGGCTTGCATGTTTATGGAGACTAAGAAGTCCCAAGATCTGCCACCTATAAACTGGACACCCAGGGAAGTTGGTGGTTTAGCTCACTCCGAGTCAAAAGGCCTGAGAACCAGGAAAGCCGATAGGTTAAATGCCAGTCTAAAGACAAAGACAATGAGATGACATATCCCTTCCAGAAGTGAGGCAGGAAAAAGGTATGGATTTCTCCTTCTGCCTTTTGTTTGATTCCAGCCCTCAACAGGTTGGATGATATCCATCCGCATTGGGGAGGGCCACCTACTTTATTGAGGACATCAGTTCAAATGCTCACCTTTTCCAGAAACATCCTCACAGACACACCCAGTGACAGTCAAGTTGACATGTAAATTAATTATCACAGTTAGCTACTTACTAGCCTTGCAGGGAGAGTGAGCACTTGAATTGCGACCAGGCAGATTGTGGTACTGACTCTCAAATTTTACTTAACTTTAAAAACTGAAGCAGTGTCACCTGACCAGCATGGCTCAGTGGTTGAGCACTGACCTATGAACCAGGAGGTCACGGTTTGATTCCAGGTCAGGGTACGTGCCGAGGTCCGGGGCTTGATCCCCACCATGGGGTATGCAGGAGACAGCCAATCAATGATTCTCTCTCATCATTGATATCTCTCTTTCTCCCTCTCCCTTCCTCTCTGAAATCAATAAAAATATATTAAAAACAAACAAACAATGGAGTGTAAAATAATGTTCATTAAAGACAAGTTTATTGCTTTGTAGATCCACATTTCACATTAACTATTAACAATTTAATGTCTGAACTGAGATGTATGGTTGGTATAAAATACACACTAAATTTCTATGATTTTGTATGAAAAAAGGGTAAAATACCTTACTAAAATTTTTTATGATTACATGTTGCAATGATAATATTTGATATATATTGGATTAGATAAAATTTAATATTAAAATGACACTTGTTTCTTCTTATCATTTTTGCATGGCTGCTAAACAGTTTAAAGTGACACATGGCTCGTATTATAATTCCACTGGGTAGTGCAGTGCTAGACACATGACATACGTTGTTTCATTTAATCCTTATAACAGCTATCAGCACATTTCTCTCTCCAGTGCACAGATCAGGAAACTGAGGATGAGAGGAGTCAAAGTATTTGCGAAAAGTCAAAGCACAAAGGAATGATAGATTCAAGAAGATACCAGGTTTGGCTGACCTGGCAGCCAATGCTTTCTTTAAGGATTCTTGCCTTCCAGATACTGCCTCGGCATCCAACTGTACTTCTGATATACAGAACTGAACTGTAGATTCTAACATAGTGATTCATCATCCTTTCATTTATCTCCACTGGCTACTTCACGGAAAAAATGGGAGAGTTCTCTTGACTCACCACTGAAGAATTTAAAGTGGCCAACGTTAAGGTTCTTAGGTTCTGTTCTACACGTGTCTCCTAAAAGTTCTGAAAAACAAACACATACAATTAATTTATTTCAGGGAATTTTATCATATTTTTGTTTGTTTCAATTTTCAATACTTTAAAAAATGTTTATAACCCAATAATTGTGCTTCTGATTAAAATCATATACAAAATTGAGGTATCCTTTTACACTGATTTATCCATTTTTACATGAAAAGTGGGTAATATGTTTGGAAAAGAACTAACACTATTTTTGAGCTACAATAACTTCAACAATGGAAATATTTAAATAAGAGTTATATTTTATTTATTTATTTATTTATTTATTTATTTATTTTTAAATATATTTTATTGATTTTTTACAGAGAGGAAGGAAGAGAGATAGAAAGTCAGAAACATCGATGAGAGACATCAATCAGCCACCTCCTACACACCCCACTGTGGAGATGTGCCCGCAAGCAAGGTACATGCCCCCAACCAGAATCGAACCTGGGACCTTTTAGTCCGCAAGCCAACGAACGCTCTATCCACTGAGCCAAACCTGTCTCGACTTATTTTATTTTTAAGTGTTAAATTTTAATATTGGTTTTGTCCTTATTTTCAGGATGTCTTTTTTTTTCCCTCAGGCAAGAAAAACAAAAAGATAATCTGGCTGCTCTGTGTAGTGTATTTTCTGCAGGAACAAAGATGATTCTTTCTTACTGCTATTTAAAAGACTTGGAAATTCTATCACAATTTTATTCAGAGTTCTAACATTGGCCTAATGCAGATGCCTGAGATGTGACAAAAATATTTATGTAGCCTAAATACATAAACGAAGCTTTTCATTAAAGAGTTTTCAGATTCTCTAAAGACTGTAAATTCACTTGAAATCTTTACTGGTAACAGTACTTGAAAATATCTTCCTCTTAGCCAGAAAACTTGGTATGATTTTACTGCAATTGAGTTTACTGTCAAAAGAGGGCGCCAAAGGATGAAAAAGTAATTATGGATGGCTTTTTGGTTTATTTCCCCAGCTAAAAACACAATGAAAAAAATCAATCAATTGAAACTTTTGAAAAATCATCTTTTCACCTTGAAAAGGGGGAGATTTGGTATTGCTCTCCATATGTGTAATGTCATCTCTGCTTATCTAAATAAACATGCATGGTCTAGCTCAGTGGTTTTCAACCTTCCTAATGTCACGACCCTTTAATACAGTTTCTCATGTTGTGGTGACCCCCAGCCATAAAATTATTTTCGTTGCTACTTCATAACTGTAATTTTGCTACTGCTATGAATTGTAATGTAAATATCTGTGTTTTCTGATGGTCTTAGGTGGCCCTGTCGTGACCCACAGGTTGAGAACTGCTAGCAAGGTCACCTAAGACCATCAGAAAACACAGATATTTACATTACAATTCATAACAGTAGCAAAATTACAGTTATGAAGTAACAATGAAAATAATTTTATGGCTGGGGGTCACCACAACATGAGAAACTGTATTAAAGGGTTGTGGCATTAGAAAAGTTGAACATAGCACAACCTGGCTCTGGGGTGGATTGGTGCATGGGTGGTCTCTAAAGGACAGAGAAAACTCCTACTTTTGGCCTTTTTACCAGAAAACAAGGTCCAGCAGCTTAACTTGAAATAGTCATTTAATTGTGAGCAAATTAAGCTCCTTCCCTGGGAAGTAAATTGACTCAGCAAATATTCCAGTTCCAGCCGCATGGCAGGCACTTTGTTAGTTTCTGGGGAAACCAGGTACTAAAACAGCCCTGGCTGCATGTGGTCTACAGTCTATTGGGCAACAGAGACATTAACCAAACAATCACACGGACGTACAGTAAAAAATTATCTTGACAAAGTGGTGTTTGAGCTGATTTGTGAAGACCGAATAACCAGATAAAGTAAGGAGGTTGAGGAAGAAGATTCCAGGCAGAGAGAACAGCAGGGTCCCCCTCTCTGAGCCAGGAGGGAACATGGGCACTTCAGGAATTGAAAGCCAGAGTGTTTGGAGCCTGAGAAATGAGAGTGGTTGAGGCCAGACAGGGAGGCAAAGGAGTATCGTGTAAGAACTGATGGCAACATCGTGTGAGGATTTTGTTGTATTTTGCAAAGCCTTTAATAAATGGATAGAATTATGTGACCACTTCAGCTGTTTTGTGGAGAATAGATGAAAAGAGGGCAGGAACATAAGAAGCCTGCTGTATTGCAGTTCAGATGGGAGGTTTCGATGACTTGAACCAAGGAAGTGATGATGAAGTTGGACAGACATGATCTAGGAAGGATATCAAATTGGTTGGACATAGTTGTGGATAATCAAACTCTGTAGCAAGGGATAGGATATTGTTAAGGATAACTTCCAGGTTTCTGGCTTGAAAAATCCTTTACAGGTTAGTTTTTTCACACTTAGAAAACACAGCTGGCAGGCAGTGTTTAGGAAGCGTTATCATTATTGATGTGAGGTGGAGATCAGAAATTTCAACATTAGACAGTCACTTGGGCAACCTTAATCCAGGCTGTTGGTCTTTCCATCAAGTTTCCAAACCTCTCTGTCATTAAATGAACATTTCAAGAAGAACTTGGAATGACCAACAAAATTTCAAATGTGATATCTAAAAATATAGCCAATACCAATAAAGATTTATGGGTGACATAGAAAAACATCTGGAAGAATATAATTAAACTATTACTGTTGTTATTTTTCGAGGGGGGAGATGACAGGAAGCATCAATTTCAAGTCTAGATGCTACTGTGTTGTCTGAAAAAAATTAAAATAAACCTTAATTGGCCTTCTAATTAGCAACACCCATAAAATCACCGTCATTACCAATAAAAAGCTCTTCAGCTAGGAAATTTAAAGCCCTTTGTGGAACCCTGATAATCTCCCCTCTCCATTAAAATCTCTCTCCTGGAATCTAGAGGTTCTTACCTTGTAGCCCCAGAGAGCATAGATTTGTCTCACTCCAGCTCTTCAGAGATACTTGAAATGAACGAGAGGACTAGTAGCTGCAGAAGCCATCCCAGCACCCTTTGATCTTTACAGTAGCAAATGTGTCATTGGTAGCACAACAGTCGCATTCTTATATGAGGCTAAAATAGATCCACTCAAAGATGCTTTTGAAGGTCCCTGAACTCCAACTAACTCTACCAATCTTTCTCCCAATTCATGTATAAGTTCTGCCATTTCCCTGGGGAAGTCATTTCCACTTGCTTGGTAAATAATTAGCCTGGCTGCCTTTGGCTATAGAAAGGATTATAAATATTTTAAGCCTCGCAAGTGATTGAAACCATCTCTATTTGATTTCATCTACGCCTGCAAATGCTTTGAGTGAAAACCCATCTCTAAGCACAAAACATCCTCGGGCAGATAAATGTTCTAGGTATTCGAAGAATGGGCATTGTTTAGGCTGCTCTGGTCAGTGGGTATTCAGAAACAGGCTCCCTAGAAAGCCAGTAGTTTAAAGCTTTCTAATTTTAGCTCACCCCAGTTAATTTTTCTCCCAATGAAAGAAATAAAAGACATTTCCCAAGAAGATCCCAGGGAATTAAAAAAAAAAAGACTTTATTTTTTAGAGCAGTTTAAAGTTCACAGCAAAATTGAGTAAAATTATAGAGCTCCCATCAGTTTCTTTTTTTAAAAAAATATATATATTATTGATTTTTTACAGAGAGGAAAAGAGAGGGATAGAGAGCTAGAAACATCGATGAGAGAGAGACATCGATCAGCTGCCTCCTGCACCCTCCCCACTGGGGATGTGCTCGCAACCAGGATACATGCCCAGGACCTTTCAGTCCACAGGCCAACGCCCTATCCACTGAACCAAACCGGTTTTCGCCCCATCAGTTTCTTATCTCTATACAGCACAACCTTCTCTCAACATCCCCCACCAGGGTCACATTTGTTACCATTGATGAACGTACACTGATGCATCCTTATCAGGCAAAGTCCAGACTTTACTTCAGGGCCCACTCTGGTTGTTGCACATTCTAGAGGTTTGAACAATGACATGTCTCCACCATTGTTTCACTGCCCTGAAAATCCTTTGTGCTAGGCTTAGTCATCCCTCCTCCACCCTAATTCCCCACAACCACTATCTCCATAGTTTTGCCCTTTTCAGAATGTCATAAAGTTGGAATCCTTATAGCAATTTAAAAATTATTCCTCTAATGGTAAGTTAAAAATATAAAAGTTTCCATTAACATAATTGTTTTTAATCTTTACAGTGAATTCTTTGTGGTTGCTATGTGTCCTACATAGATGATGTCTGTATCTGGCCAGTGGTACAGAGACAGCTGGGTGAGAACCACACCCTTACCTGCAGCAGATGGGAATCAGGAGGGTAAAGCTGGGGTGGGGGACCCATCCAACACCCTGCAGGATATTTGTTCTTAGCTCTTTCAGCGTGACTTCTGATGAAAATAGTAACGTGTGCCCACTGATTCACAAAATTAAACACTACAATTGTGCACAGAGTAGATGTTGCCCACATATTTATCCCCCTGAGATAACCACTACAAATGGGCTCAGACCAACCATAGTTAGTATTTGACGACATGATGATTTTATTGAACAGTATATCATGGTGAGTGTTCCATGTCAATTCATAAAGATCTTGTCTTTTTTAAAAAATACACAAAAATTTATTTAATCAATTCTCTTTTGATGGCTACCTGAATTATTTGCAGATATTTGCTGTGAAACTCCAGGAATGATGATTGATATGTCTCTTTGTACATCTGTTTATTTCCTTAGGATAAATTCCTAGAAGTTGTAGCACTGGATCATCAGGTAAACATATTTAAAATTTTCATACATATTTCATACATACATAAATGACACTCTCACCAAAAATATATGAGAGTGTACTTTTTACATCCAAGTTAAGAAAAAAAAATAGTGAGAATCCAAGATGGCGGCATAGGTAAACATCTACACTGCTGCCTCACACAACAATTTCAAAACTACAACTAAAAGACAGAACAGACATCATCCAGGAACCACAGGAAAGCTGGCTGAGTGGAAATTCTACAACTAGAAGGAGAGAGAGGGGCTCACGGAGACCCAGAGGAGCTGCAAAAAGCTGAGGTACAGAGATGCGCACTGAGAGAACGGGTGCCGGAGTACCTGGTTGGCTTTCTCTGGCGGGAGGGAGACGGAGACTCTCAACGGCATTGAACCCCTTATCCTACAACACTAAACCCCAGATCCAGCCAAAACTCATATGGGGGGAGTTTGGATTGTGAAAAGGGAGAAGTGCATGGAAATTTAGGGGAGTCACAAAAGATCAGAGGACTGGTGGCGTGCACGGCACTGCGCGCAGAGGACCGACTGCTCATTGTGCCGCTGGCTTTCATGAGTGGGCAAGAGACAGAGCCTCCCAACTGTGCCACTTCTAACTCCACTAAACCCCAGTTTCAGGTGAAACCCTGGGGACCCAGACTCATATGGTCCCGGAGTGCAGGGGAGCCAGAAAGGCAGCAGTCTAGAGGCACTGCGAGAGTGTGTGCGCACACAGGAACTGATCCAGCGATTACCCAGTCACGTGAGACTCAGGGGCTGAGGAGGGCGGGGCCGACTGTAAGGCAAGGCGGTCGATTAAGCCCTGAGACTCCACCCATCTCAAGCTCAACAGAGAGGCTTCTGCAGTCTTGCAAATCTGGTATCATAAGGCTGAATCCAACACAGAAGTTATCCCAGCATAGTGAAAATGCCGAGACAAGGGAAGGGATCACAAACAAAAGAAATGGAGGAAAACAAACGACTGGATATTGAGTTCAAAACCATGCTTATAAGGTTTTTCAAGAATATCCTAGAAAAGATGGATAAAGTTAGCGAGACCCAAGAGGAGATGAAAAAGGACCAACTGGAGATGAAAAAGAACCAACTAGAGATGGAAAAGAACCAACTAGAAATTAAACATACACTGACTGAAATAAAAAATATTATACAGAGACCTAACAGCAGACTAGCAGAAGGCAAGAATCAAGTCAAACATTTGAAATATAAAGAAGCAGATAACACTCAACTGGAAAAGCAAGAAGAGAAAAGAATCCAAAAATGTGAAGATAATGAAAGGAGCTTCTGGGTCAGCTTCAACCGTACCAACATCAAAATTGTGGGGGTGCCAGAAGAAGAGAGAGACCAAGATACTGAAAACCTATTTAAAGAAATAATGACTGAAAACTTCCCACATCTGGTAAAAGAAATAGACTTACAAGTCCAGGAAGCACACAGAACCCCCTATAAAAGGAATCCAAAGAGGACTACACCAAGACACATCATAATTAAAATACCAAGAGCAAAAGACAAAGAGAGAATATGAAAAGCAGCAAGAGAAAAACAGTTCATTACCTACAAGGGAGCACCCATACGACTGTCAGCTGATTTCTCAACAGAAACCATGCAGGCCAGACGGGAGTGGCAAGAAATATTCAACGTGATGAATAGCAAGAACTTACAACCAAGAATAATCTATCCAGCAAGGCTATCATTCAGAATTGAAGGGCAGATAAAGACCTTCACAGATAAGAAAAAGCTAAAGGAGTTCATCAACTCCAAACCAGTATTATATGAAATGCTGAAAGGTACTCTTTTAGAAGAGAAGGAAGAAAAGGGTAAAAGCCAAAAAATTATGAACAACAAATACGTATCTATCAACAAGTGAATCTAAAAATTAAGTGAATTAAAAATTTTATCAACAGAATAAACTGGTGAATATAATAGAATCAGGAGCACAGAAAGGGAGTGGACTGACAATTCTCAGGGGGAAAGGGATGAGGGGTGTACAGGGAGAGACTGGACAAAAATCACACCTATGGATGAGGTCAATGGGAGGGAGGTAAGCGTAGAGGGAAGGGTGGGAGCCGGGTGGAGGGGAGCTATGGAGGGGAAAAAAGAGAAACAAATGTAATAATCTGTATAATAAAGATTTAATTAAAAAAAGAAAAAGAATAGTAATCGTTCATCTTTGCCTATTTGTCAGGTTAAAAAACGTTTTAATTTTTATTTCTTTTTTGAACTATTAATGACGTTAAGGGTTGAGGGCTCCCCTCCCTGCAGTGTGTGGCTGGTGGAGGACATCAGCAATGTCTGCTGGACATTATATTTAGGGGAGCAATGGGAGATTACATGGAACAGGAATGGAGAGACCTGGGTTGCTGGTTCGGATGGACTTGAGGGGAGCTACTACAGAGTGAAAGAGCAGTTAGAAAGCCACTCAGAGTCTACATAAATGATGGTTAAAGTCAGCATTTACTGGAGTCCCACTCTGTGCCAGATAATGTGCTTAATGTTTGGGGATACAGAGAGCAGACTTTATGGACATTACAGTACAGCAACTTGACTTTAGGAATTTATGATTTCATTTAATTAACATCAAAATAATAATAATGGATAATAGCTAATGAGAGTTTACTGCAGTTGGGTATTGTTTTACGTATATTAACTTATTTTATCCCCAAAATAACTTTAGGAATTAGCTACTACTATCATCCCTGTTTTGAAGGTGAAGAAATTGAAGCACAGAGGTGAAGTAACCTTCCCTAGGTCAAAAGACCAGTAACAAGGGAGACTGAGATAAGCCCAGGCCATGGGACCTCTGAGTCCATGCTCTTAGTCATTCACTACATTGCCCATGAAACCCACATGGAGTTAGATTGTTAGTGATATGAACAGTGGGCTGGAGTGGAAGCAATGGGAATCAAAGAGGGAATAGCTATGATTGTATTCATAACTACCAATCACTGTTTACCATCAAACAGGAACTGTGTTAAATGTTAATTATACATGATCTCACAGAATTCTCACAATTCTGTGAAATAGCTATCAATCTATTCCATTAATGAGGAAACTGAGGCTTTGAGATGTTGAGTCATTTTGCGAAAGGTCAGTATTGTATTTGAACTTGGGTCTTTAAGACTCCAAAGCCTGTGAATTAGTTAATTCCACTATATGAAGATAAAATATATTTTCCAACTAGAAAACAGGAAATTATATATACAGTGGTACCTCGAGATACGAGTGCCCTAACATACGAGATTTTTGAGATACAAGCCATTGAGCGAGCGATTTTTGCTTTGAAATATGAGCAACATTTGAGATAGGAGTAATCACGCGGATCGGCTGGCTGCACATGACCCACCAGTTTATCGTGACTCGAGGTTACGGAACAAATTAAACTCGTATCTTGAGGTAGCACTGTATAAATAAAAAAGCACTAGAACATGTAAAAGTGTGCTAATGCACCCTTTAGTTGAAGAACCTTAAAAAATTATATTAAAGCCTATTATTAGAACTTGGCCTTCTCATAGGCCATGGTCCTGAGCAGACATGCTCCTTTGAGATACCTCAAATTATTGTTTTTCTTCAAGGAATCTAAATCCAGAATGCAGACTTTCCCCAAACTTTGTTTCATGAAAAAAGTCATGTATATTAAAATTTTACTATGTATTCATAGTCTTTCACTAATACTTTTATGTATATAACTAGAGGCCCAGTGCACAAAATTTGTGCACTGGGTGGGGGGTCCCTCAGCCCAGCCTACACCTTCTCCAATCTGGGATCAGGCCCTGTGGGATCGGGCCTAAACCAGCAATTGGACATCCCTCTCACAATCCAGGACTGCTGGCTCCCAACCACTTGTCTGCCTGCCAGCCTGATCATCCCCTAACTACTCCCCTGCTAGCCTAATCGACTCCTAACTTCTCTCCTGCAGGCCTGATTACCCCCAACTGCCCTCCCCTCCTGGCCTAGTCACCCCTTAACTGTCCTCTGCTACCAGCCCAGTCTTTCCCAACTGCCCTCCATTGCTGGTCTGGTTGCCTCTTAACTGCCCTCCCCTGTAGGCCTGGTCACCCTCAACTGCCCTCCCCTGCAGGCCATCTTGTGCCGGCCATCTTTGACCACATGGGGGTGGCCATCTTGTGTGAAGGTCAATTTGCATATTACCTTTTTATTATATAAAATAGGCACCTTTTATTTTTTTAGATGACTGTAAATTAATCTAAAATTAAAGTGTCCAGGTGAATGCAAATTATTTTTAAGTTTTATACTGAACCAGCCAGATTGCAGCTGGCTATGCTCACAAACCAAGAATTGCCCCCTCCCCCGCACTCAACCATGCTGGGCTCTGCAGTGAGGGAGTGACCATTACCTAGAGGGCTTTTCTTTTTCTTTTCTGTTTCCAGGGAATTCCCTCAAGGCCTCGTCCAGATGTGAATGTGGCACATGTGGAACTGGAATCTTCTTAAATCTTCTTTTCTTTAGTAGAATGACTGGGCGGAGCAAAGGAAATCGTTAAGGGGCATTATGATTTCTTTCTCTTCTCAGCTGAGTTGAATCCTGACAACATCATCAGCGACCAAAGTCACTGCCATCTGTCAGCTGTGGGTGGCCCAAACAAGGGGTCTCCTGCTGCTCCCAACAGACAGGTAAGTCGCATCCAGAAAACCAATGCATCACATCTGGAACTTCTTGGCAGACTCAAAAGGAAAATCCCCGAATGAAATCAGTCACAGAGATAGAACACTCTGCTTTTTCTTGGAGCTGGTGTCTATTGGGTTCAGGCTTGTGGCATATGGGGAGAACAACTCCAGAAAGTTTTCCAAAGGTATAGGCCAACTGAACATACTTTTCTGAAGCACCACCTTCAACCAAAATTGAAAAGGGAGAAAAAAAGGCCCAAACCAAACACATCCAAACCAACTCACTCCTTTGGTGTGCCACATAAAATAAAACCGCCTGTCATGAAGACATTTGAATTTAATTGTTGCCAGTTCTAAGGAAGAGGTAGGGGTAGCTGCTTGGGGGATAATCAGCATTCTAACCAAGTACCCAGGCCTAGCACTATAATTAGTAAGCACAGGTGGTACCACTTCTTGTTTCCTCTTCCTTAGTTCTATTAGAGATTACCAGGGGGAAAGAATGACAGGATGAGGGAAAAAAATAGAAAAATGTAAGGAAGTAACTGTATAAATAGTGAGAACATAGTATAGTTTTGCCTCAGAATGATAAAAATAGACAAAAAACCTCTTCAAAAATTATTTTGTTTTGCAATATTTTGTATACGTGGTTATCTCATTTTATTCATCACAGTGTTAGGATTTTTCATAGCATTGTCCCCAATAATAGCAAAGTATACTCACTTTCAAATAAAAACCATGCCGTTATTATAAAAATACTATAAGAAATTTGGGTGAGTAAAAGAAAAGGGAAAACTATATTTGAAAAGAACTCTGACGGATTCCTCGAGAGTCTGGCCAGGCAGGAACTGTTAAAGGGGTGTTTGTCCTGCAGCTGGCCATGGGCTTATATACATACACTTTTCTCTGGCACTTTGAGTCTAGAGTTGGTATATATGGTGTAGGGAAAAACCATGAGCGCTGACCTCAGATACACCTGGATTTAAATCCTGGCTCTGCTGCCCAGTAGCTGTATGACTTAGGGCAAGAGCCTTATATGCACTGAGATCCTCATCTATGAAATAGGTATTGTTAGTGCCTTCCTGACAAGCTATTTGTGAGGTTTAAAGGAGGTCATGTATCAAGCACATATGGCATGGCGATGCTTTGCCCTTGGTTGTCCTTTTCTCTCCTGTCCCTCAGGGTGGTGGTCTCTGTTCTCCATGTTGACCTCTGGCTTCTCAGATACGAGGGTGGCTCTGGTGGAGGGACATCTGGTCTCTTCTGCCTTACACTCCTTTTCTCTTCCTTTCCCCTTCTAATGATAGTAAGATTGCAAAGTCCAAATGGACGAGCTGATTAATTTTCAATGCTATTTTTCCCTCAGCCTAAGTGTAAAGCCTGAAGAATTCCCCTCTGGTGAAGAAACCTTTCCTAATTGCTAGGAGAAATTCACAAGCCACAGGCCTTGATTTCTTCCCTTCCATCAGAGTGTGGAGAGAAAAGAAGAGTAAGGGAGCTTGCCTTGAAGTGTTTGGAGGTAAATTGGGAATTATGCTTGTTTGTCTTTAAGCTTTGGTCCTTGTCTATCCCAAGGTGATTTGGAGCATTCTAACTGCCTCCAAATTACCAATTGTGTTAGTCAGGATTAGAACAATGACATTTTCTTCCAGCATAAACATTGTGCTATCAGACTCTTCAAAAGGGTCTGCCTTAAAGACAATGAACTATTTTCTACATATCCCACCAGTTAAATTAAAAAAAAATATTATTGATTTCAGAGAGAAAGAGAGAGGGAGAAAGAGATAGAAACATCAATGATGAGAGAGAATCATTGATTAGCTGCCTCCTGTACACACCCTACTGGGGATCAAGCCTGCAACCTGGGCATGTGGCCTGACTAGGAATTGAACTGTGACCTCCTGGTTCATGGATCAATGCTCAACCACTGAGCCACATGGTCAGGCTCACAAGTTAAATTTTTGTGGTGCTTCACTTTGTCTATTTTCTTCCTCCCCCAAATCACACATTGTTTTAAGAGAATGCTATTGGATCTGCCTTCTCTTGCCCAAAGGTTCTGATTTACAGCCCATTTCCCCAAGGATATCTGTACCATTTTTTATCAGAGACTTCAGAAAGACAAGAACATGCCTAACATCTGCCGTGCATAAGATATGGTAGGTACTAAATAAGTGCTTTTCATAATGACACAAATGACAGCTCTGGGGAAGCTTCAGTGCTTCATCATCACCGATTACATGGAACAGTTCAAAACCGGATTTAAACACAGACCTCCCAAGAAGGGTCCCAGTAGCCTTGTCTGAGATGGAATGCAGGATTTCTTTAACCTCTCTTTCTTAAAATCTGTCCAGCTTATGCCTTTTCATGTGTTTTAGAAGTGGAAAAGAATTATGTCTTCCACCGAAATTTTTCCTGACTCAGGCATTTAATATTATGAATGAAGTCCGAATGGCTACAGTTTAAAAAAAATTTTTTTAATGCTTTCAACATGACCTACAGGATTATAGGAGCTGACTGTTTGACCTATAGTAGCTAGAGGTCTGCCTATATTTTTGGTGAGCATGAGTATAAAATGAAAAACTAGCATGTAATTTTATAGCAACCAAACACATGGTTTTCCCTTCTCCTTTGGGATGAAAATTCCTTCCTGTAGAAACTGAGGTTATGCCCCTACTTGCGAAGCCCAAGGAGGGACACTTTGATGTGAAAGAGGATCCTGGTAGTGTAACGGATGCAGAAACCAGTGTGGGAATAGGAGGAGCCTTCAGAAACAGGAAAAGGCATTGTCCTAAGGAGGGGTTACTTCATCCCTCTCTGTCGTCATTAGGGCTGTCTGGTTCATTTCCTCCCCCAGGTTGGTATGAGTTGGAAGGAGAGCCCTTTGTCAAAGAGGTCAAGAACAAGACTGCCTATTTTGTGTGGTGGTTAGGGCTGAACTTTCAGATTTCAGATTTTATGAAAGGTGACCAAGAACAAAATTAATTTGGGCTTCATCTAAGCGACTGGATAGGAAGTGAAACTGCAGTTAACTGGTGTGGCTAAGCAACATCAAACATCTTGGCTGCGTCGATTTTCCAAGGAAATGCTTCAGTTGGCCAACGGTTTAGTTAGGCATTGAGCAGGTATGTACTAGTATAAGACTGAAAATTTGCCCACAGCTAGGTTCCCTGACACCAAAAACTTCTTAAAATAAAAAAAAATTTTATTTTAAGAGTTTCATATCACAAGTGAATAGCTGCTTGTCAGAAGCACAGAACAATGCTAGAGCTGGGAACATTCGTGGACTGGTTTTCTGGGATGGCATTGGCAATGCCCCTGTGTGGGTCCTGTCTTCCTCAGGAGCTTTCTCAGCAGATACCCACCAGGGTGGACCCTGAGGCTCCCTCTGGAAACACTGATGTGTGGGTCCTGGCAGAATCTCAGCCAAACCGTCGTCATCTGGGAACAGTATGGGAGAGTGGCCAGGGCCGATTCCAGCTGGCACAGGTCCGAGGCCTCTGGCCACATTCTTTTCACTATACTTAGCACTGAGCCCTTTCAGAGTGCTTGAGAATGCTTTGTATTTATTAGTTTTCACACCAGTACATGGTGTAGAGCAACTTTAGTATTAGAATTCTTATTTTAGAGACCAATGAGCTGATGATCAAGAGGCTTAAGGGATCTGCATTTCATCACCCAGAAGATGAGTGTCAGAGCCAAGATTTGGCTGCACAGAGAATGCACGAGGCCCCAGTGGCTGTGTGGTCCACAGAGAGCACTGGCCCTGCTCTCAGAACCACAGGGAATCGGTTTGCACCTCAAGGACCCTGTAGGAACCTCTCTCCTTCCAAGGCCCAGTAAAGCCCCAGGCAACCATACTTCAGGACATGAACTTGGTATGAACTGCTGGAGGCACTCTCTGAGGTGAGTTGGGCTCAACCCAGCTCTTTGTTCTAGGTCACACCTGAAGACCCATGAGAGTTTGAGATGAGCAGGATTTTTGTCTAATCTGGAATATTAGTATATTAAAAAACAAAATCAAAGTGCCTCAGGGAACATATGCTGAATAATAGGCCAAGGCTGATCTTTAAAAAAAAATGCATTTTTTAATTTATTTCAGAGAGGTAGGAAGGGAGAGAGAGAGAGCTAGAAAGGCCAGTGATAAGAAAGAATCATTGATCAGCTGCCTCCTGTATGCCCCACACTGGAGATCAAGCCCACAACCCAGCATATGCCTTGATGGGGGGAATCGAACTGTGACCTCCTAGGTTGACACCCAATCACTGAACCATGCTGTCAGGTAAGGCTGATCTTTTAAGGCCCTTCATTATGATACAGCAAAGGCATGAGACACCCTTTATGCGTAAGACCCAAAGATAAATAAAAGTAGTCCTGACTTCCAGTTCACAGCCTTCCGAGGCAGACAAACAGATACACATCCATCCATACCACAAGACAGGCTGTATAATGGCTATAGTGGAAAAAACAAAAACAAAAGTTAAGGATGTCCAGAAGAGGAAGGAGACATTGATTCTGACCAGAGATGTTAAAATGTGGGGAAAATGTATATCTCAGAACCATGGAAACACAATATTCTCAAGGAAAAAGAGGACTGTGATAGATTATTACTAGGAATATTTTCATAAGGATGGACTCTGATGAGATACATATTAGATAACATCTGAAGAATAAAGAGGAATTGTTCCTACTAGTCCAACCCAAGAAAGAATATTCCAGGCAGCAGGCACAGCCTCAGGCCACAGAGGCAGGAAAGCACAAGGCAGGTGTAAGTTGCCTGAATTCTACATCACAGGTTTAGTAGCAAATGTCTTGGGGTTTCCCCACTGAACGGTGCTATAGAATTCTAAACCATTGAGGCATCTCCCTTACCACATGGCCTTCAGCGGTTATAGTTTTCCTGCTGTTGTTAAGTGTTCCACTTCCACAGCTGCTCCCCATTCATCTCCTCCCACTGCTACTGGCTGCGTGGGGCTGCCTCTCTGCTCTCTCCCCCCCCCCCCACCAACCAATGGCCTGCTCCCCACTGGAGAAGCCAGCCTCTCAAAGTGAATGCCACTCTTTGGAAATCTGGGGTGGTCTCTGACCTGATATTTTAGTTTAGTGGCCACAGATATTTTAGGCCCTCAAGAGGTAGCCTTGCTCTTTCAATTTTACTGGCCCCACTGTTTAAAGAACTTGGACCAGTTCCCCTTGGGACTGGTCTGGAGGTGCTGTTGAATAACACCACAGTGTTTTCCTTCCTCCCCACAAAGGCCCAGCTGGTGCCTCAGACCAGCAGCAACCTTTTGGCGCTCTACTAATGCTGAGTGAGAACGCTGCTTTCCTCCAGCTTTCCTACCCTTCCAGGTCAGGCAAAACCTTTTCTTCCTTTGTTGCTTAGGACTTAGAATCTTGATGCTGCCTTTGAATTTCTTTGTTTTTCTTTCCCAGGAGAATTCAACACCCTTGGGCCTTGGCATTATAAGACCCATAGTCTGGATTTTCAGACTAAGTCTCATTTCCCTGTGCTTCCCTCCACAAAAAGAGAGGTAGAGAAAGGATCTAGGGCTTAAGATTGGCATTGTAACTCGCTTAGCTGTCCACAACCTGTGTAACAGCATGCTGGGACAATTTTCATAAGCTCTTGGCACAGCTTTTCTGAGACTTCCCTGAGGAAGTACCTGTCAATCCCTTTAGTTATACAGGTAGGAAACGTAAGTCATCTGCAAGATACTTTTATGATGCATTTGAGACAAATATACCCAGGAAAGTATTTTTTAAAGCAATATTAAATGTCCATGCACTGTTGAATGGATTAAAGCTGTGGTATAAAGATACTGTGATAAGTGAAAGAAGCCAGGTATAAAAGACTATGTGTTTTATCATTCTATTTAAATAAAATGTCAAAAAAAAAAGCCAAGTCTATAGAGATAGAAAGTAGATTAATAGTTGTCTTGGGTTGCAATAAATATGATTGCAAATGAGTATGGGGGATTTTTACAGGATGGTGGAAGTGTTCTAGTACTATATGTGATTATGATTATACAACTCTGAATACTTACTAAAAGATCATTAATTATAAATTTAAATGGGTGAGTCTTATGGTATGTAAATTATACCTCAAAACAGATGTTAGACCAAAAAAAAAAAAAATAGAAAAGAAAAAAAAAAAAGAAGAAGCATAATGTATGACATCCATTGTGACATCAACCAGTCAGTTCTAATTCCATTAGTGCTCATGGCCTGTGTACCATAAGGCATTTCACCAACTTAACTAGATTCCAGGTATCAAAATTTAATAAGCCCTGAGTATGTGCCAGTTATCATGTTAAATATATCCCTTTATATAATTATTAGAGGCCCAGTGCATGAAATTCATACACTCAGGGTTGAGGAGAGGAGAAGGTCCCTCAGCCAGGCCTGTGCCCTCTTGCAGTCTGGGAGCCCTCAGGGGATGCCTGACTGATAGCTTAGGCCCACTCCCCTCGTAGCCCTGGCATTGGACAGTCGTTCTGCTGTTTGGTCTAATTGGCTCTTTTTTATTTTTTATTTATTTATTTTTTAATATATTTTATTGATTTTTCACAGAGAGGAAGGGAGAGGGATAGAAAGTCAGAAACATCGATGAGAGAGAGACATCAATCAGCCACCTCCTGCACACCCCACACTGGAGACATGCCCGCAAGCAAGGTACATGCCCCTGACCGGAATCAAACCTGGGACCTTTCAGGCCACAGGCTGACGGTCTATCCACTGAGCCAAACCGGTCTCGGTGGCTCTTTTTTATTTTTAATTTAATTTAATAAATCTTTATTGTTCAGATTATTACATTTGTTTCTCTTTTTTCCCCTATAGCTCCCCTGCACCTACTCTTACCCCTCCCTCTATCCTACCTCCCTGCACATTGTCCTCATCCATAGGTGTATGGACTATTGTCCAGTCTCTCCCTGTACCCTCCTCACCCCTTTTCTGATTCTATTATATTCACCAGTTTATTCTGTTCATAAAATTTTTAATTCACTTTTTAGATTCACTTGTTGATAGATATGTATTTGTTGTTCATGATTTTTATCTTTATCTTTTTCTTTTTCCTCTTCCTAAAGAGTACCTTTTAGCATTTCATATAATACTGGTTTGGTGTTGATGAACTTCTTTAGCTTTTTCTTATCTGTGAAACTCTTTATCTGCCCTTCAATTCAGAATGATAGCTTTGCTGGGTAGAGTATTCTTGGTTGTAGGTTCTTGCTATTCATCACTTTGAATATTTCTTGCCACTCCCATCTGGCCTGCATCATTTCTGTTGAGAAATCAACTGACAATTGTATGGTAGGTAATTAACTGTTTTTCTCTTGCTGCTTTTAATATTTTTTGTCTTTTGCTCTTGGTATTTAAATTATGATGTGTCTTGGTGTGGTCCTCTTTTGGATTTTTTTGTTTGGGGTTCTATGTGCTTCCTGGACTTGTAAGTCTATTTCTTTCACCAGATGTGGGAAGATTTCAGTCATTATTTCTTCAAATAAGTTTTCAGTATCTTGCTCTCTCTCTTTTTCTGCCCCCCCTCCCTCCAATTCTGATATTGGTACGCTTGAAGTTGTCCCAGAGGCTCCTTACACTATCTTCATATTTTTGGATTTTTTTTCTTTTTTCTTTTCCAGTTTAGTGTTTTCTGCTTCTTTATATTTCAAATTTTTGACTTGATTCTTGCCTTCCTCTAATCTGCTGATAGGTCTGCTGTATAATATTTTTTATTTTAGTCAGTGTATATTTAATTTCTAGTTGATCCTTTTTCATCTCCTCTTGGGTCTCACTAAATTTATCCATCTTTTCTAGAAAATTCTTGAAAAACCTTATAAGCGTGAACTCGATATTCAGTCATTTGTTTTCCTCCATTTGTTTTCATTTGTGATCTGTTCCTTTGTCTCCACATTTTCGCTATGCCGGGAGAACTTCTGTGCTGGAATCAGCCTTATAATGCAAGACTTGCAAAACTGCAAAAGCCTCTCTGTTCAACTTGGGTGGGGTGGAGTCTCAGGGCTGAGCAGAGACAGCCTTGGCTTCCAGTCAGCCCTGCCCTACGCAGCCCTGGATCTCAAGTGTCTCTCGGTAATCGGTAATAGTTGTGGCCCTTTCTGAACGCATGTGTGGGTGCCTCCAGACCTCTGCCTTTCCAGTTCCCTTGCGCTCTCGTACCCGTATGAGTCTGGGTCCCCAGGGTCTCACTCAAAACTGGGATTCAATGGAGTTAGAAGTGGCGCAGTTGGGAGGCTCTGCCTCCCGCCCACCATAGAGAGCCAGCAGCACAATAATCAGTCCATCCTCTCTGTGCACATTGATTTGCGTGCCCCAGATTTCTGTCCTTTCATGGCTTCCCTAAATTTCCGTGCACTCTTCCCTTCTCACAGTCCAGACTCCTCTCCTATGAGTCTCACCCAAAGCTGGAATTCAATCCTGTAGGATAAGGGGTTCCGTGCAGTTGGGAGTTTCCATCTTCCTCCCACCAGAGGAAGCCAGCCAGGCACACTGCCGCCCTCTCTCTCCATGTGCGCATCTTTGTACCTCAGCTTTTTGCAGCTTCTCTGAGTCTCTGTGTGCCCCTCTCTTTCCTTATAGTTGTAGAATTTTCACTCAGCCAACTTTCCTGTGGTTCTGGAAGATGTTCATTCTGTCTTTCAATTGTAGTTTTGAAACTGTTGTTTGAGGCAGCAGTTTAGGTGATTAACTATGCCACCATTTTGGTTTCTTCTAATTAGTTCTGTATTATAAAGGTTTAGCTCTTTATTATATAGGATTACAAAATAAATTTGACTTGAAATGGAGTAGAAATAGAGTCTCATTTTACTATTTATCCTTTTGTGCGTGTGTTTATTTGAGCCAAACTGTGGACAATGTCGAGAAGGAAGATCTCAAATGCTCTGATATAATTCTACTAGAATATGTCTTTAAAACTGAAAATCAATCAAGGTAAAAGAAAACAATTAGATGTAAAGGAAAATGAGAAAGTGTACCAAGCCACAATAAACTGAGTATGATTGCCTTATCCTTTTTGCACTATTTATATTTAAACTAGAGGAACTGTGTATGGATTCATGCACTGGTGGGATCCCTCGGCTTGGCCTGCGGTGATTGGGCCGAAACCAGCTCTCTGACATCCCCTGAGGAGTCCTGGATTGCAAAAGGGCACAGGCCAGACTGAGGGACCCCACCTGTGCACAAATTTGTGCACCGGGCCTCTAGTATGCATATAAGATCTTTGGTCAATCTCTTCCTACCCTCTCCTTCCCTCTGAAATTCATCAGTCTGTTCCATGTTTCCATGCCTGAAGTGTCTGCTCCTGCACTGAGCATCTGCTCCTTGGTGGTCAGTGCATACCATAGCTATCAGCCAGTTGCATAAGCTTTTAAATATATAGATAATGCATCAGTAATAGAAAGTCTGGAAGGAAAACACATACCTACACAGCCCCAGCCTCTGCTTCTTTGTCCATCAGGTATCCTTGAGTTTATGCTAAAAACTTTAGGAGTAGGTCCAGTTTTTTCTACATGTGCTGATTATAGTAGAGAGCTGTTGTCCTGGGGGACTGCCTCTAAGAGCAGAAACTGGGCTAAGTGCTTTCTCTCCAGTAATCTGACTTTTGAAGAATAGGCTGATTTATTTCCTACTGCCAAATTCAATGAAAAGGGTTCCCAGCCCAAGTGGCTAAGGGTAAAACCTTTGCGATGTGCCCGCAACCAAGATACATGCCCTTGACCGGAATCGAACCTGAGACCTTTCAGTCTGCAGGCCGACAACTCTATCCACTGAACCAAACCGGTTTCGGCTATTTTATCTTTTTAATTATTGCATTTGTATTTTTAATCAGTATTATTACTACTACTATTTTACCTTTAAAAAAAGTGTCATTTTATTTTTTCTTTATTTTACTTTGGGATTAAAGTTCTAAATTCTGTTTTCATCTTTCCTTTAGCATCATTATACTCTATCTCAACTCTACCTTTAGGCCACCATTCTCTTCCTAACTTTTCACCTTTTGTTGTCCTATTTCTCTTATCCTATTCCTACTTTATATTTTTCCCTCTTCTTTCTGTTTACCCCATTAAATTTCACCCTATTTATATATCTAATTTCCAATCCCCTGCTCCAAATCCATACACAGCTCTCTCTTCTCTGTCTTCACTATCCAAACAATTGTTTTTCTCTCTGTCCCTTTGTTGTTGTTTGCTTGAATGGTGATTATATCAATTATTTATGTTTTTTGTGTGAGATTGTTTTGCTTATTCTTTTTGTTTTGTTTGCTTTGTTTTTTGTTTGTTTTTTGCTTCTGTTTTCAACCACCTCACTTGATATTAGCTGTTGTTTGTAGTTTGGATTAATCTCCAAGTATTTATTGCTGGCATTTTTTGGGATAAGTAGCTGTTCTATTGTAGTTGTCTCCCTATATATATATAGTTTTTCCCCCCTTCTCTTTCTTATTCTCTCTTACTTTTTTTGTCCCTTCTTCCAATTTCATTTTGGCATTCCTTTCTCTTCTTTCTTTCCTTTTTTTCTTCTTTTTCTCTCTTCTTCTCTCTCTCTCCTATCCCCTCACTTGCCTCCTTCTGGTGGTCACTTTCATTTGTGGTTATTAATATCATGAATACATTTCTGTTCAGTGCTTTGTGCATTGTACCTGGTTGTATAGTATTTTGTGCCTTTAAATCAATGCAAAAGAGAAAGAACAACATAACCAGACACACAGAGAAGAGAGACCATGGGGAGAAAAAGAAACAGCCTTCATATGAAAGAAAAGCAGGTATCATCAGAAAAGGAAGTAAACAAAATGGAGGCAAGCAACTTACCAGAGAAAGAATTCAAAGAAATGGTTATAAGGTGGCTGAAAAGAATGGAAGACAAATTCAACAATATGAGTAAAGAAGCAAGAGGAAATGAAGAAAAACCAAGAAGAAATGAAAAATGAATCGTTGCTGTAAAGAACTCAATAGAAAGCACCAAAAGTAGAGTAGAAGAAGCATAGGTCTGCATCAATGAGCTAGTAGACAAGGTAGGAAAAAATACCCAAGTAAAGTAGCTTCTAGAAAAAAAATTAAAAAGCAGGAGAGGAGCCTAAGGGAACTTGAGGACAACATGAAAAAAAAACCAACATCTACATAATAAGGGTCCCAGAAGGAGAGGAAACTGAGCAAGGAATAGAAAACCTGGTTGAAGAAATAATAACAGAAAACTTCCCAGAAAAATCCACACAAATCCAAGAAGCTCACAGAGTCCCAAGCAAAATGAATCCCAAAAGACCGATACCAAGGCACATTATAATTAAATTGGCAAACACCAACGACAAAGTAAGAATCTTAAAAGCGGCCAGAGAGACAGAAAGTTACCTACAAAGGAACCCCCATCAGACTAGCAACTGATTTCTCAACAGAAACTCATCAGGCCAGAAGGGAATGGAACAAATATACAAAGTCATGCAAAGAAAGGATCTGAATCCTTACTGCACCCAGCAAGGTTATCAATCAAAATTAAAGGTGAAATAAAGAGCTTCACAGACAAAAAAGGACTAAGGCACCCCTATGTTCATAGCAGCACAATTTACAATAGCCACAATTTGGAAACAGCCTAGGTGCCTGTCAGCAGATGAGTGGATCAGAAAACTGTGGTACATCTACACAATGGAATTCTATGCAGCCATTAAAAAGAAGGAATTCTTACCATTTGCAGCAACCTGGTTGGCACTGGAGAGCCTTATGCTTAGTGAAATAAGCCAGTCAATGAAGGAGAAGCATCACATGATCGCACTCATTGGGGGATAATAAAAAACATTATAAACTGATGAACAAAAGGATAGATACAGAGACAGTAAAGCTTCAAACAGACTGTGAAATTACAGCAGGAAGATTAAAGTTAGGTGAGGTAGATAAGAGATCAATCAAAGGACTTGTATCTATGCATATAATCATAACCAATGAACATAGACACTGGGGGGTTGAGGTATGCCTGGGAGGGAGAGGGGGCAATGGGGAGATATGTATAAAAAATTAATTAAAAAATAAATAAATAAATAAATAAATAAATAAATAAATAAAATAAAATAAAAATAAAAATAAAAAAGGACTAAGGGAATTTATTACCACCAAACCATAATGCAAGAAATGCTAAAGGGTCTGCTGTAAAAAATAAAAAAGAAATAGGAAGCAAAAAAGGAATACAAGGGTAAAGAATTAAAATGGCAAAAAATAAGTACCTATCAATAATAACTTTAAATGTAAATGGATTAAATGCCCCATCAAGAGACATAGGATAACGGATTGGATAAGAAAACGCCACTCATATATCTGCTGTTTACAAGAAATCCACCTCAGAAAAAAAGACACGCAGACTGAGGGTGAAGGGATGGAAAAAGGTTTTTCAGGCAAATGGAAATAATAATAATAATAAAAAAGCTGGGTTAGCAATACTTATATCTGACAAATTAGATCTCAAAGTGAACAACATAACAGGAGATAAGGAAGGCCACTTCATAATAGTAAAGAGAGCAACCCAACAAGAAGAAATTACTCTGGTAAACATATACCCAATGCAGGAGCACCTAAATACATAAAAATACTTCTGGAGGATATCAAGGGATTTACAGCATTACAATCATACTAGGAGACTTTAATACCCACTATAATCATTGGACAAGTTCTCTAAACAAAATATCAGCAAAGAAACATCAATCCTAAATGACACACAAGACCAGGTGGAATTAATTGACATCTTCAGAATATTTACCCCAACACTACAGAATATATATTCTTCTCAAGTGCACATGGGTCATTTTCAAAGATAGACCATATGTTGGGTCATAGGCAAGTCTCTTCAAATTCAAGAAAATAGAAATCATATCAAGCATCTTCTTAGATCACAGTGGTATAAAACTGGAAATCAACAATAAAAATAATCCAAAGAAATCAAACACATGGAGACTAAACAGCATGCTATTAAACAATGACTGGGTAATCAGAGAAATCAAGGAAGAAATAAAAAAACATCATGGCAACAAATGACAATGAAAACACAACAACACAAAATCTGTGGGACACAGTGAAAGGAGTCTTGAGAATCTCTACAAGCCTACTGCAAAAAACAATAAACAATAGTAATAAATTACCTAATACAACAACTCAAAGAGTTAGAAAGAGAGCAACAAGAAAACCCCAAATGTAAGCAGAAAGAAGGATATAATAAAGATTAGAGCGGAGTTAAATGACGTAGAGACCAAAGAAACAATACAAAAGATCAAGAAAACCAAGAGCTGGTTCTTTGAAAGGATAAACAAGATTGATGGACTTCTAGCCAGGCTCATCAAGAAGCAAAGAGAGGAGATCCAAATAAACAAAATTAGAAATGAAAGAAGTGAAATAACAACAGACCCCACTGGAATACAAAGAATTGTTAAAAAATACTATGAAAAAGTCTATTTCAACAAGTTGGACAACTTGGAGGAAATGGAAATATTCCTAGAAAAGCACAACTTTCCAAAATGCAATCAGGAAGAATCTATACATCTAAATAGGCAAATAACTATGGAAGAAATTGAAGCAGTAATCAAAAAGCTTCCAGCAAATCAAAGCCCGGGCCAGACGGGTTCACAGGGGAGTTTTACCAAACATTCAAGGAAGAATTAAAACCTATCCTCCTCAGACTATTCAAAAAAATTCAAGAAGAAGGAACACTTCCAAGCACCTTCTATGAAGCCAACATCACCCTAATACCAAAAGCAGATAAAGACAACACAATGAAAGAGAATTACAAGCCAATATCCTCATGAACATAGATGCCAAAATCTTCAACAAATTCGGATCCAGCAGGAATGCAAGGATGGTTCAGTGCCTTGAATACAATATCCACAAATCAATAAATGTGATACATCACATAAACAAAGTGAGAGATGAAAATCACATAGCCATATCAATTGATTCAGAAAAAGCATTTGACAAAATCCAACACCTTTTCTTGATAAAAACTCTGAACAAGGTGGGAACAGAAGGATTATACCTCAACATAATAAAAGCCATATATGATAAACCCACAGCTAACATTATACTCAGTGGGCAAAAACTAAAACCATTTCCCCTATGAACAAGAACAAGACAGGGATGCCCACTCTCACCACTCCTGTTCAAAATAGTACTGGAAGTATTAGCCATTGCAGTTAGACAAGAAGAAGAAATAAAAGGTGTCCAAATTGGAAAAGAAGAAGTAAAGCTGTCCTTATTTGTCCTGACATGATATTGTATACAAAAAACCTGAAAGATCCACCAAAACACTAATGGACTTAATAAATGAATTTGGCAATGTAGCAGGATACAAAATTAATGCCAAGAAATCTATGGCATTTCTATACATCAATAGTGAACTTATAGAAGAGAAACTGAAAAAGCAATCCCATTTATCATCACATCAAAAAAATTAAGATACCTAGGAATAAACTTAACTAAGGAGGTAAAAGACTTCTATGCAGAAAACTACAGGACACTGAAAAAAAAGATAGAGAAAGATGTAAAGAGATGGAAGAACATATCATGCTCATGGATTGGGAGAATCAACATCATTAAAATGTCCATACTACCCAAAGCAATCTATAGTTTCAATGCACTACCCATTAAAATATCAACGGCATATTTCACAGACCTAGAAAGAACTGTCCAAAAATTCATTTGAAATAAAAAAAAAGAAGACCCCGACTAGCCACAGCATTCCTGAGAAAGAAGAAAAAAGTAGGTGGGATCTCAATACCAGATTTCAAAACAGCCTGATACTGGCATAAGAACAGACATGTAGACCAATGGAATAGAATAGAGAATCTAGATATCAACCCAAACCACTATGCTCAATTAATATTTGACAAAGGAGGCATGAACATACAATGGAGTCAAGACAGTCTCTTCAATAAATGATGTTGTGAAAATTTGACAGATACATGAAAAAGAATGAAACTAGACCACCATCTTACATCACACACAAAAATAAACTCAAAATGATACAGGACTTAAACATAAGATGGGAAACCATAAAAGTACTAGAGGAATCCACAGACGCAAAATCTTAGACATATTCTGAAGGAACTTCTTCACTGCTACTGCTCCTAGGGCAATGGAAGCTAAAGAAAAAATAAACAAATGGGACTACATCAAAATAAAAAGCTTTTGTACAGCAAAGGAAACCATTAACAAAACAACAAGAAAGCCCACTGTATGGGAGAACATATTTGCAAATATTATCACTGATAAAAGTTTAATCTCCAACATCTACAGGCAACTTATATAACTTAATAAAAGGGAGATAAATGATCCAATAAAAAATAGGCAGTGGACCTAAATAGAATCTTTTCGAAAGAAGACAAAAGGAAGGCCAAGAGACACATGAAAACATGCTCAAAGTCACTAACTATCCAAAAGATGCAAATCAAAAGGGCAATTTTTTTTTACCATCTCACGCCTGTCAGAATGGCTATCATTAACAAATCAACAAATGACAAGTGTTGTGAGAATGCAGGAAAAAAGGAATCCTCATGTACTGCTGGTGGGAATGCAGACTGTTGCAGCCACTGTGGAGAACGGTATGGAATTTCCTAAAAAAAACTAAAAATTGAACTCGCATTTGACCCAGTAATCCCACTCCTAGGAATATATCCTAAAAACTAGAAACACCAGTCAGAAAGTATTTATGCACCCTTATGTTCATAGCGTATAATTTACAATAGCTAAGATTTGGAAACAGCCTTGGTGCCCATCAGCAAATGACTGGATCAGAAATCTATGGTACATCTACACAAAGAAATACCATGCTGCCATAAAAAGAAGGAATTCTTACCATTTTCAGCAACCTGGATGGAACTGGAGAGCAATATACTAAATGAGATAAGCCAGTCAAATGAAAGAAAAATACAACATGATCTCATTCATTATGGATAATTAGAAACATTATAAACTGATGAACAAAAAGATAGATACAGTGGCAGTAAAGCAAACAGACTGGCAAATTACAGTGGGAAGGTTAGGGAGAGGTGAGGTACATAAGAGATCAACCAAAGGACTTATATTCATGCATATAAGCATAACTAATTGACACAAGACACTAGGGAGTGAGGGCATTAATGGGAGTGGGGGAGGCAATAGCAAGACATGTACAAATGTAATATATTAATAAGAAAAAATGGGGAGGGGGGAAAGAATTTCTAGTCACAATCTGCCCTTAATGCAGTGGTCAGCAAACTCATTAGTCAATAGAGGCAAATATCAACAGTACAATGACTGAAATTTCTTTTGAGAGCCAAATTTTTTAAACTTAAACTTCTTCTAATGCCACTTCTTGAAAATGGACTCACCCAGGCTGTAGTATTTTGTGGAAGATTCACACTCAAGGAGCCAATGAGCTGCATGTGGCTTGCGAGCCCGTTTGCCAACCATGGCCTTAATGTTACAGTTCTTAGCAACCAGGTCTTTTTGCTTCAATCCATATAATTTATGTGGGTGCCAGGTAAATCCAGATAGATCAGGATACATTCAACTTTCTTCTATTCATACCCAGAGTACCATAACTTACCTTCTGTCTCAGTTCCAGGGCTAGACACTGACCTATCACCCCTCCTACAATAGCTTTTGGATCACATCACCATAAATCCCCTGGATGTATTTTCCTAACTCCATACCTCTTGGAAAAAGAGCAAGAGTTACTGAATCCTTTTTGCCTAAGAGAACCTGTGAAGCTCTTTATCTGACCTTCAATTCAGAATTATACCTTTGCTGGGTAGCATAATCTAGTTTGTAGGTTCTTGCTATTCATCACTTGGAATATTTCTTGCTACTCCTGTCTGGCCTACATAGTTTCTGTTGAGAAATCAGTTGACAATCCTATGAGTGCTCCCTCGTAGGTAATTAACTGTTTTTCTGTTGCTGCTTTTAATATTCTCTCTTTGTCTTTTGCTCTTGGCATTTTAATTATGATGTGTCTTGGTGTGGTTCTCTTTGGATTCCTTTTGTTTTGGGTTCCGTGTGCTTCCTGGACTTGTAAGTCTATTTCTTTCACCAGATGTGGGAAGTTTTCAGTCATTATTTCTTCAAATAGGTTTTCAGTATCTTGTTCTTTCTCTTCTTCTGGCACCCCCATAATTCTGATACGTATTGGTATGCTTTAAGTTATCCCAAAGGCTCCTTACTGTATCTTCAAATTTTTGGATTCTTTTATTCTTTTTGCTTTTCCAGTTGAGTGTTTTCTGTTTCTTCCTATTTCAAATCTTTGACTTGATTCTTGCATTCCTCTAGTCTGCTGTTAGGTCTCTGTATGTTTAATTTCTAGTTGGTCCTTTATCGTATCCTTGAGGGTCTTGCTAAATTTATAAACGTTTTCTAGGAAATTCTTGAAAAACCTTATAACCATGGTTTTGAACTCCATAATGTTTTCCTTCATTTCTTTAATTTATAATCTGTTTTTTTTTGTCTCCACATTTTTGCTGCTTCCCTCAGTTGGTAGAGTAGCTTTGTGTGCTAGTTGTCCTATATGGCCCAGAAACTCTGCCTCCTCAGTTACCTGTGGTGGACACTCTTGATGTATCCCTTTGTGGACTGTGTGTACAGCTTTGTTGTAGTTAAGTCTTGATTGTTGTTAGTATCACTGTGGAGAATTGATCTCCAGGTCATTTGGCTGTGAGGATCAGCTGTGTCTAAGCCAGGAGAACTTCTGTGCTGGAGACAGCCTTATGAGACAAGACTTGCAAAATTGTAAAATCCTCTGTGCTCGGGTTAGATGGGGTGGAGTCTCAGGGTTGAGTAGAAGGCCTTGGCTTCCCTTCAACCCTGCCTATGAGGCCCCTGGGTCTCATTCTCCCTAGGTAATCACTGCAACACTCTCTGCATGCACTTGCGCATACACCTTCAGACCTCTGTCTTGCGCTGCTCCCCTGAGTTTCTGTGTGCTCCGGGGACCTGTATGAGTCTGGTTCTCCAGGTCTCATGTGAAACTGGGGTTCAGTGCAGTTGGAACTGGATTTCAGCACAGTTAGAAGGTTCTGTCTTCCTCCCGCTAGAGAAAGCCAGCAGCACACTCAGCAGTCAGTCGACCCAGTGCGCACTTTCATGTGCACCTCCAGATCTCTGCCTTTTGCAGCTCCCCTGAGCTTCTGTGCACTCCTCATTTTTCCTGACAGTCCAGACTCCCCCAGTATGAGTCTAGCTCAGAACTGGGTTCAGTGCAGTCAGAATTGGGGTTCAGTGCAGTTGGGAGTTTCTATCTCCCTCCCACTAGAGGAAACCAGCTAGGCATTTAGCCGCCCGTCCTCTCCTTGTGTATGTCTCCATACCTCAGCTTTTTGCAGCTCCTATGATTCTCCTTGAGCCCCCTCTCTTTCATTCTAGTTGTAGAATTTCCATTCAGCCAGCTTTCCTGTGGTTCTGGATGATGTCCATTCTTTCTTTTAGCTGTAGTTTTGAAATTGTTGTGTGAGACAGCAATTTAAGTGTTCACCAAGTCCGCCATCTTGGTTTCTCCTCAAAGGCATGTTAATCTAGTTGCACAAAATCAAGGCATACGACATGATTAAGGCAAAGATAAACCTTTTACAAGGAAATTATATGCCAGTGGTATGACTACCCACCATGACCTTCCCAGTTTAAAATTTATGATCAAATCACCCTGTGAGGTTATTTTCAGTCACTGGACTTGTCACATTTATTATAGAGCCTCTTTTTCACTCACATCTCCAAAGTATCTCAAATCTGTCATTGATCTTATTCCCTAACCTTTATTCTCTTAGTCCAATAACCATCTACTGATATCCCATGCTTGCCCCTCACAAGTCATTCTCTACACAGAAGTCATGGATTTTTAAAAGTGCATGTCAGACTATGTCCCTTCTCTGTCATTTCTATTAAACAAAACTCAAATTCTCTCCTCACCACTGCCCCACCCCTCTGAGTCTGTATCCATTGGTTAGGCTTATATGCATGAGGGCATGAGTGGGGTGAGGTTGGGGGGATACAATGAGTTGGGTTAGGACACATATGTAATACCTTAATCAATAAAGAACAAAACCAAAACCCAAAACAAAAACCTCAAATTCCCTTAGCTGGTGTGATTTGGTCTTATCAAACACACTTCACCCATTTGGTTTCTTTTTTAAAGATTTTTAAAAATTGATTTTTAGAGAAAAGAAAGGAGAGGGATAGAGAAACCTTGATGTGAGAGCAAAACATCGATTGGCTGCCTCCTGCACATCCCCCACCAGAGACTGACCCCAAAACCCGGGCATGTGCCCTAACTTGGAATTGAACCAGCAACATTCTGGTGCATGCACAATGCCTAACCAATGGAGCCAGGGCATTTGTTTTGTTTATATCAGGTGTGGAGGTATAGATCTTTTTATTGTTTCATTTAGATCCTTTTACTCTTCAACTCAAATCCCAATCTTGCTGGCAATAGAATACTTCTTTTGAACTGGTTTTGTGTGTTGAAAGAGTGTATATTTTTTGTTCTTTGACTCTGGCCTGGCCTGTGACTTCTTTGGTTAATAAAGGATGACAATTCTAGTCCTGGCCTTTGAGAGAACTGGCAGCTTTTGTCTTGTCTTGGAGCCATGCAAGAAATTCAACTTATTTGAAGTTTGTCCTGCTATGAGGAAGCCCAAGCTAAAAAAGTTGAAAGACTATGTAGGCAGAGAGGAAAGTACCTGGCCAGACCCCAGCTGTTTGAATGATCCCATCTGAGATCCCTGACATTGAGGAACAGAGATAATCTGCCCCACTGTGTCTGTTCAAATTCTAGAAACATGAGATATAGTTATTTTAAGCCACTAAGTGTTGAGGTTGTTTGTCATATAGAAATATGAACCTGAAACACATGGGAAGTAATTTGAGAGCTTGAATATGTTGGAAATGTCTCCATTCTATTTATTAGTTATTTAATAGTTTGTCTGGGTATAGAATTCTTGGTTGGGAGAATTTCATTCAGAATTTTAAAGGTATTGCTGTATTATCTTTCAGCTTCAAGTGCTGCTGTTGAGAAGTTTGATGCCATTCTAATTCACATATCCTTGAATGTGATCTAATTCACATATCCTTTTGTCTAAGTTTTAGGTTTTCTTCTCTGACCCCAGTATTGTTAAACAAATTGATGATGTGTTTTGTTGTGGGTCTTAAATCTCAGTTTCCTCTAAGTTCACTAAATTCATGTCATCCATGAACTTAGTTTTCACTAGTTTTCTTGTTCTGCTTCTCTACCATCACCATGTTTTGTGTGTATGCCTTTCTAAGTCATGTACTGTAATATTGACAGAATTTGAGGAAACAGTGGCTATAATAGTGTGTGCAGGCTCTCAGAATTTATGTTTTGCAACTATTTATTATTTTATAATTATTTTTTTCACATTCTTTCCCCTAAACAATTGTAAATTCCCCGACAGTTGAGGCCATTCTATCTTGTTCAGTTCTTGTCCTCATCTTCTAGTCCAGTGCCTGACAATAGTTGTTATTTAATAGTCATATTTTGAATGGATGAATAAAGAAATGCATGAGGCAGGGGGCAGGAAAGGTGGGAGGAACAGACACACCAAAAGCAAACATCATAATCTGTATCATTATTTTGTCCAGAGGAGTGATTTTTAAACAAGGTTGATTTTGTCCCCCATAGAATAGTTGGCAATACCTGGAGTCATTTTTAATGATCACAACTGGGAAAGGAGTTATTCACTACTGGCATCTAGTGAGTAGAGACCAGGAATGCTGCTGAACATCCTACAATGCATAACACATCTGCCTAAAACCAAGAATTATCCAGCTCAAAATGTCAATAAGGCTGAGGTCAAGAAATGCTCCTATGGATCACAGTCAGATATAGCTAATATATATATAGCTTGATCTCTCTTACATACATAGATAATTTTTAAAATACCACACACCATTGTCAAACTTCCAACTGTATGTCCTCTTTAGTGTATAGGCACAGTGAAATACTAAGTTTGGATGTCCTATGGCTCACCCTATATAGCAGTCTTTTTTTTATTTATTATTTATTATTACCTTTGATTTTATAATTTTATAATTTTTGCCATTGATTTTTTAGGGAGAGTGGGGGGCAAGAAGGAGAGCATAGAGAGGGAGAGAAACATCGATGTGAGAGAGCCACATTAACTGGTTGTCTCCCATAAGCACCCCAGTTGGGGCCATGGACTGAGGAGATGACTTTGATGGAGAATCAAACCCTTTGGTCCATGGGCCAATGTTCCAACCACTGAGCAAAAACAGCCATGGCAAGCAGTTTTTACTTTGTACTTAATATATTTATTTGATTTTTTTGAAAGCTGGAATTATTGGATAAAGAATGGATTAGAAAAGAAATTCACAGAATCCACAGAATCCCCCAAAAAATAATGCGTTATTTTTTTCCCAACATGCAACAGTAAGTGAATCTAATGATGTGTTACATTTTTTTCACAGCTGTCCTCCCACTTTTCACAGAGGAAAGTGTCTACCTAGCTCTTTGCAAGAACCTAATAGTGTAATAATAGCTCTCTAAGGCTGGAAGGGGCCTCATTTTAAGGGAAAGTAATTGTGCCTGAATATAGCTACCTTAATACAGAACTAAAATAGGAATTGAGGTCTGTTCTAAAATGTAGCTGTATTCTGTTGCAGCATGTTCATTGAATTTAGAAAAAAAAGAAAAGAAAAAGAACTCCACCTTGACTACACAGATTCACTTTCAACACCACAATAAATAAAATGCTTACCCTCATCTACTTTCGTCAAAACTGAAATCTAAGGTAATCATTCCATGTCATCCAACCATACCAATTGCTACACTACAGACACAGTTGATTGTGATCTTGCAGACAAAGCATGGATTTGTAGTTATATGTTGTGACATGCAGCCCATTCAGGAGCCTTGCATAAGCTACATTTTGATATCAGCTATGTTTGCAGAGTGAATTCATTCAGGCAAAACTCAGCCATTAGTCATGGTTGGTTATTTAATGCTTTATCATCCCTGAGCTCCACCTCTTTCTTCCAACCCCACCATTTAAGCCCAAACTAAGGTTGGCACGAAATGGACTCTGTGCTTTCTCCTCTGCAATCCTGGTGTGTGATATATTAAAGAAGTTAACCATTTTGATTTTGTTACTCTCTGTAGAAACCAGATAGTGGCTCTCTTCTTCATTTTCTTCTCAAATTTCTGAAACTCAATAACACATCAAATGTTCTTCAGATAAATGAAAGCCTTCAACCAAATTCATGGAGCCTGCCTGCTTGTCCCTTCATAGCTCTGTGGGATGGGGATTTCTTCCTTCCTTCCTTCCTTCCTTCCTTCCTTCCTTCCTTCCTTCCTTCCTTCCTTCCTTCCT
>JAAGEH010002534.1:11995928-12084984 GCA_011751065.1 Lasiurus cinereus | reverse complement strand
ATTAATAAATGAATAAATGAAATTTATTCATTTATTAATTTGAATTATTTTCATTCAAAAATTCAATTACAGGGAAAGCACATTTATGGAGGAAAATCAAGAGTTCAGTTTTGGGAGAATCCAAGATGGCAGCATAGGTAAACACCCACACTGCTGCCACTCACAATTTCAAAACTACAACTAAAAGACAGAACGGACATCATCCAGAACCACAGAAAAGCTGGCTGAGTGGAAGTTCTACAGCTAGAGGGAAGGAGAGGGTCTCACGGAGACCCAGAGGAGCTGCGAAAAGCTGAGGTACGGAGACGCACGCGTGGAGAGAGTGGATGCCAGAATACCTGGCTGGTTTTCTCTGGCAGGAGGGAAACGGAGACTCTCAAAGGCATTGAACCCCTTATCTTACGACACTAAACCCCAGATCCAGCTGAAACTCATATGCGGGGAGTTTGGATTGTGAAAAGGGAGAGGTACACGGAAATTTAGGGGAGTCGCAAAAGATCAAAGGCCTGGTGGCTCGCACGGCACTGCACACAGGACAGATTGCTGATTGTGCCACTGGCTTTCGTGAGTGGGCGGGAGACAGACCCTCCCAACTGTGCCACTTCTGACTCCACTAAGCCCCTGTTTCGGGCAAAACCCTGGGGACCTAGATACGTGTGGTCCTGGAGCGCAGGGGAGCTGGAAAGGCAGTGGTTAGAGGCACTGCGGGTGCGCGAGCACAAGGACCGCTCCAGCCATTACCCAGTCACGTGACACTCAGGGGCCGTGGAGGGCGGGGCCGACTGAAAGGCAAGGCGGTCCCTTAAGCCCTGAGACTCCACCCATCCCAAGCTCAACAGAGGCTTCTTTGGTTTTGCGTCTGGTATCATAAGGCTGAATCCAACACAGAAGTTCCCCCAGCATAGTGAAAATGCCAAGACAAGGGAAGGGATCACAAACAAAAGAAATGGAGGGAAAAAAACGATTGGATAGAGAGTTCAAAACCACGCTTATAAGGTTTTTCAAGAATATGCTAGAAAATTGGATAAATTTAGCGAGACCTAAGAGGATATGAAAAAGGACATACTAGAGACACTGACTGAAATAAAAAATATTATACAGAGTCCTAACAGCAGACTAGAGGATGGCAAGAATCAAGTCAAAAATTTGAAATATAAGGAAGCAGAAAACACTCAACTGGAAAAGCAAGAAGAGAAAAGAATCCAAAAATGTGAAGATAATGTAAGGAGACTCTGGGACAGCTTCAAGTGTACCAACATCAGAATTGTGGGGGTTCCAGAAGAAGAGAGAGAGCAAGATACTGAAAACCTACTTAAAGAAATAATGACTGAAAACTCCCCATATCTGTAAAAGAAATAGACTTACAAGTCCAGGAAGCACACAGAACCCCATATAAAAGAAATCCAAAGAGGACTACACCAAGACACATCATAATTAAAATACCAAGAGCAAAAGACAAAGAGAGAATATTAAAAGCAGCAAGAGAAAAACAGTTCATTACCTACCAGGGAGCCCCCATATGACTGTCAGCTGATTTCTCAACAGAAATGATGCAGGCCAGACGGGAGTGGCAAGAAATATTCAACGTGATGAACAGCAAGAACCTACAACCAAGAATAATCTATCCAGGAAAGCTATCATTCAGAATTGAAGGGCAGGTAAAGACCTTCACAGATAAGAAAAAGCTAAAGGAGTTCATCAACTCCAAACCAGTATTATATGAAATGCTGAAAGGTACTCTTTTAGAAGAGAAAGAAGAAAAAGGTAAAAGCCAAAAAATTATGAACAACAAATACGTATCTATCAACAAGTGAATCTAAAAAGTAAGTGAATCAAAAATTTGATCAACACAATAAACTGGTGAATATAATATAATCAGGAGCACAGAAAGGGAGTGGACTGATAATTCTCAGGGGGAAAGGGGTGAGGGGTGTACAGGGAGAGACTGGACAAAAATCATAAAGCATCAAACAGACTGTGAAATTACAGCAGAAAGATTAAAGTTAGATGAGGTAGATAAGTGATCAATCAAAGGACTTGTATGCATGCATATAAGCATAACCAATGATCATAGACACTAGGGGGTTGGGGTATGCCTGGGAGGGAGGGGGGCAATGGGGAGATATGTATAAAAAATAAATAAATAAATAAATAAATAAATAAATAAATAAATAAATAAATAAAAAATGTTTGGGACAATGGCAGAAAGAGACTTGACTTTGGGTGATGAGTGTATAGTGCAGTGTGCAGATGATGTGTTATAGAGTTGTATACTTGAAACCTATATGGCTTTATTAACCAAGTCACCCCAATAAATTCAATTAAAAACCAAACAAACAAAAAAAGAGTTCAGATTTGGACATGTTACATTTTAGATATGTATTAGATATCTAAGAAAAGATATCTGGAATTTAGAAAGTGGTTCAGGATAGAAACAAATTTGGGAACATCTACTTTCAGGTAGTATTTAAAGTCAGAGGAGAAGTTGAGATCAGAGAGGGAATATTGTACAGATACAGTACAGAAGATATCCAAGGATAAAATCTCAGGTCCTTGGATATTAAAGGTTGGGAACATGAAGAGGAACCAGCAAAGGAGACTTTTTAGGAGTGGCCGGTAGAGTAGGACAAGATCTAAGAGAGAGTCCTGGAGAAGAAGTGAAGATACAGCCAGGTCTATATGAGCAGGTGCTTTAAAACTCTGATCATCTCTGACACCACATGAAATGATGGTAGACCCACAAGCTTCCTCTCTGGTGGGGAAGGAAGCTAAGTTCCCACAGCCAAAAATGTGATGGAAAACCAACCTAACGACCATTCCCTTACTCCTTTGTGTAACCTGCCACAAATAAAGTAATTTAAATAATCTCTCTGGTTCAGTTAACACACAAATACCCCTGAGAAGGAAGAATAAACCCAGGGCATAATTTTTCCTCATGGTGGGAAAGTGCTTTCAGCAGGCAGGTGACCTCTCTGGTCACATGTGAAAAGGTTTTTCCTCCCTTAGAGCTCCAGTAGAATTCTGGATGTTAGAGAAAGACATGGTGAGAATTATGCAAAGACAGCAGTTGTGAGGAATCCACTAATGAATCCTATCCCAGAGAGCATGGTGGACACACAGCCTTGAAGGAGAAGCTCAGAATAAGGAAGCCTGGCTCAGATCTAAAATAAAGAAAAAAAAAAAAAGAAAAGAAAAGGAAAGGAAAGGAAAGGAAAGGAAATCAAATGCAGTCAGGAAAAACACAATGAAAGGAGATAAACCATTTTCTTTGCTCCAAATAAAATCTTATACAACCCACAAAAGTTACATTGAAATATGATGATCACAGATTTAGTCAGACATTGATGCTATGTTAGCACCAGCCCCCAAGGCTGTTATGATAGGGTTTCAAAAGATTTTTAAAGGACAGTAGAAAAAAAGTCTTGGGTCACATTTTATACTGGGATATAACCTTAATTTTTGAAAGAAGTGTAGGGGAAGAAAACAAATTGTCATTATTAAGAAATGGGCGAAAGGCAATGTCTGAAGTTTCTGAGTAATCCTATATAATAAAAGCCTAATATGCTAAGTATCTGGCTGTTCGTTGGACCATTCAATCAGTCCCTATGATGCACACTGACTACCAGGGGGCAGACACTCTGACCTATAGGTTTGCTTGCTGCTGGAGTTCTGCTGATTGGGACTGGGCGAGACAGGCTGGTCACGCCCTGGAGCCCTCCTACAGTCCCTTTCCAGCCCTGATCATGCACTAGTGGGGTCTCTCAGCCTGGCCTGTGCCCTCTCACAATCTGGGACCCCCTCAGAGGATGTAAGAGAGCCGGTTTTGACCCAATCCCAGCAGGCCAGGCAGAGGGACCCCATGCATAGGGCCTCTAGTTTAGAAATAAAATCTTTTTTTAAAAAAACTGCCTGCTTCTGAGAGTACATTCAGAATATAAAAATTGTATTCTGCTCAGTGGGATTAAATTATATAGAGGCAAAGAGATAAGTGATAAGATTATGCTGTATATATATTTATTATATATATAAATCTTATCATCTTATTTCTCTCCTTGCCTCTTTAATATATATATGCCAGAATAAAGTATCATAATCACATTATAAAACTTTGAAAAAGAAAAATATCACTCTACCTCAAATCACGCAACACATCCATTATTTTGGAATATTCCTTTTAAATCTTCTTTCTAGGCATCCATTGTCCCAGATTGAAGGAATTAATCTGGCCATTCATATTGCTTTAGCAAGCTAAAGCTGCTGTAGAGCCAATTGCCTCTATTTCACTGTGTGCCCCCACTGATTCAAGAGCCTTGGCTTAATGTTTACTCCCATCTCATTTTCTGCTCAGGTGGTCTGCATAGGGCTCTGTACCCAGCCACCGGAGTGGACCATATTACCCCCCTGAGCCAATCACCATACTTCATTTCTTTGATCATAGAGATTGATTCAAGAATGATCATGTGGTCCAAGTAGATTCAATCAGAACCTACCACAGAAAATATGCTAAGAATGCTGGAAGAAAAATATTTTCTCTTTTCTTCTGAATTAGAAGTTGACAGCTCCAGAAGTGGTTGGAAACCTTATTTGATTACTTGGACTCTAAGAAAGGAGTAAGCAACAGAAATATGAAGGTTGGTTAAATTAAGCCATTTCAGTTATGTGAGCAAATAAATCTTTATTTGTTTAAATCAATTTGATTTCTATCTCTATTGTTTGCAACTAACAGAATCCTAACAGAGATAGAAAAAATAAAGAAAAAGAAAAAAAAAACACTGCTTTTTTTTCCTAAACGATGATATATCGCAGGTCAAATTCTATGAAGAACTTGGTGATTTGAAGAACCCTATTTTTTTAAGTTTCTATGTACCTTGCCTCAACATAATTTGTTTTGGGGCAAGGTACATCTATACTAATAAAAGGGTAATATGCTAATTAGACTGGATAGACTAGACGTCTTCTGGATGTCCTTCCAGATAAAACCACGGTAGTAGGGGCCGAGACAGAGGTGGTTAGGGCAATCAGGGAGGCAGGCAGAGTAGTTAGGGTTGATTAAGCTGACAGGGGAGATGAGTTAGGGACAATCAGGCTGGCAAGGGAGAGCAGTTAGGGGGATCAGGCAAGCAGGCAGGTGAACAGTTCGGAGTCAGCCAGTAGTCCTGGATTGCGAAAGGGATCAGGCCTAAACCGGCAGTTGGATCCTGAAGGGTCTCAGATTGGAAAGAGTGCAAGCTGGGCTGAGGGACCCGCCCCCCACCTCCATGCATGAATTTTGTGCACTGGGCCTCTAGTAGTAATAATAAGCAAAAAATAAAGGGTTACATTCCTAAAATAGATATTTAAGTGAATACAATTATCAAATGTTATGCTGGGAGCTCTTTTTCTCTCTTTTTAAGATATATTTTTATTGCTTTAATAGAGGAAGAGAGAGGGAGAGAGAGATAGAAACATCAATGATGAGAAGGAATCATTGATTGACTACCTCCTGCATGCCCCCTACTAGGGATTGAGCTCAAAACCTGGGCAATCCCCTATTAGGGATTGAGCTCAAAACCTGGGCATGTGACCTGACAGGGGGTCAATTTGTGACTTCCTGGTTCATAGATCAACACTCAATCACTGAGCCACACTTGGTGGGCTGGGATCTCTTTTACACACACACACAAACACACCTTCAGTTGTATAGAAAATTTTTGCATAACAGTGATTTGGTGGAAAGCAAATGAGAAACAAAATCATATACAAGGCAATTTCTTTCTAGCAAATCCACTGAAAACTATTTTTAAGCAACTTGCTTTAAACATTGACTTTCAATGCATCATAACAGCGACTGAATACTGGAAATAAAGAATAAAATTCTAGCCCTGGCCAGTGTTTCTCAGTGGATAGAGCATTGGCCCAGGGTCATGGGTTCAGTTTCTGGTCAAGGGTACCTATCTGGGTTGCAGGTTTGATGCTGGCCCTGGTTAGGGCACGTGCAGGAGGCAACCAATCAATGTCTCTCTCTCATATCTATCTTTCTTTCTCTCTCTCTTTTTCCTTCCCGCCCTTTTACTCTCTGTAAAAATTAATGAAAAAGATATCCTCAGGTAAGGATTAACAACACAAAAATTTCTACATTAAGTAATATTCTCTAGGCTGTAAAACTGTTCTGATCTAGACTGAATCTGGCCTAGGGGTTGAAGGAATTAATCTGGCACTCTTCTTTAGCAAGCTAAAGCTGCTGTAGAGCCAATTGCCTCTATTTCATTGTGTGCCTTGAGGATTCAGCCTAATCCTGCTTATCTGTTGCATCATTTGTCACCCCATATGGAAACCTATTGACCCCATAAGCAATAATCAAATCTTTGGTCCAGACATTTCAAGTAGGAGATGTATTTTCATCCCTGACAGAGCTAACACATCAGATTTCAGTTTACTGTTATAAGATCAAACCACAAAGCTCAGAAAACTTCTAGCCTCATGGTGGAGGATTCTATATATAGGTTGTCGTGTGGCCAACAGTAACCAACCCACAAAGAAACAAGCCTCATTTTTAGGATTCTGTGGAACAGTTGGGTGAAATTTCTTCCAATAAATGCTCTAAGAACAGACACAGTCCTGTAGAGCATTAAAAGATAAGTGTTTTTGGATGATAACTTTCATAGCTGTGTAGCAGATGGGCTAAGTGGGGAGAGCTGTTGGAATGGATAAGACTTGTAGAAAGCTGAGGTAATGGGTCTGGAAACCTGAGGTTTATGGGAGAGCCTTAACTCTAAGTGCCCACTGTGTACTCCATAAAGGCACAGATTTGTCCATCTTGCTGGTTATTTGTTGAATAAATGCATTAACAAATGGGTGACTTACATTGTGTCACTAATTCTTACCCTGTTTGCCAATCCTTTTTCCATAATAACCTTTAACTCATACAAATCCAAATGCTACTTTCTCAGATTAGACTATATTAACCTGCTGTTCGTGCCCATTATCCCTGCCTTTATAACATTCATTACACTCTTCAAAGTTTGTTATTAGACTATAAGCTCCACAGAGGCTAGAATCATGCCTATCTTATTCATTGCCTCACCTAATAAACATATTGAATGAACATCACTCAGTAAATCTTATTTCATACTAGTAAATCTTCCTATCACCATTTCACATATGAGGAGCTCACCAGGAAGCTAAGTGACTTATCCAAATTAATAAGATGCATGTTGGAATATGTTACATACATGGACACTTCCAAAGTAGATTATTTCTGAGAAATGCTCCAAAAGTTAATTCTTTAATTTCTAGGCCATTTTCATTATTCTTCTGGCCACTTATAGATATCTACAATTTTAAAGATATATTGAATACAAGAAATCATATCTGTGCACACACATACACATCTGCCTGTGCACCACTTTTTGTTAAACAATCTGTACATCAAAACCTCTCTCAGGGTATTGAGCAATAAATGGGAAAGCCCAACAAGATAATATCTTTCTTAAAAAATGTATTTTATTGATTTATTACAGAGAGGAAGGGAGAGGGATAGAGAGTTAGAAACATCAATGAGAGAGAAATATTGATCAGCTGCCTCTGTAAACCCCCTACTGGGGATGTGCCTGCAACCAAGGTACATGCCCTTGACCAGAATCGAACCTGGGACTCTTCAGTCCACAGGGTGATGCTCTATCCACTGAGCAAAACTGGTTAGGGCTCAACAAGATAATATCTTGACCCAACATTAGCTCTTAAGGGAAATAAAACTATCATAAAAAAACAAAAGCCAATATAAAAACTTCATACTCCCAACCAAATAAGAATAATAAAAGTTATGATGATAATGAGTGCTAACTCGTATAAAGTGCCAGAATGTGTCAGCTGTGCAAAGGTATGTGGCCATTTACTATCACCGAAGCCTGCCCTAGAGAGAGAACAAAACATAAAGCCTTGGGCACTGCCTCACACTCAAAGCCTCTCAAAAGAACAACTTAGAGTGAAAACTATCCTCAAAGCACTAGATATTTAGTGATTTTCAGGTATGTTGACTTGACTTTAACATTGTTGATATAAAGCATCTTTTTAAACTTTTTTTTTTGAGATTCGGAAGCATGACTAAATTAGTATTTAAATCCATCATTTTTGTGACAGTGAAGTTGGTTTAAAATAAAGGTATTTCTTGTTCACCAATAATGAATTGTTTCACTTTTTCTCTTTCACCTCACCTCTAAGGCATTTGCCATCAAAGTGACTAACTATTGGTATAAGTGTGGCCGGTTAGTTTCCAATCTTGACTGTGGGTCAGCATTATTCGGGGAGGAGTTCTTTTGTTTTCTGTACTATTAATATTTCAAACAATTCAGAAACACAGCAAAACAATAACAAAACATGCACTGCATTCAGTATGTGACATTAGCTTTCTTCTTTAATCATACCAATCACTTTATGAGTTAGATATTAGTAAACTGCAGTGCAGAGAGAATGTTATTTGCCAAAGTCACACAGCCGTAAGTGGCCCATATTCCTACTAGTAAACACTGAGCTACAGTGCCTCCTTTTATTGAAGACAACAAAATCATTTCCAGAATAACTCCAACTGGATCATCCCATGTTAACTGATATTCTCTTGGTTGACTCCTTCAGATGGCAAAGCTTATCTACATTTCCATTCACAGATGACATCCTTATTCTCATTGTGTCTAAATTTTTGCCACACCAAAAGCTCCTATGCTTTTGAGAAGCCTGAAGTATATGTCATTGTTCTTACAGAAAATCAAACAACAAAATTGTTGTTCAAAGAGGCAAAGAGTATGCAGCTGAAAGTAGAAAAAATATAGAAGTATCAGGTAATCTATATATATATAACCCTAATATGCAAATAGACTGAATGGCAGAACAACCGAACAACCAGTCACTGTCATTGGGGTGAGCCTCTGGTGGTTACTGAAAATTTTTGCTCTGGTATGCCACCATCCCACTGGTAGCTTGCACCCACTGCCCACAATGGAGCTGCTGCTCGTACCCAGTGCCAGCACCTGGTGCTGGACTCAATCACTCAGTGCTGTCAGCAAGTGTGAGCAGCGGCTGCCACCCCAATTGCCCCTCAGGGCTTCTCCACCTCTCCCCCTGCTCCTGAGGGGCAATTGGGGCTGGCAGCCACCTCTTACACCTGCTGTTGGTACAGCCCCGCTTGCACCACTGTCTGCTGCCAGCACCCAGTGCAGGTCCCAATCACTTGGCACTGTCAGTGTGTGTGAGTGATGGCTGCTGGACCAGTCACCCTTGCGGACTTCTCTACCTCCCCATGCTCCTGAGGGGAGATTGAAGCAGCATCCACTACTCACACCTGTTGATGGTGCCAGCCTTGCTCTCACCTGCTGCTGGTGCCGGCCCCAATTGCTCTGCGCCTTCAGTGGGTGTGAGCAGTGGTAGCAGGAGCAGGGCTGCTGGCAGACAGAAGACTAGGGATGAGGGCAGGAGGGGCCAGGAGGGGTTGCAGAGGATAGGCCCAGACATGCCCCTGTGCCCAACACAGCCTCATGAAACACAGTTCCTTTCAAGGTGTGTGAATTTGTGCACTGGGCCCTAGTTCATTAATAAACACTTCCTATTAATCTGGGTTTTGTGATGTTTATAGTATTTATCATTTCTTTGAAATGATTCTTAAAATATTTACTTTCTTACCTAGTTGTAACATTGTGTTTTATTTTCTAAATTGATTTTAGAGTGAGAGAGGAAGGAGAGAGAGAGAAATATCAAATTTGTTGTTCTACTTATGTACGCATTCATTGCTTGATACTTATATGTGTCTGATCAGGGAAACCCCACCAACTTGGCATATCGGGTTGATGCTCTAATCAACTGAGCTAATGGCCAGGGCCTGTGTTCTATTTCTTAAAGAGAACTCTCCAATTGGTGTAGGCATTAGACCTCACAGAACAAGATTACTTGGGAGGAGAATCACATTCATGATCTTGGCCTCTTAACATCATTTTTAAACCAAGGTTCTAATTTATAAGCGAGGCAACATACAATTATTATCACCCTTTTAGGGGCCTACTTGCCATCCCCAAACTGGATTAGAATGCCATACTATATACTAAAAGCCTAATATGCAAATTGTTGGACTGGGGGTTTGATTGCTCACTATGATGTGCACTGACCACCGGGGGGAGCACGAAACATGGTGGGTGTTGGCAATGTGGCATAGACAACAGGCAGCAATGGAGGCGCCGCTGGCCCGGATGGGCCCTGATGAGAGTGGAACCGCAGTGGGATGGTAGAGGTGAGTGGGCGGTGCCAGGCCAAGGCAGATGCAAGTGGGGGCCTGATCGCCCCTGATGGGTCACTCTGTAGATGGCGACCAGCAGCCGGCTAGGCCCTGGACTGGGATGGGGATGGGGAATTGGGTGTGGGTGTGGGTGGTGGTAACCAACTTTCCCCGGCGCCCAAGCGGGGGTGGGGGGGTGGCGGCTGCGACCTCTCACCCACTACCTGGGGTGGGAGTGACAGGGATGGAGAATGTGGGATGCCTGGCACAGGTGAGCCGCTCTGCAGCCACGGGGATGGAGGGGCTGGTCGAGCTCCCTGTGGGCTCATGCAGGAGCCAGTCTGTGAGGCCAGCCAGGAGATAGCACGCTATCTGCCCACTTTCTGTGCAGGCACCGCTGGGCGGCCCAGAGGCCCATGTTGCACCCCAGCCTGTGGCGTTGGGCAGCCTTCATGGCATCTCCGCTTGGGGACTGGGGCACTGTGACTTAGGCAGAAGGGGGCATGTGGAGGCCCAGGTGCTGCCCAGGGTCCAGAGTTCAGCTGGGACTGCCCTTCCACTCCAGGCACTCATGCTTTGATCAGCACCAGGCCTAGGGACCTCACCTGGGCACCACTTTCGTGCACTGGGCTTCTAGTGGATAATAAACTATCTCCTTAGCTTGTATCAATGGCCATACTGTCTTAATCAAAAGGAATCTGAGACTGAGTAGAAAGTTAAAAAATGTCCCGTTACCTCTGTTTTATTCCTGCTTGGTTTCAAAAGGAAAAAGTTAAAAAAAAAGTTAAAAGTTAGTCATGCAATGAAATTGACATGACTCAGGACTATTGGGATCATCTAATAGGGTGTTTCCTTAGATTGTGTACCAGTTGAATTGGGCCTTCATGTTTTTTTTTATGTAAACATATACTTTGGTAAATATTCCTTAAACAATAGTATACCAAAGTCTACTGCACTTAACTTATAGGGAGGTAATTTATTCAGTTTTTGGGAAGGCACTTGATAGCTCAAGATAAAATAGAAAAAGACAATCAAAAGTGTTATCCTAAATCCCATTAGTTAAAAAAAGGTGTATTTTACCTATAGATGAGCTATAGAGAATCTCACTCTTGGTGTAGACATGATTCTACTAAATTTAGTTATATAATTGCCTACCCTTAGGTTTGAAATAAGTAAACAATTTAAAAAATGTGGCTACAGGAAGGATGAACTGTGGCTGTAAGCAAGAAGGAAGAAAAACTATGGAAAAGAGGACATAAAAACATAACAGGAATGGGGGCACTTTATGTGGGGGCAGACAGTCCTACATATCACAATGGTTCCTGAGGACTTTGCATAGCACATGATATTCATAATAAACAACTCTGAGTTTAGTTTTCTTTTGTAATCCTCTAAAAATTATATTAAAACTTATGATGCTTAAATTATCAATTGCTTTGAAAATTTCTATACCAGTGTACTTTACCAGAATGTGGCTTTAAAGATAATTAAACTATAATAAAGGCCCCATTAGAACAGTGTTCCATGGAATGTTCTCTGATTTCTCCAGGCACGGCTTGCTTTGATTATATTATTCGCATTCCCTGCCCGCACATCAAAAGAGAGTTAAAGGAGTTCATCTCAAGTTAGAGATATTGTGAGATTAAGTATTTGTTGTGTGTGAGTCAAAATGTGCATAATCCACACAAGGTGAATGGTGAGTGACTGGCTGCTGTCAGGTATGTGCGCGGAGGACATAGACCCTCTTTTTCCTCCCCTGTGGGACCACGCTGAACTTTCTCAGGCCTCAGTCGCAATGGAATCCCCCACTAGATGGTGCTGAACAAGCAGGGAGGACTGGCTGGAAAGCCTTGCTCTCTGGGCCCCTTCCCCCATTCTGACCCTCACCTCTCCTCCCCTGTGATTGATGTTCCGAGAAAGCGCGATTGTTCAGGAATGTCTAAGGATAACAAAACCCCTTTCAAACATTAGACAAACACAAGCCGAGGTGGGTAAACATCATTAGTAGACTCCTCCTTTGTCTGTTACTAAAAGGAGTGAAGTCTAGTAGCCCCACAAGCAAGCTGGTGTGCTTCCAGTTATCCTCTTAATAGCAAGGCCCCTTTTGAGATACATGGCTTATCTGGTTGGAGTAGAAGGCAGACGGGGAGGTGCGGTGGAGAAGAATATGTAAGGAGTGAGTGTGTTGCAGGGGTAGAAATTCGCCTTTGACAGCAAAGTGAAAGAATTGGATACAAGGAGCCTCCAGTCGGACACCCTTGTGTTGGAAACTGCACGTTTTATAGTAAATAAAATAAAATAAAATTCAAGAAGTTATTTATACAAGGCTGAAAGTATCATGCAGTTACATGGGTGGATCCTTGTAACCATACATGATACGTGTGTCAAGATAGGAAATCAACTTTTTTTTTTCTTTTTCTTCTTTTCTGATTCAGATCTTTCAACCTAAATGGAGAGAGAAGGCTCCCTGGCTGCCTTAAATACATCCTTTTAACACACAAGTCTGCACTTAATCGCTCCTTGTTAGAACACAAGTCTGATTTCAGACCAGGCAAGAGCATGGGGGTGGGGGCGGGGGGAACCTCTGGGAATAAAGTAACCTTTGTTTCCACTCCTGCACTGGAAAAAAGGATGAGGCGTTTGATTAATGTTGATACTTAGGTGTTCATTTTAGAGCAACTTGGGGGATCCAGTGAGTTGAAACTAACTTCTTACCTTATAAATCTTAAAGAACTCCAAGTTGAAGGAATTTAACTGAAAATAATGGTGTCAAAAAGGAAGTTAAGCATTATTACTCTGCTGTTATTCTTGCCCAACCAACTAGAGCAGAGGCCACGAATCTACAGAAGTTCTTTCTACAGTTGACCAGGACTGCCGTAATGCTTTCCCCTAGTGCTTCTTGGGGGTGGGTGCATGGTTGGAACTGCATAGAAGTGCATTGACATATTCCCTCTATGTGCCAAGAAATGTAGGGAGTTAGATGGTGGGACTTTATTTAGGGAGGCTAAGAGGAATGAGATGTATAGATAATATGAGAGGTGGCATGAGATCATAATCGAAGGCAAGTGTAGCTGTGGGTCTGGGGACATTGTAGGCAGGAGTGAGAAATGTCTGGGGGAGAAGGAGAACTCAGGAGTGGAAATTGGCATGGACGTATGTGTGTTTCTAAGCAGCCCTGTTTTTGAAGGTGAACTTTGTTTTAGGATGAGGAGAGTAAAAACAGGTTTAGGAGAAGGGTAGGAACAAGCCAAATGTCATACTAAGGTCAAAGAACACAGAAAACTGTCCTGGTGCATTTTCACCAAGTGCTTTGATGTGTCACTACCAGCAAGACATCAATGTTGTGGGTGGTACATAGTTCCCAGGCAGCTGGGCTGTGGGATATCTCATGTGGGCACTGAGATATCCCTCTGGGTGCCTGCCTAGTGTGAGGACCATCATAACAGCATCTTATCTATGGTCACTGTGACCTCACCTTGAAAATGAGAGCCTTGCAGCACTCACAAATGGCTCGGAGCTCCTGGGAAAGTTCACCATTGACAGGTGGTCTTGGTGAGGTGATAGTGAGGAGTAGGGTGGCCAGTGTTTTAGTGTGTTATGTGTTTTTTGCTGTATTAAGATTACCTCAAAATTTAGCAACTAAAAACAAGAGATATATCATTCAGTCTCTCTGGGTCAAAATTTGGGAGTGATTTAGCAGATTGGTTCTGGCTCAGAGGTTTCATGAGATTGCAGTCAAGATGTTGGTCAGGGCTGCTGCCGTCACCTGAAGGTTTGACTGGGTTGGATGATCTTTTTCCAAGGTGGTTCACTAACATACCTGGCAAGTTTCTATTGGCTGTTGGCATTCAAAGGCCTGCATTCTTCATCCTGTAAACCTCTCCACAGGACTGCTTGAGTGCCCTTATAATATGGTGGCTGGCTTCTCCCATGATAGGGAATTCAGGGAATTAAGCTCCACCCCTTCAAGAGGAGTATCAATTTCGGACATATTTTAAAACTACCTCTAACAGGGTTAGATGGCTGTCTCCCGGATGGCTAGCGCAGAGCCTTAGTGGACTACACTACACATTGTTTCACTTGGGAGTTTGTTTTTTGTAATCCTCACCTGAGGATATGTTTCCATTAATTTTTAGAGAGATGGAAAAGGAGAGAGAGAGAGAGAGAGAGAGAGAGAGAGAGAGAGAGAGAGAGAGGAACATCAGTGTGAAAAAAAAACCCACCATCCATTGTCTCCTGCATGCACCCTGACTGGGGTGGGAATCAAACATGCAACCTAAATATGTACCCTGACAAGGAAACAAACCGATGACCTTTCAGTGCATAGGACAATGCTCCAATACAACTGAGCCACACTGGCCAGGGCTATATTACTTTTTTTTATTAGATTGCATTTTATGACTATATTTTCATGGCTCTTTATTTTTGGTTGAATATGTAAAAATTCATGAAAATGTGTAGTCTTACTGATGATCATTTATCATTACAAATGTTACATTAAACCCACATGGATAATAAAAGAAGTTGGGGGAAGGGAAAGCCTGGCTTCAATAGCTAATACCTCTGAGTATGTTAAGAGTGAAGGAGAGCTTGAGCAAAATTCATGGATTTTAATATTCCGTGGATGAGGGTATTTAATACAACACCAGGCATTATCCATTTCTAGATATCCAAAAGTATTTCTAGGAGCCAGGAATTCCACGGGTGGGCAGTTAGAATATTCTGCCAAGAGCTGAATTAACAAAGGCATTCAAAGTTCTAGGTCAAAGTCATCAGCAAAGAATTAAACTGATTCCAAACAGAATAGCAATCAAGAATACATCCAGCAAATAGCACAGTTGGCTTGTTCTCCCAGTTGTGGCTATCTGGACCCAGAGTTCAGATGGAACCATTTGGGGGTATTGATTACACTAACAAGTGGTGGAATTCGAGGTGGGAGAGTCCACACAACTTCCACTTCCCTCAGAAAGAAAACAAACTCTAGGTGTTAGGAATAGAATAAAGATAGCAATTCTATGCTGGCAGCTCTTAGGAAGTAGTTCATATCCCCAATTTCGAAGATTTTAAGTTATAAAGCCCTCAAAGCAAATATTTCCTAGTGGCACGATGCTGGGAAAGTCACTTAAACTCTTAAACTTAGTTCTCTCACTTGAAAAATAAGGAGTACAGCATTTGGTTAGTAGAGCTTTAGGAAGAATAAAACAAGAAAATCCATGCAAAGAGCTTCTGGCACATAGAAAACACTCAATACCCAGTAATTGCTATTATTATTTGAAAAGAAGCTAGGAAGGAAGAACTTATCAAATCTAAATAATGTTTCACACAAGACAAATATATTCACTGGTATATCAAAGTCAAAGATTACATCGTAGGAGGAAAAATTGGCCCATGATTTAGTGGGAACAGATTCCCACCAAATCCTGATTAAAACAATGTTCAGCTTCAAAAACACAATACAAAACTAAAGCAGACATCAGATAGGGTGATGAAAGTTGTTGCTCAGAGACAATAGTTTACCTCCCACGTGGATTCCATTCAGCTTGTTAAGTGCTAAAAGTCAGATCACTGTCAGGTACTGTACCTTATTTTCCGTCCCTGAGGGCATGGTAACCAACCAGGGCACCTGGCCACGAGTCAATGATCCATGTTTAACGGCAGCTCTGACAATGCACACCCATGGCATCTCTCCAGGGATGAACCATGCTTTTTCATTTCCTGTTTAGTTTCACAGGGGTGGTGATTATTTATGGGGTAGCAGGAGGTAACGTTTTTTTTTTTTCTTTCTTTTTTTTCCGGTTGAGCCACTCATTATGGATTTTGAGGTTCATTTTCTAAATAACAACAAAACTAATCATCTGATTAGGTTACTCCCTCCACATTTTCTGTGTGGCCACTGAGGTCAGTGTCATTACACTTGGCACTGGGGCATGTCACAAACATAGCTCTCAATGTATCCTGGGACTCTTCATAGCATTCCATGTGTTGGTTCCAATTTCACTGGTATTTATTTTTCCCCAGACATTTCCTGCAGTTTCTCTATCTTTTCTGCCTGATCATTGGCTTGTTTATGGTCTGCCACCACTCTCCAGTTCCATCACCCTTCTGAATTTTTCTAGTTTCCATTTTCCTAGATCCCAACCACCTCTAACCCTCAGATCAGGTGTTTCTCTGCAGGGCTACTGACTTAAGGCTGGAAAAAACCAACAATAGAGAATTCTCAGTTGGTCCTAGTCCAATGCAGGGTGAAGGCCAATGCCCAATTCCTGTCTTTCTAAAAAAAAAAAGTGTCATAGAGATTCCAATGAAATCTCCTCTGTAGTTTCTAGAGTCAGTATCCAGTCAAGTGTTCCTTACTTACTGTAAGAAAAAAAAAATATATATCACATACATATGAAAAATGATAAAGAAAATATCAGCAGAGTAACTAAAGCTTTGGGATCTAACTATCAATAAATATTCCTATGGAATTTCAATTTGATTAAGGAAATTTCAGTGCAATGCAGGTATATGGAACAGGGAATAGGTGTGAATATAACTGTGTTACCTACTGTCTCTAATTTGTCACACATGGTCAGTAGTCTATCCTGGGACTGAATCTGCATTCCTCAGTCTTCACCCAGGAGGCTTGAGTGGGGCTGGGGAAATGATACTCCACAGCATACAAGGATTCTGGATTCATGCAGAGGGAATTGACCTAAAAGGTCTTTATTTTTTGCCTGGAACCAGTATGTAAGGGGTACACATTGGGAAGCTGATACATATTTGCACAAGTATATTACCATTTGCATCTTGGTTCACTGACTAACTTGGTGAGAACAACAAATTGTAAAATAGAGGAGGGAAAGAAATGTAAGAAGGAATGGGTGGAGGATGAATTTTATATCTTATCAAGATGCTAGCCTTGCAAAATTTTTCCAAAAAGATATATATTCCAAAAGCAGTGGAAATAGATTAATTAGTTGGGTTAGCCTAAATCGGTGGTCAGCAAACTGTGGCTCCCGAGCCACATTTGGCTCTTTGGCTCCCTGAGTGTGACTCTTCCACAAAACACCACGTACGGCCATGCATGTACTGTGCGATTGAAATTTTGTGACCCATGCGCAGAAATCGGTTTTTGGGTCTCAAAATAAATTTCAGTCCTTGTACTGTTGATATTTGGCTCTGTTGACTAATGAGTTTACCGACCACTGGCCTAGATGATTATGTGGCAACAAATGAACCCACAAATCTCAGGGGCTCAGCACAGTGCAAGTCCAATGCCAACTGGCAGGGACTCATCTCCTGTCAGAGACTCAAGAACACAGGTTCTTGCCACCCCATGATTATGTTCTCTCCACACTTGGCTTCCAGAGGTTGCTGGGTAAGAGGGATGTAGAAGGCACTCTAGTTTTTAAGTGCCCTGGATCTGACACATGCTATTTCTGTTCACAGACATTTTGTAAAAACACAGTTTTGGAGAAAATCTGGGAAATAGAGAAGAGCACGTGAATATTCAGCAAACACGAACTGAATTCACCACAGACATTAAAAGAAATGACAGAAAATGGGTGAGTAAAGGAAAGGACAAATAAATGCAGGAGACTGTTGAGAAATATAAAGAGATAACAGAGCAAGAGGCCACACCCTAGTCTCTCCCTCATGGCATTAATGGGTGATTTAGGGTTGACGTTTACTTTCTAAACAATTTTTTTCTTAATTAAAGTAATAAATGTGGACAGGTAGAAAAAATTTAAAAAGATTATATGTATAATTCACCGCCAGCCCCTCCAATTATAACATGTTTTTATATTTTCTTTTTCTTTCTTTCTTTTTTTTTGAAGACTCCATTAAATGGTCCCTCCTACACAAAATTTCTTATTCTTCCCACTGGGAACACACTGGTCCTTTTTCTCTAGAGCACTTACCACATGGTTGACTCCAACACCTGTCTGTCTCCCTTGTTGGACCTTTGCTTCCCAGAGTCTGACACGGATCTGGGATAGAGCTGAATAAATGAATGATGCTTTAAAGTATAAGTGAAGGAGTGAATAAATGAATGGATGGTTCTTGCTCTTTAAAATTTGTGTTAGATATTTTCATTCTCCCTCCTATGAATTCTGTAATAAAACTTAACTCTTACTTCTTCAAAAGACTTCAGGGACCCAGACTGGCAGGAAGCTGGGATGTATTTAGGTCTAAGTTTGTAAAGGCTGTGAGATACACCACATTTCTAGGGCATGCCAGGCAGGACGGGGTCCTTGGATGCATCTACCTGGAAATAATTCATGCACATGGAAATAAGGGCCAGCTGCTAATGCAAGGAGTAAAGGCGAAAATGGGGCTTTTCAAAGGACCATGAGGTAAGAAAAAGAGTAAACAGAGTGACCTGGGAAAACTTACTATGACAAGACTGAGATGGAGTTCATTAGCAATAACTAGGCTATTCTGAATCCAAACAAACGAGAGACTGGGGGACAAATTTCAGAAGGAAGATTCAGGGTCCAAGAGGTCTTCCAGAAGAAGGGTTTGCTTGAAGCTAAGTGGACTGACATAATATGCCCTTGTGTTTCCAGGAAACAAAAACACAGCCTTGGATGAAACACTAAAATCCTTAGCAAGAATAAAAGCTGGATAGTGAATACAAAGGACTGGGGTTTGAGATGGGAGGGAGGGACAATTGGGAGAAGGAAATAGAGAGCAAGGGCTGTTTATTTGTTGAGTGAAACCAAAAGCTTTCAACATGTGCCAAACTAATTGAGTAACATGAGGCTTTGTGCTTGTACCTCACCTAGTCTCTGAGTCACCTGTACTTTGAGATTCCCTTGCCTGAGTGATGGTGTGCTCTAGGTGAGAGAAGCTTCAGGATGACAGACACATGACTAAAAGAGAGAATGGCGGAGAGGCCGGAACTCCAGGAGCACCTGCTTAAAGAAAGTAGTGCTGACTATCCAGGGTGATATCAAGAGAAATATTTAGAGAAATGATAGAGCTCAGAAGGCCATACTCTCTGCCTGAGAGTTGTTTCATTGGTATTCATAGCACCTGCTCTTCTTGTTAGGGCACTCCCTGTTCAGAGGAAATGGCTTGATCCTGCTTTGGCTACACAGATTCAGCTTTTGGCTTTTCCAAGCTGCTGGGGTGAGTCACTGGCAGTAACTACATTATTCTAAAGCGGCAGGGAGAAAGACTGTGCTAGTTCCTGCAACCACCATGAAACTTTGGATGGTCTCCAGACACTTAGAATATCTTTGAAGCTATCAAGGGAAAGCAGCCAACTGAAATGTATTCCTCCAAAGGAATTTCGATCCTCATCAAGAATCTGGGCAAGATGAGAGATTCAGCAAAAGTATTGTCAGTTCAAATTTGATAAGGTGAGTTCAAGACCCCATGGAAGTGGGAATGGGAGTGGGTAGGGTAACTTTGGCCTGTAAGAAAAGGTTCACCAACAAGTAACTGAAAGCAAAAAGTTCATGACCAGAAACTCTAATATCTGGAAATAAAATACTCTAAATCCACATTGTACAATGTAGAGAAACATTCCTTATGAACTTGAGACAATTATAATAATACTATTAATAATGAGCTGGCATTCAATTTAGAGCATATCTAACCCAATAATTGAGAAAACTGAGAACTAAGACAGTGGTGATTTGTTCAAGGTCACACCATTATTTAACAGGTGACACAGCATGTTAACATATGCAGATGATCCATCAATATGCTGCCAAGGGACCCCTGTCCTTCAACTCCAAACATCTCTCTCCTAAAAACAAGTTATCCTTCTCCTAAACTAACAAACACAAAATAGGACCCATCACATACAAGTAGCAACCACCAAAAACATATCACAAAACAAAACTCCTCTAGCCCTAAGCTGAATTTTAGAAAAAGAGGTTTTATGACATAGATATTGGCCAAAACTTATGGGAGGGAGAGAATTTGCCTTTCTGATTTTGAACCATGCAAATCTTAGAACTTGACCACTGCCACATATGAACAGTGATTTGTTTTTTAGTGTCTACTCATCCAGGGACACAGTCTTAGGTAGAACCTAGAATGGAGCCAAAAAAAGTGAGGGACTTCCTGATCCTCCCCTTCCCTTATTGTATCCTCACTATGTGCTGGGTCCTTGACATTCATTATCCCACTTACTCTTCACAATAGCCTTGTAAGATACCTCATCCACTTTACAGCTGAAATTACCAAAGCTCAGAAACATTAAGCAACTATTCATTTACTTAGCCAGTAAATGCTCAAGCTGAGATTTGAACCCAGATCATTTTCCTTCCACTAAAGTCTTGACTTTTCTCACAGCTACAGAATCGAGGACACACCTGAATTTCAACTCAGCTATTTAAGTCCTCAGGTCACCCACAGGGGTAAAAAAGGCCTACTTGTGGGAATCATTCTCTACATTGTGGTGGCTTCTTTCTCTGGATAAAAGCAAGGGAGGATGCCACTCACTATGGATCTCCCAGTTTAGCGATAGATGTGCCCAGAGAAATGACCTTGTTTACTTTAAACGGCATATGGCCTCATGATGCAGTTGGTTCAGACCCTTCAGCTGCCAGCTCAATGGCCCCAGCTCTCATTACATCAGACTGACCAGCCGTCCAGAGGTTCTCCTGTGAGCCTCTTTGCCTCTTTGGAAATGATTTTGTTCCTAAGCAGCAGGGTAGGGATGAAGGAGAGAGTGCACCTGGGAAAAAAAAATCATGCTTGCTACCAGAGAGCCTCCCTGTTAAGTAAGCCCTCCTTCTTTCTGGTTAATTTCAGAGACAGGACATGCAGTAGTTAAGTAGGGATTCCAGTCACTTCCCTGTTCTGACCATTTCCTATTCACATTGTTGGTGAAGGTGAGATCTTCGGCTCTAAATAGTACAAGGTGGCTGAATACATGACACACAACACTGGACAGGTGAAATGGACAGCAGTTATTGGGAGCGAAATGAACCGGAAGGGGCTATGGAAGGCAGGCTTTATAAAAACAAGAGTGTGGTGACTCCTGACTCCTGTAGGAGGATCTGAGTGGCTTGTTTGAGTAATTTCACAAGCAGGAAGGGTGGTAAAACCCATTAGGTTGAGGACCAGGTGAGTGCAGTCAGGTGAGAAGCCTTTCTTACTGGGTCAGGAGTGGGACATATCTGATAAGAGAGGGGATATTATGGTTAGGCCTCTAGGGATAGAGGCTCAGAGTTGCTAATGCCACTCTTGAAATTTGAGGCCTACAATGCATCCCCCAAGATCTGAAGCCTCTGCTTCCCCTTGTCCTGGCTGTATGACCTTAAGCTAATTATCTCCAAGCTTATACTCCTTGAAAAAATACTGTATAGTACTTACCCCCATAAGGCTGATATAAGAATAAGTATAAAGTGCTGAGCACATTGGCTGGCACATATGAGTACTGAGTAAATGTTAGTTACTGTCATCCTCATCATTGGAAATAGTAACAGTAGTGGATGGTTTCTTCCAATTTTGTTCTTAGTTGAGTAGGTCTTCGAGCTTTCAGGTTACTTGGATCATTTAGTGACGTCAGCATTCACCTGGATAATGCAGACATTACTGTCCTCCCATCACTGCCTTGCCTTGCCTTTGGGAGCATTCTCACCCAGGACCATAAGACAGATGTGGGGGTAAGGGCTCAATAAGTAGAGAAACAACTCTAGCCAAGGCCTTTCTATTAAGCTGAAGATTTAGACTGTTTATAAGTTCTTTCCTTTTACTGTCTAAACAAATTTATTTTGATCAGAAATGGAAACAAAGGGATTAAAGGAATCAGAAGGGTGATTTGTAATTGGTCTCCAGACTGCGCTTCTGTTTCCATTTGTCAAGAGCAAGCTAGTGAATACGACTGCATAAGAGGACTTTATTAGCAGTAGCTTTCCTCCTGCAGCCTGGGATTAGAGGAATACTTTAACCTTGACACACTCATTTTATGATCACAAAGCCCTTTGCCTATCCATCTATTTTCTGCTTTTTATATTGCCCTGATCCTGTAGAAGCTCTTAAAATTACCAGAGAATGGTTTTGCATTTTTTCCCCTCTGTCCACCCCCCTCCTCATCTTTCTCTAAATGTACACACCTATTGTTACAAAGACAAAGAAAAACAAACCCTCAAGAATATAAATGTGACAGATTTTTACACCTAATCTAGAAGGCTGCCAAAGAGCACAAACGTGACTCGAAGAAGAGCCAATACATATAGTATTGATTTCCAAAAAGAAATTTGTTAAAATTAACAGAGTTCCAGGGAAAGCATAAAAGAGAATGTAGGAAAAATATGAAATATATTCAGCCATCAACTCATCTGCAAGGAACAAAGGGAACCAGGAAGCTGTATGTCAGAAAAGAATATATGATTATGAAAAGGATATATAATCTTGTTTTAAGAATCCATTTGAAATTATTGTGGGGTGGGTGCCACTGATGTGCATAAATCTCCGAAGTTCAAGTATACAATTGCTTGTGTATTTGCTAATGTGAGGTCTTTATTCTGAGTTAAAGGTTAATTGTAAAACACTTGACTAGTATCCCCAAGACACAACTATCTTTGTTTGTTTGATAGTTGGAGAAATCTACCCACCATACACCAATTTATTATAATTATGGAGTTTTACTTTACTTTTTTCTTTATCCAGCAAGATTTTTGACTTGTTTTAGATTAAAGCATAGGTCTTGTTAATTATGGCATTTACTCCTCAGCTTGTAATTGGTATCTGGTGCTTCTGCCTCAGAGAGCTCTGTTTCAGGAGCCTAATGAATTTGCCTGAGGTGAATGAAAATGGAAAGTACTGACTTTCTTCAATATTTTCAATTATTTCTTGTTGCTTCCGCAGTTTAAGATAGCTTCAGCGTAGGGGATAGGAGTGGTGCAAGGTAAGTAGTATATCTGATTATCTCCCAGTCACAGGGATGGAGATAGGGGCTCTGTATTACTGGCAGGGCTGTGTGCCAAAGTGTAATCAAATAGGAAACTGGGTGCCAATGGTAATTTTTTGAAATGTGCTTTTATGACATCCTCCTCAAAGATGAAAGCAGTGTTCCCTAAAACAAACAAACAGCACCGGACTCGGGCTCAGGCTCTGATAGGAAATTTATTTATGTTTCACCAAACCCGACTTGAAAGGCAGTGTACATGATTTGGAACTTTTAATTGTTCTTGTTTCTCCCTGCAAATAAGGAAATCCTGGCTTTCTGTGAAAAACTCTAGATCCTGACTCTTGGTTTCTTTTCAAGGTTCTGCCACACTAATTTCTTTCTGTTTGATTCCGTGCCCTTCTGAAATTGAAGGCTGCCTTCAGGCAGGAGAAAAGCTGTGGTGGTGACTTGTGGGTTCGGGGACTGGGGTAACCCACAACTGTGGCTGCAAGCCAGTCTCATTATCACTCGGCTCGATGGGGCAGGCCAGGGGGCCCGTTTTACTGCTTCAGATCTGAGCCTGCGATGGAAAGGGTAGAATCTTGAAGCTTTCTCTGCATTATTTATAATTTCTGACTGATAACAACACCAATTTCTTCTATGAACCAAACACTGGTCATTATGGTTTGGTTTTAATGTGGTATTTGGTATTGTATTTCACTGCTCTTCAACCACAGGTTTGAAAATGGAGAATACATTCAGGGGTATGTGTTTCACAGGAAATAGACATTTCACTTCTTTTCAGCAATAATGTGACTTTATTGCTTCTACACCAAAATATCTCTGATATTGTTATATGATTGCTTCCCCTTTAAATCTATCCAAACTGTAGTGGTGAAAGTTGGAGTGACTCTATTGGTGTCTGAGAACATGTATGTGTTCAATAAAGTCAGAAACAATTTCATCAGTTGTGTGACCCAATGGTTTTGTAAACGCAAAGTATCTATATATATAAAAAGCCAGTGACTGGAATGCTGTAAAGACCAGAACGACTGGTTGCTATGATGCCCACTGTGGCCAGCAAACTGGCCTGATCCAGCCTGCCCCTGGTCAGCCTCTCCCACCACATCAAGGGCAGCGCAGCCAGCCAACCCCTTCTTGTGGTCCACCCCTGATCAGTCCACAGCCCTCCCCCTGATTGGCCCTACTCCTGATCGCCCCCTTCTAGCCTAATAAGGGGCAGGGCAGGCCAGCCAACCTCCTGCAGCCCCTCCTCCCTCCTGGCTCCACCCCAGAATGGCCTTCCCACCCTGATCAGGGGCAGGGCTAGCTGACCAAATGCCTGTGGCCCCTCCCCTCAGCTGGTCCCACCCCCAATGGGGTGTGAAACTGGTTGGCTCCCTTGACCCCTTCCCCAGCTGCTGACCCTCAATTGGTCCCTCACCCCATTTGGGGGTAAGGTTGGCCAGCCTACTGCCCACAGACCCTCTCCACAGCTGGCCCCACCCCGAATCAGTGCGTCCCACTCCAGTAGAGGTGGGGACCACCAGCCAATCACCCATGGCCTCTCCCTCAAACTGTCCTGGCCCTGATCAGGCCCCGATCATGGCAGGCCAGCTGGCCAACCTCCTGTCCTTCCCAATAGGCCTGGCCCTGATCTACCCCAATTGAGGCTTGGCTGGCAGGACCCCACCCATGCATGAATTTGTGCATTGGGACTCCAGTAAGTAAATAAATGGCATAGAAAGCCAGAAAGGTTGACTCTATGGAGGATATAGGCATCGTTGCTGAATGAAAACTTTACAGCCCTGGCCAGTGGCTCAGTGGGTTGGAGCATCCTCCCCTGTACCAAAAGGTTTCAGGTTCAATTCTAAGTCACAGCACACAACTGGGTTGCAAGTTTGATTTTTTTTTTTCAGTTGGGGAGCAACCAAGTGATGTTTCTTTCTCTTCTCTCTCTCTTTCTTTCCATTTCTCTCTTTAAAACCAAGGAACTTATCCTCAGGTGAGGATGAAAAAGAAAACTTTACAAAAAAGTGATAATTAGCAGGGAAAGCTGTGGGTCAGACTTTCCAGGTTCAAATCCCAGCCCTGTCACTCACCAGCAAGGAAGCTCCATTTTCAGTGCTTCAGTTTCTCACAGGTCACCTGAGGGTTTAATAGCATCTGGGACTTAGGATTGTTAACACATTTTAGGGTGTTTAGATCAGCACTGGGCACTTTGTGGGGGCTCAATAAATGGCAACTACCGTTATTTTCCTAAAATGTGCTAGCACTTTAAAAAATTTGCCCATTTGCCAAGACCAGTTTGGCTCAGTGGATAGAGCGTCGGCCTGGAGACTGAAAGGTCCCAGGTTCGATTCCGGTCAGGGGCATGTACCTTGCTTGCGGGCACATCTCCAGTGTGGGGCGTGCAGGAGGCGGCTGATCGATGTCTTTCTCTCATCGATGTTTCTGACTTTCTATCCCTCTTCCTTCCTCTCTGTGAAAAATCAATATAATATATTTAAAAAAAAATTTGCCCATTAAACATAATTTGGCCTTTTCCTACACTCTTGAGTCATTGTTGAGGACTTCAGTGATAGCAAAGGGACACCCTCCTGGGCTCCTAGGCCATCTAACCTCCGGCCTTCTTGGTGGTGCTACTGTAGCCTGGAGCCATTAGCCCCTCTCTACCTGCTCCTCCCCACTTCCTGCCCATCACTTTGTGATCCAGTGAGGGTTTTTACTTGTCTTCGCCATCACACTGAAGCACATGTCCCCCATGCTTCCCTTTCATTTTCCTTACAATGATCTGAGTGAATCTTTTCCCTCCTTGAGTCCAGAGGCCTCAGCTTGCCTTGTCCGTGCTCTTCTCTAGGGCTCCTGCACAAGGTTCCTGAGAGCTGCATGCTTGGTGCCTGCTCCTCTTACAAGCACGTGCTCCAGAGGCCAAATCCCTGGGTTCAAATTCTGGTTTTACAGTTCGCTGGCCTGAGTGAGGGTGTGAAGGTTACTCGAACTCTTAAGTTTAAGGCTTTAGAGACCTCACTAATAAAAAGATGACAATAGTACTCACTTCTCAGGATTGTTGTGGAGATTAGATGAAGTGAGCTAAGTGGGAAGACTAGCATATAATAAGTATTCAATAAAAGTGAGCAGTAATTATAATTGCAGCTAAGCTAATAAAGTAATCAATAGCTCTCATCGATGCACCTGCCCCACCCTCAGTTGTAGAGGTGGTGGGAAATGTTATGTGAAACTCAACATGATCCAGAGAAAGAAGTTTTATAGAGAATAGGAGTTTTCAGTATAATGTTGTCCTATTATTACAAATAGGACAAAGCGGGGAAATGAAATAACTTTTATTTATTAAAATTAAAGCTAAACATAATTCTTTCACTCTTGAAGCAGCATGTTTCACTTTCTAAAGGGCATCAGCTATATCATTTTATCATTATTTTAAACCACTTCAGTGAGTTATCTGAACTATGTGTCTACATGGCCCAAATTCGTTAGAAAGTTGCAAGTATAGACCTAATGGTTCCAAGCACCATTCTGTCTGTAAATTTAAATAAAATTGTTCCCTCTGTTCTTTTTTGCATACTGATATGATCTAAGCAAACAGAGGCTACCCTGGTCGTGGCCATTCTGCACTGGGTAATAGACTGACAGGCCCCAGGTCTGGGAGGAGCCTTAGAAACCACCCAGTTCAACCCCGCCATGTACACAGATGAGGATGAAGAGCCCTAAAGAAGTTAAGTCCAGAGAGCTAATTACCAATGTGATGCCAGAGGACTCTTGTCACCTGTTGATTGCTGTGCTAAGATTTGTGATAGCACAGGTCCTTTGGTCCATGAGCATGCTTTCCACTTTGATTTTAAAAAAACGGCACTGGGCCAGAGATCAGGAAGCCTGGCTCCTTTGACTTCCATCACTTATAAACTTGGGCAAGAACACTTATTCCTCAGTCTTCATTTACAACAAGAGGAGCAGCATGCCTGCCCTGTTGGGTTGCTAGAAGATCAAATGAACCAATAAAGAAGAAAGTGCTTTGAAAGAAAGACCAAGTGAACATTCATAAAACCAAGGTTTTGGGGTCAAAACATACTGGTCATGAAACCTTGCTCTGCCATATATCACTCACGTACCTTTGGACAATGCAGTTCATAAATGGAAATGAAGCTTATCATTTTATTAAATCTGCTTGAAGAATTAATGATATGGATTAGTAAGTACCTGACACAAGGTAGCCTCTCAAGAAATAGTAGCTATTATCAAATCATTAAAATACTTTCCCTAAACAACTTTGTGTTGTAGGAATGTGTAAGGTCACTCCATCCAATGCTACCTTATCTTAGTAGATTTCACTGTCTGTGGTCTTTGTAAATCTTTCACCCCTAGAACTGAATCACTTCTAGACATGCACGATTGCATTCTTGTTGAACTGAATAAACCCAAAATATGTTTATACGGATAAAATGGCTTGCTAGAAACTTTAATTGTAGAATTTATGAAGAAAAAAAATAGCTGCTTTGAAAATCAGTTCTGAACTTATTATTTTCAAAACAACGAACTCTTCCATTTATCTAAATTAAAAACTAATAAGCACTACACAGTGGAAATCTATGTGAAATTCATTACATGTTCTTGCATTTCAATTTAAAGTATGTACCTTCTTTTTTTCAAAGAAACAAACTGTTTTGTAAGACTTATTGTGAAGGAAAGAAAAAACTTTAGAAGGCAGAAATCTTCAAATCTCAGCACAAAGTACTACTCAGGGAGATAAGGTCCAAATCACAGACCAGCAGGGCCTCTGCACCTCCTATTGGCCTTGGGCCAGATTGTCTTCTTCATACACAGTGTGTGTGTATATATGTAAAAGCTCAGAGAACCATGGGGAGGTTACCAAAAAGGCTTCCGCAGCAGGAGTGCACAGGAACCCAGGCTTACTGGAAGAGTGGAAACTCCGTGTGCAAACACTTCCTCACACAGGAAGCCTGACGGGCACCCCAAGGCTCTGTACCTGACTTCAGTTTTACTTCTCCATTTATGAAGAAGAAGAGGAATTGGAAAATCAAGCCTATGCATAGTGTATGCATAAATTCATGAAGTCCTCATTAGAAAGCAAAACCACAGGGTGCGAGTGATCAAAATAAATTGTATTGTTATAAAGCAATTAAGAGAAAATCAGGCAATCATAAGGTGATAAAAGCCTATTAGTTAAAGAGCCTGAAAAACATAGCGGGTTGTACAATTCTCACACAATGAAAAAATGCTAATACATGCATTGTCTCACTATGGCAAAGAGTCAGATTACTGGTGTGTATGAAGAGTTCAAATAGAATCCTTGAAAAATGAGATTTGAAGATTTCTATATTCTAAATTATTTTCTACACAATAAATCTTTTTTTAAATTTAATAACTCTTTATTGTTCAGATTATTACAGTTGTTCTTCTCCCCCTCCCAATAGCTCCCCTTCACCTGGTTCCCACCCCACCCTCTGCCTTATCTCCCTCCCACTGTCCTCATCTATAGGTGTACGATTTTTGTCCAGTCTCTTCCCGCACTTCCCTCAACCCTTTCCTCCCAAGAATTTTCAGTCCACTCCCTTTTTATGCCCCTAATTCTATTATATTCACCAGTTTATTCTGTTCATCAGATTTTTTATTCACTTGATTTTTAGATTCACTTGTTAATAGATATGTATTTGCTGTTCCTAAGTTTTATCTTTACCTTTTTCTTCTTCTTCCTCTTCTTAAAGAATATCTTTCAGGATTTCATACAATACTGGTTTGGTATTGAGGAACTCCTTTAGCTTTTTCTTATCTGTGAAGCTCTTTATCTGCTCTTCAATTCTAAATGATAGCTTTGCTGGGTAGAGTAATCTTGGTTGTAGGTTATTGCTATTCATCATGTTGAATATTTCTTGCCACTCCCATCTGGCCTGCATAGTTTCTGTTGAGAAATTGGCTGACAATCATATGGGTGCTCCCCTGTAGATAATTAACTGTTTTTCTCTTGCTGCTTTTAATATTCTCTCTTTGTCTTTTGCTCTTGGCATTTTATTTATGATGTGTCTTGGTGTGGTCCTCTTTGGATTCCTTTTACTTGGGTTTGTGTGTGCTTCCTGGACTTGTAAGTCTATTTCTTTCACCAGGTGGGGGAAGTTTTCGGTCATTAGTTCTTCAAATAGGCTTTCAGTATCTTGCTCACTCTTTTCTTCTGGCATCACCATAATTTGAGATGTTGGTATGCTTGAGGTTGTCCTACAGGCTCCTTACACTATCTTCACACTTTTGGACTCTTTTTTCTTTTTGTTTTTCTGGTTGGGTATTTTTTGCTTCCTCATATTTCAGATCTTTGATTTGATTCTTGGGGTCCTCTAGTCTGCTGTTGGATTTCTGTGTATTATTCTTTATTTCAGACAGTGCATGCTTAATTTCTGACTGTTCCTTTTCCATTTTTTTTTGGCATTCTCATTAAGATCCTTGAAGGTCTCACTAAGTTTCTCAGAGGTCTCATTAAGTTTCTCTGCGGTTTGTAGAAGATTCTTGAGTAGCCTTATAAGTGTGGTTTTGAACTCTATATCCAGTTGTTTGCTTTCCTCCATTTCTTTCATTCATGACATGTTTCTTTGTCTCTGCATTTTGGCTGCTTCCCCAATGTTGATGGAGTGGCTTTGTGTGCTAGTTGTCCTTAGGGCCCAGTAGCTCCGCCTCCCCAATCATCTGAGACACTCCTGGTTCACCCCTTTGTGGGCTGGATTCACAGTCTTGTAGTTAAGGCCTGATTGCTACTGGTACACTGGGAGGAATTGACCTCCAGGCTAATTGACTGTGAGGATTAGCTGTGTCTATTAATGGAAGAACTGCTGTGCTGAAGACACCCCTATGGGGCAGGACTTGCTTCAGTGGGGCTTTGGTGCTAACCAAGTCTGCCTCTTGAGTGTGTCACTTATGTATGTGAGGAGTTGAAATCTGGTGTTGTCTCACACTGACCTCTAGGTACACTGGTTCCTGGATCTCCAAGGAAGTGCAAGTCAGCCAGTGTCTGAGACTACCCAGGAGACGCTACAGGGAGATTTCCAGATTTCTCCTCTTTTCTTGGAGTTGGAAAGTTTTGGAGTTGTCTGACCCAGTTGCAATTTGTTAGGTTAAGCTGCCAGAGGGCAGGCCATTCATAAGCAAAGGCTGCTGCGCACAGCTGAATGGATTTGTAAATTGGGTGGGGCAAGGTCTCAGGGAGTCACTAGGCTAGGGCATGCAAACAGCAATGGCTGCCAGTCGGCTCTCTCTGCTGCATTCTGTACAGTGTCCCACGTCCTGCACCCCAGCGCAGTAAACAATGATTCCTGTGTGCAACTCTGCGAGAGAGCCATCCTTCCTTTCCAACCCAATGGCAGACAGTCGAGTTTCTCTCTGTATGAGTCTGGGTCCCCAGAATCTCACTAGAAACTGGAGTTCAGAGAGTCAGGAACTTGTAACTCCCAATTGAAAAAAACAGCGCAGGCCAGCTTGATTCGTGCATGTCTCCATATCTCTGCCTTTCTGAGCCTCTGCATGTTCTACCAGGTGTCAATACACTTTTTTCCCCCCTTCTAGTTGCAGAACTTCTACTCTGCCAGCTTTCCCATGGTTCTGGGGGATAGTAGTTTTGTCTTTTAGTTGTAGTTTTGGTTGCAAGAGATAGCACATATAGGTGTATACCTTATGCCGTCATCTTGGTTCTCCTCTGGATTCTTTTTTCTTTTTGCTTTTCCAGTTGAGTGATTTTTGCTCCTTTCCATTTCAAATCTTTGACTTGATTCTTGTGTTTCTCTAGTCTGCTGTTAGGTCTCTGTATAATATTTTTTATTTCAGTCAGTGTATGTTTAATTTCTAGTTGGTCCTTTTTCATATCCTTGAGGGTCTCGCACATATCCTCTAATATCTCACTAAATTTATTGGCCTTTTCTAGGAAATTCTTGAAAATCCTTATAACCATGGTTTTGAACTCTATATCCAGTCATTTGCTTTCTTCCATTTCTTTCATTTGTGATCTGTTTCTTTGTTTCCACATTTTTGCTGCTTCCCTGAGTTGGTAGAGTAGCTTTGTGTGCTAGTTGTCCTATTGGGCCCAGTCACTCAGCCTCCCCAGTTACCTGAGGTGGACACTCTTGCTGCACTTTGTGGATTGTGTGAACAGCCTTGTTGTAGTGAAGTCTTGATTGTTGGTGGTATCACTGGGAGGAATTGACCTCTAGGCCATTTGGCTGTGAGGATCACCCATTTCTACACTGGGAGAACTTCTGTGCTGGGAACACCATTATGAGACAAGACTTGCAAAATTGCAAAAGCCTCTGCACTCAGCTTGGATGGATGGAGTCTCGGGGTGGAGCAGACAGGCTTTGCTTCCCATCAGCCCTGCCCTATGTGGCCCCTGGGTCTCAGTGTCTCTTGGTAAACACCTCTGAGAGAAAGCCATCCTCGAGTTTCGCTCACTGCCAGACAGCCCAGATTCCCTCCGAATGAGTCTGGGTTCCTGGAGCCTCACCTGGAACTGGAGTTCAGCACAGTTGGGAGCTTCTATCTCTCTCCCACTTGAGAAAGCCAGCTGTGCACTCAGCAGTCAGTCCTCTCTGCTCTCGGGTGCCTCCAGACCTCTGCTTTCCATAGTTCCCCTGAGTCTCAATGTGCTTTTCTCTTTTCCCAACAGTCCAGATTCCCCCACAATGAGTCTGGGTCCCCAGGGTCTCGCCCAGAACTGGAGTTCAGTGCAGTCAGGAGCTTCCATCTCCCTCCCACTTGAGAAAGCCAGCCATGCACTCAGCAGCTATTCCTCTTCGTATTCTTCTCTATACTTCAGTCTTTTGCAGCTCTTCTGAGTCTCAATGTGCTTTTCTTTTTCCTTCTAGTTGTCGAATTTCCACTCAGCCAGCTTTCCTGTGGTTCTGGATGATGTCCATTTTGTCTTTTAGTTGTAGTTTTGAAATTGTTGTATGAGGCAGCAGTTTAGGTGTTTACCTATGCCACCATGTTGGTTTCTCCACAATAAATCTTAAAAAACAGTTTTGTTCTTCAAAAATAAGATAAAGCCTTTAAAATGAAAAGCAAGAGTGAATAATGAGTTTCACATAAAATTTTCACTTTTCAACTCATTGGGACCATTCTGCAATTAAAGTATTTAGATGTAAAGAAAAAAAATTGTATTCCAATGCCATTATTAGAAATGAAGAAACTGGGGCCTGAGGAAGTTAAAGGCAAGTTTGAATATGGCTAGGGGGTTAGTTAATGGAGCAGATCTGGTTCTAGAGACCAGATTGGTTCCCTGTTTGCCAGCTCAGAGTTTTTCCCATGAGGCTACCTTGCTTTTCTGCTATGATGTTAGTTCTTGCAAACTTTTCATATAACAGGACAGATAGTAAATATCTTGGGCTTTGCAGGCCAGAGGCTCTTTCCTGCAACTGTTCTTTCCTGCTTGTTGTAATGTGAAAGCAGCTGTGGTCAGTACTTAAACAAGTGAGTGCACCTGCATCCCGGTGAGCTTATTTACAAAAACAGGCCAAGGGCCCTATTTGACCAGCAGGGGCTAGTTTGGTGACCTCTGATCTATATCATCCTATCTAATAAAGAGGGAATATGCTAATTGTCCATCACACCCTCACAAAGATGGCAGCACCCACAGCCAACAAGGAGGGAATATGCTAATTGACTGCCATGCCCTCAAAGATAGCGGCATCCACAGCCAGAAGATGGTTGTACCCAGTCCCCTTAGCCCTGCTGGAGTGCCTGCCTCCAGAGTCTCCCAGTCCTTTCACCCTCCAGCCACCCAGGACTGGCCTGAGAAGCAGGCAAGCCTTGGATGTTGGCTGCCCAGCCTCCCAGGACAGGTCCGAGGCATTGGCAAGCCTCAGATGGAGGCCACTCAGTCACCCAGGGCTGCCCAAGGCTCAGGTAACCAGGGCTGGCCAAGGCTTGCACTGCCGGCAGTGGCAACAGCAGAAGTGTGATCACCTTCCCCTGATTGCCGAATCACCTCCCACCTCTGAGGGCTCCTGGATTGTGAGAGGGGGCAGGCTGGATGAGGGACCCCCCAATCCCCAGTGCATGCATTTTCATGCATTGGGCCTCTAGTTTCTTTAGTAATCATTAAGGAAGCCTTACAATAACCTGAACCAAGCTTTCTAGATATTATAAGTATGTTTCTAATGGGAAAATTGATCAGTTCCCTTAGTTAGCTGAATATTTTTTTTCTGAGCATTATTCTACATTCTCTGAGCCCAGTCCTTGGTACTAGAAGTGGCAGAGGCCCCCATCTTGGATTAGTCTTACCTGTTTCAGTAGAGGTGCTCATATAGGTCAGACTGGTGCCGGTACACAATAACACCACAGTTGTCCCAGACAGGTCTCTCTGACCACCATGACCTATCTGAGTGTAAGGCAGGGATCTAACTACTTTTCTGCAACTGGATAAGCAATTGTCCTAATACTTCAAGTAATCTGTCTTTTTGGCACTGAGTAGAAATGCCACATTTATTATTCATGAACTTTCCATATGCACATGAGTCTGTTCCTGGATTTTCACTTGTTTCATTAATCTATTCATCTTTTTCTCCATGGATCTTTGAAATATTATTGTAGCTTCTCCACCAGGAAAGTCTTTATCCAGATTTTCTCCTGTATCTTTTAATAAAAATTTATAGTTGTCTTAGATTTTCATCGTGGTTTTTACATAAGCTACAGTTCACTGATTTCTAAAGCAGCAAATGGGAACGTAAGTGGATGAAACCAATGTAGTGAAAGCAAACACAATTACAAATGATCCTGGGAGTGCTCTGTGATTTCTGTATCCTCTTTGGTACTGGAAGGGACTGGCCAGTGTGCACCAAAACAAGAAGACAGAGTGGACTAAGAATCTGGCAACCTTATAAAGATCTGGACCCAGCCCGAGGCACGGTGGCCTTAGCTGCTGTTGGTGAAATGTCTCATCAGCACATTCAGAAAGAAGGACCTGAAGCTGTCCTTGGGGGCAAGGAATGCAGGAACCCAGAGGTGTGTGGCACTCTCCTATCAGGTTGCACAAGCTTTTGGGTTTTAGCTGGATGAAACTAAACATTTCCTTTTGTCCACAAAGAGCTTCCTCTTTCCAGTTCACCCCAGCCCCCATTCTGGCTAACTAGCCCCAATTCTTGCTTTATACGTACAAAAGTTCAGCTCAGCCTGCCTTAGTTTAGTTACTGGATAGTCATTCTTGCATTTCCTTTTGTGCCTGAGTTTATTGAACTGATTTATTGGGCATTTTGTGCACTTACTACCTAATACTAGTCTCTTGACTTCTATTACTTTGCTATGAGAATGACCTTCCTTTGGCCATTTTGTTTTCTGGTTTTCCATTTTGGAGTAATCCCCCTGCTACTCTGGCAACCACTTATTCCCTGGAAACATCTGTTTCTCAGAGCCTATTGGTCTCCTGGGCAAGACTCCAAGCTAACCCAATACCTCTGTCTTTCCCACAACTAGTTAATACTGGTAGCAAATTTAAATTATTCTTCTGTGTGGGTTTTTACATTAACTACATACCAAGAGATATCAAATGCATTCCACAGAATTGGGTCATTTCTCACTAAACCTCCTGTCTGTTTTATAAAGTCCTGTGTTAAATGAAGTGCCACAGATATTATGAGGAGGCTTATCTAAACCAGGTGGATCTATGAGTCACCCTCCTGGGGTGCATACTGGGTAAATCAGGTGACTAGTGCTGCTTACACTCAGGTGGACACCACCTGAATGAGTTACTGCTATTGGTTTTGCCACTCCCAGTGGCAGTTAATACAGCATTTGATGTACATTTTCATGTATAAACATTTTTAGTGATACACATCTAGAAAGTGATGAGTAGTCATAGTAATATCATCAAAGATATCCAGCTTGTAGGTATGACTTGGATTCTCACCAATATGGAGGTTCTCAACCATGGTCCTAGATTAGTTTGGCAAGCTTTTAAAAGAAACAGATGCCTAGGTCCCAACCCAGACCAACTGAAACAAAATTTCTAAGTGTGGCCCAGGCATTGGTATTTAAAATTTTTTTAAGATGATTCTAATGTGCAACCAAGGTTAAAAAAACCACTGTTTTAGCACAACTTTTGGAGGAACTAGCTGATCTTCCACATACCCTGTTGTTATCAGATATCACTCTCTTAAACTTGCAGAAAACATAAGGGAACTGAGATTGTGATTTAGGTCATGCTACCTAACTTAGTACGTATTAAACTAACTTCTACTTAACTATATACTCTCTCTGTTTTGCTAATCTTCCAAATCCAGGAAGAAATATATTAGAGAGAAGTATGTATAATTTTTAAGAGGGCCACAACAGTGTCCAGAGCCGTGAGTTTGTCTCCAGGGAAATGGCTGTGATACCTTTGAACAATATGGAAGAAATTCCAATAGAATGAGAAGTTCCATGAGTATTAATGGAACCAAAGCAAGTCCACCGTGGAATGCTATTGTTGAAACAACACTGTATCAGCCAACCTTTCCAAATGTAAAAAGAACACACTGTAATCTATGCAGAAAAAGCATTTATCAAGGCATACTGTGAAGGTGGAGGAGTGCCAAGTCCTGCCATGTGATTGCCTCTATGAAGCCCATGCTGCTGCCATTGGAGGATCAGATAGGGCAGTTCACACTAGGACCCGTGGAAGTTCTGTTAGCACCTGTGCCCACCCCCCAAGGATGCCTTCACCACCAATTTTGCTAAATGATGTCCTCTCTCTAGGTGCTCTTTTCTGGGTGGAAATCTGGACTCTGCCAAGTTATGCCCAGCTGCAGGCATTGCTGGAAAACTGAGTGACAATACTTGAGAAGAAAGACAGATATTATAGGAAATCCCTAAAACATAGGAAGGATGGTCAAGAGATACATAGTAAGCTTAAAGAATGCCAAAATGTTAGGTTGGGGCGGGGGACGAGAAGAGATAAACTAAAGAACTTATATACTTATATGCATAGCCGATGTACATGGGCAATATAGTGAAGACCTGAGGGCAGGAGGTGGGCATTTGGGAGTGGGGTGTATGGCCTGGGAGGAGGAGGAATGGGGGAGGAAATGGGAAGTATCTGTAATATTATAAACAATTAAAATTTGGAAAAAAAAGAAAAGAATGACAAACACCCTTTCTATGCTTTTTCCCTTTCCTTATCAGAGGTATCCTTGTATGCTGTCACTCCTAATAGAGACTACCTGGAAAAGACCTGACATCCATCATCCTTATGTCCATGTGAATTCAAAACTCTGGCATTATTGCTCCCTGGAGCCCTTGTATTTTATCTCATCTCTGATAATGGAGTGGAAGAAAATCTTTATTCTCTGCTAAAGACATTTTTGTTTTCAGGAGTGTTGGAGGGGAAAGAGTTGTAAGTAGGTGTATAGAGAGAATGAAAAGAACCTCCCTCTTAACTCTCCAAAAAATTCAGCCTTGGAGGCATTTCCTATTACCCCCACATACTTTCATTTACACACAGGGTACCCCAGAAGTCCAGAGTTGGACTTTACGCTTAAGAAAGTTTACTGAATACTTGAAACAAATTTTGAAAGAGCTACATTAAAAAAAAATAAAAAATTAGAGCTAGGAGGAAATGTTGGTAAAAGAATGCTGAGAACATAGGAAGAAAAAAATTAAAAATACCATAGATTTTATGGAGAAGGTGGTACTCTTTCTATTGGGGAAAAGGAAAAATTTTATTATAGAATAACAGGAGGGGTTTTATTTAGACCAAAGGAACAATTTCCACACTATGTTGCCCTCGGGACACACAGTGATTCTCCTGGCCCTTCAGCACAGGCAATTCTCATCTAACACAGATGGCTTCCAGGAGGACTTGCCTAGAGGCAATATAATGACCCAAATAATCTCCTCAGGACTTTTGCAGGTTTTGATGCTGTGAAAAAGCTTTTTCCCAGTCCTCCAGTGGAAACCAAATTAGTGTCTTCAAGCACACTGGTGGGGGTTATACAGGCAAATGAAGCCTCTGGGTAGTTGGTGGGTTAAGTAGGCACAGCTGAGACCCTGCCTGCCCGAAGATCCAGCCTCACCCTCTCCTCATAGAATGAGCAGTTTGCATTCATCCAGTCCCCTGTCCATTTACCAGAGTGGACTTTTGCTTCTTGAAAAGAAGCAAGAAGTCTGAAACACAAACTTCAAAGACAAAGGGAATTATATTTTAACATTTTTATTTCATTCAACTGGGACCAATGATGAGAGGTCATCAGTAAAGAACAAATAAGATAACCATTAGTCTGGGCATCTTCCAGAAAGATTGAGGAAGGGGTGGCTTCAGAGCAAAGCACAACATAATTAGATGTGTGCTGGCTGCTGGTGGTGCATATCCCGGTCTGTTTTCACACAGGAGGGAGCAGTTTTCTATTGCAAGCATTTAGTTGGTGTTGGTCCAGTTTTAATAGGGAAAGAAGTTGCATGTGGGAACATTTACTGTTTTATCAAACCATACAAAGATGTTACCATTTCTTTCCCTTGCTAGACGCCAGAGAATGGTCAACGTGCAAAAAACAGGAGACTCAGGCAACATTTTAAAGGATTGGAAAATTAATAAAGAGAAACAAGAATATCTTGATAATCACACCTAGTGTTTATTTAACAGGGACCATAAACACATTACCTCAATTTAATCTTCATAAAATGCTTATGATGTACCTATTAGTGAGGAAAATGAGGTTCAGAGATGTTAAGGAATTTATTCATAGTCAAAATCTGATTTACCCATATTTAATCTTTCCATTTAGCTACACATAATCTATGGCAAACTTTACTGCAGTCAGCCATTGTTGGGTGTTATAGTGGACTCTGTCATTGCCCTGCCATATTCTTATCACCTGAGTACATATACTGGTAGCTCAACTTCTATGTTCTTTATCTGGAGACTATTTTTTGGCTGACCTTGGAGCCTATTTGGCTCCCGCAGCAGGTCCAAAATACCCATGCATGTGGGATCCACTTTCCCACTAAGCAGTTGTCAGCCAGTGACTAGAGGAGCAGGGGTATTTATAGGCCAGTTCCTTCATTCTTCAGGTAGGATCATTCTAAGGCATGTATTCTATACTATCTCCGAGTTTCACAACAAGAATTAGCTTTAGTTATCCATAGTCAGGACATGCCGGATAACAAAGGAAGTCTCTATCACTTCCCCACTTTCCACAGTCTTTCCCAGCATTGCTATCCAAATAAACCACTTGCATTTGTATCCTTGTCTCAGGATCAGTTTCCAGAGGAACTCCCTAAGGCAGTGGTATGTGTTGCTTGCCACTCATAAATGGAGTTTGGGGCTAAGGTAACTGTGACGGTTTGATGTCAAAAATAGCCCCAATTCTCTGCCCTCCCCTTCCCCCCTCAGCCCCTAGTCTCTGATGTTTGCTACCTTTATATAAGCAAGTCTAGGCTAGTATGTGCTGGAGGATAAGAAAACACAAGAAGGAGAGCTCCTTAGAGGCTAAAGCTGTTCAAGAGCAGCTAGCCCTTAGCTGACTTCCCAGCTGATCACAGATAACACAGGAGTGAATCCAGGCACCCTCAGCCAAGTCTAGCCCTCATCAGTAAACATGCTGAGCAAAAGCGTTGGGGCAAAAATTAATATTTATTGTTGTAAGCCACTGCTCATTGCTATGCAGCACTTTTGTGGCAATAGATAACTTATACAGCTACTGCAAGCTCTTATAATTTCTGCTCTTTCCACTTCCTTCTTTTCACTATTCTTTTTAAAAATATTTTTATTGATTTCAGAGAGGAAAGGAGAAGTAGAGAGAGATAGAAACATCAATGATGAAAGAGAATCATTGACTGGTGGGTGTGGTGGGGCCTTTTACTATACTTATATTGTATACATTCACTTCATTTCTCTCTCCTAGTGTTTATAAATATATTAATGTTTCCTCTGAAATATTATCAAGCTGGAATTGCTTAGCAATGTGTAGTGGATTGTGCCATTGATTTAACTGTAATCTAAAATCTTCTTAGACCTGTCCTTCAGTTACTCTGCTTTTTATAGGTTGAGTAGTTAGGATATTTTTTATTTTGCATGATCATACTATAAAGGAAGTATCTAAAGATGGGGAGGAGAGCTAAGAAAACACAGAGGCCCTTGGAGGACACAAAGGGAAAGGAAAATTCTCTCCCAGAACATTTTTTAAAAATCAAAGAGAAAAGATGGGAAACAAGGTAATGTCATCATTTCTTCATTCTGTAAATAAGTGAGCTCCAACTATATGCCAGGTACTGCAAGGTTCTAAGAATGCAAGAACCTTGAAGAACTAAGGTTCTAATGGAGGATTATACTAGAAAAAAACAAAAGTTAAGTAGTTCTCCATTTTCTGGAGGCTTGAGAGAGGATAGGTAAACATGTATTTCTTAGGTGGGGATGAGGTTTAGACAAGCAAGAGGATCATTATGAGGCTGGTGGCTTCTAAGAGGCAGTTTGAAGGAGATCAAAAGCTGAAGGAACCAGGGGGTGGGAATAGTACTAGTGGAGAGGAGGGAAGGTTTGACAGAGAACAAGTGAAAGAACTTCATCACCACTACCAGGCTTTATGATGTGTAGTGAAGTCCTGAGAACCTGAGAGGCTGACGATGGGAAGTGCATCCCAAAGGCTCTCTTGTCCGCTCAGGACAAGATAAAGCTCCTAGGACTGCTGAGGGGAATGGGTTTTAAATCACTTGGTAGTTCACAGATTTACATGTACTCTACTTACTTAATAGCAGTCAATGTCATTTGGTATTTGTGCTAATTAAACTTTTTAATAAAACTTTGGGTTAAGAGTGCTTATCTCATATTTCAGACATTCCCAGGAGTGTTTAGAAAGGGGCTCTGAATAGGAAAAATATGCCATTTGGCACTATTCCATGAAATTAATTACCATTAAGAAGTTGTAAAAATTTGCACAGAAGGGCTTGGTACAAATATCTGAGTTAATTCAGAAGATAAGTTACCTCAGTTTTGCCAATCTCATGTGAAAGCTTGATTAAATCTCGTTGCCTTCACAGGATCCCAACAGTATGAACTTAACCCTTAAAATCTGATTTTCCTTTAAGACCCCATGGAAGTCTAGATGCTAACACCATGAATTAAGAAAATATGTTTTTCTTTGCTCTTTAGAATAGAGTTACCAACATAAAATATTCCATTGACATTTAGAATCTCACCTCTCTTTCCATTGAAGCTCACAATTCAAGCACAAGTTTGTGTCATCTTCTAAGACACAGAAAATAATACCACTATGCTAGCCACTTGAATGTAAGCTCCTTAAGGGCAAGGATTTTACCAGATTAGCTTAGCTCATTGTATTTCGAATACCCAGTGTGTTTATTCAATAAAGAGTGTAAGGAATATATACAGTATTACACCAAAGAATAATAAAGCCAATTAAAAACAAAAATGAACACTGAAATAAAAAGAGTACCTTTTCTTTAGGGAACTGAATAAGTAATGCATTTTTCAATATGTGGATTATAGGTACCTATACAGAAAGTATATCTATATGGCCAAGGGGATAAAAAGGCCTTAGAACAGGTCAGGATAAATGTCCCAGGTCTCATAATTTGAAAGTCTCTGGGCAGCTACCTGTATCTCTTGTCTGAACAACATTCTGCCTATCTGTCCATATTCAGAAGAAACACATATGACCTGTGATGTTAATAAGAGGGGTAGTCCTCTCTGCTAGGCATGCGTCTCAGGGATTTTTGAGTAACAAAGGACTTGTAGGTGGTACATTGAGGAAGAAAACATTGGTCATAGTTAAAAAAAAAAAGATGGGTTATCCTGCTGACTTGACATCATGAGGAACCAACTCTAATCAAATAAACCTCCATGTTTTTTAAAATAAAAATATATATATATTTTTGTGGTCTTCAGTCTTGATTCTTTGATTCCACAAACAACTGATCATAAAATATTAACATTATTTTTGTTCTTCAGATTTAGTTTGGCTCTAGGTGTTTCTATGACAGATTTGGGACTTGCTGCTTTGCAAGTGATGCCTGGTGAAGTATTCAGTGAGGCCCATTAAAGTACCAAGTTTGTAACTTATAAAGTCCAAATTGTCAGCCACGCATTGACACAAGGAGAAAAGTCATTTTTGATTTCTGTTACTATAGGTATAATTTTATGAGTTTCTTCTATAGAAGACAATGACCCATCTCTGGAATTTGATAAATACCAAAAACATTTGGCTTAATTTTAACGTTGTTCTCATAGGCTTCCTTTGAGATTAATAAAGCATGCTTGAATTAAATTGAATTGTAGTACTCAGTACTATGGGAATATAGCTCATGTTTTGCTGGGAGAAAGAACAGATTCAGGGGTCATCAGCAAATGTGATCCCAAGTCTCCTAGATGAGAGTCTCAGAGTTGAAAAGCACCCTGACAGTTTTAGAATCTCATGACTCATTATATGCTTGCATTTCCACGATGATATGTTACCCATCTTTCCTCACCTCCCCCAAGATGTCCATCCCACAGAACAGAGATGGAAAACTGGCAGCCCATAGGAGTGTTTTGTTTGACTTGCCTGGTGTTTAAGTGTTGTTGTTTTTTAATTTAGCATGTACTATTTAAAAAACGGAGAAAAGCAGTTAACTACATTGGTGCTGTGTTTCTACCAGCATCCACAGCCTGGAGTGTGGTAGCCACTCCCTCATTTAGACAAAGCCCATGCTTCCCAGCTCACCCCGATTTCCATCTAGACTGCTGCCCATTCACTATGCTACCCCTGTATGCCTTGAAGTTTCTAACTTCTCTCCAAGTCCCTATTTGCTGACTTGACATCATGAGGAACCAACTCTAATCAAATAAACCTCCATGTTTTTTTAAAAAGGAGAACTCACCTGACCAGCATAGCTCAGTGGTTGAGCATTGACCTATGGACTAAGAGGTAATGGTTTAATTCCTAGTCAGGGCACTCAATCCCCAGTGTGAGGCTTGCAGGAGGCAGCCAATCAATGATTCTCTCTCATCATTGATGTTTCTATCTCTCTCTCCCTCTCTCTTCCTCTCTGAAATCAATTAAAAATATATTTTAAAAAGGAGAACTCACCTTCACTTCTTCAGTTATGGTCTTCTGCTAAGGTTCATGTTTTCTTCACTCTTCTAATTTGTGTCTCCACAATCTATTGATATTTTAGTTCATTTGAGTCAGATATTGTTTGCATTCTCACAGGGTTTACATTTTTAAAGAAATAGGTGTGGGAAGCATGGGATTTATTTGGAATGTCTGTAAGGGGACCTTGCCAAAGGCAGCAGCCCCTACCTTAACTTTTCTAAACAAGTCTGATCCCTCGGTTGTTTTGCTAGAATCTCTATGTTCAGTCTTTAAAGACCTGACTTTGTAGAAGCATATACTTTCTCAAGGATACTTCTGAAGGTTAATTTGAGTTCAAGCTGTTGTTACAATAACAGGCCAATGAGGCAGGTGAATAGGACTGCTTTTACTACTAAAGTAAAACAGTCCCTTAGCCCTCTGTTTCACAGAAACGAGTGTCAGAGCAATCTGTTCATCCATCGCTCAGGGTCTGCTGGTCAGCCCCAGCAAATAGGTCCCATATAGTTGGGGCAGAAACAAAGAAAGAAGTTAATAGCTCATTTGGGCAAAGGGATAAAGTAGATAGTTGAGGCAGATTGGTGTACATGAAGTGTAAAATACATCAGGATGAACATTCTCACCCATTGTGGGGAGATTCATCTTGTTTGCCATTGATCAGTCGGTTCTGCCTATGTTGAGAGGACAACTGAGGATCTTTCTAACTTTCTGTGCTGTTAGACCTGACTTGGGAGAAAAATATGTAATTGTTCATATGGGAACAGAGTCTGATATCTTTGATAATTAATATAAAAGTAAAGATCTTAAACCTCCTATGATTTTTCTGGACTCACTTGTTGTTTATTGTGCTTAGCTCAAATCATGGGAAAGCTAACATTTACTTTATATTAATATTCAAAATATATTGGCATTATGGTTGCTTTTGGGTGGTCTACATGTTTTCTCAAGCTTGGACAGGGCTACTCAACTGTTAGGAGAGAGATTACCTTACTTCTAAATGATCAGATTTCCACTTACAGATTAACATAGGACTTCCTTCAACATTACCTCTCAGGAAATTTAAATTTCATTAAGTTATACACACACACGCACACACACACACACACACACACACACACACATATATATATACATATACACATATATACATACACTCACATGTACATGTACAAAGAGAAACAAATGGAATATATAAATGTAGAAATGATTACATTAAACTATTTTTTGTTGCTTTTTGCTTTGCCTTGTGTTTTTTCTTTTTGTCTCTTTGTGTGTGTGTTTTTTCTTTACATTAAACTATTTGAAATGGGCATTTGTTTGTTCCTGTCACAAGCAGACAGCAGTGAGTATGCACTTGGCCAACTTCCTGAGCATTTCCATGAAGTAGAAGAAGTGGTCTTTCTCACTGGGCCGCACAGGCTCCCCAGCTGTTTCGGGTTAACAGACAATGGCATGAAGCACCTAGAGTTACTGAGAAAATCCATTATTAGTTGCAGGAAGGGAAATCATTTCAAGCAAAATAAAGGACAACACCAATCTTAAACACAATTCAAACTCTACTCCAATTTTTGGAAGTCTAATTTATTTAGTTAGCATTTCAAACTGTGGCTTTATAAAACCGAACCATATTAAAGAGTAACTTAGGACTGGCAACAAAACTATCATATCACACAAAAGGATTTTTTCCAGTGCTATTTCTAGCCTGTTTGGAAACTGGGAGCTCTAGAAATCTACCAAGACTATCTAATTTTGCTACATTTTTTTTTTTGCCCAGTATTGAGGCCTGTGGGTTTGAATATACCCTAAGTTAGAGAAGTCTGTGATAACATCTCAAAACATACATTTTCATGTAAAAATATTGTAAGAAAAAGAGAGAATGGGGTGTAAATGTATTAAAGAAAAAAAGAAAAGGTGATTTTAGTCTTTTATTAATTCAAATGATTTTAGTTCTTGTCCAAAGTAACATTGTAAAACAATTCAGTTTGCTTTGGGCATGCTAGATGGGAAGTCCCTACACTTTGTGTAGCCAAGGGATAGACACTCATTGTGGTCATTCAGAGGAGTCTCAAGGATGGCAAGATTATGGAGAACACCAGGACAGTGGATCTTGAAAGAGAGGCTTGGAAAATTTTCCCCCAAATCACTGAATCATTCCTTGAATTGGTGCAGGCTTTCACAGGAAGCAGAGAAGTGAAACCAAAATGAGAAAGACCAAGCCCTAGAGACAGGACTCAATACTGGAATTCAGGGAGAGCCTCCACTGGTAGAATAAAAACCCCTTATACTGATTGAGCATTTAGTGCCCTTCACTTCACAGGAAGAGCGTACGCTAAGAACTGATTTGTAACTGAAATTTGGGGAAAGAATCTTTTATGGTTATTTTGAAGAGATACCTTTGTGAAACAAGTGTTCATTTATTAATTTAGTTATTTTCTAAGCTTGAATTTTCTTAGGATGAAATTTCAAAAAGAGGGCACCATGGTTGTTTATGTATATGAACTAGAGGCTTGGTGTATGAAAATTTATGCACTGAAAGGGAAGTCCCTCAGCCTGGCCTGCTCTCTCTCACAGTTCAGGAGTCCTCAAGGGCAGGAGGCGACTTGGCAATCTGGGGAAGGCAGCACCCCATTACACCTCTGCTGCTGCCACTGCCAGCAGTGCAAGCATCAGTTGGCCCTAGTTACCTGAGTCTCAGGCAGCCCTGGATGTCTGGGCAGCCGCCATCCAAGGCTTGCATGTACCTCAGGCTGGCCCTGGGCAGCTGGAGGGCTGAAGGGACTGGGGGACTCCAGAGGCAGGTGCGCAAAACAAAACAGCCAGGCCCACCTGGGCCCAGCCTTGCCATGTGCCTGCCGCCCTGGCAGGGCTGAGGGGACTAGACACTGACATCTTGTGGCTATGGGCGCCGCCATCTGAGAGGGCATGGCAGTCAATTAGCATATTTTCTCCTTATTGTCTATGTGGGCCGTCATCTTTGAGGGTGGGACAGTCAATTAGCATATTCCCTCCTTATTGGCTGTGGGTGTCACCATCTTTGTGACAGTGTGATGGTCAATTAGCATATTCCCTCCTTATTAGATAGGATGAGGCACTTGAAGAGCAAAGTTTATGTCTTGGTTCATTTATTATTATTTATCTGGTTTGTGAAAATGCTCTTTCTACTCTATTTATAAAACCCAGTGAAGAGCTGCTTGTTATTCATTTGGAATCATAGCTACTGTGTAAATAAGATTTTTTATTTTTAAACATTTTCTTTGTGGAGTATGGCCTGGAGATAAGAGAACAAACTAAATTAGTCCTCCCTCCCATGCCTGAGTTACTGGGGAGAAGTGTGTGGGAGAGTATTCTCTTATCTGAATAGGAAGCATGGAATGGGGGTAGGGAGGAGCTAGTAAAGCATGGGCATGATTGACAAACAGGCTGTAAGAATTTTTGACAGACAAATTCTGCCTTTTTAGGAAGACATGTGAAACCCACTCCTCTAAGCATTGTCTTTGGAATCATACCATAGGGCCATCTTTTCATCTGCTGTTAGCCTTAGCTCTTCACTCAAAAGACGGTGTCAACCATTGTGTTTCTAATTTCAAAGCTCATTTGGCTTCAGAGTCATCTTTCAGGACTGGCCACTGGAAGATGGATGTAGAAGAGAGGAAGCTGAGGAGTGCAGGCAGTCAGGCAGACATTGAGAAGGCAGCCTCCCCAAGGCCAGGTGCTTTAGGATTCAGGAGCAGGCTCCAGTCTGTTTGTTTTAAGGCTGTGCTATGGCTCAATAACAGCACAGCTGCCACCTGATCCATCCCAAATGAGACCTAAGGGGTGCTTTCAGGTGAGACTAAATTGGCTCATTTATTTAGTTCAGCTCACCCTCCCTGAACTGACAGAATGAGCATGAACAAGAAATACACCGGAGGTGGAGGCAGGGAGGCAATGCTCTACTTAGAAGTATTTCTTTTTCTCTGTCAGTGGTCTCATTTGTAAGGTGCTGACAATATTATTCATCATAAATTATATCAGAAGAGTAAATGAAAATAATCTTATCTAATAATAGACAAACATGTAATTGACTATACCTCCACTATGCCCATAGCCAATCAGAGTGCGTATGCAAATTAGAAGGCCAAAGATGGTGGCCACCCAGCTGCTCTAGGCACAGGAGTGGCCAGGTGGGGCAGAACACCTGCTATGAGAGAGAGGGTGGTGAGGGGGCAAAGGGATCTACAGGAGTGGCATGCTGCAGCGAAAACAAGACTGCAGACTCTGGAGTATGCAGTGAAGATGAAGAAGGCAGACTCTGGCCAGAGCTCAGGCCTGGCTCCCAGATGCTGGAGGAAAACTGGTGCTGGAAGCCAAGGGAAGGAAAGCCTATTGCACAAATCTCTTCATGCAATGGGCCTCTAGTGTGTATGTAAAAGCCAGCTGAAGCTCTGGCACAGAAGATACACAATTTACTGGTGTGAGTCTCAATTTCATTCCTGGTAAGAGTGCTAAGCCCAGGCTGTGGCGGGAGGGCATCTCCAGAGAATGATGAGAAGTCCATCATCACTTCCAACAGCCACAAGTATGTTCCTGTGCCCAAATTGGCCATTCTATTGAATCTAGTGTACTAGTTAATAAGCTATTGCCTGTCAGCTTCAAATCCATCCTTCTATAATCCACTCTGTGGCTCTAGAAATTACATTTTCTCTTTGTCAGCTAATTCTCTGTGAAATCAGCCAGTAGGGAAGACTAGAAGTCAGGAAGACGGGAGCTGGCAACGCAATTGGTTCCCATTTCCAGTGAGTACCTGACTTGGCATCTCCAGCGTGTCTCTCCCAGAAATAGCAGCATGAGTCAAGTTGAACCCTTCTCAGATGTCAAGTCCTAGGTCCATGAAAGCCTCCTAAGGTTTCCAGGTTCTGATAAACCCAGGGTTTCCCCTGTGGTTTCCTAGCCTTAGAAGTTACAAGCACTTGCCTGGCTGTGATGGCTCAGTTGATTGAGCATCATCCCATGGACCAAGAGGTCCCAGGCTCCATTCCCAGTCAAGGCACATGTCCCGGTTGTGGGCTCAATTCCCAGTAGGGGACATGAAGAAGGCAGCCAGTCACTGTATCTCTCCTACTCCCTTCCTCTCTGAAATCAATAAAAATATTTATTTAAAAAAAAAAGAAGTGGCAGACATTTTTTGCAGTCCATATTCCCGGGTTATCTTCATGTACCCTTTTGAGTCTTTTGCTCTTGAATAACTTTTCTCTTATTCCTACATTTTAACAAAACTTAGAGTACTATACACACCCTGATGTATCTTGCTTTTTCCATGTCACAATATATCTTTTTAAAAAAAATATTTATTTATTTATTTATTTATTTATTTATTTATTTATTTATTTAATCTTTATTGTTCAGTTTATTACAGATGTTCCTCTCCCACCCCCACCCCCCGCATAGCTTCCCTCCACTTGATTCTCCACCCACACCCCATCCCCATACCTTTACCTCCTGCCACTGTCCTCATCCATAGGTGTAAGATTTTTGTCCAATCTTTTCCTGCACCCCTCACTCCTCCTTTCCCCCGAGAATTGGTAGTCCATTCCCTTTCTATGCCCCTAATTCTTTATATTCACCAGTTTATTCTGTTCATCGGATTTTTTTATTCACTTGATTTTTAGATTCACTTGTTGATAGGTATGTATTTGTTATCACTTTGTTGTTCATAATTTTTATCTTTACTTTTTTATTCTTCTTCCTCTTCTTAAAGAAAACCCTTCAGCATTTCATATAATTCTGGTTTGGTGGTGATGAACTCTTTTAGCTTTTTCTTATCTGTGAAGCTCTTTATCTGACCTTCAATTCTAAACGATAGCTTTTCTGGGTAGAGCACTCTTGGTTGTAGGTTCTTGCTATTCATCAAGTTGAATATTTCCTGCCACTCCCATCTGGCCTGCATAGTTTCTGTTGAGAAATCAGCTGACAGTCATATGGGTAGTCCCTTGTAGGTAACTAACTGTTTTAATCTTGCTGCTTTCAAAATTCTCTCTTTGTCTTTTGCCCTTGGCATTTTAATTATGATGTGTCTTGGTGTGGTCTTCTTTGGATTCTTTTTGTTTGGTGTTCTGTGTGCTTCCTAGACTTGTAAGTCCATTTCTTTCACCAGGTAGGGAAAGTTTTCAGTCATTATTTTTTCAAATAGGTTTTCAGTATCTTGCTCTCTCTTTTCTTCTGGCACTCCCATAATTCTGATGTTGGTATGCTTGAAGTTTTCCCAAAGGCTCCTTACACTATCATGACATTTTTGGACTCGTTTTTCTTTTTGTTTTTCTGTTAAGGTGTTTTATGCTTCCTCATATTTCAGATCTTTGATTTGATTCTTGGGGTCCTCTAGTCTGCTGTTGGATTTCTGTATATTATTCTTTATTTCAGACAGTGCATGCTTAATTTCTGACTGGTCCTTTTCCATTTTTTTGGCATTCTCATTAAGATCCTTGAAGGTCTCACTAAGTTTCTCAGAGGTCTCAGTAAGTTTGTCGGCAGTTTGTAGAAGATTTTTAAGTAACTTTATAAATGTGGTTTTGAACTCTATGTCCAGTTGTTTGCTTTTCTCCATTTCTTTCATTCGTGACATGTTTCTTGGTCTCTGCATTTTGGCTGCTTCCCCATGTCAATGGAGTGGATTTTTGTGCTAGTTGTCCTAAGGGCCCAATAGCTCCACCTCCACAATCACCTGAGGTGGACACTCTTGGTGCACCCCTTTGTGGGCTGGGTTCACAGTCTTGTAGTTAAGCCTTGATTGCTACTGGTACACTGGGAGGAATTGACCCCCAGGCTAATTGACTGTGAGGATTAGCTGTGTCTATTAATGGAAGAACTGCTGTGCTGAAGACACCCCTATGGGGCAGGATTTGCTTCAGTGGGGCTTTGGTGCTCACCAAGTCTGCCTCTTGAGTGTGTCACTTATGTATGTGAGGGGTTGAAATCTGGTGTCGTCTCACATTGACCTCTAGGTACACTGGTTCCTGGATCTCCAAGGAGGAGCAAGTCAGCTAGTGTCTGAGGCCACCCAGCAGGAGCTACAGGGAGCTCTGCAGATTTCTCCTCTTTTCTTGGAGTTGGAAAGTTTTGGAGTTGTCTGACCCAGTTGCAATTTGTTAGGTTAAGCTGCCAGAGGGCAGGCCATTCATATGCAAAGGCCACTGCGCACAGCTGGGTGGATTTGTGAGTAGGGTGGGGCAGGGTCTCAGGGAGTCTCTAGGCTAGGGCATGGCAAACAGCAATGGCTGCCAGTCAGCCCTCTTTGCTGCATTCTGTTCAGTGTCCCACATCCTGTGCCCCAGTGCAGTAAACAATGATTCCAGTGTGCAACTCTGCGAGAGAGCCACCCTCCTTTCTGACCTGATGGCAGACAGTCCAGTTTCTCCCTGTATGAGTCTGGGTCCCCCAGAATCTCACTAGAAACTGGAGTTCAGAGAGTGGGGAACTTGTAGCTCCCTTTCAACTGAAAAAAAAAAAACACAGCCCAGGAGTCTCTGTACTTCTGCCTTTCTGAGCCTCTACACATCCTACCAGGTTTGGATGCACTTTTTTTCTTTCCTTCTAGTTGTAGAACTTCCACTCCACCAGCTTTCCCGGGGTTCTGGGGGATAGTCATTTTGTCTTTTAGTTGTATTTTTGGTGTGGTTGCGAGATACAGCATGTACAGATGTATATCTTATGCTGCCATCTTGGTTCTCTGCACAATATAACTTATAGACATTTGTGTATAGAAATTTTTCCCATTTTTTTATGGTAGCTGCATAGTATTCCATAAGGTTGATTTACCATAATTTATCTTGTCTCTTATTATTTGACATTGGGCTGATTTCAATATTTTGGCAACTTAAAAAAATATTTCAGTGAATGACATGGGAAAATTACATTCACCACACATCATTTTACTTATGTGCATGTATATCTGTGGAACAAATTTTCTGAAGACACATAGCCTAGATCCTATCCATCTAGATATTACCAAATTGCCCTCCATAGGGATCATACCAATTTGCATTCATGCTAACAATGTATGAGAATGTCTGCTTCCCCTCACTTTACCAGCAGAGAATTATAGCCCTCTTCTGAAGTTGATAAAATCATTCTTTTATTGAACTTACAAAGTCATGGCTGTGATAGTGCAAAGACTCTTTTATAGGCCTTAAAAATCCAGATTACTGCCAAGACCGGTTTGGCTCAGTGGATAGAGCGTTGGCCTGCGGACTGAAAGGTCCCAGGTTCGATTCCGGTCAGGGGCATCTCCAGTGGGGGGCATGCAGGAGGTGGCTGATTGATGTCTCTCTCTCATCGGTGTTTCTAACTTTCTATCCTTCTCCCTTCCTCTCTGTAAAAAATCAATAAAATATATATTTAAAAAAAAATCCAGAACACTACGTTGTATAGTACCTAATTAAAGTCCATGACCCATAAATGACCGCTTTCTCCAGAGGTTCCATAGGCAGTGTTCTACTTTTTATTGGGCTTATATTCTTGCTTTTTCAGCACAGGGTGATGCCTGGAATGAGGCAGATTAGGGACCAGATACTAGCTTTAAAATAAAAAAATCTAAGGGCATCTCCGGATGTCAATTTGACCTCCTCCACATCCTCACTTCCAATTTCTTTTCAGTGTTATTCTTCCAAATTTGTATTTCTTGGAATTTATTTATTATTTTACAGGCATGAGATCTATAGAAAAGTTTCATCAGGAAAATGAGTGGGGAAAATGGACTGATTGGGGAGGGCCTTGAGCCCAAGGGATTAATGATTGAGTCCTGTGAGGGCAGTGTGGCAGCAATGAGTGGGGAAGGGGTGGGTTGGTCTCCAGAGATGGAGAAATAAAGACCAGCTGATAGGATGGAGGGAGACAGGAGCTCTGAGGAGGAAGGGAGAAATTATCCATGATACCATGTTAGCTTCATGTACTTGGTGAATAGTGAATAGAAAAGGAGTAAGTGGGAGACTGAATAAGTTTCAATTCATATATTTTTTTTCTAAAAATTTAAACATGCACAAATGTTGAATGGAACACTCCTAAATGTATGTTAAAAAGTTATTAATACTTTGGCATATTTGCCTTGTAAACATACACTATAGACAGAGAGATGTTTGTTTTTGCAGAAACATTTGAAAGTAAATTGAAGACATCACAAAAATTCATCTCTAAATAATTCAGATGCATCTCCCATGGATAGGACGTTCTTTTTCATAAACACAATACCATCACCACATTTAAGGAAATTCACACTATTTCTCTAATAGTACCTAATTAAAGTCCATGATCAAATTTTTCATAATGTACCCAAAGTATCTTTTATGGCTTGTTTCAAAGCAGGATCCAATCAAGTTTCATGCATTGCATTCAGTTATCTCTTTCATTCTAAAAACCATCCATTTTATTAAAGATATTGATTTTTATTATTTACTAGAGCCCTGGTACACAAAATTCATGCACGGGGTGGGGGTCCCCTCAGCCCAGCCTGCACCCTCTCCAATCTGGGACCCCTTGGGAGATGTCCAACTGCCGGTGTAGGCCCCATCCCCAGGATGATCAGCAGTCAGACATCCCTCTCACAATCTGGGACCACTGGCTCCTAACTGCTCACCTGCCTCCCTGCTGCCTGATTGCCCTAACTGGCCCCCTCTACTGGCCTGGTCACTCCCAAAAGCCCTCCCAACAGCCTAGTCACTCCCAACTGCCCCCTCTGTGGGTCTGGTCACCCCATGCAACCTGCTGTTTGGTCATCTGGTCGCCCCTCACTAACCCCCTGCCGGTCTGGTTGCCTCCAACCACCACCCCTCCCTCCCGCCACAGATCTGGTCACCCCACACAGCCTGCTGCTCAAGTTGTTTGGTTGTCCCTCACTAACCCTCCTGCCAGCCTAGTCGCCCCACACAGCCTGTTTGGTCATCTGTTCAGTTGTGATGGTCGTTTAGGCTTTTATTATTATAGATTGTCTTTCCAAAGAGACCAGGCCAGTTGTTTTATAGAGGTCTCACACTCTGGATTTGCCCGATTGTTACTTTGTGGTGTCATTTAACTTGTTCCTCTAGCCCCAGTGTTTTATGTAACAGGAAGTTGGATCTAAAGACTTGATTTCATTCAGGTTAAACATTTCTGACAAGAATATTTACAGGTAATGCTCAAACTTTGTATTTTATCCCATCAACAAGTATATAATATCAGGATGTTCCACAATTAGTAATACCACAGTTGGTACCCATTGTATTTCTTCACTGTAAAGAATCATATTTTCATTTGCAATTAGAAAGTGGTTTGTGGTGATGTTTTGGTGCATTTTCAAAGGATAGAAGAACTCTGCCCTTCATTGTAACTTTAATTTGAAAACTGACCTGTAGAGTTGTCCAATGGTGGAGGTTAGGGAGTTGAGGTTCAGAGACAGGACTGGGAACCACTGATGTCTGGATGATCCCTGAGATCACCCAGAATGAGTACTCAGAGAAGAGGATTGGGCATGCGCAGTGGAAGCAGAAGAGATCAGGAAAAAAAAAAAAATCCTGACCAAGAATATGAATTACACAGGCTCTGGCTAGGTAGCTGAATTGGTTAGAGCAGTGGTCGGCAAACTGTGGCTCGTGAGCCGCGGTTTGTTGATCTGTTGACTAATGAGTTTGCCAGCCACTGGCTAAGAGTATCATCCCCATACACCAAGATTGCAGGTTCAGTCCTCAGTCAGGGTACATGCAAGAAGCAATCAATGAATGCATAAATAAGTAGAACAACAAAATCAATGTTTCTCTCAAAAGGAAGGAAGGGAGGGAGGGAACACAAGTCTGGGAAAGGAAGGTTTCAAGTGGTGGGTAGAGGGGCAACAACATCCAACCCTGCAGAGACTCTCATAAAATGAGGCCAGGAAGGAGGTAAAGGGATGTGAAAAACCACCAGAAGGTTCTGAATAGATTGTTGAGGACAGAATCAGCTTGATAGTGAGGGGCAAAGGTCCGAGTCAGGCAAAGGCCACCTTTTTTTTTTTCCCCCAAAAAAGCTGAATGTGGGATAGAGAGATTAAAAACTACATCTTCAGAAATAAGGGAGAGTAGTCGTGGAGAAGATTTTATTTTGCTTGCTTGTTCCTTTGTAGGATGCAGTACTTTTTATCTTATTTTAGGAACAAAAGTAAGGAACCAGTGGAGAGGGAGAGAACTAAAGAGGTAAAGGGATAATTTACAGGTCATGATGTTAGAGGAGAGGGGATGGGACATGATCAAGGACACAGGTGTTTGCCTTTGGAAAGAACTGTCCCCTTCAAGATGAAAGTAGTCAGTATGGACGGAGGGAAAATGTTTGAATATGTTGGGGAGAGAAGATGGAGGAGTTCTTGCCTGATGATCTCGATTTCCTCAAAGAGGGAGTAGGTTCTCTCACCTTCCAAGATAGCACTTGTGGGGATTCAGGGCCTGAAAAAAGAGTGGAGAGTTCTGAATAGCTGCTGTTGACAATGGAAAAGGGAGCCTCCCTCCATGCCCATGTGATAGCAGGGAGGGAAGGAGATTGAGAAAAGGCCACCAAAAATGCAAATGAAAGGTCTGGTCCTTACAGATTTGTAGCTCATTCAGAAGATCATAGCTTCCTAAAAGGTCCTCACATGATGGCATCTGCCTCTGCTAGAGGTTGAAGAGTGCTGTCAGCCAGCATTCCCACTCTGTCTGACAAGCGCTGCTCAGAAGGACAGCCGCTGCCCCGCACACAGGGTCAGGGAGATGCTTCAGAAGTCAGACTCACAGAGACCCATTGTGGCATGTCAGAACCCACAGAAAATGTTCCTCCTGTGCATTATTTATTACTTTCCTGCATTTATATAATATCCCGCTTCCTGAAAGTAATTTGTTTTGGATTGTGTAGAGCTGGGCAGCACATCAAAGGTATGCTAAGCAGTGGTAATAAAACATTGAGGTTTATGGTCACTGAGGTATTAAATATCGCTCATAAATTACAGGGTGAGTATTTTAAATGAGCTATGGCTCAGAGAACAGTAGGCGCCCATCTCTGCACATATTAATTGCTACTGCCTGCCTTATTAATTATCAATAGTTCCGAAGGCTTTGTTGCCGTTGTTTTCTTAAGAAGCCACTCTATGTCGTTTCTAGGGTTCTGTGAGGGCGTGTGAGATTGGATGTGTTGTGTGCCTAAGCTGGCATTAAGCATAACAAAAACGTGAGGATACTTTAGAATACTGCAGAGTCTGATAGCCTTTCATTAAAAATCAAACATATCTCCACGTTAACCACTGGCATTCCGGGTGCTGTCTCCTGAGAGCGGTTTCGGTTTGCTGCTTTGGATTCTAAGCAGTAAGGTCAGAAGGACAGTATAAGTCTGTTTCACTTCAGGTTCTAAACTGATTTTCTAAAGCTCTGTCCAGTGATCCCCACCCTTTTCAGCCAAACCCCACCTCAGTGGCATCTAGCTAAACTGCATAGGCCCCTTTCAGGGTTAATTTCCCAACGTCCTGTCTGCACCCGCCTCCTGCATTGCTTCATCATCTTTGAGTTGCTCCTTCTCTTCTCTGCGAGCCTCTGCGTGTTTCTTCTCAGATGAGTTCTTTAGACTTTTGTGTTTAATTATTCAATCTAGAAATTACCAAGGAGTCCCAGGGACACCCAAGCCCCAATCTTGGAAAGGGGCAGGTGTTTTGGTAGAATTGAGTCAACTTTACCAGAACATTTTGGGAACTTAATAATTTAAAACAGACACAGACTGACCCCAAGTGTACGAAACCTTGGGGGACTCTCCCAGCTTTGCATGTGAGAGGTGTTGAGAGGTTTAGGAATCAGGTGTCTGAACATAGAAATCAGGCTATACCCCTGTCATTCAGTGGCCTTGACCCTTGCTCGTCAACACAACTTTTACTGCAGGTGACTCTGTGTAGAGAGGCAAGTCTAGACTTGCTTAGTCTTATTTCTATCATATAAAAAGAGGAATCCCAGAGAGGAAAGGTAAGTGAAAATAGTTTCTTAGTACCACAGGTTAGACCGGCTCTGTACAATATGAAAGCCAAGAGCCATATGTGGCTAGCAAGTTCTTGAAGAGAGGTGAGACTAAAGAATGGAATTTGATATTTTATTTAATTTCAATTAACTAAAACATATATTAAAAACCAATACTCAATTTAGTTAGAAAACTTTTATGTATGTTTGGAACCATTTGGGTATGTGACTCTACCTCTGCAACTTTAAATTTTATGAAATCTAAATGCAGAGCAAGTATCTCTAAATTTTGCATTGAAATAGATACACTCTAAGTGTAAAATGCACACCAAGTTTTAAAGAGTTATTGTAAAAACATTAAAAATATCTTATTAAAATTTTTTTATTACATGTAGAATATTTTGAACATGTTTAGTTAAATAAAATTTATTACCAAAATTAATTTCTCCTGTTCATTTTTATTTGTTTTAATGTGGCTACCAGATTATATATGTGTCTCGCATGTTTCTATTGGACAGCTCTAGGTTAGAACAAATATTTCTTAAAGGGGTATGGGGACACTTGGAGCCCATTCCTATGAATTCTAAAGAAATTTTGATTGTATCAATTACTTGGCACTAATGGGGCAAAATTTTCAAGAAAGTGCTGAAATACTTACCTAAAGGAAACTGTTAAAACTGGAAATTCAGCCTCTACATGCAAGATTATGTGTTTTAATTTCTCTATAATAATAACCACTAGTCATCTTCTGAATATTTTTAAATTTTATGTAAATGATATTTTCTCTGTATGCTTCCATGGACTTTTTGTCCTGAATATTACTTTTTTTTTTTTTTAGATTTATCAATGGGGTTACAGGGTGATACTTGTAGCTCTAGTTAATTCAATTTTACTGCTGTTGCATAGTATTCCATTATATAACTACACCACAGTTTGTTTAATGACCTCTTTTTGATGGACATTTAGATTGTTCCTATCACTTAGGTTGTTTCTCACCATTACAAACAAATGGTGCTATGAGTTGTCTTGTTCATATTCCCATGTTCACATGTACAAGAGTTTCTCTGGAGTGTAAGTCTGGAACTGTAATGTTGAGACTTGGTGTGTACACATCTTCAACTTTACTAGATAGAATTAAACTATTCTCCAGGGATCGTATAGACTTACACTGAGTGGTCAGATTATTGTGATCTCTTAACGCATTATAATCTGGCCACTCAGTGTATATCCAATATAATAAAGGGCTAATATGTACATTGTCTCATCGACCAGGAGTTCAACTAGTAGGCAGGCTGAAAAAAGTCATGTGGTCTGATGAATCATGTTTCCAGTTGCATCATGCAGACAGCAGAGTGAGAATTTGGCAGAAACAGCATGAAAGCATGCACCCCACATGCATGAGTACAACCAACCTTCAAGCTGGTGGGGGCAGTGTTATGGTTTGGGGCATGTTTTCCTGCCATGATTTGGGCCCTTTAATTCATGTGAAACAATGCCTGAATAGCACAACATACCTAAGTATTGTTGCTGATCAAGTTCATCCTATCATGTTGATGGCGTATCCCAATCGAGATGGCTTCTTCCAACAAGATAATATGCCATGCCACAGTACTCATATTTTGCAGGAGTGGTTTTAAAAACATGAGGGAGACTTTACCTTGCTTAGGTAGCCCCCACAATCACCCGATCTCAATCCAATTGAGCATTTGTGGGACAAAGTTAAAAGAGCTATCAGGCAGCTGGTTCCACAACCATCAAATCTCACAGAACTAGACAATGCTATTCATCAGGCATGGTGTCAGATTCCTCGCATCACCTTTTAACATCTCATGGAGTCAATGCCAGGAAGAATCACTGCATTATTGAAGGCAAAAGGTGGCCCAATAAAGTACTGATGGGGTGGTCATAATAATCTGGCCATTCAGTGTATATTTCCAATAGCAGTATACTTCATTTTCTTCTCCACATGTGGTGTTTTTTAACTAAAAAGGGTTTTGCAACCTAAAGTGTGAAGCAGTGTCTCTTTACTGCTTAATTTGCATTTCTCTGAGAATTTTTTCACATTTATTTATCTATTAGTCTTCTTTTTTTTACATGTCTGTTCATAACTATCACTCATTTTTCTATCAGGCAATTTGCTTTTTCATAGGAAGCACTCTTCCACCTTGAAGCAGATACCTGAGCTGTTCAGTGGCTCATCAGTGCTCCTTTTTCTATATTTGTTTTTCCTTTTCTTTAAATGATTATTTTGTAAGTTTGTCCTATGAGATCAAAGAAGAAGTTCTCCCTTCCCACTCCCCACCCACTTCCACTGTTTTGAGTAAGTACAAGGAGCAGAGTGAGATTCAGGATGCTGCGGCAGTGAGCCCTGGACACTATGTCTTCACCATGGTTGACAGCATTCGTAGGTATTCTTCCTGTATAAAAGACAAAAGCTGCTGTTTGCAAGAAAAAAAAAAAGACAAACATTACCCTATTTAGTATAAATAGTCAGAAGGTTCTGTTGGGATAAAAGAGACATTTTTGGGGGGCTAGTAATCTGAATTTAGGCACTGCCCCTTTAATTGTCTGGTCCTGCAAGACCTGTTTACTCCCATTTTAGAGAGACCATGAACCTTCGCCAGACGAAATTATCAGTGCTGGCACTAAGCCAGGCCTTTGGTTGAGACCTCAAAGCCCCAGCATATACGGCTCTTTAAGAACTTGCAAATGGGACTAGAAAACCCTATAGTTGGGAGATAAAGGAATGAAAAAGATATAAAAGGAATAGCTTCCTCCATGTTGCTGCTTAGAATTTGAAAGATATTTTTTATTCTGGGCCCACGTTTAATAAAGTGTAACTTTATTTCTCTAAGTGTTGCTTTGTTTTTCTCCAGTCTTCATAACAGTTCTACTGAAACTATAATAAGATAAGAAAAATATAAGATTTTGAGAATTCCAAAACTACCATTATTTAAGATAGAGAGGAAAACTATTTTGAAGATAGCTATGTGCATTTGAAAGCATCTCTTTTTTAAAAAATATATATATTTTATTGATTTTTACAGAGAAGAAGGGAGAGGGATTGAGAGCTAGAAACATCAATGAGAGAGAAACATCGATCAGCTGCTTCCTGCACATCTTTTACTGGGAACATGCTTGCAACCAAGGTATATGTCCTTGCCCGGAATTGAACCAGTCCACAGGCTGATGCTCTATCCATTGAGCCAAACCGGTTAGGGATAGAAAGCATTTCTTTAATCTATAGCTAAATATCAAGTTGAATCAATGGAATTACAATGTTTAAGCTGACTATAAGATATAAAGCTCTCTTGATAATTCTATCTTAGGTCTTCATAGACACTTGTGAATCAGTCTTTGGAAGCTTTTCTGTAGCCTGTAACAGCTTTTGTTTCTTCGAACACTTGGTATCATAAGTATAGATATGGTTATTAAATGTTAATAATGATACCTAGTACTTACACAACAACTTTCATCCTAAAAGAACTGAGCAAACATTAACTCACTAATTCCCATAAAAGCCATGAGGCAAGAGTTATTATTTTCATTTTACTGCTGAAGGAGAGGTGCAGAGCACTTAGTAACTTACCTTACTGAAGCTCACATGGGACATTAAAATTTTAGCTGAGAATAGGTCTAGACCTCATGATCTCTGTTCATGTTTATCTAAAAATTTATCTACTTGTTTTCAAAGACATGTTTCCTCCAGCCCATTTCCTCCTAGTGAGTGGTGTTAAATAAACAATTATGGAAAGGGAATTTTTTTAATTCTTAAAAGAAAAATCCAGAGAGCAGCACAATGTCATAATTTTGGAGACATGTTTATTGAACAAAAGAATAAAGGTGAGCGGCAGTAGAGGACAAAAGGATCATGCAAGATGTACTATTAGTTTCTGATTATAACCATACCCTCAAATTATTCCCTAAAAAGAAGTTGAGAGCATTTCTTTAAAACTGATTAAGAAAATGCTACCATCTGAACTGGTAGTTGCATACACTCTTTCTGCTTGACGAATCCTGAGGATTCTTATTCGTTCCCTGAAGCTCATTTTAGTAGATTCTGAATGTCTTTTTATACTGAACTGATACCAGCCTCATTCGTCTCAGGCTGCCCTCTGGCAGGATACAGAACAAACCTGACTCCTCTTCAGCATGACAACCCTTCATAGCTCATAAATATTTTGTGTCCTTCAAGCCTTCGCCCTGCCACAACCTGAGTTTTTCAGCTGTAACTCTCATGCTGCTGTGTGTAGGTACATACCATCATGTTCACCCCTATCTGACACACTCCGGTTGATCAAGGTCTCTCTAAAATACGGTACCTAGAACTAAATGTCATATTCCAGATGTGGCTTGAGATTGGAGAAAAGCTGCTCCCATTAACCACACCATAGTTCTTCCTTTTCCCCCAAAATTGTGGTTTAATTTCCTTGCAGCCTTTCTTCTTCAAGTAAAGAACAAAAAAAAAAACAAAAAAGCAAAAGCAATCCAATTTACCTTAATATTTACTTCTCATTATTTGAATAATTTCTATGCCTATTTCCTAATGCTGTTTTTCTAATGTATTTCTAAATTTTATAAAGTGGACACTGTAATCAAATAACACTTTTAAGCTGATTAAAAATGGTGAGCCTCAATTTAAGTAAATCTTAAGTTTTTTTTCTTAATCAACTATTATACTGTAACTTTAGTAGATGTGTCTGGAAATTTGGGTATACATTTAATATTTGTCATGCAGGTTGTATGCTATGTTACAACAGTGGGATTTATTGTTTATTTTTACAATAAAAATTGTGTGTGTGTGTATGTGTTTCTGACCACAAAAGAAATGAAGTTTAACACAATATTAAATAACCCAAATTCTGGAATCAGATATACAGGAGTTGAGTAGTTGGGCAAATTTATTTAAACTCTTTAAACTTTAGTTTCTTCATGAGTAAAGTAAGGATATTAACCAATCTCTCAATAGGGTTATTGAAAAGATGTTATGTAATAATGAACATAAAAGACTTCGCACAGAGCCTGACATACAGAAAGCACTCAACAAATATAAACTATTTTTATTGTGGAAATATTTAGAACATACAGAAAGGAGAACAAAAGAAAAGTCACCTGTACTATCCAGCTTCTTCCAGAAATATTTAGAATATATTCCTCAACATTTTTCTATGCTTTTGCTACTCCTGAGAAAAATAAGTTTTGCAGAATAAATAAGGTTGGGGAGAATTAGCAGTGACATTTCTTATGCATTATGACAAGCACCAAAAGGACAAGAATATCAATACTGTGACAAACTTCACTTAGCGCTATAAGAAATACACTTATAAATTGTAATGCCATTGTTATTAGAAGTTGCTTAAAATCATACAAAATGGATAAGCTCTTCTGTTTTTTATAAAAGAAAATCAGAATTATTGATACAATGGATGTGGTTAAGGAAAGGTTCTCAGAGCATTCACACATATACACCGGTCTCTGACCAGGTAAATGTATATGTCAAGACCAAAGAGCCTCAGGGAAATTGTGGTTCTCAGAACATTCTGTGATCTTATATAACCAAAGTATAGATCTACCAAGTTTTGGTGAAGTAGTACTTTGAAACCAATAAATCTCACCAAAAGATCTAAATTCCAATGGTAATTGATTCAAATTTTACTTACCAAATATACTTATGGGATGTATCTTATTGATAAGTAGATTTGAACTTGCCTTAACTTGGTTTTTTTCTTTCTTTTTCCTAACATTTCGTTTCCATAATGTGACCTCTACTTTGGGGGGAAAGGGTCTATGGTATCCAAAGCAATACTATTTTTGGCTTCTCTGCTGCACCAGCGTGAGAGAGGGTCATCAGATATGGGATCGTACTTGGTCCCCAGGCCTGAGCCTCCACTTTCATTTCACACCCCTTCTCACTGCCTCCTCAACTGCTAATTATATCTGGCCGTTACCTGCAGGGCTGGATTCCTGCCAGAGTGGGCAACTCCCAATACCAGGACCCTGAGGCAGCCTTCACCAGCCCTTTCTCACCCCCCTGAACCACACCATTCCCAGGTAATAAAACTTCCAAACCTGTGCTTAAGCCAAGTCAGGCTCTTGCCCTATTCCACTCCTCAGACACAGGCTGGGCCCACATCTCAAAGGCAGAACACCCGCCAGACAGTCCTGGGAGCGGCCTCCTGAGGCTTGACTGGGTGCCAGGCCAGAAGAAAGTGGGGCCCGTGGGGCGCGGGGAGGGGAGCAGAGCTTGAGACACCCGCTGTGTTTTATGGCACAAGGATATCAGCACAGAGGCAGATGATGTGAGGCTGTTTGAAGATCAGCCTGTGACAGACCTTGAGGGTGTACTCTGTGAGTCACACCGACAGGTGCCTTATTATCGAAATGATGTCAGGGGTGGGAGTGGGGGTCTGGAATGTAACTTAAAAGGCAGTAATGAGACATTATCCATAAACATTAACTGCTTCAAGTGTCATGGCTCTAAAAAGGGAGGGCCAAAAGTGATTCCTTATGGAATCTCCGCTCTCCGCTTTCTGGCCACGAATGAGCAAATGTAAGTGATGTGTAAGCAGAATAAGTAAGTAAAAGTAGCAGGATGCCACTCCTTTCTGGAGCAAGCCACACATTTCTGAATCTACATTTCTCCCCTGCCCCATTAACCCATCAGAATTCCCCTTAGTATATAAACAGACCTTCCATATTGGTATCCTGTTAGTTCTTAAGGATATCTTACCTTTTGCTGTTATTCTGACCTAGGATAACAAGACAGTCTCTTCAATAAATGGAAAAAAGAAAAGCTAGATTTATTCCTTCCTTCCTTCCTTCCTTCCTTCCTTCCTTCCTTCCTTCCTTCCTTAAAATTATGTCTCAGAAGGCATTTTTTTTCTTTTTATTTATTTATTTTAGTAACGTATTACATGTATACACATATTTTCCCATTACTCCTTCCACTCCACTCCCATGCATGACCTACCACCCCAGTATCTTGCATCCATTGATTATGCTTATATGCATGAATATAAGTCCTTCGGTTGATCTCTTATCTACCCCACCTCTCCCTAATCTTCCCACTGTAATTTGACAATCTGTTTGATGCTTTACTGCCTCAGTATCTATCTTTTTGTTCATCAATTTACAACATTCTTTATTATCCATAAATGAGTGAAATCATGTGTTGTTGTTTTTTCCATTGACTGGCTTATTTCACTTAGCATAATGCTCTTTAGTTCCATCCAGGTTGCAGCAAATGGTAAGAATTCCTTCTTTTATATGACAGCATAGTATTCCATTCTATAGATGCACCATAGTTTTCTGATCCACTCATCTGCTGACAGGTACCCAGACTATTTCCAAATCTTAGCTATTGTAAATTGTGCTGCAATGAACATAGGGGTGCATATATCCTTTCTGATTGGTGTTTCTAGTTTCTTAGGATATATTCCTAGGAGTGGGATTACTGGGTCAAATGGGAGTTCCATTTTTAGGTTTTTGAGGAAAACTCCATACTGTTTTCCACAGTGGCTGCACCAGTCTGCATTCCCACCAGCAGTGCACGAGGGTCCCTTTTTCTCCACATCCTTGCCAACACTTGTCGTTTTTTGATTTGTTGATAATTGCCATTCTGACAGGTGTGAGATGGTACCACATTGTCATTTTGATTTGCATCTCTCAGATAACTAGTGACTTTGAGCAGGTTTTCATGTGTTTCTTCGCCTTCCTTCTGTCTTCTTTCAAAAAAATTGTATTTAGGTCCACTGCCCATTTCTTTATTGGATCATTTATGTTCCTTTTATTAAGTTGTATAAGTTGGCTGTAGATGTTGGAGATTAAACCTTTATCACTGATAACATTTGCAAATATGTTCTCCCATACAGTGGGCTTTCTTGTTGTATTGTTGATGATTTCTTTTGCTGTGCAAAGCTTTTTATTTTGATGGAGTCCCATTTGTTTATTTTCTCTTTAGCTTCCATTGCCCTAGGAGCAGTAGCAGTGAAGAAGTTCCTTCGGGATATGTCTAAGATTTTGCTGCCTATGTATTCCTCTATTATTTTTCTGGTTTCCTGTCTTATGTTTTTTTTTTTAATTTTTAAATTCCTTTTTTTAATTAAATCTTTATTATTCAGATTATTACATTTGTTTCTCTTTTCCCCCCCTCCATATCTCCCCTCCACCCAGCTCCCATCCCTCCTTCTACTCTTACTTCCCTCCTGTTTACTTCATCCATAGGTATATGATTTTTGTCCAGTCTCTCCCTGTACACCCCTCACCCCTTTCCCCCTGAGAATTATCAGTCCACTTCCTTTCTGTGCTCCTGATTCTATTATATTCACCAGTTTATTCAGTTCATCAAATTTTTAATTCACTTAATTTTTAGATTCACTTGTTGATAGATACGTATTTGTTGTTCATAATTTTTTGTCTTTTACCTTTTTCTTCTTCCTCTTCTTAAAGGAAAACCTTTCGCCATTTCATATAATACTGGTTTGGAGTTGATGAACTCCTTTAGCTTTTTCTTATCTGTGAAGCTCTTTATCTGCCCTTCAATTCTGAATGATAGCTTTGCTGGATAGAGTATTCTTGGTTGTAGGTTCTTGCTGTTCATCACGTTGAATATTTCTTGCCACTCCCATCTGGCCTGCATCGTTTCTGTTGAGAAATCAGCTGACAGTCATATGGGTGCTCCCTTGTAGGTAATGAACTGTTTTTCTCTTGCTGCTTTTAATATTTTCTCTCTTTTTATTTTTGCTTTTGGTATTTTAATTATGATGTGTCTTGATGTAGTCCTCTTTGGATTCCTTTTCTATGGGGTTCTGTGTGCTTCCTGGACTTGTAAGTCTATTTCTTTCACCAGATGTGGGAAGTTTTCAGTCATTATTTCTTTAAATAGGTTTTCAGGCCTGTATCCATTTTGAGTTTATTTTTGTGTATGGTGTAAGTTGTTGATCTAGTTTCATTTTTTTGCATGTATTTGTCCAATTTTCACATCACCATTTATTGAAGAGATTGTCTTGACTCCATTGTATGTTCATGTCTCCTTTGTTAAATGTTAATTGAGCATAGTGGTTTGGGTTGATATTTGGATTCTCTACTCTATTCCATTGGTCTATATGTATATTCTTGTGCCCGTACCAGGCAGTTTTGAGAACAGTGGCTTTATAACACAGCTTGAAATATGGTATTGAGATTCTACCTACTTTATTCTTCTTTCTCAGGATTGCTGTGGCTATTCAGGGTCTTTTTTTGTTCCAGATGAACCTTTGGAGAGATCTTTCTAGGTCTGTGAAATATGCCATTGGTATTTTAATGGAGAGTACATTCAATTTATAAATTGCTTTGGGTAGTATGGACATTTTAATGATGTTGATTCTCCCAATCCATGAACATGGTATGCTCTTCCATCTGTTTGTCTTACTCTATCTCTTTTTTCAGTGTCCTATAGTTTTCCACATATAGGTCTTTTACCTCCTTAGTTAAGTTTATTCCTAGTTATCTTTTTTTTTTTTGGTGCGATGGTAAATGGGGTTACTTTTTAATTCTCTCTTTCTGTAAGTTCACTATTAGTGTATATAAGTGCCATAGATTTCTTGGTTTTAATTTGTATCCTGCTACATTGCCAAATTCATTTATTAAGTCTTTTAATTTTTCGATGGAGTCTTTTGTTTTTTTTATATACGATATAAATAAGGACAGTTTACTTCTTCTTTTCCAGTTTGGATGCCTTTTATTTCTTCTTCTTGTCTAATTGCAATGGCTGATACTTCCAGTACTATGTCGAACAGGAATGCTTAGAGTGGGCATCCTTGTCTTGCTCTTGTTCTTAGAGAAAATGGTTTTAGTTTTTGCTCGTTGAGTATGATGTTAGCTGTGGGTTTATCATATATGGCTTTTATGATGTTGAGGTATGATCTTTCTATTCCCACCTTGTTGAGGATTTTTATCAAGAAAGGGTGTTGAATTTTTTCAAATGCTTTTTCTGCATCAATTGATATGACTATGTGATTTTTATCTCTCAATTTGTTTATGTGATGTATCACATTTGCGAATATTGTATTCAAGGCACTGAACCATCCTTGCATTCCTGGAATAAATCCTACTTGGTCATGGTGTATGATCTTTCTGATGTACTGCTGCATCCGGTTTGCTAGAATTTTGTTGAGGATTTTGGCATCTATGTTCATGAGGGATATTGGTCTGTAATTCTTTCATTGTGTTGTTTTTATCTGGTTTGGGTATTAGGGTGATGGTGACTTCATAGAAGGAGCTTGGAAGTGTTCCTTCTTCTAGAATTTTTGTGGAGTAGTCTGAGGAGGATAGGTTTTAATTATTCCTTTGATATTTGGCAAAACCACCCTGTGTAGCTCTCTGGTGCCGGGCTTTTGTTTGCTGGAAGCTTCAATTTCTTCCATAGTTATTGGCCTATTGAGATGTTAAGATTCTTCCTGATTGAGTTTTGAAAGGTTATATTTTTCTAGGAATATGTCCATTTCCTCCAGGTTGTCCAGTTTGTTGGAATAGAGTTGTTCCTAATATTTTTTAACAATCCTTTGTATTTCCACAGGGTCTGTTGTTATTTCACCTCTTTCATTTCTGAGTTTGTTTATTTAGGTCCTCTCTTTTTGCTTCTTGGTGAGCCTAGCTAGAGGTTCATCAATCTTGTTTATCCTTTCAAAGAACCAGCCCTTGGTTTTGTTCATCTTTTGTATTGTTTCTTTGGTCTCTATGTCATTTATCTTTGCTCTAATCTTTATTATTTCCTTTCTTCTCCTTACACTGGGCTTTTCTTGTTGCTCTCTTTAAAACTCTTTGATTTTTAAGGTTAGGAAATTTATTACTATTGTTTATTGTTTTTTGCAGTAGGCTTGTAGAGCTATGAACTTCCCTCTCAAGACTGTTTTCGCTGTGTCCCATAGATTTTGGATTGTTGTGTTTTCATTATCATTTGTTGCCAGGATGTTTTTTATTTCTTTCTTGATCTCTCTGGTTACCCAGTCATTGTAAAATAGCATGCTGTTTAGTCTCTATGTGTTTAATTTTTATGGATTGTTTTTATTGTTTTTGTTGTAGTTGATTTTCAGTTTTATGCCATTGTGATCTGAAAAGATGCTTGATATGATTTCTATTTTCTTGAATTTGGAGAGACTGTGACCTAACACATGGTCTATCTTTGAAAATGATCCATGTGCACTTGAGAAGAATGTATATTCTGTGGCTTTGAGGTGAAATGTCCTGAAGATGTCAATTAATTCCATCTAGTCCAGTAGTTCATTTAGGATTGATGTTTCTTTGCTGATGTTTTGTGTAGAGGATTTGTTCAATGGTGATAGTAGGGTATTAAAGTCTCCTACTATGATTGTATTACTGTCAATCTCTCCCTTGATATTTTCCAGGAGACTTTTTTTTATGTATTTGGGTGCTCCTGTATTGGGTGTGTATATGTTTACCAGAGTTATTTCTTCTTGTTGGATTGTTCCCTTTAGTATTATGAAGTGGCCTTCTTTATCTCTTGTTATGGCCTTCACTTTGAGATCTAATTTGTCAGATATAAATATTGCTACCCCAGTTATTTTTTTCTTTTCCATTTGCCTGAAAAACCATTTTCCATCCCTTCACCCTCAGTCTGTGTGCATCTTTTTTTCTGAGATGGGTTTCTTGTAGACAGCAGATATATGGGTCATATTTTCTTATCCAATCAGTTTCCCTCTGTTTTTTTATTGGAGCATTTAATCAATTTACATTTAAAGTTATTATTGATTGTTACTTATTTGTCACCATTTTTTATTCTTTACCCTTGTGTTCCTTCTTTGCTTCCTATTTCTTTTTTTTACAGCAGACCCTTTAGCATTTCTTGCATTGCTTGTTTGGTGGTAATAAATTCCCTTTGTCCTTTTTTGTATGTGAAGCTCCTGATTTCACCTTCAATCTCAATTGAAAACCTTGGTAGGTACAATAATCTTGGATTCAGTTCCTTCCTTTGCATAACTTTGCATATTTCATTCCATTCCCTTCTTGCCTGATAAGTTTCTGTTGAGAAATCAGTTGCTAATCTGATGGGGGGTTTTTGTAGGTAACTTTCTGTCTCTCTCTGGCCTCTTTTAAGAGTCTTACTTTGTTGGTGATGTTTGCCAATTTAATTATAATGTGCCTTGGCATCAGTCTTTTGGGATTCATTTTGCTTGGGACTCTGTGAGCTTCTTAGATTTGTGTGGGTTTTTTCTTCCCTATATAAGAGAAGTTTTCTGTCATTTCTTCAACAGGTTTTCTATTCCTTGATCAGTTTCCTCTCTTTTTGGAACCCTTATTATGCAGATGTTGTTTTGTTTTATGTTGTCCTAAAGTTCCCTTAGGCTCCTTTCCTGCTTTTTAATTTCTTTTTTCTAGAAGCTGCTTTACTTGGGCATTTTTTCCTACCTTGTCTTCTAGCTCACTGATGCGGGCCTCTCCTCCTTCTAGTCTTCTTTTGGTGCTTTCTATTGAGTTCTTTACAGCAGCAATTTCATTTTTGATTTGTTCTTGGTTCTTCATTTCCTCTTGGTTCTTACTCATATTGTCGAATTTGTCTTCCATTCTTTTCAGCCACCTATGACCATTTCTCTGAATTCTTTCTCTGGCAGGTTGCCTGCCTCATTTCCTTTACTTCCTTTTCTGGTGATGCCTGCTTTTCTTCCATATATGGGCTGTTTCTTTGTCTCTCCCTGGTCTCTCTTCTCCAGGTGTCTGGTTATGTAGTTCTCTCTCTCCTGCATTGATTTAAAGGCATTAAATACAGCATAACCAGGTACAAAGCACAAGGCACTGAACAAAAATGTATTTACCATATTAATATCCACAAATAAAGGTGACCACTAGAGAGAGAGAAATTAGGGGTAGAGAGAAAGAAGAAGAGAGAAAAGGCCAAAACCAGTTTGGCTCAGTGGATAGAGCATTGGGCTGTGGACTGAAAGGTCCCAGGTTCGATTCCAGTCAAGAGCATGTACCTTGGTCGCATGCACATCCCCAGTGGGGGGCGTGCAGGAAGCAACTGATTGATGTTTCTCTCTCATCACTGTTTCTAGCTCTCTATCCTTCTCTCTTCCTCTCTGTAAAGAATCAATAAAATATATTTTTTTAAAAAAAAAGAAGAGAGAAAAGAAGAAAAGAAAAAGAAAAGAAAGGAAAAGAAAGGAGTGTCAGGATGAAATTGAGATAACGGAGAAAAAAGAAAAATGAAATAAGAGAGAAAAGGACGAGAGTAAGAAATAGAAAGGGAACAAATTATTTATATGGGGAGAAAACTCCAATAGAACAGTCACTAATCCCAACAAAGGCCAGCAACAAATACCTGGAGATTAAAACAAACTACAAACAACAACTTATATCAACTGATGTGAGGGAAAGCAGAAGTAAAAAACAAAAACAAAAACAAAACAAATAAACAAAGCAAACAACCCCTCCCCCAAAAAACCCCCAAAATTATAAGCAAAACAATCTCACAAAAAGTATTAAAAAATCCATATAAACAACATTCAAGCAAAGAGTAACAAAAGGACAGAGAGAGAAACAATTTTTTGTATAGTGAAGACAGAGCGAAGAAAGGTGTGCATGGACTTGGAGCAGGGAATTGAAAATTAGATATATAAGTAGGATGAAATTTTAACAGGGGGTAAAAAGAAAGAATTGGGGACATCTAAAGTAGGAAAAAGGAAAGAGAAACAGGACAACAAAAGTGGAAGAGTTAGGAAGAGAGTGATGGAATAAAGGTAGAGTTGAGATAGCGTAAAATGATGGTAAAAGAAAGATGAAAACAGAATGTAGAACTGTAATCCCAAAGTAAAATAAAGAGAAAAGAAAATGATACTTTTTCCCCCCAAAGATAAAATAGTGGCAGTAATAATACTGATCAAAAATAAAAATATAATAATTAAAAAGGTAAAATCGTGTAAGAAAAAAAGAAAAAAAATAGTTTCTTAAGGAAAAAGATGAAAAAAATAAAAAATAAATAGAATGTACAGTAGTGAAGGTCATTCACTTCCTCTATTGTTCTGTTTGGCATGCCTGTTTTCCAGTTGGGATAGTATTGCAGTTCTCTGTGTTCCACCAGTGCTTAGTATTTAGTTTTCTAAGCCAGTCCTGGTTTTTAAGCAGGCAGTGTGTCTTAATCTCTTTATTCTTTTATTTGTGATTACACAAGAATCAATTTGTGAGTCAGCCCCAGGGTGGCAGTGTTTCTGGATTGACCTCCGAGACTATAGGTCCTTGCTACCCTGTGCTTAGATCCTGCTTTCCCTGTGGCAATAATTCAGGTTTGTGGGAGTGGACTGCCTCAGAGCTGGTTCTCCGATGGTCACTCCCCTCTCCGATCCCCAGATTTCAGAAAAACAACTTTCCCCTGCAGTCTCCCAGGGTGTCCCCAACTGGATGATCCTATGTTTTGGGCTTAGCAATCAGAAGCAAGGATCTGAAGAGAAAAGAGCACAAGTCTGCGCAGTCCTCCTTCCCCACTCTTGTACAAGCAGCCAGCACACTTTAATAACTCCCAGGCCGTCCTTCTGAGTCAGATCAAAATGGGTTGCTTTCTAGTGATCCCCTCTGTTAGCAGCTCTGAGGATCCCCCTTCCACATTCAAGGATCATGCCAGGCCCAACAGCCATGGATTTCTCTAGTGCAGATTTCCCCCAGTCCTCCAGCTCCCATAGTGCATGTGTTTCTCTGTCCTGTGGGATCAGAGACCTCACCTTATCCCAGGCGAAATCTGACCTTTCCGTATGCAGTGTAGAGCTCCTCTGAATCTGCGTGTTTATGCCAATTGGGGGCCGGTGTTCTGGGGCTCGCAGTTGTTTGGTGGGTGCTGCAGCTGTAGATTTTCAGGCTTCCGTAAACATCCACTTTCCCCTTCAAAATGGTGTGGTCTCTGCATTCGAGCTGGTGGCTCCAGGAGAAAAACCCAGCAGCAGTGAGGGCTGCCTGGTCAGGGGAGCCCCGTCCAGCAGTCCCCCACCTTCTCCTTGAGTATAGCTGTCCCTTAACTCACCAACAAACGCTCTTGGTGCCACCATCAGCTGTTCTCTCTGTCTGCTCAGGGACAAGGCTTGGGACACGTCTATCTATTCCATTGCCATTTTTTTTCTTTCTTTTTAAAAAATATATTTTTATTGATTTCAGAGAGGAAAGGACAGAGGGAGGGAGGGAGAGATAGAAATATCAATGATGAGAGAGGATTATTGATCAGCTGCCTTCTGTACACTTCCTACTGGGGATTGAGTCACAATCCGAGAGCTCCTGACTGGAATTGAACCCTGGACCTTTCAGTCCACAGAGTGGACACATAGCCACTGATCTAAACCAGCTAGATCCCTAACTCTTTCTTGAAGTATCAGAGATCTAGTGCACAAAATTCATGCAAGAGTAGGGTTACTAGGCCTGGCCGGTGATCAGGGCTGATCTATTGTGTGACCAGTAGAGCAATTGGGTCTCCCGTTCACACTTGCCTTGGCCTAACACTGCCTGCTTGTTGGTCCTGTCCCCTGTTGCCGCTGCTGGTCTCCATCTTTGGGCCAACTGGTGGTTGATTAGGGCCCCCACTCACACCTGCCTTGTGCCTGGTGCTGCCCACTCACTGATGGCTCATCCAGTTACCCCACAGATGGCTGATCAGCAGGGCAATTTTCCCCCTATTCACACTTGCCTTGGCCTGGTACCACCTGCTCACCTATTCTACCATCCTGCTGTGGTCCTGCTCTCATCAGGGCCAACAGTGCCTCCATTGCTGCCCCCTGCCAGCACTACATCTCCGAAGCCCACCATGTTCTGCACTGCCCCCTGGTGGTCAGAACACATCATAGAGAGCAGTTGAACTCCAGATGGACCACCTGCCCAAGGGGACAATTTGTATATTAGGCTTTTATTATATAGGATAAAAGGTAACTAAGAAGCCCATGTAACTTACTAGGGTAAGGTCAGTGTTAACAAAGAATTTTTTATGGTTACATAACTTAAATACTTCAGCTTACATTTTCTAAATAATTCACCTATACTTCTTATCTGTTGTTAAACTAAAGATTCTGAGATTTTATTAACTAAATCATTTCTGCTGCCAGGTAATAGCCACTTCTGAATAGGTGATGTAAATGTGGATAAATGTTATGCAAATGCTAGCTACCACGTTGTGTACACTTCTGCCACAGTGGAAATTGGCAAAAAGTCAAATCTACCAAGTATGGATTTTAGATTTATAAAATTAGCTGAAAATTAAGTTCAAGCTGTAGAGCAGTGGTTCTCAACCTTTCTAATGCCGCAACCCTTTAATATAGCTCCTCATGTGGTGGTGACCCCCACCCATAAAATTATTTTCGTTGCTACTTCATCACTGTAATTTTGCTACTGTTATGAACTGTAATGTAAATATCTGATATGCAGGTGCTGTTACTCAAAGTAGAAAGGGGTTCTGGAAACAGTTACACAGAAAAGCAAGAGTGAGAAATTAGTCTCACTTTGATGAATTGCCTCTCTTTCCCCACCATTCCCACAACTGCTTATCTTGTAATTCTGGTGTAGCAGCCACTTGACACATACCACCCACCTGATAATAGGGATGAGCCAGTGGTAGAGATGTGACCCCAGTAGGGCCAACCCAAACCTTTCCTTATGGTTTTTAATATAGCATCGGGCAGGGATATTTCTCTTTTTCCTTTGGAATTCTAACCATAAGGATGTAACCCCAGAGCTGCTAGGCCTCGTATCCCCTAACATATGAAGGAGCTGATGAGCAAGAGGCCAGGCCTGAGGCAGAAGCCAAGTTCTCACTCTTGCTTTTCTGATATGCAGGATGTATTTTCATTGTTACAAATTGAACATAATTAAAGCATAGTGATTAATCACAAAAACAATACGTAATTATATATTGTGAAATATTTATTTCTAATTACAAATAAATGAAATTTTGTCTTGAATCGTGGTGTAGCATGGGCAACAGTCTTCATATAACAACAGTAAACTACATTGCTACACTTTGCTACACCGAGGAGCGGTCTGTTGGTTCCTAAGACCATGGGAAATATGTGTTTTCTGATGGTCTTAGACGACCCCTGTGAAAGGGTCGTTCGACCCCCAAAGGGGTTGTGACCCACAGGTTGAGAACCACTGCTGTAGAGGATCACTGCCAGCAGCCCTTGACCTATGAAGCGGGCATCTGTTGTTTGTGGCCTTGGACAGATCATTAGACCTCTCTGCACACTTAGAAGATGGAACTAGATACTTACTACTGACCCTTGCATTTCAAACCTTCATGATTCTATGGTTCACAGCAAGGTCATAGACTAAGTTCTCACTCTTGCTTTTCTGTGTAACTGTTTCCAGAACCCCTTTCTACTTTGAGTAACAGCACCTGCCCCCACTCTTGCTTTGATGAATTGCCTCTCTTTCCCCACCATTCCCACAACTGCTTGTCTTGTAATTCTGGTGTAGCAGCCACTTGACACACACCACCCACCTGATAATAGGGATGAGCCAGTGGTAGAGATGTGACTCCAGTAGGGCCAACCCAAACCTTTCCTTATGGTTTTTAATATAGCATTGGGCAGGGATATTTCTCTTTTTCCTTTGGAATTCTAACCATAAGGATGTAACCCCAGAGCTGCCAGGCCTCGTATCCCCTAACATATGAAAGAGCTGATGAGCAAGAGGCCAGGCCTGAGGCAGAAGCCAAGATGAGAGAAGCGGAGTTAAATATTTTACCCTTTGTTCTTTCTGTGTGGTCTACAATAATAATCTGTATTGATTATTGATTCATGTTGATATTTATTGCTGTTTGCTGACAATTACCTAAAAGAGAAGTTGGAGTGCTTCACTGGGCTGGAAAAAGTTTAAATCAGGAAATAGGTCTAATTAAGCAATTTTATTCTATATATATGCTAAATGGCCATATTATTACGATTTCTGAACGCATAATAATCTGGCCATTCAATATGTGTGTGTGTGTGTGTGTGTGTGTGTGTGTGTGTGTGTGTGTGTGTGTATTAGAGAAACGGAGAAGAAAACAGGTTCCTGATGGTTTCCAAGTCCCTGGATTTGGATGACATTGAGGTCAGCTCTGTAGTTACCATCATGTGACTTGGTTATAGGAATCTATAATGACTACTTCTTGGCTTAAGTGGTCATTATAAATTTGAAACCTCTGTCACTTACAATCAAAAGAACCCTTAGCAATACAATTTTCTACCTTTCTCCAAATGCCAACATTCTATATTCCAAGTTAATTAAATTTAGTGAAAATAGTGTTTACAACTCTGACAGCTCACTAGTCACCATTTACTTACATACATGCTATAAAACACCATAATTTCAACAGATGAGCATTGGGATTTAAGAGATGTATACCTTTAATCATGAACCAAAGAAATTCCTTCCTCCATAAAAATATCTGAGACTTTTATTCAGCATCCTGATTATTTAAAAAAAAAAGAAATCGAACAAGAAAATGTCAACATATTAAGTCACTGCATAGAACTTCTGTAATGAAATTCAGGGGTGGGAAAGGTCCTCTGTTGTGTAGGATTTGACTCTAGATCAAGTGGTAATAGGACCTTCTCTGGGTGGTAAATGCAGTAGAGCAGGGAGAGGAGGGAGAAGCAACAATCAGATACTGCTGATCAACCCTGGAGAGATCCCTGGGCAGGGCATTCTATGTGAACACCCAGATCTAGCCCAGCACAGCCTCATCTCCCTGAAACTGGAGATGCATGTTTTGGGGGAGTAGTTCAGCACCTCTAGCAAGTACAGTCATGCACTGCATAAGTTGTTTTGGTCAACATCCAAACCACATATACAACAATAGTCCTCTAAGATTATCATGGAACTGAAAATTTCCTAGTGACGTTGTAACCATCCTAACATCAAAGTGCAGCAGTGCATTATTCACATGTTCATGGTGATACTGGTGAAGACAAACCTACTGCCCTGCCAGTCATATGAAAGTATAGCACTTACAATCATGTGCAGTACATAATCGATAAGGATAATAAACAACTATGTGGCTGGTTTTTATATTTACTATAGGCTGTTCTGCTTTTTTATCATTGCTTCTACTTATAAAAAATGCTGTAAAAAAGCCTGCCATATTATGCTGGCAAAAAGCCTCATAATCTTGTGCTTACTGCATTTGTTCATTGCATCATTTCCTCTTGATTTAATCTCAAGTTGTTTTGTTCACCAGGAGTCCTAAGCCTACAAAATCCACTGCTAAAGTTGCCAGTAAGAAGATACATCAAGTGATTGACCTGGAAACAAAATTAAAGACTATGAAAAGGGAAAATTAGTGATGGCTCTTTCTTGCCAGTCAGGCATGTCTCATTCCACCACAGCTAAGATCTTGAAGAACAAGAATAAAGTGATGGAAGCTGTTAAAGAATCTGCTTCATTGAAGGCAATAGACTAACAAAAATTTGAGAAAGGCCTATGTCAGACAGAGAGAACAGTCTAATGGCCTGGATTGAAGACCAGACTCAGGAGCATACCCTTTTGAGAACCACCAACTCACAGCCAAAACAAAAAGTCCACCATGTTGAAATAAAAGATTGGATCCAAGTATGATATTGCATTTACTGCTAACTCTGGATGGTTTAATGACCCAAGAATTGTTACTCATGACATGATGTAATGTGAGTAGTAAGTCTGGGAGTGCTGATGAGAAGGCATCTGAAGAATTTTTGGAAACTGTAGATAAGCTGTTTGTGGAGGAATATTACTTGACAGAGCAAAAGGTTTTTATTAATAAAGAAGAATGTTCATGGTGCAGTATCTGCTTACAAGCAAATCTATGATGAAAAGAAGAAACAAACCAAGCAAAGTCACTGGATAGAATTTCTGGAATATATTTCTGAAAAGAGTAACACCTCCTCAACAAGAGCCTCAGGTGGGTCCTCCAGGAGGTATTCCAGAAGAAGACGTTATTAAGAAGACAGGACAGCTCCATGTGTGTTATTAAGACCTTCTAGTGGGACAAGATGTCAAGGTGGATAGTAACAGCAATGAACCTGACCCTGTGTAGGCCTAAATGATTGTGTGTGTGTGTCCTTGTGTCTCATTTTGTTGTTGTTGTTGTTTAATATGTTTTTATTTTATTTTATTGAATTCAAAGAGATGAAGAGGAAGAGAGATATAGAAACATCAAGGATGAGAGATAATCATTGATCGGCTGCCTCCTGCAAGCCCTTTACTGGAAATCCACCCTGAAACCAGGGCATGTGCCCTGACTGGCGATCAAATTGGTTCATGGGTCAATGCTCAACCAGTGAGCCACACTGACCAGATAATGTGTCCCAGTTTTTAACAAAAGAGTTTTAAGAGTAAAAAAAAATTTTAATTTTAAAAATAGAAAAAGCTTATAGAATAAGGACATAAAATATTTTTATAATTGTACAATGTATTTGTCTTTTAAGCTGCTTTTATTACAAGAGTTAAAAAGTTTTTAAAATTTAAAAAGTTTATAAAATCAGAAAATTAGAGTAAGCTAAGGTTAATTTATTACTGAATAAAGAAAAAGAAAAAAAATTTAAACGCATTTTGTGTAGCCCAAGTGAATGATGCTTATAAAGTCAACAGCAGTGAACAGTGATGGGCTAGACCTTCACAGTCACTCACCACTCAATCACTGACTCACCCAGAGCAACTTGCAGTCCTACAAGTTCCATTCAATATAAGTGTCCTACACAAGTGAACCATCCTTTATCTTTTATACTGTATTTTTTTGTACCTTTTCTCTGTTTTGTTATGTTTAGACACACAAATATCATTGTGTTACAATTGCCTGTAGTACTCAGAATAGTAACATGTTGTACAGGTTTGTAGCCTGGGGACAATAGACTGTACCATGGAGCCTGGGTGTGTAGCAGGCTACATCATCTAGGTTTTGTAAGTGTATGCTATGATATTTGCACAATGATGAAATCACCTAACAAGGCATTTCTTAGTCATTACACAATGCAAGTCTGTATAGAGAATATATAGGAACGCTTAGTCTAACATCAAGAGAAGAAAACCACATACAAAACTCCAATCTATGGCCCAAAGGTAGGCTGGAAAAAGCGACCTTTCTGCCTCCCCAGTAAGAACAACTCTAGAAAACCCAAAGGAAACCACCAAGCTTGTGTGTGGTACATAGCAGAACTTGTGAAAGACACAAAAGCCCCTGAGTGGCTGAGAGCATAGACCAACTCTATACAGATGGGGGGAGATAGCTTCTGAGAGAGAAAACCAACTAGAGCTACTCTGCACCACAGATATTCAAAGATAAACAAGGTTGTTTTCCATTTTAAGTACAACTTATTTGCTTTATACACTGCAAAATGACATGTATAAAACCCATGGCTTCAAATGCTTATTTCCTCATACATTTCCCCGTGTTAGTCTCATAGTTAGGAATTGAATCATACAAGTATAATTTTCACTGTAACATACTAATAATCTTTTAGGAATTTAACACAGCCACAAAGGATTGTATGGTAAGTTACTATAAGCATCACAGTTGGAGTTATTGTAAATTCAACTCTGACTGGTTTATAGGATTGAACACTCCATATATATTATTTGTGTCTTATTCTTTTCTCCATTGCCTTAAATATTTGCAAAGTTACATATTGGTCAATGGGGTACCGTTGAAATGATCTGGCCTAATCTCCTTGTCTTTTAAAAAAAATTAATGGAATTTATTGGGGTGGAATTAGTTATAAAATTATATAGGTCTCAGGTTTACAATTCTATAATACATTATCTGTGTATTGTATTGCGTGTTCACCACCCAAAGTTAAGTCTCCTTACCTTCTTGTCTTTTGAAGGCTAGGACACTAAGGCTCAAATATTATGATATAACTTGCTCAGGGTCACCCAGGTTGCTAATGGCAGGGCCTAAGTTAGAAGCCAAGTCTCTGGAATAAGAGGTTCTGACTCAAGACACAGCTTCATGAGCTGCTCTATGGAAGACAGGCATCATGACAGGAGAGTTTACAAGAGGAAGTAAAGGGGACAAGCACACCAGCTCAAGTTTTGAGTGAGCAGGTCAAAACTATGATAAGATGAAAACAAATGATGTTCACTCAAGTGAACATGACTAAGGATATTGATAGCAGTTAAACTTTTCATAATATCTATTATCTATAAGGTGTGAAAAGACTGAAAAACTAGTATAATTAACTCAAATGTGCATATGAGGAACCTGAGGCACCTTGTGGAATTATAAACCTTCCCAAAGTTATACAGAGGAACAAGAGTCAAACTTAGCCTATCTATGACTTTGCTGTGAGCCATGGGTGATGGAGATTTAAAACATGAGTCCATAGTAATTGTTTGGTTCTACCCTCTGTGTGGAAACCAAGGTGCAGACAGATTTAATGATCTACCCAAGGTCACTAAGCTAGATAGTAAGTGACCTAAAGTAAAATCTAGGCCCCCAGAATCCCAGTGCTGGGCTTTTTTTTTTCTTTGTTTACTAGTACATGGCCTGGATATGTCCTGCTCAGGCAAATGTGAAGAGCCTCTGAAGGGACTTGCTACTAAAACTTTCTAGCTTTCTGGCTGCAAGGTCATGCTTCTTTCCTCATTCTCCCCCAAGGGATGATCAGCTCGACAAAATGACCTGTCCTTCCTGGCTCTGAAAATCCAATATGATACCCAGAGTGAGAATAACACACTGATTAAGGAAGCTGCCCAACAGTGGCATCTCCCAGACTCCTCAGCTGTATGCATTGTCTCAGAGGTTGCTAGTCACCAAACTAGTGGTCCAGCAGTAGCCAAAATGCCTGGCAGCAGACAATGGACTGGACTTATTAGTTCCATTAGATGCTTAATGGTATCTTCTTCTTCAATTTGAAAACACTTAGGATTGTACCTCTTGCAGGACATCTCTAAGCAAAGAACACCATCTTATTTTTCCTTTAAATATTATCTTGGGAAACCAGAAGAGATGGCAACTCTGCTTCAGTTGAAAAGTCTGCTCCACATCAAAGCCACCCTTTCTTTTCACCAGACCCACAGAACTCTTAATTCCCAAACCTTCTAAGTTCTCCAAACGCCAGCAGTGTTTACATTTTTGTCCAGCCTACACGTCTTTTTCCTGCTTAAGAACCATATGCTCTATCACTTTAGTCATGTGGTTAACACACCCTGCTTCCTTCCTTTCCTCTGGCTCTTCTGGCCTCTGACTCAGTTACACCCATCCTGGCTTACCAGGCTACAGTAGGGAACATTTAAAAAATGTCAGTTCTTGCCAGTGCCCTCTGACATGGTTCCCTTGTTCCGGACTAAAAATACTCCAGCCACTCAGTCACTCAAGAGGCACCAGGGTTCCTCACTGCTGATGCCTTTGTGCCAAGTACTTTAATAAATGTTCTCTGATGGTGGTCAAGGTAGACTTTGTCCCCAGTGAACAAGTGTCAGAAAGTAAGGTGGTGATGATTGGGTTTGACAAGAAGGCAAAAAAACCAAAAAGGTTGTCATTCATGTCTAGCTTCAAAGTAAAGATAGAAATGCTGGTCTATCTAATGACACTGGGTGGGAAAAATTCAATAGTATTCATTGGGGTAGAAAAGCCATTAATAGTCTCCTTCTCAGATCCTATTAAAATATGAGGGAGTGAATTTTCCAGAGAAATCTTTATTCTTTCATTGGGAAAAACAAAACAGACCAAAAAATCAAGTCATGCCATCTTAGGTTGTGGCTGAACTCAATTCAGTCATTCAATAAATACTTATTGACTATGAACCATGGCTGGGGACTATGCTAAGTTCAGGAGATAGTAAGTAGAACATATATGGTACCTACCCCAAGGACTTACAGCCCAGTAGGAGACTGAATTGGATGCCCTCCTCACCCAACTAGGTCTACTTGGTCAGTTGACACTTTGGTAAATTAAATATCTATGGGGTACCAAGTATTACATAGTATATAGACTGTTTTTGAGACATTTAGTAAGTAAGAAGCCCTATTAAATCTGAAACCTGCAAAACTTTCTACCATTGGGTAGGCTGCCTCGCCAGCAGAGGGCACCATTATGCACTTGACCAGAGGTATAATCCACAGCCTTGTGGGTGCTCTCTAGGAATGGGGTGGGCTAAAGGAGACTTCTCCCCTGCTTGTGAGCTAAAGAGCACTCCAAGAGGGCCCTGTACTCTATGTTATGTACATAAATACCCTGTCAAGTAGGTTTTGTTGTTTCTGGTTTATGGAGAAACTGAAATTCAGGGACTAAAATTATTTGTTCAAGGTCAAGAGCTAATATTGGGCTTGAGTTTAGATCTATTGATTCAAAAGGTCTTGCTTTTCTCACTCAGGACACACTATTTCTCAAAGCATAGATATTAAGGTCTACAATGCAATAAGTTAAGACAAAAGTTGTCAAAGTTATCATTTGTATAATAGAGGAGCTGTCCTTTTATAAATAAGCTGTTTGACTGTTAGTTAGATCCTTAAGGTTGGGGGTTCCTTCAAATCTCCTTTACTTACCTGGGGGTCTCTACAGAAAATCTCAGGCTTTTGGGATATATATATATATATATATATATATATATATATATATATATATCAGTTTCTAAAGATATATTTCACATGTGGATCTATTTCATTTTTTGTCTCATTCTAGACCACAATAAAAACACCAACACAAAACATGAATAAGAGGGAAATGTAGGATCATTCACTGGGGAAATGTTATTTAGAAATCATGTCCCTGAGCTCCACTTGCTCTGTCTCTCTGATCCAGTTTATCCCCAGTTCTCAAGACAATGTAATAGTTTGTCATACCCTGAAGGGGAACCAAAAAAACCCAAAAACTGTACTTCAAAGCACAGCACAGAAACGCCTTACTAACTTAAAAGAAATGATCAAGCAATTTAATATGAAAATGAGTCAAACTTATTAAAAAACAAACATAATTGGAGGCCTATTGAATGAAGCAAAAGAAATAATTAAGGTTTTTTTAAGCAGATTGTTTTGGAAGAAAATTAGGCTTTTCTAAGAAACCTTATGCTTGTTGAATGTGGTTGCAACATGGCGTGGAAATGTAAAATTCACAGCCTCCTTCTCCAAATTGTGAATGTCTAATGGACTCCAAATCTCTAGAAAATTTGTTTACTAACTCTGTGATGTTGTTTGGCTATTTACAACATCAGCATGAATATATTATTTTTGAAGTATAGATCCTCATAAGATTGTAAGAATTTATAGCACAAATGGAATCATCCTTCCATGACAAAAATAGTGACCAGGAGACATCAGTGAAAAGAATGTGTGTTTATGTCAATGTCCATTGGAACTCACATAAAATAGGTCACTAATGGGCACATAATCCAGAAAATCATCATGGCATAAGGTCAATTTTGGAAGGAGCTAAGCTGAGAGGCATGGGAAAGAGGTATGTATTATATCGAGTTTGAGCTGTGAGCTGAGCTGCAGAAGGCATACAAAGCCTGTGTTGGAAGGGTAGGCTTCTATAAAAGGGGAGCAATGAGGAGGGGATATAGACCAATATGAAAAGTAGGAGTGAGAGGGTTTGGGAAAACCCTCCATATTAACTAGGGTAATGTTACATTATTATTGACTTAAGAGCATAAATCTTACATACTCATTTTTGAGTTAAGGGCCTCCCTCCAATTCATGGCTTGTTAAACTGATATCAGTGTTGGAGTCTCCACGAATACTTGCCCACATGGGAAGGAGTAGAATTGCAGCTGGCATTGGGCACATTTCACAGAAATACTGACAACCTAATGAAGTGCAGACAGATAGACCCACCAGGAGCTAGGGAAAAACACCTAGCTAGAACGGTAATGTGCCCCAATTAAACAGAGTTACTAGTCCAATTAAGCAACTGTCATGGCCACTGAGTTTGCTTGGTGATGGCTTAATGAAGTGTGTTTGCTGATTTAGTGCACCATAGTGGTTATTAATAATCCTCAACTCTGGGAGTTACCATTTGCATGGATCCTTGAAAGAATGGTGATGATGCTGGAAGTGAAAAAGATATCACCCTCAAGGGGAAACACTTGGATGGCCAAAATAGGTCTTGTTGAAACTGCTAATTCAGCTGCCTAAGCTTTTCTTGGAATTCTGGGCCATTCCTTCTCTCTGGCCGGCTTGTCTTGTGATCTAACCAACTCTCAGGGGCTCTTTGGTCAAGCACTTTGGCCCTGTTTCCTCCTTTTGCTTGGCTGGCAACTCTCACATGGACTTCAATGGCAAAAAGCTGTCAACAGTTCATAAAAGGATCAAACACCTTAAGACATTGTATACAAGTCCCAGGGATGTTTTTAAATACACTTCCTCTCCTAGTTCCTCATAGATAACCTTTGGCAGGCAGTGAAATAATTTGGAGGGTGGATAGCCAGTCATGATCTGGGGGGAATTTTTCCATCCACTAGTTGTCATGATACAGGGTTTGGTTGGGGAGACATTTCATCAATGGTACCTCGTGATATTCCTGGTAGCAATCTTCCTCTTTTTAGGGAACAGAGGCCAAGGAAAGGTTTTTCAAAGGAGGCCAATTGTAAAAGCCTGGGCACACTTTCATATATGCCATCACAGCTCTTAACTGTTCCTTCCCAAAGAAAAGAAAAGGAAAAAAAAAAACACCAACAAAACAAACCAGCTTTCCACGAAGCCTGCTCCTTTTGTGCCAATCTAGTTCCCAGCAAACTGAGCTTCCAAATGAAGTAGAGGTTGCAGGGTTGTTATTTTTTAAATCTCTAACTCTGAGGGTTATTATTTTTTAAATCTCTAACTCCAACAACATGTTGTTGGAGTGCTTAAGGGGGACTCAGAAAATAAAGAAACAGGGTATTTTGCTGGTCTCATATCCATGGCTAGGGGGGCCTCCTTGCTTTCTGGAGCAGAAGTCAGTGAATGGATGGATGATCTGGCAAGGGCAAGGCCAAACTGACATATCCATTATTCAGAGAATCACAATCTCTGGTCAGGCCTCGGAGAAACTTTTCCTAAGGCCTTTTTTGCAACCCTGCAGCTTTTCCGCATTAGGGTTTTTCCTGTGAACCACAAAACAGAAACTGATTTGAGTGACTATTTTCTCAGTTCTCCCAAGGATAGCAAAAAACTAGTGTCATTCTGGAAGATGCACAGAAAAGAAGTTAACTCAATCTATATAGTGGATCACTTACAACAGTTGTAGTTTAACTACATCTCTGAATTGGTTGATGAAGGCTGTTAGAGAAACACCACACCTGAAGGCCGAGGCTGCAGCCAAAAGGCATCAATAGACATAACTTGCTTCTCCGAGCAGCATGTATGAGTCCGTGGTGTAAAAATAAATGCATGGACTTGACATTTAACTTTCACATAGTCACAAAGCTTAGAGAAAATTCTTTCAGATGGATCTAAGAAAAGTTCCAAAAGTGTTTTAAAAGTTCAGAAGGGAGGCTCACAACAAAAAGAAACGGAATCTCTCCACTTTAGATTCAAACGACCAAGACAGGCACATTTCCCACAATATTAATTCATCCATTTTTCCTTCTTTCAACAATAAACAAAAAATACCTTGTTGTGCACTATCTGGGCAATGGGCATTTGAGTCCCATTAAGTGTTTCAGTTATAAATTAGACACTGTCTGCTGTCCAGGAGGCATATTCAGAGCAGAGAGGAAGGCAGGCCTGTAGGATAGCTCTGGGATGCGAGAGACATTAAAGAAATCAAATCTTCATGAGTTGGTAATTAGTTGTATTTATAGGTTGAAGGAAGGGGCTAATTTCATTGGTTGGCTTTTCTAGACTTTATGGAAACTACATGAGGTAGGATTGAGTTGCTGTGGTTGTGGGTGGTGGGGGAAACAGAGACAAAGCACTTAGTGTTGGAAGAATCTGAGGATCCAGCAAGGTATCCAGACAAAGGTGTACCGTGCAAAGCTGGGCACAAGTCTGGATTTCAGGAGAGAGAGCTCACCTGGAGATGCAGATCTGAGAGTCATTAAAGGTTTTAGAATATCTTTTTCTCATTCATAGAGGATGTGTTTAATGAGGAGAGGAAAGTTCTTTATTTTTAATAGCTTGAGGAGTAAAAGATATATTTTTGGTAATACAGCCTCTGTCCTGTATATTCAAAAGGTGATATAAATGCAGCCATTGGCAAAACTCTTGGCCTTGATGTGAACCTAAGGAAATCTTTGCAAGCTTGCTGCTTTAAGCACCAAATTCAACTGGTTTAACATTGTTCTCTCAGACACAATTCCTTTTTTCCCTTTCAAATACTATAAGTCTCTAGTTTTCCCTAAGCACTTGACTTCCCTGAGAGAGATCAAAAACCCATCTGTGCTTCAATATGTCTTCTTTGGAAATCTGTTTGATTATGCTGCTCATTGTAGAAGAGGATTAAGTAGGAATATTAACTAACAGATTTTAATATAATTAGTATCCAAGCTATGCCATATTTCTCATAGCTTAATATATGTGTGTGTGTGTGTGAATATATATATCCTATGTAATAAAAAGCTAATATGCAAATTGTCCCTCGGGAGTTCTACCAACCGAGAGTTCAACCACTCACTATGATGTGCACTTACCACCAGGGGGCAGTGTGGAATGAAGGAAGGCCCCAGCCAGCAGCCAGCAGCAGGAGGAAGGGAGGCCCTGATCAGTCCTGATCACCAGCCAGGCCTAGGGACCCTACCTGTGCATGAATTTCGTGCACTGGGCCTCTACTATATATACATATTCTTATGGCAAAAGAGACATCTGTGATGATATGATATCCTAAACACTGACCTGACTAGAAACTATTATGTATAAAAAATTATATATGACAATATTTAAATATTGCATTTACTAAAAACAATCAATAAAGTTATATAATTTGAAAGTGAAATTTAGCAAAAGTGAAAATGAGAAATCATAATATAACTACTTTCACCTAAATAAAAAATTATTAGTGATAATATTAAAAATTATATGTAGTGATCTTTTAATACAGAAAAATCAATGTCATGTTGATTAAAATAGCAATTATTTCTAAATAAAATAAAATCATTAACTCCAATATCTTCATAAATGTACTACATCTCAGAAATGCTGGGCTCCCTAGTGCTGAGCTGGAACCCACTATGGTGCTGTCCATGGCAGAGAAGAGGAAGCTGAGTTTTTAAGTTTCATGGTTAAGAAGGTGGGCTCAGGAGTCAGACTGACTAGTTGGATTCAGATCTTGGGAAAATTACTTAACTTCTCCAAGTCTCTATTTTCTCATCTGCAAAATGAGAATAACATTTTGGTTAGGCCCATATAAAGAGCAAATGAGACAACATAAAGTCTGGCATGTAGTAAATATTCAATAAATATCATGAGGCTGTGATGATGATAATGACTGAGTTGGGTTTTGAATTAAAGATGTGAATCAAAATCATACCTTTTTAAAACAGGATCTTAAGCAACACTGTAAGAGACAGTGTTTTTGCAGTAAGACACAGATGGAAAGTCAGGGCTAGTGTATATGGCTGCACAGTCTGTGTGCTGAACAATTCCAGGGTCTCTGCTCACACAGAAGGTAACATGCACAGGGCCTGTTGAATTGATGCCGGTACTAGAATGTCTCTTTTCTTCCCTCCTTGAATTAAAAACAAAAAAAGTTGCTTTTTACTCATTTAATCTCAGAACTCCTAACCCATATGAAATTCTTTATTTCTGTTTCTTTACCTAAATCAGGAATCCAAATGAATGCCTCCAGGACCAGGCAGTTAAAGAAACATGTGAACTGAGGTTACTGTAGACAAAACAGAAAAGATGCCTGGTCTAAAGGTATCACATGGTTTTGAAACACTGCATAGCACAAATAAAACACATCTGGAGGCTAAGCAATCTAACCAAGTGTGCTTGAGTCACTTCATCTGTTTTCTTAATGCAGACAAGTGAAAGATGGGACCTTTCTCTCACTGTGACTCAGGAATGATAGCCATGAGACTCAGGCTTCTCAGTCTACCCCCAGACAATATTATCTCCTGAATCAGACTATAGATGCTGGTCTGAAAAAGAACAGCCTGACTCCCAGGAGTGGCTCATTTCCCTGCTCCCACTGTTCTCTTTCATGGTCTTCTATTTATTTGACTATAGTTTTTTAAGCTACTTAATACTTTTTTGTTGTAAAGTACATCATTTGAAAAATACAGAAAAGAAGAAAGGAGAAATGTCACCTATAGTCATATCTCTGAGTACACACACACAATTTTGGTTTTCTTCTGGTATGCACTCACATTCTTTATAATAAAAGCCTAATATGCTAAGTGTCCGATTGTCCAGTGACCGGTTGACTGTTCAGCCAATCAAAGTATAATATGCTAATGACATGTGAAGGCAGCTCAACTGCTCACTATGATGTGCACTGACCACCAGGGGGCAGAAACTAAACAGCAGCTTAGGCTTGCTGATGGGGTCCAGCTGATCAGGACTGAAGAGATGGTCTGGACACACCCTGGAGCCCTCCTGTGGTCCCTTCCTGGATGATCGTGCACCATTGGAGTCCCTCTTGCACCTGGCTTGCACCCTCTTGCAATCTGGGACCCCCTCAGGGGATGTTAGAGAGCCAGTTTTAGCCTGATCACACAGGCCACTCACCTTGGGAGGGTGCCAGATGCAGGGTTCATGGCTGGGAAGTGCTGCTGTGGCAGCATGAGCCTTTCCTGATCTGGACAGATTGAGTGCAAACCTGTGGCAGGTGCAGTGGGACCAAGATGAGCAGGAGCAGCAGGTGGCATTGGACTGTGGATTTCAGCCTGATCCCTGAAGGTTACCCAGAGGAGCATCACCCATGTACAAATTCATGCACCGGACCTCTGGTATTAATTATATGAAGTAGGGATCATATCATTCTGCACATGCTCTTTTATAGTATTCTAGAGGCCCAGTGCATGAATTCCGGACACAGGGGTGAGGTCTCTCAGCCCAGCCTGCACCCTCTCACAATCTGGGACCCCTCAGGGAATGTTTGACTGCCAGTTTAGGTGCAACCCTGCAGGGCCTAAAATGGCAGTCGGACATCTCTCTCGCAATCTGGGACTGCTGGCACCTACTGCTCACCTGCCTGATTGACCCTAACCATCCTGCAATCATATTGCAGACTCATCACCCCTAACCACTTGCCTGCCTGCCTGATCACCTGTAACCACTCTGCTTGCTTGATTGCCTCTAACTGACTCTACCTCAACCTCCATTGCCACGGCTTTATCTGGAAGGATGTCCGGAATGACATCCGGAAAGTCGTTCAGCTGTCTGGTCTAATTAACATATTATACTTTTATTATTATAGACTAGAGGCCCAATGAATGAAATTCATGCAAGAGTAGGCTTTCCTTCCCCCAGCTGCTGGCACCCAGGACCTGGGCTTCCCTTGCAGAGGGAGGCCCCATTCACTCGCTGTAGCCTGCTGGTCAGTGGCCTGAGCCTCCCTCTGAGGGGCAATCATTGGGCAATGGTCAGGCCCCTGACCAATTGCATCACACCTGCCTTGGCTGGCCTGGCACCAGTGGGTGTCATTGTGTGGTCCCAGATGATTGTCTGAATGGTCGTCCGGATGGTCGTTCTGCTGTCTAGCTATTCAGTCAATTTACATATTATACTTTTATTATATAGGAGCCTATGTGATTACTATTTTTCTTCAACATGTTTTTAAAATTTAAGTAAATGGCTTGGCCAGTGTGGCTCAGTGGTTGAGCATTAGCCCATGCACAAAGAGGAGGCCAATGTGATTCCCTCAACATGCTGGTGTTGCATGCTCCATCTCCAGTAGGGGGCATGCAGGAGGCAGCTGATTAGTGTTTCTCTCTCATCAGTAGTTCTATCTCTCTCTCCCTCTCCTCTCCTCTCTCTCTAAAATCAATAAAATATATATTTAAAAAATAAATAAATAAAAATAAAATTTAAGTAAATGTTTCACTTTAGAATAGGCTAAAAAAAGTTGCAAAGATTACACAAAAAATTTCCCTATACAAGACACCCATTTCCTCTATTGTTTACAACTTATATTACTGCTAGAGACCCAGTGCATGGATTCATGGACTGGTAGGGTCCCTCAGTATAGCCTGCAGGGATCAGGCCAAAACTGGCAGTCCTATGCGACCTGCTGCTCCTTCCTGTCCCACTGTGCCTGCTGCCACCGCTGCTTGGTAGGCTCTGTCTCTCTGCTACGGTCTCTAGGCTGTGGTGGCCATTCTGGCATCCCTTGGTCGGCTGAGCAGTGCTCCCACTGTGGGAGTGAAGTGACCAACAGGGGGCCAGCTCCTGCATTGAGCATCTGCTCCCAGTTGAATGGTTGCTTAGGCTTTTATATATAGACTAGAGACCTGGTTCACGAAATTTGTGCACAAGTAGGGTCCTTAGGCCTGGCTGGTAATCAGGACTAATTAGGGCCTTCCAGCTGCTGGCCAGGGCCCCCCCTTTCTCAGTTGCCAGCTGCTGGCCAGGGACTTCCTTCGTTCTGTGTTGTCCCCTTCGTTCCATGCTATCCTGGTAGTTAGCACATATCATAGCGAGCCATCCAACTCCTGGTCTCCCAGTTGAACTGCTGAGGGGACACTTTGCATAGTATCCTTTTATATGTATAGACTAATAGCCCTGCACATGAATCCATGTGTCAGTAGCTCACTGCTGCCCTCCAGTAGCTCTCTGCCTGCTGCCCGCCCTCCTGTAGCTCCCTCCATCTCCCCTTTCATAGCTTGCTGTTCTGCCCCTTCCTATAGCTCTCCAAAGCCTGCTTTTAGTTCAGTGCTTCACCCTCCTGCTGATCCATGATCCAGTCATTATGCGGTTGGTCGTTATACTTCATGATGTAACAACCATTTGCATATTATATCTTTTTTATATAGGATGGTATGTTTGTTGCAACTAACAACCAACATTGATACATTACTATTAACTAAACACACTTAATTCACATTTCACTAATTGTTCCCTAATGTCCCAGAAAATCAAGGGAGCATTGCTCAGGTATCTTGCAGAATTCCCTGAAACTTGGATTTGTCTGGTTTTTGTTTTGTTCTGTTTTGTTTTTAATCATAATTAGGCCAGGATGATAGGTTTTAGGGTGGAAGATCATAGAGGTTCAATTCCATTTTCATATATCATATCAGGAGCGCCTGCCATCAACATGACTTATCTCTGATGATGGTTACTTTGATCACCTGCTTGAAGTAGTATTTGCCGGGTTTCTTCACTGTACAGCTGCTTCTTCATATGCTACTCTTTGAAAGCAAGTTGCAAAGCCCATCCCCCTCAAGATGTATGGAAGTAAGCTCCACCATCTTAAGAAAGGAGAATATACATAAATGATTGAGAATTTTTCTGTATGGGACATTTGTCTCTTCTTCATTATTTACTTGTTCTGTCTTTTATTTATATCCATACAGACTCATGACTATTTATTTTAAATTTTGTGTTTTAACCCCAAACTAGGTATTAATTTTGTTGCTCAAATTGTTGCCATTCTGGCTAAGGGAGCTCTTTCAGGCTGGCTCCTGTGTCCCTTTGTCCAGGCTTTGGTGTTTTGAGTGTTTTCTTACTTCCTGGCACTTCGAGCTGATTCAGGCTCATCTTGCACATTGCCTGTCCCATCACTGGAATCATCCATTTCTCCTGGGTCCTGGGTCCTTTTGAGGAGAACAGTATTAGAAACCAAGATCTGAGTAAAATGTATGCTCATTGCTACTGTGGTGCCATGCTTCTAATCCCCTTCAGTAGATAGAGCAAGGAAATATATGATTACATACTAAGCAATGTATGCACACAGATCTACACTATTTCTGTACATATTCAATGTACCTATATTGAGCTAAACATGAGTTCCTGTCAATGTTTCTAATTCTAATACATTACATGGTTCATTCTATCCTTCCCCTTTACTTACCTGTTAACTCTTTCTCTAACCATAAGGAATCTGTCATCTACTATCTGTTATCCACTTATTTATTCATTCAATTCCAGTAAACATGTACGGCAATTTTAGAATTATTTTTTTTAATTTTTT
>JAAGEH010002534.1:11894469-11990928 GCA_011751065.1 Lasiurus cinereus | reverse complement strand
TGTGGGTTTATCATATATGGCTTTTATGATGTTGAGGTATGATCCTTCTATTCCCACTTTGCTGAGAGTTTTTATCAAGAAAGGATGTTGGATTTTGTCAAATGCTTTTTCTGCATCAATTGATATGACTATGTGATTTTTATCTCTCAATTTGTTTATGTGATGTATCACATTTATTGATTTGCGGATATTGTACCATCCCTGCATTCCTGGGATAAATCCTGCTTGGTAATGGTGTATGATCTTTCTGATGTACTGCTGGATCCAGTTTGCTAGAATTTTGTTGAGGATTTTGGCATCTATGTTCATGAGAGATATTGGCCTATAATTCTCTTTCATTGTGTTGTCTTTATCTGGTTTGGTATTAGGGTGATGCTGGCTTCATAGAAGGTGTTTGGAAGTGTTCCTTCTTCTTGAATGTTTTTGAATAGTCTGAGGAGGATAGGTTTTAGTTTTTCCTTGAATGTTTGGTAAAACTCTCCTGTGTAGCCATCTGGTCCCGGGCTTTTATTTGCTGGAAGCTTTTTGATGACTGCTTCAATTTCTTCCATAGTTATTGGACTATTGAGATGTTTGGCTTCCTCCTCATTGAGTTTTGGGAGGTTATATTTTTCTAGGAAAATGTCCATTTCTTACAGGTTGTCCAATTTGTTGGAATAGAGTTGTTCATAGTATTTTTTAACAATCCTTTGTATTTCCACAGGGTCTGTTGCTATTTCTCCTCTTTCATTTCTGATTTTGTTTATTTGGGTCTTCTCTCTTTGCTTCTTGGTTAGTCTGGCTAGAGGTCCATCAATCTTGTTTATCCTTTCAAAGAACCAGCTCTTTGTTTTGTTGATCTTTTGAATTGTTTCTTTGGTCTCCAAGTTGTTTATTTCCACTCTGATCCTCACTATTTCCTTCCTTCTGAGTACACTGGGCTTTTCTTGTTGCTCTCTTTCTAGCTCTTTGAGTTGTAGGTTTAGGTAATTTATTACCATTGTTTCCTGTTTTTTGCAGTAGGCTTGTAGGGCTATGAACTTCCCTCTCAAGACTGCTTTCACTGTGTCCCATAAATTTTGTATTGTTGTGTTGTCATTGACATTTGTTGCCATTGTCATTTGTTGCCATGATGTTTTTTATTTCTTCCTTGATCTCTCTGGTTACCCAGTCGTTGTTAAAAAGCATGCTGTTTAGTCTCCATGTGTTTGATTTCTTTCTATTGTTTTTATTATAGTTGATTTCCAGTTTTATGCCACTGTGGTCTGAGAAAATGCTTGATATGATTTCTATCTTCTTGAATTTGAAGAGACTTTTCTTATGACCCAACATATGATCTATCTTTGAAAATGACCCATGTGCACTGGAGAAGAATGTATATTCTGTGGCTTTGGGGTGAAATGTTCTGAAGATGTCAATTAATTCCATCTGGTCTAGTTTGTCATTTAGGATTGATGTTTCTCTGCTGATTTTTTGTTTAGAGGATTTGTCCAATAGTGACAGTGGGGTATTAAAGTCTCCTACTATGATTGTATTGCTGTCAATCTCTCCCTTAATATCCTCCAAGAGTTTTTTTATGTATTTAGGTGCTCCTATATTGGGTGCATATATGTTTACCAGAGGTATTTCTTCTTGTTGGATTGTTCCCTTTAGTATTATGAAGTGGCCTTCTTTATCTCTTGTTACATCCATCACTTTGAGATCTAATTTGTCAGATATAAGTATTGCAACCCCAGCTTTTTTTTTATTTCCATTTGCCTGAAATACCATGTTCCATCCCTTCACCCTCAATCTGTGTGCATCTCTTTTCCTAAGGTGGGTTTCTTACAGACAGCAGATATATGGATCATGTTTTCTTATGCAATCGGTTACCCTATGTCTTTTGATTGGAGCATTTAATCCGTTTACATTTAAAGTTATTATTGATAAGTACTTATCTGTTGCCATTTTTAGTCCTTACCCCCGAGTTCCTTCTTCGCTTCCTCTTTCTTTTTATTACAGCAGACCTTTTAACATTTCTTGCATTGCTGGTTTGGTGGTAATATATTCCCTTAGTCCTTTTTTGTCTGTGAAGCTTTTGATTTCACCTTCAATTTTGCAGGATACAGTATTCTTGGATTCAGACCCTTCCTTTGCATGACTTTGTATATTTCATTCCATTCCCTTCTGGCCTGACGGGTTTCTGTTGAGAAGTCAGTAGCTAGTCTTATGGGGGTTCCTTTGTAGGTAACTTTCTGTTTCTCTCTGGCTGCTTTTAAGATTCTTACTTTGCTTTTGGTGTTTGCCAATTTAATTATAATGTGCCTTGGTGTCGGTTTGTTGAGGTTCATTTTGCTTGGGACTCTGTGAGCTTCTTGGATTTGTGTGGGTTTTTTCTTTCCTATATTGGGGAAATTTTCTGTCATTATTTCTTCAAACACGTTCTCTAATCCTTGTTCAGTTTCCACTCTTTCTGGAACCCCAATTATGCGGATGTTGTTTTGTTTCATGTTATCCCAAAGTTCCCTTAGACTCTCTTCTTGCTTTTTAACTTTTTTTTTCTAGAAGCTGCTGTACTTGGGTATTTTTTTCTACCGTGTCTTCTAGCTCACTGATGAGGTTCCTTTGCTTCTCTAGTCTACTTTTGATGCTTTCTATTGAGTTCTTCAAAGCAGTGATGTCATTTTTTATTTCTTTGTGCATTTCTTCTTGCTTCTTCTTCATTTCCTCTTGGCTCTTACTCATATTGTCGAATTTGTCTTCCATTCTTCTCATCCACCTTATGATCATTTCTCTGAACTCTTTCTCTGGCAGGCTTATTTCTGCTTCTATTTTGTTTACTTCCTTTTCTGGTGAAACCTGCCTTTCTGTCTTATGTGGGCTGTTTCTTTTTCTGCCCATGGTCTTTCTTCTCTGGGTGTCTGGTTATGTAGTTCTCTCTCCTAAGTTGATTGAAAGGCATAAACTACAACATGACCAGGTACAGCACACAAGGCACTGAGTAGAAATGTATTCAAGATGTTAATAATCACAAATAAGGTGACCACCAATAAAGGACAAATTAGGGGTAAATAGAGAAAGAAGAAGAGGAAAATGAGGAAAAAAGAAAAGAAAGAAATGCCAAAATCAAATTGGGAGAGTGAGAAAAAAAATAAATAAATGAAAAATAAATTAAAATAAAATAAGAAAATAAAAAGGAGAAGAAGGGGAAGGAAAGAGAAAGAGAAAAAAGTTAGAGAGAAAAGAAAGTGTATAAGAGAGAAAAGAGGAACAAAATATAGATGTCAGGAGACAACTCCAATAGAACAGTCACTAATCCCAATAAAGGCCAGCAATCAGTACCTAGAGATTAAGGCAAACTGCAAATAGCAACTGGTATCGAGGGAGGTGAGGGAAAAGAGAGGTAGAAAACAAAGCAAGCAAAAAGCAAAATAAAACAAATAGAATAAACTAAAACAATCTCACAAAAAAATTTCAAAAAATCGATATAATCACTTTTCAGGCAAATAGCAACAAAAGGACATAGAGAAAAAACAACTTTTTGGCTAGTGAAGACAAGAAGAGAGAGGTTTGTGTGGACTTGTAGTAGGGGATTTGAAATTAGATATATAAATGGGGTGAAATTTTAACCAGGTAAAGAGAAAAATAGGGAGAATATAAAGTTGGAAAAGGGAAAGAGAAACAAGACAACAAAATGGGGAAAGTTAGGAGGAAAGTGTTGGCATAAAGGTAGAGTTGAGTTGGAGTAAAATTATACTAAAGGAAAGATGAAAATAGAATGTAGAATTCTAATCCCGAAATAAAATAAAGAGAAAACAAAATGACACTTGTTTTTTTTCCCAAAAAGGTAAAGTACTAGTAGTAATTAATAATACTAGTTTAAAACAAAAATGTAATAATTAAAAAGGTAAAATCAATTGAGGCAGAAAGAAAAAAAATAGTCTTAATTAAAATATTTGAAAATGAAAAAAAAATAAAAGAAAGAAAAATTAAAAAAAAAGAAATAGAATGGTCCTTCACTTCCACTATTATTCTGCTTGGCACTCCTGTTTCCCAGTAGGGAAGGTATTGCATTTCCCTGTGTTCCCCTCTTGGTGTTTTAATCTCTTTATTCTCTTGTGGTTATGCGAAAGTCAATTTATGCATCATCCACTGGGTGGCAGTGTTTCAGAATTGATCTCTGAGACAAAGCACAGGACCTCTCTAGGCTGTGCTCAGATCCTGCTACTCTGTGGTTCTCAAAGCCAGTTTGTGGGGGTTTTGCAGCCGGGACACTGTAATAACTCCCAGGCTGTCCCTCTGCCCCAGAAAAAAAAACACAAAAAAAAAACACGAGTCATTTTCCAGAGCTCTCCTCTGTCAACAGCTCAGAGGGTCTGCCTTCACACTCAGGGATCACACCCTGACCACCTCTGTGGACCTCTCTAGAGGCAGCTTTCCCGCAGCCCAGTTCCCACAGTGTGCGCGTCTTTGTTGTGTGGGGGTAGGAGACCTCACCCTGGCCCAGGAGAAATCTGACCCTTCCGTGCACTGTGTGGATCTCCAAATCTGCCTGAGAAGCCATGCTCTGGGTCCCCGGCTGCTCTGTGGGTGCCTCCATCAGCCGCAGCTTTTAGACCTCCACAGACATCCACCTCCCTCTTATCCCAGGCGCAATCTGACCTGTCCGTGTGCTCTGTGGATCTCTGATTCCGCTGCATGTCTGCGCCGATTGGAGAGCGGAGTTCTGGGTCCCCGGGTTCCTGGCTGCTCGATGGGTGCCCAGCCAAAGGCTTCAGACCGCCGCAGACATCCACCTCCCACTGCAAGATGGCTCGGTCTCCACGTTCGTGCTGGTGGCTCTGGCGGACAAAAACCCCGTGGCAGTGGGGCTGCCTGGCCGGGAGAGCCCCGTCCAGCAGTCCCCCACTTTCTCCTGGAGGATAACTGACTCTTAGCTTGCCAACAAACACTCCCAGTGCGACTCTCAGCCGCTCTCTCTCCCTCTGCCCAGTGACAAAGCTCCAGACGCATCTGTCTACTCCGCCGCCATTTTCTCTACCCCCCTAGAATTATTAAACCAAGCCCAATGATAAGCAATTTTGCCAACTAGAATATGGTGCTTATGTTCAGCTCCTTTTGTCGTTTGACTTGCTGTTTCCAGTTGGGACACCTTTCCCAAAGTGTTTTAGTCGAACACCTTTTTCTCTCCTCTTCCCCACCTGCTTCAGTGAGGTTAGTGATATATTTGTAACACAGTTATATTCTTTTGTCCTGAAATCTCCTAACCTCTCAATGTTTCCAATTTGCATATATTATGTGCTGCAAAGCTGTCTGGGTTTTGACAAATGCATCGAGCTAGGTATATATCACCGTAGCACCACACAGATTCATTCCATCACCCTAAAAAAGTTCCCAGTCCTTCCTCTAGTCCAGTGGTCGGCAAACTCATCAGTCAACAGAGCGGCAAACTGCAGCTCGCAAGCTGCATGTGGCTCACGAGCCACAGTTTGTCAACCACTGCCCTAGTTAAACACTTCCTCTTCCTTATATTCTTAACAACCACTGTTTTGTACTTCATACCTATAATCTCGGCTTTTCACAGAATATTCTATGAATTGAATTATATGTTATGTAGCCTTTATGGTCTGAATTTATTAACTCGTAAAACGCATTTATGATTCATTCATGTTGGTGTGTGAAATAATAGCTCATTCCTTTATATTGCTATATGGTATCCCATTGTATAGATATACCGCAGTTCATTTGTCCATTTACTTTTTGAAGGACACCTTAGTCACTTCCAGTTTTTGACAATTATGAATAAACTTGCTATAAACATTTACTTGAAAGTTTTGTGTGGACATAAGTTTCAAATCAGTTAGGAGAGTGATTGCTGAGTCATATAGTAAGTCTATGTTTAATTTTATAAGAAACTGCAAACTGTCTTCTTAAGTTGTACCATCTTTCATTCTCATCAGTAATAAATGAAAGTTCCTGTTGCTCTACATTCCTTACCAGTATTTGGTATTACCAATAGACATATAGTGGTATCTCTTGTTTGAATTTGCATTTCCCTAATGACAAATGATATTGAACATTTTTTTCATAAGCGTATTTGCCATTTGTGTATCTTCTTCAGTTAGGTATTTATGCAGATCATTTCTTTTCTTATTGTTGAGTTTTAAGAGTTCTTTATATATTACTAGAGGTCCAATGCACAAAATTTGTGCAAGAGTAGGCCTTCCTTCCCCTGGCTGCTGGCACCAGCTTCTCTCTGGCACTGGCTTCCCTCTGGCACCCAGGACCCGGGTTTCCCTCCAGCACTGGGGACCCAGGTTTCTCTCATAGCCCCAGCTTCTTCCAGAAGGTTGTATAGAAAGAAGTCCAGTCTAATTAGCATATTATGCTTTTATTATTATAGACTAGAGGCCTGGTGCATGAAATTTGTGCACAGTGGCTAGGGGTCCCTCAGCCTGGCCTGCACCCTCTCCAATCTGGGACATCCCTCTTGCAACCTGAGACTGTTGGCTCCTAACTACTCACCTGCCTATCTGCCTGCCTGATTGCCCCTAACTACACTGTCTGCCTGCCTAATCGCCCCTAACCCCTCTGCCTGCCTACCTTATTTCCCCTAACTGCTCCCCTGCCTGCCTGATCACCCCTAATCACTTTTACTTCTTTGCCTGATGACCCCTAACTGTCTCTGCCTGTCTGCCTGATGCTCCTAACTGTATCCTGCTGGCCTGGTCACCCTTAACTGCTCTTCCCTGCTGTCCTGATCCCTTCTAACTGCCTCTGCCTCAGCCCATACCACTGTGACTTTGGAAGAATGTCTGAAAGATGTCCAAGCTATCCAGTCTAATTAGCATATTATACTTTTATTAGTATAGATACTACAAGACCTTGACAGAAAGGTTACTTACAAATATTTTCTCCCTGTGTGTGGCTTGTCTTTTTACTTTGTTAAAAAGTATTTTCCTAGAGCAAAAATTTTAAATTTTGATTAAATTCAATTTACCAATTTTTCCTTTGTGAATTGTGCTTTTGATGCCATGGGTAAAAACTCTTTGCCCAGCCCAAAGACACACATATGTTCTCATATTTTTATATTTTTATATTTAGTTGTATGATACATTTTGCATTAATTTTTGTATAATGTGTAAAAAATTCATTTTGTTACACATGAATGCCTAATTACTCTACCACCATTTGTTGAAAAGATTATCCTTTCTCCATTGAATTGCTTTTGCACCTTTGTAAAATAAGTGGATTTTATTTATGTGGACCAACTATTTCTAGGTTCTCTTTTCTGTTCATTTGTTCTACATGGCTATCATTTCCCTAATTCCATATTGTCTTAATTACTGTGGCTTTATAGTTAATCTTGAAATTGGGTAATGGGAGTCCTCCAACTTCATTCATCTTTTTTAAAACTATTTTGTCTAATCTAAGTCCTTTGCCTTTGTGTGTGTGTGTGTGTGTGTGTGTGTGTGTGTGTGCGACAGAGAGAGAGAGAGAGAGAGAGAGAGAGAGAGCTTTTTGATATCTTAAAAATAATCTCTTCTGGGGTTTTGAATCTTTATATTAAATTGGGGAGAATTGACAACTTCACAATATGTCTTGAAGTAGTATATCACTCCATTTATGTAGATCTTCATAGATTTCTTTCATAATGGTTTCGACATTTTCAACATACAGATCCTGCATATATTGTGATAGATTTATAACTAATTTTTGCTGCTATATATATTTTTAAATTTTGAAGTTTAATTCTTCCTTGCTAGTATATTGAAATATAATTTATTTTTTTATATTGACCTTGGATTCTACAACCTTTGTTGAATTCAACAGCAACAACAACAACAAACCCTCACTAATTCTAGGAGCTATTTTGTAGATTCTTTGTTTTTGTTGTGGTTGTTTTTTGTTTTTTGTATTTACATAAACATCTAAAAATAGATGGTATGCATTTTATTTCCTTTTCTTGCTTTATTGTGCTGGCTGGAACGCCTCATCTGATATTGAAGAGGAGTTGTGGAAGAGGACAGCCTGGTCTTCTCTCTGATGTTAGAGATCTTCCCTAGTACTCCTGGTCTCTCTCAGCTATCTCTCTGGGCCCAGAGCTAGGAAATGGTTCAAACTTCCATAAAACCATGAGTGGGAAAGCTATTGGAATCTTAGTGTTTTCAAGATGAAAGGGGCCTTAAAGATCTTTAATACTCTTATTTTGAGAATGAGGAAACTAAGATTCAGTGCCCAGTGTCACACAGATATGCACAAATAATTTTAGCTATTGGTGAATATTTGTATAATTTTAGAAAGTTTTATAAGCATGGAACCAAAGTATAAAAATAGAAAGCAAAAAATATAATGGAAAAGATTTATGAATATAACTATACAAAATTTAAACATTTCTCTTTTTAAGTAAAAATAAAAAGGACCACCATAAATAAAATTATAAATTAAAAGAACAAATTGTAAAAATATTTGGAAAATACACCTGACAAAGGTGTAATGTCTTTAGTTTCTAAAAATCTCTAACAAATTTGTGATAATAATAAAATGAACTTCCTGTTTGAAAAAAAATTGGGCTTAGGATAAACAGAAAATTCAAATCAGAAAAAAAATATATATAGCCAGTAAGCTGTATGTCCCACTCCTTTATTTCTTGCAGAGCAAGAAGCAGAACTCAGGTTTGTTTAGTTTTAGTCCAGAGAAGCTTCTACAGTTCTATGGATGCTATGTAGTGAGACAGAACAGACAGACCTCAGCAGAGAGTGAGATTCACTTTCTGAAGATTCCTCTTTATAATGTACTTGCCTATACTGTAAAGGTTGACCTCCAAGCCCACCTACTTCTACTATGGGACCCCAAAAGACTTCCTGGAAGCCAGTTTCCGTGTAGTCATAAGACTAGTCCTACCTTTCACATAACCTGTTCCCTGAGATCTTCACACCATGGCCTTATCCCCTTCCAGGCCTCTGAGCAGGGCCTCTGAGTTCAAGGAAAAGAGAAGGGTGGTAGGGAAAAAAGTAAAGTAGGTAAATAATAAAGTACATATCACACCAGGGGAGAATGTCTATGACTATTCCAAAGACACAGGAAGTTAAAAAAACAAAACAAAACCATGTTCTGAGCAAGGTAGATATTAATTTGAGACTTCTTATAAAGCCTACGAAAGGATTGCATGTATTTGGGTGTTTATAGTCTGGCATGCTACATTAAAAAATGATTCTTATTACTTTATAGTCATACGTCATATTCAATGTTTTATAATGACAAATAAAAGGAAAATATTAACACTTGTGTTTGTATATTACTTTACAGCTTACTAAGCACTATTACATTCATGATCTCATTTGATCCTTACAGTGATGCTGTGAAGTAGGTATGGAGGGCTATTATTAACCCCATTATACAGATGAGGAAACTGAGGTTTGAGAAATTAAATGACTTGCTCCAGATCACAGAACTGGGAAATAGGATCCAAGACAGGAATCCAGCATTGGGGACAGAGTAGTGCTCTGTGAGGGGGTGTTGAAGCACTAAGCATGGAAAAGGTAGGGAAATTTTCTATTTCATGGATTTAAGATTAAAAGTAAGTCTCAAGTTTCAGTACTGAAAGAGTCCTTAAAGGCATATTGAAGTGGAGCAACATATGGAGGAATCAGGAGGTGAAAATCCTCTGCAAATAGGGAACAGGTTATGTGGCTTTAAAATAGGTATAATTTTTATAACAGCATTGCTATAAAAAGGAAGGAGTGCGTACTAATGACATGGAAGCCCAAGAAAGTCTTAGAAAGATCACAGAGAGCCAAATAACTTGAACTCTGTTTTTGCTTACTCAGGAAAAAAAAATTCAGAAGGAAAAGTAAAAATGAAAAATAGCAACACAAATAGATATTCCTGTGATTCTGTCTACCCAAATTAACAGGTATTTCTCATCTCCCCACAAGACATGCACAAATAATTTTAGCTATTGGTGAATATTAGGAAGTTTTATAAGCATGAAACCAAAGCATGAAAATCAAAGGCAAAAATAATAATGGAAAAGACTTATGAATATGACTATACAAAATTTAAATATTTCTCTTCATAAGTAAAATAAAATGAAATACTGTAAATTAAAAGAACAAATTGGAAAAATATTTGGAAAATATATACCTGACAAAGGGTTAATGTCTTCAGTTTCTAAAAAATCTCTAACAAATTTATGATAATAATAAAATGAATTGCCCATTTGAGAAAATGAGCTTAGTATAGGAACAGGAAATTCAAATCAGAAAAAAATATATATAGTTAGTAAGCTATGTGTCCCACCCTGATTTGTAAACATATCAATCCACACTAAAATACATTTATTTTATTGATGTGGGAAAATGTTATAAGTGTATAAAAGAGATTACAAACCTTATGTTAGGTATTGTTTTATTTTTATGTACATCTAAGTTGTGAAAGAACAGAGGGACTGAGACATAAATAGTGCTTACCTATAGATAGCAGCATTGTGGATACGTTAATTGTCAAGTATCTTTTCTTCTTATTTAATTTTAAAAACAATGAACACAAATTACTTTTGTAATAAAAAAAGTTGGCCATTATACCTGTAAGCAGGTACATAACTTCCCATTACACAATGGTTTCTATTTAAAAATCACGCTTGACTTACAGCATTATGTTTTTCACCCCAATTTCAAGATCACAATCTCCCATGAAATCTGCCATATACTTTGTATACTACTGAATTATATTTATGCAAATGATTTGGTTGGCTTGTTCCCCACTTGGTGTTCCTGCCCTTCAGGGTAATTCGTTTAGTCACCTCCTGGCTTTTTACATATAATTATTCTACTAGGAAAAGAGGTACCTAAATTATTATATAAACAAACAGCATAATCATACATGGTATCTTCCAGAATTTGGGATGTTGCCTACTTTTCTTTCATAGCAAAATTATACTTATATATATTTTGTACATGCTACACTGGAAACTTAGAACATGAAAAACATCTTTTAGAGTGGTGAGATGTAGATTTTGATGCAACTGATTATTCCTCCAATTCAGACCCCTCTCTGTTTGGTAATCTTGCCCCAGGTATACCCCCTCCCCTTCAACCCCATTAACAAGCACAACCTGCTGCACACATCATCTTTTAACCAGATACAGATCAAGAGAATGAGAACACATCCTCACAATGAGCCAAGGGACAAAACCAGAATCCAAATAAAGGGCGATTTGAGAAAACTTTATCTTCAGCCTCTAAATATTCCAAGTCAGATCACATTCATTGGAGAAGAGGGATAAGCTCATGTGTTTTTAGGAAATTTTGAAATCCTAAGAATGTTGTTCTCCATGTCCCCTCACGGAAGGCCATTTGGCAGGGTTGTTATGTTTCTCGTACCACAGGGATGAAGACCAAAGTTCTCCTTAAGAAGGCATTATTAGCATCAGTGCTGTGCATCAGGAGCACATGGCTGAGTGGAAATATCTGATTCTGCTCCGGCTTAATCATATGCATAATAGACTACTTTGTTTACTGGTCACTGCCTCTCCTCACCACCAAATTCCCTGACTGGCATTGCTCCAAAAGTAGGAAGAACCCTTTCCTAGATGAAAATGGTTTCTTTTGTTCTCCATCTCCAGATATTCCCCTGTGTGTGCGCATGCACACCCCCGACACCCTCGCCCCCGTGCATGGGGGGGCGAATTCTGAGGGTCTCATTTGGAAGCCATGCTGAAATGCTCTCTTGAATCTGGCAGAACCTGGCCAGTAGCAGGGGAAGATATTTCGTAACAATGATGATGCCACTCACACTTTTCATCTTCAAAGCACTTTCCAAACAGTAATTAATTCCCATAATACTCATGAGGTAAGTAAGTAAACACCATTATCCCCACTTTATAGATAGAGAAACTGAGGTGAAGTAGCTAAGCCAATGGCCAGAGGCCAAAAGGAGACAGTGTCAGAGCAGGGATCAAAGGGAAGAAGCTCCCATTCCCTATCTGCTGATCCCATCCAGCTCACACAACCCCAGGCCGCCTGGCCGGGAAAAGTCTCAGTGGAGCTGCAGGTAGCCAGAGGCTGAAGGAGGCAGGATCTCCCAGCAGGCCCAGCTCTGGCCTCAGTGCCCTGGCAAATGAATGCTGCTATTCATCTCGTGGGCAGTTTGTGGGTATTCACTTCAAGATCCTTGCAAAATAACAACAAAAACCCTATTGAGGCTCCTTTCTCCTCGGACCACGTATTTCCTGAGTTTTTCCTTGAAATCAGGGGATGCCTGGTACATACACGCCCTCAGGAAGCAGGATTATTCAGCCCACCCTACAATTCTTGGGAGGCTACATTCAGAAATGTGGCCACAGATCAGGCCGCACTGCGGGAACCCTCTCCTCTGGGTTTCTGGCCAAGCTCCCTCACAAGACATTTAAGAGCATCTGGCTGGCTTTACCCTGGAACACTCATCTGGCGGCGGCCTCCCCATGGCTCCCCAACTCCCTGCATTCGAGATGGACACATCTCAAGGAGCTGGCAATTACACTGAAACCTTATATTAATGCTACAGGGGCAGGCCAGGGGAAACTATGAATTGAGATGAAATGAACATGGCTTACCAAGGAGGGACCCTGTGTTAGGGAAGTGAAAACCTGAGACCAAACTCCTCCACCCCCCATCCTGCTAGATGACAATCTCATCAGCCCCTCACGGCTCCCAAGGACAGATCAAACACTGCTCTCAGATGCGTCTCACCTGTCAAAAACGCTGCTCCTTATCCCCTTCCCCAAACCTCTCCTCTCACCACCTCAGATTTCCTTCAACAGCCCCAAGGCTGCCATGACCACCCACTTCACCTGTGTGGCAAATTTAGAAGCTGCTGCTTTCGGCATTATCTAGATCGCGGTGGTGTCATGCCTTGCCCCCCAGTGAAAGCTCGGAGCCTTTGAAGTGCTGAGCCTAACGGGGCCAACAGTTACACCTTGCAGCTGGGTCTGCACTCGGCTCCACGTGTTGCCTCTCATTTGGCAGCGTGCACCCTACAGAGCCGCCTCCCTACCACTGCAGAGGAACCAGACTGGGAAGCTTGGAAGGCCTCTCAGAGAAGTTTTGGCTCAGCGAGCACAGGGAGGGCACCAAGAAAGCAGTGATGCCGGTACCCTGTCTTCGTGGGGCACACCCGGCAGAGGCCTTTGTGTGGGGCCGCCTGTGGCCTCTCACTGCTGGCCACAGGTGACAGCACGTGTCCTGCCCCTCATTCATTTCTAGCCTGCTGTCCAGGCAGGTGGGTTTCTAGAGCAGGGCTTTACACAGGGCCTTCCAAGGAGGCGGCCGACCTGTTGGGGAGGAAGTCCCCAAGGCTGAATAAGGACCATCTCACGAGTGTGTAGATGATATTCATCAGTCGAGACATCTCCATGACCAGGGGTAGCCTTCCTGGTCCACATAACTGCCAAAATGAAACAATCCTAAAACTAACCAATAAGCCTGCACAGTGTGGCTCCAATAAGGCCTTGTCCTTGGCTTCCTGGACAGGCAGCCCCCCCTCCCCATCTGACCAAACAGTAAGGGAAGAATTCTTTTCTGTGGGCCCTGAATGGACTCCATGCTCCCTCCCATCCTGACTCCGCACCGGCCGTGGCTGAGCGAGTCCCAGACTCTGGCGTTACACACTCATTTGTTCCCTTCCGCAGTGACACACTCCAGGTGAACTGAACGCTGGAGAGGAGGCAGAGTGAGGCGCATAGCTTCTCACCACATAAAAGGCCGGACCCGGCTCCCTGCCAGGCGCCGGCTGCACAGTGACAAAGGGTGTCAGACCTTGGATGTTGAAGTTCATAAATAGATCCATGATGTTGATACTTCAGGGGGATGATGGGTGAGGGTTGGATTTCTGTTTCTCCAACTCTGTAATTAATTTATCCAGCAACAAGGCTATAATGATGCCAGGAAGAGAAAAAGAACCCCGGGGGGCTGTCTGTGGCTATTCCTCAGAATGACTAGGTACTGCTGGTTGGGGCTGCAGCCCAGAAATGTGCGAGCTCAAAAATGTGTGTGTGTGTGTGTGTGTGGCGTGTGTTATGTGTGGGGAGTACAAGTGTGTGTGGAGTGTAGCTGTGTGTGGACATGTGTGCAGTTCGGCACTTGTGCAGACAGGCCCGGCCCTTACCTCTTTGATGTAAGCGGGAAACATCCTAGAGCAGCTGGCTCCGTGTCCCGAGGCTCCTGCTGGGAGAGTCAGATCCCAGAGGAGGGAAAGGTAAGGGCTGTCCAAGTGCCAACCTCAGGGAAGGGTGAGAAGGTGAGTACCTTTATCAGAGAGCCCAGCCAGCAGAGCCCGGGAGGCCACCCTGGCGCCATCTGCAGGGTGCTCTGCGTCCCGCCAGCCATGGTTCAAGCCTCAGCCTCAACCCTTCCCAGTGCCGTGGCCCAGTGATTTAGCTTCAGCTGCACACGATTGCGTTCCCCCTGGCCTGCCACGGCGCTGTGAGCTGGCTCAGGAAATGGGATTCTCTGGCTTTCTTTTGGCCTCAGAAGTTTGCGTCCTCATCTCATACCCTGAGAACACTTACCTCTGAAGCTGAGAACTCATTGGCAAATAATATGGCTGATGGCTTTCCATGTCCTCATTTTCTATTTCTAGTGCCCAAGGACAGTGCCAGCAGGCCTGGGGACAGTAACTCAGCTCCTTGCTCTGAGAGTGGGAAGGGAGGGAACATAAGTTCACTGAGGCACTAATTCAAACATGGCATCAGGGCCAGCGCTCTGCCATAGAGGAGTGGGGGGCGCGGTATTCATGTACTTTAATGGTAAGGAGCATGTCAAACCCTGTGCGACCTTGAAAAAATTATGTAACATCTCTGAGCCTCAGTGTTTTCCAATCTCTAAATCAGAGTTCAAAATAGTGCCTTGTGCATAGGATTATTTGAGGATTAAGTGGAACAATGATTCATAAACTAGCACAGTGCCTAGCACATAGGAAGTGGTAAAAATTCACCTTACAAGACGATCCTCCTCCTTCTCCCCTGTGTAGCTATTGAACCCATACAGGAGGCTCAGACAGGGAAAGCAATTTGCCTCAAATCACACAGCTGATAAGTGTTTTGCTGGCACACTGCTTGGCCACACTCTTTGCCTTCTACAGTATTTCTACCACCTCATGCTGCCTGCCTTTGCAGCCGTTGGGACACCAGGGGCTGGAGCCCAGAAAACGCCTCCTGCAGGGTCCGTCCCCCAGTAGGGAGCGGCACCTGGGCAAGAGGGGATGGATCTGAAGGCAAACAAGCCCAGAATCGGTCCACGCACCTGTCCTAGCACTGATATCTTTGGGTAATGAATGGGATTAGGTGTAATTTTTATTTTGCTTCATTATATTTTCTAATGACATTGCACTTTGTGGGAGGAGGGCTACTGCAGAGAGAATTTGAGGCCAGGCCCAGAAAGGGCTGAAGGGTGCAAGTCAAAGTCATATAAGTTCACTGATTCCAGGACAGGTCCATGGATTGGTTATCTGTTGCTTCAAAATGAATAACCACAAATTTAGTGATTTAAAACAATACATATTTCACTTTTTTGTTTTGTTTTTCAGAGAGGAAGGAAGAGGGAGAGAGAGAAACATCAATGATGAGAGAGAATCATTGATCGGCAACCTCCTGCACTCCTCCTATTGGGGCTCAAGCCCGCAACCCAGGTATGTGCCTTGACCAGAAATTGAACCGTAACCTTCTGGTTCATAGGTCGATGCTCAACCACTGAGCCACATGGGCCGGGCTCAATACACATTTCTTGTCTCCAGTTCCTGGGCTAGGAGTCAGGGCCTAAGTTCTCCATCAGGGTCTCATGAAGCTTCAGGCAGGGTGTCAATCTAGCTACATTTTCATCTAGAGACTCAACTGGGGAAAAACCCGTCTGAAAGCTCTTTCTGGCTGTTGGCAGAACCCACTTCCTGTGGCTGTAGGACTGAGGGCCCTGCTTCCGGCTAGTGGTCAGCTGGAAGCCATGCTCAGGCCCCAGAGCTTCCCCCAGTTCCTAGCTACAACGGCTTCTCCAACCTGGCCACCGGCTTCATTAAGCCCACAGGAAGTGTCCTGTATCACATTCTTTAATCACATGCACCATGTTCCAGCACCTTTGCCATATTCTATTTTTAGGAGAGGGTCCCAAAGCCAGGCCTGCACGAAAGGGGAGGGGTTCCCACAAAGGTGTGAACTCTAGAGGTCGGGATGGGGGCACCTGGGGTCTGTCAGCGACAGTACCTCTCACTGTGTAGCTTTGTGTACCTTAGTTCTGACTTTCTTCTCCTGCAGATTTGAACTCTTACTCACTGAAGAGTAAAACAATAGGAACAGTCTTGAGAATGTTTTATCATCTGGCTCAGAAAATTAGCATTAAAATCCACAAACATTGCAATTAGTGAAGCTCCAAATATACCATAAAAACTTGCTGAATCAAATTGCATGCCAAATTAATCTTAACTTTTAATTTGGACTATCCAAATTCATCTTTAAAGCTTTAATATTTTGCATATCTTTTCACCAAGAAATTTCAGTTCTAGAAATTTATTCTAAGAAAACTGTCATGAAGATGTGCAAATATTTAGCTACAAAGATGTTAACCACAGCACTGCTTAGAACTGGGAAGAAAAACAAACACACACACACACACACACACACACACACACACACACGCCACACTAACAAACCCAAAAAAACAAGCCCTTTCCTGCAAACAACCTTTTTTTTTTTTTTTTACAATAGGGTATTGTCCAGATAAAGCTACAATGCATTCAAGAAATAGAATAAGATTATCTTTTTTAATATGACATAGAAGATACTGAAATACATGGAAAAATGTTTGCTATATAATGCTAAAAATGGGGGAAAATCTTAAAACAGCACATAGACCATAATCCCATTTTGTCTTTGGTTTGTTTTGTTTTAGCATCTATAGATTAAATAAGTGATTGCACAGATTTACATAAAATTGTAACAGTTGATATCTTTAGGTAATGAGATTAGAGGTGATTTTTATTAAATTTTCTACCATAAATATATATTACTTTTATAATAAAAAAACGTTCATTCTAAAAATCTAAGTTTTCATAATCAAATATTAGGAACAAAGAGGATAATAAAAGCAATCTCAAAATTTGCTAACTTTGGGTTTTGTTTCTTCTATTTGGTAGTTCTGTTACCATAAGCAAATCACTTAATCTCATTAACTATGGTTGAGTCATGTGTAAAAGAAAATACAATTTCCTTTAGCTAATAACAATGTCTACTGTAACAATTAAGATGATATGTAAGAAAGTGTTTGCTAATTGCAAAGCATGAATAACAAGGTATTTTTCCCTTTCACATTCAAATTAAATAAGATACATCATACAAAGAAGGGTATGAGGAAGGATCTAGCAGTTAAAGTTGTCATTCTATGAAGGAATTTCTCTGCAACATTACACTCAATTACAGCTTCATTTGATATTTGGGCTCACTGTGTCTGCGTATTTTCTTATGTCTTGTTTATCATTCTCTAGCTGTCTCATTTTGAGGAATTAGTTACCTCTCTGACTTGAGATTCCTACCAAAACCTTGGGAAGTAACCATTGTATTAGGTTTCAAGCTTTCCTACCAGACCTATTTCTACCAAGAAACTGATGGTTTCTAGGGCTTTTCCAGCTCTAATATTCTATGATTCTGGGAGAATATGTTTTTTTCATGGATAGAGCAAAGTCAAAGGAGATGCATCAAAATGGAGAAAAATAGGAGTCAGGGTTTTTCACGTTGAGGAGATTGCAACCCAGACTGGTGACATTCCTAGGTAAGAAAAGCCTGAAAGACGTCAGTGATATATCAGCGATATAATAGAAAGCCTCCCAAGGCCCTGCTGCGTTGGTGTGAGTGGTGGCCCTGGTGTGAGTGGTGGCACTGGTGTGAGCAGTGGCACTAGTGTGAGCAGTAGCACTGGAAAATACAAATAATGTGGCATCAGATTGCTTCAAATCCTTCTTTGTTCCAACCATTTGTGTGATCTTGGCAAGTCGTTTCATCTTTCTGAGCCTCATATGACTCTTACCTTATGTGGTTTTGGAAGAGTTAGAAACTAGTACAGTGCCTAGTGCATAGACATTTAGTTAACCAGAAACTATTATTTGGAGTTCATTGGAATAAAGTAATAAAAATATTCTTTTTTTATAAATTAATTTTTATTAATTTTTTATACATATCTCCCCATTGCCCCCCTCCCTCCCAGGCATACCCCGACCCCCCAGTGTCTGTGATCATTGGTTATGCTTATATGCATGCATACAAGTCCTTTGATTGATCACTTATCTACCTCACCTAACTTTAATCTTTCTGCTGTAATTTCACAGTCTGTTTGATGCTTTATGATTTTTGTCCTCCTGAGAATTATGAGTCTACTCCCTTTCTGTGCTCCTGATTCTATTATATTCACCAGTTTATTCTGTTGATCAAATTTTTAATTCACTTAATTTTTAGATTCACTTGTTGATAGATATGTATTTGTTGTTCATAATTTTTTGTCTTTTACCTTTTTCTTCTTCCTCTTCTAAAAGAGTACCTTTCAGCATTTCATATAATACTGGTTTGGAGTTGATGAACTCCTTTAGCTTTTTCTTCTCTGTGAAGGTCTTTATCTGCCCTTCAATTCTGAATGATAGCTTTGCTGGGTAGATTATTCTTGGTTGTAGGTTCTTGCTGTTCATCACGTTGAATATTTCTTGCCACTCCCATCTGGCCTGCATCGTTTCTGTTGAGAAGTCAGCTGACAGTCGTATGGGTGCTCCCTTGTAGGTAATGAACTGTTTTTCTCTTGCTGCTTTTAATATTCTCTCTTTGTCTTTTGCTCTTGGTATTTTAATTATGATGTGTCTTGGTGTAGTCCTCTTTGGATTCCTTTTATTTGGGGTTCTGTGTGCTTCCTGGACTTGTAAGTCTATTTCTTTTACCAGATGTGGGAAGTTTTCAGTCATTATTTCCTTAAATAGGTTTTCAGTATCTTCCTCTCTCTCTTCTTCTGGCACCCCCACAATTCTGATGTTGGTACGCTTGAAGCTGTCCCAGAGGCTCCTTACATTATCTTCACATTTTTGGATTCTTTTCTCTTCTTGCTTTTCCAGTTGAATGTTTTCTGCTTCTTTATATTTCAAATTTTTGACTTGATCCTTGCCTTTCTCTAGTCTGCTGTTAGGACTCTGTATAATAGTTTTTATTTCAGTCAGTGTATGTTTAATTTCTAGTTGGTCCGTTTTCATCTCCTCTTGGGTCTCACTAAATTTATCCATCTTTTCTAGCATATTCTTGAAAAACCTTATAAGCGTGGTTTTGAACTCTATATCCAGTCGTTTTTTTCCCTCCATTTCTTTTGCTTGTAATCCCTTCCCTTGTCTCGGCATTTTCACTATGCCGGGGAAACTTCTGTGCTGGATTCAGCTGCAGAAGCCTCTGTTGAGCTTGGGAGGGGTGGAGTCTCATGGCTTAAGGGACTGCCTTGCCTTCCAGTCGGCCCCGCCCTCCACGGCCTCTGAGTCTCACGTGACTGGGTAATGGCTGGAGCGGTCCTTGTGCGCGCGCCCGCAGTGCCTCTAACCGCTGCCTTTCCGGCTCCCCTGAGCACCAGGACCACACGAGTCTAGGTCTCCAGGGTTTCGCCCGAAACAGGGGCTTGGTGGAGTCAGAAGTGGCGCAGTTGGGAGGGTCTGTCTCCAGCCCTCTCGCGAAAGCCAGCAGCACAATCAGCAATCTGTCTTGCGCTACCAGACCTCCGATCCTTTGCGACTCCCCTAAATTTCCGTGCACTTCTCCCTTTTCACAGTCCAAACTTCCCCCGTATGAGTTTCGGCTGGATCTGGGGTTTAATGTCATAGGATAAGGGGTTCAATGCCTTTGGGAGTGTCCGTTTCCCTCCCGCCAGAGAAAGCCAGCCAGGTACTCCGGCACCCGCTCTCTCCTCGCACGTGTCTCCGTATCTCAGCTTTTTGCAGCTCCTCTGGGTCTCCGTGAGCCCCGCTCTTTCCCTCTAGTTGTAGAACTTCCACTCAGCCAGCTTTCCTGTGGTTCTGGATGATGTCCGTTCTGTCTTTTAGTTGTAGTTTTGAAATTGTTGTGCGAGGCAGCAGTGTAGGTGTTTACCTATGCCGCCATCTTGGAGAATCTCCTAAAAAATATTCTTAACTTAATCTAATTCTTTATTTCTCCTGGTCAAAAGGATGACACAGCCATCTAAGATGTGCCCATATCATGGTTCAGTATCCTTTGGCGATGCCCAAGTTTTCCAGGGTCAGCATTTTAGTCACTGGCTGCACTCAGGTATTCCACCATTAAATTCCAAATTGTGGATAAGAGTCATGTTAAAATATCATGAGGATTTAAGCAGTTCCAATAGAAGAGACTTTGTTTCTGTCCACTTAAAGGTATTTTCTTGAGCTTCCCAACAATAGACCCATTTCAGCTTTCTTATAAATATCCAGAGGTAGAATTCTCTAATTGCTGCCATGAACATTAAACAATGTGTCAAACTCTGCCCTCATTCCTTGGCCCAACGCTGTAAATCCAGTGCAGATGCTGGACAGACAGTTGTACTTAGTGGCCTAATGTGTAAAGATAGAATATGATGTGACTTCTATTGGTAAATGAAGTTGTTTGTAAGTTTTACCAGGTCATCTATACCCAAAAGGGGGTGGCCTACCAGGGGGCAGGACTAGTTCTCTTTATAGGAAGACAGTCTGTGTCCTCTGGTCACCCGGGACCAGGATGACTGCCTGTTTTCTTTCCTGTCCCTCAGCCAGGCTGTTCTCAATGGGTAGGATTTTTTCAGGGACAGCTGGGCACCCAGTCTCTTGGCACTTCAGATGTGGGAATCTGAGTGTGCTGATTGTCCATTCCAACTGTCATTAATGAATAAGAGAGGAAGGACCCTGACAGATAATAAATCACCTTTGACAATTTCTGTCAGAGATTGTGTTGAAATATCTGAGAAGCACTTGTAGAATAAAATTATATTCCATAATGGGTGAACCTTGTGAGCTGAAGATTTGGAGTGAGTTTCTCTTTAGAGGGTATAAATTAAAGATTTTTCCTTCTCTAAAAGGCTGAACTTAATATGTTTCCTAAAAGTTTCTGCCAAGAAATTTTTTTTTATGAAAAGTGGAGAAAATATCTTTTTAAACTAATAATAAGTGAACGTGGCTTATTTTGAAAAATTTATTAACTTGTTTCCTTTTATTATAAAAATAACATATCTTAACATGCACATGTTAAGAAGTTTATTTTACATGATTCATAAGGGAATACAATGGAAAGAGCCTCTCTTTAACCCCCCCTGAAACTCAAAGCAACTCATCCACCTCCCCAGAGGTAATCTCTTTTAAAGCTAGGTATGTAACCCACCAGAATTTGGGGGCTTTTATATACCATGCATATATGATATAATATATTTGAATTTTTAAGTAAACTTTTTATTTGAGATCATTGTGGTTTCACATCCAGCTATAGGAAATAATACCGAGAGATCCTGTGCTCCCAATGGTAGCATCTTACAAAACTGTAGGACAATATCACAACCAGGATATTGACATTACTACAGATCTATCAAGACATAGAACACTTATTTCCTCCTCCTCAGCATGTGTATCCATGAGGGAATGACTATCCAGGCACAGCTGGGTGCTGTAGACAACTTAGCTCCATTCATGTAATAGAACAAGAAGGTGTTAGGAAGCATCAAATATGGTTGTTGAAAATCACCCATTCAGAAGGGAGGCAGTTGAGAGAGTTTGGGTCTAATAGAGCAACATCCTCTATTGATGAGGATGAGCATTGTGTTGGGGTGGTGGCTTATATGGATGGAAACAAAGACGATACTTTTAAGAGAAGAGAGAACATTTCTATATCCATATGTGGCCCTTTTATAGCTATAGCTACTGCTCTTCCACGACCCCTTTTGTTAACCTTTGGCAACCACTGTGTTCTCTACTTGTATAATTTTGAAAAATGTATTTTTTTTCACTCAACATAATTGCCTGGAAATTCATTTAGGTCAGTGATTTTCAAACAGGGTGCCATGGCACACTGCTGTACCACAAAATTTTTTAAACCGTGCAATAACTGACTATTTAGTCAGGGGCCCTGACATCTTTTCCCTTATATTGTCATATAAAAAATGACAACAGACAGCGCAACAATAGCTGTCCACTGTGAATAAATCAAAATTTTACCTATTTTTTTTTGTCAGATTGGCAAAATATTTTTGGTGTGTTGCAGAATTTTAGTAATTAGTTTATGTCTCCCAAGAGATGAAAAATGTTGAAAATCGCTGATCTAGGTTGTTGTGTAAATCAAGTTTGTTCCTTTTTTGTTTGAATGGTATTTCATGGTATGATTATACCACAGTTGGTTAAATTCTTTACCTGAAGAAGGACATTTGAGTTACTCATAATTTGGGGCTTTTGCAAAGCAAGTTGATATCAACATCCATGTACAGGTTTTTATGTAAATACAAGTTTTCATTTCTCTAGCATAAATGTTTAGAAATGCAATTTCTGGGCCATATGGTAGTTTACATGTTGAGGTGTATGTGTTTTAAAACTGCCAAATTATTTTCAGAGTGGCTGTACCATTTCACGTTCCCATTGGCATCTGGTGTTGTCACTATTTTTTAGCTTCTTCATTCTGATAGGTGTGTAGTAATATCTCATTGTAGTGTTAATTTACATTTCTCTGGTGGCAAATGAGGTCTAACACCTTTTTCTGTGCTTGTTTACCATCTGTATATCCTCTTCAGGAAAGTGTTTCTTCACATCTTTTGCTCATTTTCTGATTGTTTATTTTTTCACTGTTGAGTTTTGAAAGTTCATGATATAATCTGGATGCTGCTTATTATTGTTATTGTTGTTGCTGAATGTTTACTTTGCAGATATTTTCCTCCCAGTCTTTAGTTTGTCTTCTTAACAGGTTTTATTAAAGAGCAAAATTTTTAATGAAATTCAATAAGCCATTTTTTTTCTATTCTGACTCTAAAGATTTTCTCCTATTCTAAAAGTCTTTAAAATTTTTTTGTGTGATAGTAAACTAATTCTAGCACATTTTAAAACATTCTTTGGCATTCAATATTATTATTATTTTTGTTGTTAATTGTCACCAGTGGATATTTTCCCACTGATTTTTAGAGAGAGTGGAAAGGAGAAGAGAGAAAAACATCGATGTAAGAGATACACATTGATTGGTTCCCAAATTCTCCCCAACCAGGGCTGGGGATCAGACCTACAGCAGAGTCAAACCTGGGATCCTTCAATCTGTGGGCTGATGCTATATCCACTATGCTAAACCACCTAGGGAGACATTCAATATTATTTTATACTAGAGGCCTAGTGCAAGAAATTGTTGCACTCCAGGGGTCCTTCAGCCCAGCTTGTGCCCTCTCAGAACCCTCAGGCGATGTCCAACTGATGGCTTAGGCCTACTCCCTGCACAGGCAGTTAGACATCTTTAGTGCTGCCCTAGAGGCAGAAGAGTCTCCCACCACTGCCACTGGGCTCATCAGCCATGAGCTTAGTGGGAGCACACTGACCACCAGGGGGAAGCTCCTGCATTGAGTGTCTACCCCTGGTGGTCAGTACATACCATAGTGGCCAGTTATTCTGTAGTTCGGTCTATTTGCATATCAGCCTTTTATTGTATAGGATTAGTTTCCAGTATACAACAAAGTGATTAGACAATCATATACTTTACAACATATTCCCCCTGACATTTCTAGTATCCATCTGTAACCATACATAGTTACAATATTCCCTATGTTGTATTTTACATTCCCCATGACTATTTTGTGACTACCAATTTTTATTATTTACTAGAGACCCAGTGCTTGAAATTTGTACACTGGAGGGAGGTTCCTCAGCCCAGCCTGCCCCCTATCACAGACTGGGAGTCCTCAGGGATGTCCTACTAATGGCTTAGGTCTGCTCCATCTCCATGGGGAACAGACCTAAGCCACAGTCTGACCTCCCTCTGTGGGAGGCGACCTGGCTGATCAGGGGAAGGTGCCATCCCCATTACTCCACTGCTGCAGCCACCAAGGGACTGGATCAACACAAACTCCAGTGCCTTCACCATGAAAAAATGACAATTTTCTTTAGACATTTTCAAAATGTGTCTTTCATAGGATATGACATTTCTTTCTTCCTTTATTTTTTTTTTTTACCTTCAACTGAGGATATTTTTCCATTGATTTTTAAAGTGTGGAAGTGAGAAGGACAGACAGAGAGAAACATCAATGTAAGAGGGACTCTTTGATTGGTTGCCTTCTGCATGAGCCCTGACCTGGGCCCTGGACAGGGAGGATCCTGCAACCTAGATACATGCTCTTGATCAGAATTGAACCTGGACCCTGTAGTCCGCAGGCCAAGGCATAATCCACTGAGCCAAACCAGCTAGGGCAGGATATAACATTTCTTAGCCTTCCAGCAGCAGATCTTCGGTTTTTCCTCCAGGAGTGGTAGAAAAATAGTTGATCACAGCCCCCCAGCTGTGATCAAGTCTCTGCCACAGTTTGAGCATGGCCCTTTGGCTCTCTCAGGCTCTGATCAAGCCTCTGCTGCCTGCCTCGGGCCTATTTGCGCCAAGGCCCGTAGGGTAGGAGTGGACAGGGGCTTCTGGGACCTGGAAGCTTAGGGACTTTGCTGGGGCCTATAGGCTCCTAGTGGCCTGGTTCCAAAGATGTTCCCAGGACCCAGGCCACTGGCTGCCTGCATATGCAAATTAACACTCCATTTTAGTCGGGTTAATTTCCATAGTCACTCTTTGATTGGCTGGTGGGCATAGTGGAAGTATGGTCAATTTGCATCTTTCTCTTTTATTAGTGTACATTATTTACTTTTAGAAGAGCAAGAAAGAATTTACTAGCTGCAGCAAAACACACTCAGGACAGTGAAGCAAGGAATGTGTGTACAAGAAGAAACTAGAGAGCCTCAGCTGGGCTGCTTTGGCTCACTGGAAAGTCAGAGAAAAGGGAACCTTGGAGACAGGTTCAGAGGATTAGCCTGAGATGAGCTGCAGCTGCCCATTGCTCCTCTGGTTGCAAGTCTCATAAGGTCCTGTGGAGTTTAGGAGCTACTACCTGTGCGGGGAGAAGAGGGAGAATGGTGAGGGAATGGCACAGGCATGCCTCCTGGAGGGAAAGCTAGCCTGTGACTACCAATTTGTACTTTCTAATCCCTTCACCTTTTTCATCCAGTCCTCCAACCTTCTCCTCTGAGAACCATCAATTTGTTTTCTGTATCCATGAGTCTATTTCTGTTTTATTTGTTCATTTATTTTTTCTTAAGATTCAACATATAATGGAAATCATATAGTACTTGTCTTTTTCTGTCCAATTTATTTCACTTAGTATAATACTCTGTTATTGCAAATGTTAAGATTTCATTCTTTTTTATGACTGAGTAATGTCCCATTGCATGTATCTACCACTTCTTTTTTAACCACTTGGCAATCAGTGGAAATAAAGGCTGATTCCATATCTTGGCTATTATAGAAAACTAGAGACTGGTGCATGAAATTTGTGCACATTAAAAGGGGATTAATTATAGGAAATAATTTAATATTGCTATTTGCCCTTTCTCTATAATAGAAGTGTCAGAGATGAAAGAAAATTAGTAAAATGTATATGAAAATGTCCTCCTGTCAGAGCCTGGGGCATACCATGGGACCCAGAATCAAGTCCCTGCCCACCCACATGCATCTCAAAATAGCATGAGACCCAGATCCGGCTGCCCCTCTCCCCCATTGGGCTAGATCCAGATCCAGCCAGTTCCACCCTTCTCAAACCCTGCCTGGTAGGGGACATAGCCTTAGGTACCCTAGCCCGGCACCAGGGGCATGGCCTGAGGTCCCCCAGCCCAGACTGGGGCAGGTGGCATACCTTGAGGTCCTCCACCAAACCCCACCAGGTAGGGGACATGGCCTGAAATCCCCACTGGGTGGGGTCATGGCCTGAGGTCCCCCGTTAAGCCCCGCCAGGCAGGGAGGTACAGCCTCAGGTCCCCTGGATCAGCACCAGGAGGGGGTTATAGCCTCAGGTCCCCCATGAAGTCTTTCTGGGCAGGGCATGGCCTGAGTTCCCCCTACCCAGCACTGGGGGTGCTCCTTGAGGTCCCCCATCATGCCCCACTGGGTGGGGTTGCACTGCCTGAGTTCCTCTGTCAAGCCCCCTTGGGAGTAGAGTCTGAGGTCCCCCAGCCTGGTGCTGAGGAGGGGGTGCAGCCTAAAATCCCCTGTCAAGCCCCATCTGGTGGGGGCATGGCCTGAGGTCTCCTAGCCTAGTACCAGGATAGAAAATGCACCTTGAGGTTCCTTGTCAAGCCCTGCTGGGCAGAGGGCATGGCCTTAGGTCCCCTGGCCTGGCACTGGGGTGAGGTGGTGGCCTGAGATCCCCCAGCCTGATGCCAGGCAGGCAGTGCAGCCTGAGGTCCCCTGTCAAGCTCTGCCAGGTTGGGGGCATGGCCTGAGGTCTTCTGTCAAGCCCCCAGGGGTGGGGGAGGGCATAGCCTCAGGTCCCTGCTAATTGTTTAAGGTTCCTTATAGGAACTTGGCCTCAGCTGTGGGTGTAGCCATCTTTGTGATGGAGTGATGGTCAATTAGCATATTTCCTCTTTGTTAAACAGGATGCTACAACAAACATAGGGGTGCATATATCTTTCCGAATTAATGTTTTGAATTTTTTCAGATAAATATTCAAAAGTGAAATTGCTGGGTCATAAGGTAGTTGTATTTTTAATCTTTTGAGGAACTGCCATACTGTTTTCCATAGGGGTTGCACCAATTTGCAATCCCACCAACAATACACAAGGGTTCCTTTTTCTCCATCTTTTTATTTTTAGTCTGTTTATCTATATTTTCACAGAGTCTCTTTGTAGGTAGCATTTGTATTGATCTTGTTTTCTTATACATTCAGTTATCCTATGTCTTTGCTTGGAGCATTTAATCCATTTACATTTAAAGTGATTTTTAATAGGTATATAGTTATTGCTTTTGTATTCTTCTTCTTCTTAATGAAGTCCATTTAACATTTCTTATATTACTGGCTTGGTGGTGATGAACAATTTAGTTTTTTTTTCTTATCTGGGAAGCTCTTTATCTTTCCTTCAATTTTAAATGCTATCCTCACTAAGTAGAGTGGTCTTGGTTATAGGTTCTTACTTTTCATCACCTTGAATATTTTGTGCCAATCCTTTCTGGCCTGCAAAGTTTCTTTTGAGAAATCAGCTGACAGTCTTATGGGAGCTTCCTATATATATGTGTGCCTTTCTCTTGCTGCTTTTAAGGTTCCCTCTTTGTTTTTAACGTTTGGCATTTTAATAATGATGTGCCTTCATGTGGGCCTCTTTGCACTCATCTTGTTTGGGACTCTGTGCTTCCTAATCTTGTATGTTTATTTCCTTCACCAGGTTAAGGAATTTTTCATCATTATTTTTTTCAAATAGGTTTTCAATTTCTTTCTCTCTTTTCCTTCTGTTAACCCCATGATCCAAATGTTAGTACACTTGAAGTTGTCCCAGAGGCTCCTTACACTGTTTTTTTTGTTGTTCTTTTTTCTTTTTGCTGTTTTATTGGATATTTTCTACTTCTTTATCTTCGAAATCACTAATTTAACCCTCTGTTTCATCTAATTTGCTATTGATTCCTTCTAGGGCAGTGGTTGGCAAACTCATTAGTCAACAGAGCCAAATATTAACAGTACAACGATTGAAATTTTTTTTGAGAGCCAAATTTTTTAAACTTAAACTTCTTCTAATGCTACTTCTTCAAAATAGATTCTCCCAGGCTATAGTATTTTGTGGAAGAGCCACACTCAAAGGGCCAAAGAATCGCACGTGGCTCTCGAGCCTCAGTTTGTCGACCACGGTTCTAGGTTATTCTTCATTTCAGTGATTGTAATCTTCATTTCTAATTGGTCCTTTTGTATGCTTACTCTCTTTTTGTTAAAGTTCTTCTAAGTTCCTTGCGCATCCTTATAACTAGTATTTTGAATGCTTGTCTCCATTTTGTTTAGACTCTTTTATGGAGTTTTGTCCTGTTTTTACATTTCTTTGTCTTCTCATTTTGGCTGCTTCTCTGTGCCTGTTTCTATGTATTAGCTAGATCTGTCATGATTCTCAGTCTTGGCAGGTAGCTTTATGTTGTAGATATCCTGTAAGGCCCAGTTGTGCAGTCTCCTGATCACCTAAGATGGGTGCTCCAGTAGTGTTCCTTCTGTGGGTTGTGTGTACCCTCCTGTTGTAGTTAAATCTTGATTGCTGTTGGTCCATTAGTTGCTGGGTTTGCTCCTCAGGCTGAATGACTGTGAAGATTGGTTATAACATAGTGTATGAGCTGCTATGCAGGGCTAACCCCATGGAATGGAATTTGCCCCAACAGGCTCTGATGTCTGCCAAGACCACCCTTTGAGTGTGCCACTTGTAGAGCTAATTGGGTGGTGTTCTGCTGTTGTCTGAAGCTGGCCACCAGATGTGTCAGTTCTGAGGCCTCTTGGGAAAATCTCCTGAAACAGGCCAAGATCAGTCACTGCCTGTGACCAGCCTGAAGCTGTCTTGTAGGAGCTACAAAGCAATCCATGGTTGGCAGCTGCCTGTGCTGTATCTGAATGCATATGGGAGAGGCCATACTGTGAACTGAGGCTGGCTGCTAACAGTATGGGGGTTGGGCAGCTCAGCAAAATGCAAAGGTCACCTTGAAGCCTGCCACTATTTGCCGGTTGCCCATAATGCTCAGCCCATGAAAGAACCTCTGGCAGTGTGAAAGTTGGGTAGGTGAGGGTCTCAGGGAGTAATCAGGGTAGAGGGGCCCACCTGTTGGTGGTGTGGGAGGAGGGCTTGCCCTGAAGCCAACTCCATTTCTTTCTACATTTATCTGAAACCTCCTGAGCCTCTGTCCCTCTGCCAGAGCCCGGAGTGAGTGCCTGCAAGTGAGCAATTCTGTGCAGAGGCCTTTCAAGAGGATGTTTGGTTTCCAGCAGCCTTCTGACTCACCCAGGCAGACAGATGAAGCCCTGGTGACTTTCACAACTAGAAGTTTTGTGGGCTCCTCTTCCCTGCCCTGGTACTTGGAGTGGGAAGCCTGGTGTGGGCGCCAGCTGATTCTCAACCTCTAGATGTGGGTATGGGGCCAGCCTGTGTTGCATTTTCTCCCCTCCTACCTGTCTGCATGTGGCCAGACTTCTATTCAGCTATTTCTCAAATGGGTCTCCAGGTTTATCATTCTACAATTTAGTTGTAATTGTGAATTGATCACAGGAGGAGATGCACACAACATTTACCAACTCCACCGTTTTAACCAGAACTACTCCTTTTAATATATATTTACATGTATGACTGTGGCTTCATGTTGAGTAATTAATTTTTGTAAGCAGTTTGAAACTTAAGCCTCATTTCCTCTCCCCCTCCCCCCCATTCATTGGGTTTGGCTGTTGTTGCTGTTAGTTATTGTATTTTTCATTTCTAAATTTCCACTTGTTTCTTTAAAGTTTTTTTTCTTTCTATTTTTCAAAGCATGTTCATATTTGCTCATTGAAGCATTTTTATGATGGCTCCTTAATAATCTTATCACGCAAGTCTAACATGCCTGCCATCTCAGTGTTGGCATATGTTGTCTTTTATTATTCAGTTTTAAATCTTCCTGTTTTTGATATGAGTAATTTCTTTTTTAATCCTCCCTCAAGGATATGATTATCATTGATTCTTGGGAGAGAGGACGAGAGAAAGAGAGAAAGAGAAAAAGAAACATCAATGTGAGAGAGAAACATCCATCAGTTGCCCTCTGTATGTTCCCTGACCTGATTGAAGCCACAACCCTTAAATACGATATGATGCATTATCCAACCAACTGAGCCATACTGGCCAGGACTACAATGAGTAATTCTTTTAAATTAAAACTTAGACTTTCAAGGGTAGCATGCTGTGAGACTATGGATCTTATTTAAATCTCTAATTTATCTACCAAGACACCACTCTAGCAGTTGAAGAGAGAACATTGCCTTATTAGCAGGTGGAGTAGATAACCAACCAGCTTCCCCTCCTGGCCTCTCTTGACACCCAAGATAGCGGTGCTCCTCATTACTGCTGGGCACAGGTGGGAATTCTGCTCCCCACTAGGCTCCACCTGATTCCTGGCTGGTAAGAGTAGGGGTGCCTCCTACTGCTTTTCATGCGGCCTCCACTGACACTAGAGATAGTGGCCTTGTTACCTCTGGCCTGTGGTGAAAATCCTGGCTCCCCATTCTACCTTCTCTGGCACCATTTTGCACGGGGTTGGGGAAGGGGGCATCTCATTACAGGCTAGTGAGAGTGAACATCTAGGTCTTCATTCAACTTAGACTTTTGTGGGTGGGAGTAGGGCCACAACTTGTTTTCCTGTGGTTTTTGGCCACAGTAGAGAAGTTATTGTCTGAAAGTTTTCTGTTTTGCTACATTGCCCCATTCTTGGTTCACTGGTTAGATAGCTAACTTTTGTCGGGACATTTTTGTTTGTTTGTCTGTGCCATTGATGTTTCCAGTTGCCAACTTCTTCGGCTATAGGACATATGAGCCAAAACGACAACCCAGGGAATGCACCACTGTATTGTTTCTAAGGTGTCTGATTCCTTAGCTGGCCTGTCTTCTGTCTTCACCTTTCAAAGTCTTCTTATATTTGCTTTGTACATAATGTCCAAGATTTTTAGCTGGTTTAGCGGGGGGACCAGGGAGAAGTGTGTGTACTCTGTTTTCCTGGAAGAGGAAGCCATGGTTTACTTTTAACAGGGACTCAAATAGTACAAGTTTTCCCTTGAGCTCTAAAGCACGCAGTTCTAGCAACTACAAGGAACTATTGGAAGGCTACCTTTAAGGAAATCTGTAATATTTAAATTACCTAGATAAAATCATTTTATGTATAACAGGAGAAACTGAATGATGCCTGTGTCTTATAGGCCCAGAATTATGGAGTCAGAGAGCTTAATTAATATTTTAAACCAAGTGTGCATATAGAAATGTCTGATGAGCTACCAAGACGATTGAAATAAAATTAAGGACCCAGAATGTTCACAATGTATATTTTATTGTATAGAATCACCATTCTTTCCTCTACTCTTTTCTTCTCCTCTCTCTCCCGCCCCCTCCCTTCTTTCTTTTCTTTCCTCTTCCTTCCTCCCTTCTCTCCTTTCCTTTGTTTCTTTTTTTGCTTCTATTCTTTCACTTTTCTCTTTGTATTTTAAGACTTCGATTTTTTTTGGGGGGGGGTCTTTTAGTTGGTCCTACACTGTTGCTTCCTACATTTATTTCTGATTATGCCATTAGACCCAATTTACTGGAAAAATGTCATAAATCTATGGATCATTATGGACTAATCAGGAAATTTTAACTCAGGACAACTCTATAGACTTTCTCTGAATGGTGACTTGGAATAGCATTCCACAGCATTTTGCATTTAGACTTTTCTATAAACCCTGTTTAGAACAGTATTTTCCAAACTTTATTTACATTCCACCCTAACAAATTGGATAAAATTTTTATTCTAAATTCTTCTTAAATAAATTTTTTAAGAGCTTGATTGGGAAAGAAATTGTAAAGAGAGAGAGAGAGAGAGAGAGGAAGGGAGGGGGGAGAATTGTATTGGAGCATTCTACCTTTAAAAAAAGAAGAAGGTACCACAGTGTCCTACAGTAAGCAAGTTCACAGCTTGAAATTTTAGAGCAGGAAGTTTTCCATGCTATACAGGCTGCCTCCCCATCCCTGACTGCACTTTAAATTCAATTTTTGGTTGTATGAACATAAATCTCACAATGCACTGAATACATGACCCATGATAGAAGAACAAAACTTAACTGTATTTATTGTCTCTCCTTTAAAATGTCTATCTCCTTTCATCTGATCTCCTTTAAAATGGATTTCTCTGCCACTTGATGAAAACATGTAGCCTCAAGGCTTTTTTTTTTTTTTGCCAATTCTTGGGTAAAACCATCCTAAATAAAGTCTCAAATCAGTGAAGATCTATTAGTCAAAACTGAAAATCAATTCTTTAGTTTTCAATTGAAAACCAGACTGCTGCCTCCCTATTTATCCTTGAGGCCTATAGTTGGAGGCTGCTTGCCTAAGGGAGAGAGAGATAGGGAATGTAGGCGGCTCCTACTCACATCCCTGACCACAGTCTCCCCTACTCTGAGCTACTTGTGCCAACCCTGAAGATGTGACAGAGGAGCAAGATGAGCCAGGAAAGTGGTGTAACAGTCCTTCTTTGGTCACTGGCTTCGTGCTCTCTGGCACTAGCAGATGACTGAGACTCTCCCTTCCCAAAAGTGCCATCCCTGGGGACCTCCCTCTTGCAACCCCTCTGGCAGCCTTCCCCCGTGGGCCTGCAGTGCAGTCCTCTTGCTCTCCAGGCTTCTTGTGTAGTATTTGAGAATGCTAGGCGCACAACTCCTCTCAAATCTGGCCACGCATAGTCTCTGGGAAACATTCATGTATCACGAGGAGAAATCAGGTGTTATGGACATCTGTAGTGATTGCAGAGAGGGAGGGACGGGGGGAAGGTGGAAGACAGCGTAGAGGGGATAAATGGTGATGGTGATTTTACTGTACTACTTGATACAGTAAAATTGTATTAACCAGAAAAAAATAGAAAGAAATCAGATGTGAAGGCTCTTCCCCACTCAGGATCATACTACCAAGTGAAAGCCATTCACAGCCCTTTCCTGTCCTCACATCTCCCCAAGGGCCAGACCCAAACTTACCCTGTCTTACTCTACACACGCTCTGACCAGTCCCCTGGAAATATCTCCTGTAACCCAGCGAAGGAAGGAGCACCCCTGCCCTGAAGTGAGTGGGATCACAGTGCACTTACAGCTTTCTTGACAAATGTTTCAATCCGGCTGAAGGGGTCCAAGATTGTACAGCCAATTCTACTTTGTTGGTGCTTTTCTTTGGAAACTCTACAAGTGATCATCTGGTAACTCGCTATATGTTTCTCATTTAAAACTGTGATGTTAACACCCAGCACAGGAGAATGGCAACGTTCGGTGCCCCCAACTTGCTTACTGATTACTATTGTCAGCTGGAGCATAATACCTATATTTCAGGGCTGTTACTAATCTTCCTCTGGCTTATTCTTCCAGAAAAGTAATGATCCAATTCTTAGAGCTATGTCCCTCAAGTCCTTTAATATTTTTGATTTCTTGCTTCTAAGTTCTCTAGTTTTACCACATTTCAAATAATTTCTACATCAAAAATAAACACACAGTTAGTCATATGATTTTTATGGTTTTTGTTTTATTTTTATTTCACATATTATTTTGGGTAGATAATATTTTCATATATTTAAAAATTCAGAACTTACAAAAGGGTATACAAGGATAGTTTCTTTTTATTCTTGTCCCAAAACTGCCCCAGTACCATTCCCCACCCTCAGGAATGAGTATAAACAATTCCTTGGGAATCTTTCCAGCAATACTTTGTGTACGCACAAGCAATTGTGTATTTATATTCTGCGCCGACTCACCCTCACACTTTCCTCTTTTTCACATTCTTCTCCCCTTGCTTTTTTCCCTTCTAAGAATAGCTTTGAGATCTCCCATATCAGAAGAGAACTTCATCCTCCTACGTAGCTGAAACTACTTGATAGTCCTGTGGAAGAATGCCCCACAGTTCATTTAATCCGTTCCTTATTCTTGAATATTTCAACCTCTGTCATAAATAATGTTGCAATGAGCAATCTAAATACATCATTTAGCTCATGTGAGAATATACCCACAGGATAAAATCCTGGTTGACAAAGCATGTGTGCCATTATAATTCTAATGATGTTGCCAAATTGCTTTCCATAGGGGTTGTACTAATTCATTCTTTGGGCAATATAGAAGTATCTGTTTCCTCACACCCTGCCCATGCAGCACTATCAAACTTTTGAATTGCTGACAATCAGATTGGTGACATTTTATTTCAGTTAAGTGAGGCTGAGAAAATAATGTTCATACATTTCAGTCACTTGTATTTTTCTTATTTTGTGAATTGTCTCGCACATTACATTTCAATGCTTCCTTAGACAGCTCTGAAAATAGCGGGAGGATTACTTCAATGGCCACACAGGTGAATGGTAGGAGATCCTGTCACAGAGAAGAGGCCAGGGTTTAGCATGTGAAGCGTCAGGAGTCCCCATGGCAGCAAACATAGACTATTTGCTAGAACACAATGCAAACTTGGATAGCGGTGAACTTGAGCCAGGTGCAGGGATGGTTCTTAGGTTATGTCCCCCATGCAGGGAAATTCCTAGATGGGTAATAGTTTCAAAGAGGGACCTACTAGCAGATATTATGCTCCAGCTGAGCACATTAATCAGGAAATTGCAAAACAAGCAAAAAAAAAAAGTCTTGAAAATATTTGGTGCCTCCTTCCCCTCCTTTTATCCTCCATGGATTACAATTTATAATCTATTGGCAATGAATAAATTTGGTCTTGCAGTTATGGAATCTAGGAAGGGAAATATATGTAGGCAGTTAGGTAGATAAATATAGATAAAGCGATGTGACATTTATAGTACATAGTATATCTAACATATAAAAAGATATGCAAGGTATAAGCATTCAAGTATTTTGCACCTTTATAGCAGTAAGATAGTTTGTCCTAAGAGCTCAACATTGATTGTTTGATGGTAGAATTTTTATCAACTATTTTAAAAATTACACACAACAAACAGCTAGAAAAAGGAAACAAACAAGCAAAAATATTTCTGCCAAGTTGTGTGTGTGTGTGTGTGTGTGTGTGTGTGTATTAAGGGTGGAGTGCTCTTTTACTATAAGAATCATTTGCTTGTACATGTAGAAAAGTCACTGGTTGGAGGTTCTTAAGCAGTGAGCAAATTTATTTAAACTTTTTATGAAAATAAAAAAGTTAGACTTTCACCTTTTCATTTACTCAGAGAGGTAGGCGATACGTGCAAGGCTTTGAAATTAGACATGCAGAGAGATTTCTTTCCAAGTCCTGTTAGCTCCTTTCACTCATCTTTGGGCAAGCTGACTCTTGAATAACCTAAAATCTTTTCAGCTGCGATTGCCCCACACAGATGGGCAGTGATAACCTCCGAGCTGTTAGCATTGGCAGATGTGGCGCCTTGGAGGCCTGAAGACCCTAGGGCCAGTCGAAGCTGCAGGGCGCTTTTTAAGCGCTTTGGCATGTGGTGTGAGGCTACAAGAGGGCAACACCTGAAAATATGGGAGCCGTGGGTCCAGAGGAGAGAGGGAGTCTGGGAGCCATGTGCATCCGGTTAGGAATAGAAATAAGCACAAAACAATATTAACTTTAGAAATGAGATGAAAGCCCATGTGTGCTAGCTTTCACACAGAAGAGGAGACCCAGTGACCCTCCCCACCCCCTTCAGCAGTGCTTTTAGATGGAAATGATCTCGTTGAATACTGACACAAAGGGAAGATACAAACACAGTGGAGAGCCTTAGCAAAGAACAATTACATGCAAGTAGGTTACATGAACATAGAGTCTCAAGTGTGTGATATCTTGTGAATATTAATTAAGGAAATTATTCTCAGAGCAGCTAGTGTTTAAAACAAGATCTAATCTCCGCTGAGTGGGCCCGCCATCCTCTCTCTCAATGTTGAACTTCAAAGGGCTTTCGAGTTGGAGCAAATGAGATTATTATTACTTCAATCTAGAGAGGAAACCTTTTCTAACCAATCTCAGAGTAAATTCTAGAATTACACACCGCAGTTAATACAAAGAAGGGCAAAAATATTCCACACTCGCAAATGTCTATGTCCGGAAATGTTTCTTGACCTTTTTATCTGATCTACGCTTTCCCTGCACAAATTGCACATTTCAGAGAGAGAGAGCTGGAGGAGGGGTATGGGCCAGCTGAATATATAATTTTTTAAATTGTTCCTTTATTTGACTTGGGACCATTATGAATCATAACATTACTATTATCAATAGCTAACACATATCCACATCTGTGTGTCTAGTACTGTTTTCCTTACCTCTGCTCACTTACTCTTTATAAAAGCCCTGTGCGGTTTGCATGCTAAACAGATATCGAGAGGTGTATGTATTCATTTACCACAACAAAGTGCCACAGACTGGGGGGAGGCTTAAACAACAGACAGTTATTTTCTCACGGTTCTGGAGGCTCAAATGCAAGATCAAGAACAAGATCATGGTGAGAGCAGGGTTAGCTTCTCCTAACACCTTTCCTCGCCTTGCAGATGGCCACCATCGCTCCGTGTCCTCACGGGATCCTTCCCCTGTATGGGCACATCCCTGGCACCCCTGTGTGTACCCAAATGTCTGTACCAGTCAGATTGAATTAGGGCTGACCCTGCTGGTCTCATTTTAACAGAATCACCTCTTCAGAGGCTCTATCTCCAAATACAGTCACATTTGTAGGTACTGGGCATGAGAGCTTCAGCACATGGACTTGCATGCGGGGCGGGGCGGGGGGGGGAGGAGGAAATGCAACTCAACCCTTAGCAGTAAAGTACCTCACCCATGCCCTCCCAACAGGTTAGATGCGGAGCTGGGATCTCAGCTCTAGCACAGAGGCAGGTGCTCAACCATTGTGAAAACATGACCATCATGCCATGCTGCCCTGTAGTGACAGCCGGCGTGAGATCGGGCATTACCTGTCTGTTTCAATCAGAATAATGATCTGACGCCCCGTACAACTGAGGGCAGGAGGACAAAGGCAAGGCACTGAGAAACAAAACATAAAAAGGCAAACATCTTATTGGGCAGGTTGGGGTATTGAGGATGTCCATGTGAATTTGGCAGTCGAATATATAAGAAATGGTGTATGGGTGTTGGGGTGGTGTGGGGTCGGGGGGGAAATAAGCCCTTACCTCCTGTTAGGATTCCAGCTGCTGGTGGAATCAGTGCTGCTGCCATTCAGCTCTCTCACACAACTGTCAGCAGATGCTGGGTATGGTTGGTATTGAAGTGCCCTGATGCTGAATGGATACAGTTACAATGGGATGAGAAATGCAGATGGCGAATAGAGACAGAATGGCTGCAGATGTGGGCTGGGCTAGACTGGGATCGAGGTAGGCATGTCCACGTGGGTGGGTCCTCCACAGACTGGAGGTGCCACGGAGGCACAGGGAGTGTCGGAGGTAAGCAGAAGTGAGCTCTGCCATTTAGGGACCAACCTGAGACGCAGAAACGTCAGGCTGCACAGTCAGAGCCAGCCTCATCGCCTGCCTTTCGCCCTGCACACTAGCCTGGCAAGGGCATTCCTGGTTTACCACATGTGCTGTGCAGGGTCCCTCCCCTCCGCATGTCTTTGGTAATGCTGGTCCATCTGTCATAAATGCCCTCATCCCCATCTCCTCCTCCCTCTCCCTGCCTCATCACTCCAGCAGGTAAGACCCTCCTCATGATTTCTGACTACCCCTACCTGCATATTGAGATAGTCTCTTCTTTTACTAGCCTGCTGATTTTTATCATTTTGCTCTATTTCAGTACTTTTTGTTTTTATACCAGTTTCTGTCTCTCTCCTTCACCTAACAAAATATTTAAAAACATGAGCCATGTTTTTTGCATTTTTATAGCTATCTGCTGGCTCCTGACATGGTGCCAGGCATATTTTACGTACTCGCCATATAACTGTGGAATAAATGTTCATCTCAGAGAAATCTGATGTCCTGGAGATGTGCTTTCTTTGGTCTGCACCCCACTTAAAAAAATAATAAGTATGTTCATGTTTATGAATTCAGAGATCTCACCAAGTAAAAAATGAATTATTGGCTTCTCTTTAAAAATCAAAAGATCTGGCCACACTAGGTTTGAGTTCCCACTTGACAGCGAGTTTGCAACTGGGTAGTGGCTGAACCCTGTGGGCAAGATGCTCTCTTTGCAATTGGCTTTAGTCCCTGTTCTTCCCTAACTATTTTTGCCTCACACCCTGCACTCTTCACTCATTTACGAAACCCATGTCACCATATTTTGGCATTTTGCACATCTTGAGTCCGTGAAACCAAGATCCTCACCTACTCTGGGTTGCCATTCCCAGCTCGCATATGGGAGTGGTTTTCCATCATCCAGCTTTTGCCATAGCCACGTCTTTCTAACCCCTCTTCCCCCTCCCCGTCCATTCCAAACGCGTGAAGGAGGCGGGAGAAGGAGGCTTCTTTTGGTCCCTGGAAAAGGAGCCAAAGGAAGGATCTGTCTTCCTCTGGCATATCAGGTGTTGGCTCTGGGGAGCGGCAGGATACTAGCCAGGGTGGGCAAACAAGGCAGCTGGAAATGGCAGCTCCTATAATTCAGCCAGCAAAATCCTTTTCAAAGCCTACTTTGCATAAGATGGTTTCACCGACCACATTAGAGTCACAGGGAATAGTTACCTCTGGAACTTCCTTTCTGCAACAGTAGCACCCTGTGTAAGGGAGCCGAGGGTGGAATATGATCGGCTCATATATATGCTGCCATGAGGTTTTAGACGACCGTACTGGCATGAGCTTTCAACATTGAAAAAATAAATGAAAGCTCTCTGGAAATAATAGGAGCACTGTGTCCTGGAACCCGAAGAATAATAATCCCAGGCCATCAGTCATCCATGCTGAAAACAGTTTCTCTCTCTCTCTCTCTCTCTCTCTCTCTCTCTCTCTTTCTCTCTCTCTCTCTCTCTCTTTCTCTCTCTCTCGGCTATGCCTGGGATGACACGGCACAGAGCCTTAGAGCAGGCGTGATCTGAACCTTGGCTGGGGACACCGAAGAGCCTGCTCCCGCTGCTGGTGAAATGCCGCGAAAAAGTGGGCACTTTTCCTTCACAAGGGGTGAGGGTCACTTTGTGTGTGGATATGACACAGTTTGGGACGCAAATTATAACTCATGAGCCCCAAATATCTAGAGGATTCACAAAAATATGAACCCCGAATAGAGAATTTACAGACTCAGAACTCACTATCTTTTCTCCCTGGGTGGCCTCCCAACATCTGAAGCAGCAGACACGGTCCTTACACCCATTTCACAGATGGCAATGCTGCAGCTAAGCAGGACAAGCAAGGACACCAAGCTCATTGAGCAGCGGGTTACAATTCGAACCCATGTCTGTCTGTCTGACCCTACGTCCCCATCCATTTGCTTCACAAACACCTATTTATTGAGCCCATACTATGAGCGAGGCACTGTTCTGCGTGCTTGGGATACAACAATGGACAAATCAGGGCAGAGGCCCTCCCAGAAGCCACGTTCCACCCAGCGTACCTTCAGTGCAGTCCAGTTTACAGTCTCCAGGTGGGAAGACTGTTTCCAGGGAAGCCTCACTCCCAAAGTCCATGGTAACTGTGTGAATTTGCGGGGACGTATGAGTTGAATTGCTGCATATGCATTTTCAAAGTAAATTCAAGGGGCTAAAAAACCCTTCCTGCTGAACTTGAAAATGTGGTTGGGTATGTTCTATCACTTTTTCCGGGAGGGGGAAAAAAATCCCCCAATTTTAATTCCCTTCTGAACTCAGCCACATGTTGAGATAAGGAGGGTGGGGTTATAAATCAACTCAGCTCCCTTGGGAGAAAAATTATAGTAATAAGCTTTTTTTAAAAAGATGATAATAATAAGCTATACGATTTCAAAGTGACTCACCACCACTCCCTCCCCTCCTTTATTTTTTACTTTTTTGACAACTGAAATTGATTTTGAAAGGCAAGGCTGTGGAGATTTTTGCAGAATACAATCCAGACGTTCTAAATCTAAGCCCTCTCACCAAAGAGACTGTAGATCTGGGAGCCTGGGCTCTGTTGATAATGCCCTACTCGGTGCCGACATACTATACCCACCACCACATGTCAGTCAACGTGCCGGAGAGCTCCTACGTGAAGGAAATAAAGATGGAATGATATTAAGACTGAAATCAATACAGCTTTCTTTTACATTTCCCAATTGTCTCGATAACTTCAAAGAAGCAGATATGAATATAATTAATGAGTAGAACAAACACCAAGTGAAAAATAAATCTGGCCCTTGTTTTATGAGCACTGCTAGAATGACGAATTTGGAATCGCAGACATGTTTGTCGGCAAATCTGACTGCTCACTCACTTCCAAATGGTACAGCATTTGAGAGCAATTGTAGCTGCACCAGCCTGGGTGCCCCTCAGGAAAAATGTATTGCTGGAACTAATTGGTACCCAAGGAAACAGAGCCCTTGTACTTCCTCTGCAAGCTAACCCTGCTTCAAAATATGTACATTCTTAGGAAACAGACCAACCTGAATATCAAGAGTACTCAGAGGAAATTCACACTTCTACGTATTTTGGAAAAGACATAAGAGCTCTCGCTAGGGAATGGGCTCAAAGGCTATGAGAGAACGTGGCTTTGGCTGTGGTTCTGTCTCTTAATGGGTGGCCTCCTTATGGAAATTCCTCAAAAGTTCTGAGCCTCTGTTTCCTCATCAATGTAGTAGTAATATTAGGAATAGAAGCATATTTATTGGGTGTTCGTAATGTATGAAACTGACCCTGCTCACAACAGCTCTACGAGGTAGTTCTGTTACGCCCCCTTTTCACAGATGAGGAGACTGAGACTTGGAGAGGTACCGTGACTAGCTGACACTTTTACGTACACGAAAGCTAGCATTTTAAGGGAAGCAGCCTGCTCTGGGCCTCCATTCTCAAGCACTATATCCTTAGGGCTGGCCGTCAGGGAGTCTCAGATATGGATTCATTTGTTAACCCTGGCAAAGTTGATTTACTCTGGGTTCCAGATTCCAGGTCTCTAGACTGAGAGTAATAATACTTGCCCACCTCATGTCCTGGATTTCATATATTTGCCATGTAAAAGTCAAAAGCAGAGGAGGAAACGAATGACAAATTGCAATGATAAGTGATAGAACCAGAAGCAACTGGTAAAAACAAAAATTGTCCTATTTGCTGATAGCCTATTACAGCCCTGTGAGATACCAAGGCCTGGGTACAGTGGTCCCTTTGCTCCAAATCCTTCTTAGCCCTTTGAAGCCAATTTAACAGGCATAGTGTATCAGGACTATACAGCAAGAATGGAAGAGTTCAGGAATATAAACACTGGGATCAAACAAAGGTATTCAGGCCTTGGAGTGACTGTTAAAAAGCTAACTTATTAAAAGGCTTTATATCTGGGGTCAAATGCACTAGTTTGTACTCTAGAGTATTGGGCTGTTACTTGGCCCCAGAGACAACTCTATTTCTAAGACATCTGTCCAAAAAGGATCACAGACACATGACTCTAGCCAGTGGTTGGTTCTCAACCTTTCTAATGCCGTGACCATGTAATACAGTTCTTCATGTTGTGGTGACCCCCAACTACAAAATTATTCTGCTAGCAGAACCGATAGCAGAATTGCTAGCAGCGTCTCCTAAGACCATCGGAAAACACAGATATTTACATTACAATTCATAACAGTAGCAAAATTATAGTTATGAAGTAGCAACGAAAATAATTTTATGGTTGGGGGTCACCACAACAAGAGGAACTGTATTAAAGGGTCGTGGCATTAGAAAAGTTGAGAACCACTGCTCTTGACAGACGATGCCCGTGCCTGGCAAGTGAAACGTGCTCACTGCAAGACTGACTCAGACAAAAGAGAAGTAACAGTTTGTCCTAGTGATTGTCACGAAAGATACACAAATGTCTGGGCATCTTTTCTTTTAAAAGAGTTGTAGAAAGGGACATTGTACCCTTAAATTAGAGTAAAAATGTCTGTAGCCAAAACCAGTTTGGCTCAGTGGATAGAGCCTGTGGACTGAAGGGTCCCAGGTTCGATTCTGGCCCAGGGCATGTACCTTGGTTGCGGGCACATCTCCAGTAGGGGGCGTGCAAGAGGTAGCTGATCGATGTCTCTCATTGATGTTTCTAACTTTCTATCCCTCTCCCTTCCTCTCTGTAAAAATACCAATAAAAAATATATTTAAAAAAACAAACGTATATAGTCTTGACCCAACTGGCTGCTCAGTCGTCACGGGGCAGGAGGTGAGAGCGAACTCTGAAGAGGTGAGGGCCACTTCTGTGAGGGGCAACTGACCACTGACATGCCCCAGGCAGAAGCCGCATCCTGGGTGCCCTGCGTCTGTTCCAATGGCAAAACTGCAGAAGCCCTTGGTTATGAGCCCAGCAAAATTGAAAATATTGGGCGGAGCCAAGTGGGCTGGGGCTGGGGGGCAGTTGAGGGCAGGGGAAGGACAGCTCACATGAGCCAACCCTTTATGTGGTAAGGAGATCTAAGATCTATCTAATCAGTAGCCTTAATTGAAAGGCTCAGTGAGGGGGATCTTGCAGCTCCTCTTCCTGCCATTAATTTTAATTTTAGCCCTCTCAGGCATATTGAGGGGCATGAAGGTGATGTGTGGGGACCAGCAGTTCTGAATCCTGTGGCTGTGGAAAGAGACAGAAGCTGCACTGAAATCTGAGGAGCAGGTGCACTGGGGGTGTGGCAAGTACACAGAGTCCATCCCCCTGAAACTGTCCTTCTTAAGAACCATCATTTTCTACCTCTACATACTGCACTCAGCCCCAGAAGGATGACTCGGCCCATCGCACTATTTCTCAGCCCTCTTTCATGAAGGCTACATGCATACAGCATGGGGAGGTGCCAGGGGTGGCCAGGGGGACCTGGATGGGGAATGGGGGTTCAGAAGATTGGGAGGTAGGGAGAAAGTGAACCAATAAAGCAGTAGCAAGGAGTGCTGTATAGGAGCTTTAAAGGGACACTACTACCTGCTCTTCATCCTCTTTTAGGTTTGCAATGTTGAGCGCTCCTTATTAAATGCTAAGTTAAAATTTGTGGTCGTGCTAATTGAGCCCCCACTTTGGTGCACACTGCTTGCTGCTATACAGGATGAGCTCCCCTTTGCGGGAATTAAGACTTTAATAGTGTCTCCTTTGTGCTTTCACCAGTTTAAAGCCAGCACAAAACATAATTATGGCAAAGGCTGTTAATGGATCAGATGGTGGCTTTTGCGGCCTTACTGTGTGCCAGACTTTTCCTCCGTTTGGCCGTGCTGGCTCATCCTCTAATTACCTGTTCCTCTTTTTTGCCTGACATCTTTAGAAGTTACAAGGATATTATCAGAGTCTAAATTCAATTTGCTTTTCTCTATAACAGAAATGAAAAAAGGAAAGGAAAAAAAAAAAAAGAGAAGGTTCTTCTTATGAGTGGCACACATCACTCCAGACAAACCAAATGGGAAAGCAAGTATGGCTTTCAAAATCGATGTCAGCCAAATGGACCCCCGACCCACTGGAGCTCTGCCCCGGGTGCAGCGGGCATAGTCAAGCCTCTTTGCCACCTGAGGGTTTCCACCTGAGATACATGCAATAATCGCGCTCACTCATCTCAGAATGGCAACTGCTGGGTTTAACAGCGCCCTGAAAATGAGACCCCTGGGTTTAATGAAGCATTTCATTCAAAGGTTCGTCTGGCTCATAAAACCCCGGTTTTTCACTTGTGTTGGAAGTCTATTCTCCTCTCTCGCGTGTGGTTGGAACCGGTCCTCTGTGCGCGAGGCCCCTCCGCGGACGGATGTGAATAGCACTCACGGGGAAGGGAAGAGCTCGTGAATTCAGATCGTCCCGAGCGCTGAAAGGAGCTGTAATGAGGCCTGAGATCAAAGTGCCCGCGGAGCCGCGCAGCCAGGAGAGGAGCCGCCCGCGCCGGCTGCAGGAGGGGATTAGGGAACTTCGCTGCTTCGGGGCGGAAAGGGGCCCGCAGGCCAGCCGGCGCGGCGCTGAATTCGCGGGGGAAAGACCCCGTCACCAGGCAGACCTCTGGTCTTCCTCCGAGAGGACGGGGCTACCCGAGAGTTTCCGCAGGGGAGAGACAGGCTTTGCCGGAGGAGCGAGAACGGAAGCAAGGCTGTTCTTAACGCCGAGGGACGGGGTGCGGGGAGGAGCGGGGAGGAACCGTCCTAGAAAGAGGGGAGCCGGGGCAAGGAGGAGGAGGAGCGACCCTGGACACCTCCTGCCACCTTCCCTTGGCCCTCTGAATGGGCACAGACCCTCCCCCAGGGAGACGCACACCCCTCTTTTCCTAAATGCGACGTGAACACGAAGCAAAAGAGAAAACAGAGAGCCCTGAGCTGCGGCCGGTCCCTCCCAGCCATGTGTTTGGGGAGCGAGAGGCGGGGGCGGGCGGGGGTCGTGGGGGTGGGGGCGGGGAGATGGGAAGCAGATGCGGTGGCCTCAGCACCCCCCCCCCCCCCCCCGCTTTTCACTCTCCTCCTTGAAAAGATGCCAAGGGGCTGTCTGTGTCACCTCTCTGGAAAAGGCAGAGACACTCTCTTAGAATGAAAGATGAGGACAAAAGAGTTAATTTGAAACCCCTCCAGCGCCGCGCGCGCGCGCGTGTGCGTGTGCGTGTGCGTGTGCGTGTGCGTGTGCGTGTGTGTGTGTGCGTGTGTGTGTGTCTGCTGCTGCAGAAATCCTGCTATTTTAACGACGCGTCTACTTTCAAAGCCGTGCCCAGCCTGTCGAGGGGAATTCCGCTCTCCCAGCTGCCCGCGGGCCCCGCAGTGCTGAGCTCGCGCGCCCACCTGCTCTTGGTGAGGCAGCGTGGACTCCCCTGGGCGGAGCGCGCGGAGCGGGCGAGCCGCCCGGGGAGCCGCCTCAGCCCCAAGCCGCCCGTGTGTCAGGGAATGCACCGCGAACCCCTGCAAAACCGGCAGGGCAGCCAGTGGAGCCTCACAACCACGCGGCAAAGCCACGGGCTCCCTCTCGCCTTGCAGAGGGCCCTCTCGAATTTTCTATGGTCGATCTGTTAACCTAACTTGGCTTCTTCAACTGCCCTGTTCAAAAGCAAGGGCCTTGAAAATATTATTGGCCAAAGAACTTAAAAACATCACACCTGGAAAAACGCTAAACAAAATTCCCATTTCGTATTCCAAGTACAAGCCCCAAAGAGACCAGAGGATTCTATCTGCTTTAACTAGAACAGCACTGAAGTGTTTGTTTTGAAATCGCACCTAGCCATGGCTCTAAAGGCACCATTTAATAACGTGTTCAAAAAAAAAAAAATCCTTGATTCAAATACATCTCATTGCAAAGTTCTGGAACTTAAATGTGGCTGCTGTGCATTTCGTTATCAACCAAGAATTTCTGAATTAGCGCAGAGTCGCATTGGTAGGGCAGAGTGCTGTGCCCTGGGTCCTTTGAGGGCATCCACAGTGCATTTAACTAGGAGGACCAGGAGATCTGACCCTTGATGGCAAAATGCAGCCTGTTCCCCGCTGTAAAAAGAACCTTCCAACTCCTTATCTGAGTGCTATGGCAAACAGAATAAAATGGAAACTGTAAATCAAATTACCTTTTTATAATTATGACTCACTGGGAAAATGCACAATTTACTATTATTGTTATTTTAAATACATTTCTTTATTGATTTCAGAGAGGAAGGGAGGAGGAGAGAGATAGAAACATCCATGATGAGAGAGAATCATTGATTGGCTGCCTCCTGCACACCCCCCACTGGGGATTGAGCCCAAAATCCAGGCATGTGCCCTTGGCAGGAATCGAACCTGGGACCCTTCAGTCTGCAGGCCAACGCTCTATCCACTGAGTCAAGCCAGCTAGGGCTGCACAATTTATTCTAAATTAAGTTTAATGACATGTAAATAGTATAACCTTTATTCCTCCCCGCCCCCCCCCAACACAAAGTGGAATTTTTATTTGGTTTCCAAATGGTTTCTCCTTCCCCTGCATTAGTCTCATCCTGAACAGGATAAGTTCATTGTTTATCCTCCTTTAAATTGCACTGATTCTACTTCCAAAGAAAGGAGGCCTGGACTCGGTTCTATGAGAATGATGTTGTCTTCCTTCTCCTGAAAGTGAGTCTTGCATTATGTGGAAAAGAGCCTGCAAATGTTCACGGAGGCACAACTGGAATCCTGGAGAGTCCCTTTCCTGTGGAAACAGTACTCAGAAAAGTTTGTCTTTCCCTGAAAATTTGGGCATTGTAGGAGTTGACCTAAAGTTGCCCTAACCGTTTTTGACTCAATGGTTAGAGCGTCTGCCCTTGGAGTGAAGGGTCCCGGATTCGATACCAGTCAAGGGCAGGTACCTCATACCTCGGTTGCAGACTCAATTCCTGGCCCTGGTTGGGGCATGTATGGGAGGCAACCAATTGATGTGTCTCTGTCTCTCCCCTCTCCTTTCTACAATCTCTAAAAATCAATGGAGAAATATCTTTGGGTGAGGATTAACAAGAAAGTAAAATAAATAAAGGCTTGAGGTAAATATTGTTGGTGCAATTAGCCCAGGGTATGAGATGGGTCTCCAGCTGAGCTGTGTGTTGTGGGGCTCAGTATGTCCCTGCCGGAGGGTCCTATTCTGTAATCAGAGCCTGTCACCTCTCATTGCACCATTGCACAATGTAAGAGATGTCCATCTTATCCAGATCCTGTGATTGGTGTTTTTTGTGGTCAGGATGAGGCTGAGAATAGTCCTGTAACTGGAGTGCTCCTGAGGCAGTCTGTTCTTTGTGATTCTGGCATTTTTCTTGGTTTTGGAGCCAGAAAGGATTGTGAGCAATGGATAGGCCCTTTCTTGGAGTCAGTGGTATTGGCAGGTAGTTTGTAAGTGTCCAAGTAGAGGGAAGGTTCTCTCCTCCCTGTCCAGCCTGCATGGGCTGCACCACCATGACACTTGTTTTTTGGTTAACAGAAGGGACAGAAGACACACAGGACAGGAGTAGAGCAGGTAGAGATGTTTGAAAATTGCTGAAAACATTGGAGGAAGGAAAATGAGACCAGCATGGGAACATGGTCAGGTTGATTTGGAGCTGCTGAACTATCAGATCCGGTGTCCTATTTGGGCCCTTTTACCAAGGAATTCACAGGCTTACTTCTGCTCTGTCCTGGGTATGGAGATCTTTGGCTTTGAATTCTTGATTCCTGAATGCCTGCTTGTTCAGCCAATATTTCCCTGGTTGCAGTATTAGGTAATCGGTTCCTGTCAAAGGCTTGAACTAGGATGTTTGACGGAGAGCTTGTGATGGCTGTCTGGCCTTTTCTGGCAGCTTTTAGGACAATTTTCACATTTGATCTGGAGACTCGAGTCCAAGGCTGACGCTGGTACTGCTCCTGGGTGTGGTCTTTTCCTGAAGACGGTTCGATTCCCAATGTTCTCAGTTTTGTTCTGTGGTTTTTAAACCAAGTCAGAATCTTTTTCTCCGGAATGCCAATCTCCCTGGCCAACTCTGTTCCTTAGTAGCTGTATCAAGGTAGGGGTTTTGTTTAAACTGGTTTAGAAGGATATCCTTTTGACTGGTTGAAAATAACCTTGCCTTGCGAGGTTCTTTTTTGTAGTTTGCCACTTCCAGTGCTGATCAAACCCATCTTGGGAAGAAGTATCTGGATTCTGCAGAGAGGAGAGGGGAACTCACCTTTATTCTTTTCTTTCAACCTTAAACCTACTTTTTAAAATATATTTTTATTGATTTCAAAGAGGAAGAGAGAGGGAAAGACAGAAACATCAATGATGAAAGGGAACCATTGATTGGCTGCCTCCTGAAAGCCCCCCCGACTGAAGACCAAGCCTGCAGCCAAGTTATTAAGTGGCATGTAGTCTGACCTGGAATCAAACCGTGACCTCCTGGTTTGTAGGTTGATGCTCAACCACTGAGCAACACTGGCTGGGCACTTAAACCTCATTTTATCTACTTTTATAGTTCTCTCAAACTTAAACAAGAATATCAAAATGAGGTGATGGACAAATTGTGCATCATGGCAGAGGTAGTAATAAATAATAGTAATGAGGTAGTAATAAATAATAGTAATGCTGGACTAAAGGCAGGGGACTGAATTTTATTGAACTCCATTGATTAAGTTTTGATATTATTACCCTAGAATAGCAAGCTTTATGTGCTTTTTTGCTATCACTCCTTGCTGGAATAAGACAAAGACCACTGTTTATGCTATAGCATCATATAATTTAGAAATCTGTAAAATGCAGTTTGCTTGAGTTACTCAGACAGCAACTTAAAGATTTTTGGGATACTGCATGCTCCAGTGAAGTATACAATTTATTCCTATTGCATAGATAGAACTTACATACCTCCCAGGTACTTGTGAGGAACAGAATTTTCAGGATGCCTCCTTTAGCTCTCATTCTGACTTCCAGCCTTAAAGTCACAGTGGCATTCCTAGTGACTGTCCTATCACATGTGCAGGCTGCCAGGCCAACAGACTGTGCAGACACACCTGTTAGAGGAATTTTCCAGGCAGTTGGGGAATCAGCCTTCTGTTTTCCCCACATTCTCCTCTGACAAAACTTGGGTCTAGCATACAATGCAATCACTGGATCAATTCTTTAGTTCAATTTACCTAAATATTTAAATATATTCTTTCCATTACGGAGCTTAATTGCTTCCAACTGAAACTCTAAAACAGAATCAAATAGGAAGCTTGTAAATCCTCATAGTGAACCTACCAGTTGTGCTTCCTCTAATTATGGGTCTCAGACCAAAATCTAATTGTTGGGGTGTAAGTCAACAAGCCTTCTGATTCCTGATGCAATTCTTCTACTGTGTGCCATAGGCTAGGACAGTGGTCGGCAAACTCATTAGTCAACAGAGCCAAATATCAACAGAACGACGATTGAGATTTCTTTTGAGAGCCAAATTTTTAAAATTTAAACTATATAGGTAGGTACATTGTTATTAACTTAATTAGGATACTCCTAAACTGGCCTTTGCTAAAAACGTCCTCAATCTGATTGAGGTACGTTCGCTGAAGTTGACCCCTTCCAACTCTCCCACCCACACTCATCTTGTATGCTTGTTTCGTCTATCTCCTTTCGTCTATCTCCTTTCGTCTATCTCCTTTCGTTCATTCTCTCATTCATCCTCTCTATATGTCTAACCCATCTCGACATACTTTTCTCAATTTTCAACCCTACATCTTCTTTCACTCCACAACATTTCCTAAAATTAACTTAAACTTTACTTAAAGTTTTAAGTTTTAGTTAAACTGTAGGTATGCTGAATAAAACTTGATATCAGCCGAGACCGGTTTGGCTCAGTGGATAGAGTGTCGGCTTGCGGACTGAAAGGTCCCAGGTTCAATTTCAGTCTGGGGTATGTACCTTGCTTGCGGGCACATCTCCACTGAGGGGCGTGCAGGAGGCGGCTGATCGATGTCTCTCTCTCAATATTTCTGACTTTCTATCTCTCTCCTTTCCTCTCTGTAAAAAATCAATAAAATATATTAAAAAAAACTTGATATCATATTTAATAAGGATATTATTTACTGATAAAATTAAATTTCTTACAATTTACCTTATAATATCCATAAAATTAAATCATGAAAATGACTCTGAAACACTAATGTGAACATTGACCTTGAATCTCCTTGGAAAATTTGGGTAAGTCAGGTTTGTATGTTGTTGTTTTTAATTTTAGGCAAGATCCCAGGTTCTCATCAATAAGACGACTTCTCAATTTACTCTTGAAAATGATTGTTCGCATAAATATGTAGACCTGAATGAGGAAAGAACAGCAAACACTAGTTTTTTCAGTTGATTATATGAGTCAGGAATACTATTTCAGGTGTTAAAAATCAACATATCTTCCTTCTCCAGGTCTTTCAAAGCAGACCATCTGCGCTGTGAACTAAGTTCACATTTGTTTTTCTTCAATATTCCTATATCAACCAAAGATGTTCAAATTTCAAACTCCACAATTCTTTGTTTTTTAAATTCAGCAATTGTATTTCAAAGTTGCCAATGTCAATATGAAAGGGAGAAAAATTTAATTCTGTTACAATAGCATTAAGAGGTTTTTTAACAAAGGCTAACGTTGCTTTGCTGTTTCTGAATTCCTGAAACCTGTTGAAAAAAGCTTTCCTCATATTCAAAAGTGTTTTGAAATAGCAAACTTCAATATCAGAATTATTTTCTTGGCTATTTTCAACAGGCTTGGAAAGTGAATCGAAGTTTCTCTTTCAAAATCTTGAGCAAAAAGAGGTAATTTGTTTTTGAGTGAAATAACTTTTAACATTGAAAAATTTATGTTTCCTTTCCTCTGTAGTTTACAATTAAGCTGATTTAGATGAGACATAACCTCTACCATGAAATAAAATTTTTGGATCCACTGATTCTTCGTTAGTTCTGGATAGTGAACACCCTTCTCAAGGAGAAATGCTTTAATTTCTATTAATAAGGAAGCAAAATGTTTCAAAACGTTTCCTCTTGATAACCAACATACCTTGTTATGCAGCAGAAGATCTGAGTACTCACTCTCCATTTCAACTTAAAATTCTTTAAATTGGCAATGATTAAGATCTTTAGCTATAATGGAGTTGATAATGTTAATCACCAATCCTATAACTTTGCAAATTTCTTCTGGAAATATCTGCGCACAAAGCATTGCTTGATGAATGATGCAATGGTAAGTAAGTATCTCGTGATTAATTTTTTCTTTCAAAATAGCAACAAAAAGTTTCTTACACCGGTCATACTTTTCATACTTTTCGTCCCGTCTGTTGAAATTGAGACAATTTTATCGAGTGGAATATGATGTTTTTCAAAGCACTCAATTACAGCATTTGCTATATCCTATCCACGTGTTTGACCTTTGAGTGGCAATGATCCTAAAAGTTCTTCTTTAGGACCTGTAGATAAAATAAATTGTACAAAAAGTGAAACTTGTGCTGTATCATTTATATCACAAGAGTCGTCAATTGCTATTGATAAAGCTGAAACCAATTAAGGTCTTAGACTTGCTGATCAGTTATATTTGAAGACATTTTGACTGTTCCATCTTTCACTGTTTTAGCAGACAATGGTAACTCTTTAATTTCTTTCTTTTTCTTTTTCTTTTTTTTAGAATATCTGCTTTCTTCTTAAAATCCCAAAATAGTTCTTTGGATGCATTTATCAAACAGTTTTTTATGTATTCACCCTCTGTATATGGTTCTCCTCTCTTAGCAATCTCTTGACTAACCACGAAACTTGCAATATTAACATTGTTGGAAGAATGCATCCAATAATTAAATTCAGAACTTGATTTTCTTTGACTCTTTTGAAGTTCCTCAACTGCTTTCTTCCTTGCATCACCGACAGAATATTTAGTACTAAATGACACATGTTTAGTTATAAAGTGTCTCTCCAAATTTGATTTCTTGTTATGCACCAATTTTTCCTGACAAATAAGACAGGTTGGAAGGCCATTTAAGTTTTGAATAAACGTGAAAATCTCAGTCCATTCAACTTTAAATTCACCGTTTTCGTCTTCTGTTTTTCTTCGCTTCTTCTTTGTAGCCATGTCAAACAGGGCACCTAAAAAGAGTTTCATTTTATAATAATAAAGCCACCAACACAAAATAATTACAACTCTTAAATTGATGACAAAAATAGCTGCAGGATTTGCAGCTTGTTGGAAAAATACAGGTAAATTTATGCTTTAAGTAGGTACTTTTGTCACCTGCGCACGATTTGCTGACAGGACTAGCACTAACCACTGAGCATGAGACTGCTGGCTGACTGGCTCACTCAACTTGGGCATGAATCGTGGTCACCTCCCCCGTGCCATGTACCCCATGGCCCGCCTGTGCCGCTTCTCCCATCACCTGACTGACCGATACCCCTACTTCTTCTAATGCCACTTCTTCAAAATAGAGTCGCCCAGGCTGAAAACCAATGTCTGTGCATGGGCCATGAAGTTTCAATTGCACTGTAGATGCACGCCCGCCTGTGGTATTTTGTAGAAGAGCCACACTCAAGGGACCAAAGAGCCGCATGTGGCTTGCAAGCCGCAGTTCGCCAACCATTGGCCTAGGACATTATTTTAGAAATTTTAGAGCAATAGATTGGAGTTTACCCCCACTTCATATTTTAGAATCTCAAAATTACCCTGTCCTGTTTTTTTTTCATGGTTAGAGAGTTGGCCTTCAGACCAAAGGGTCCCAATTGATTCCCAGTCAAGGACATGTGCTCAGTTGCAGGTTCGATCCCTGACCCCAGTTGGGATGTGTGTGTATGAGCCAACCAATGTATGTCTCTCACATCGATGTTTCTCTCTCCCTTTCTCCCTTCTGCTCTGTCTAAAAATCAATGGAAAAGAATATATACTCAGGTGAGACTTACAAAAAAAATAAAAGAATCTCAATGTTGTGATATGATTGTTTTAAAGATCTGCTTATAGGTATTTGGCTAGACTGGATGGTTCCCAGTGGTATCCTCACAGCATAGCACAATATATGGCACGTGGTAGGTTGAAGCAGAATTGATTGCTTCCGCATCCATTCCACCTCTTCTCCATCAGGTAGTAGGTATGTAGTTTATATGAGGTTATCTACCCTTTCTTCAAATCCAGGTGTGGGCCCTACATAAGGTAGACTAATCAGTAGAATCCCAATTTTCTATCCACAGTGATTGGTTTAGAGAAGGCACATGACCCATTTTAGTCCCATAGGAATGAAGCCCAGAATGTTGCTGATTTGTGAAGAAATCCTTTCTTATTCTGGACAGAGTAGTGTGCAGATATGAGCCATAAAGTAAAAGCTATTTTTCACTTAGGAGAAAAGAAGTCTGAGAATGAAGGTAGTACCCAGAGGAGAACAAAGGATAAGAGAAGTGTGAAGAAACAGAGTTCTAATCAGACTATTCCTGAAGCTTGAAATCCCCTGGACTTTTCCAGTATGTAATCCAAGAAAATCTCATTGCTTAAGCTACCTCAAGTTTTCATTATTTGCAATCAAAAGCTTTCAAATTGGGGGTTGGGAAGGGTAATTCAGACATCTGTAATAGTGTCAACAATAAAAATAAAAAACAAAACAAGCTTCCAAATTAACACAAAATGGTCCAATAAATATTTATTGAACAATTGCATAATTATATATATTTTAATTTAGTCCATGTAATAACATAACATTGTTAATCACCACATCTCTGTTACTAAATTCTCTATCATCAGCAAGCTCTAAGAAAATATTTGATCATTGCAAAGTACTATATTTTTTATCCATAGTAAAAGACCACTGCCTGAGAGTGAATGGGCAGAAAAAGATGCTATCAGTTCCTGAAAGATTTTTATGTTTTTATAGAAATAACAATGTTACATATTCTCACTACACACATTGAAATGAGTCACAAAGTTTTAAATTGTTAAAGTAAAATGTTTTAAACAAATACCCTAATGTTTCACCATGAGGAAAACAAAAATCATCTCAAAATGGTGATTTGTTCTAAGGCTGAGAGAATCTAAGTTATCCATTTTCTCACCTGGTCTTTCAATGCCCAATGGCCCACAGATGTGATGCAGATGACCAGGGCACAGACTGGCTCTAAGCCCTGCAAAGACCATCTCTCTGCTATGTTAAATGGTCCTTCCACAGATCCTAGAATATGACCTATAAGGGCAGGAACTGGACTTATTTTCCACTGTGTCCCCACACCTCGTATGTGACATATGGTATATGTCTGCATGTGTACAGTTTGTGACACACAGTAGGCTCTCAACTGTTGTGTTGAATTGAAGAATGATGACCATTTGTGACTTGTGTTTCTTGCACGATTCTGAGCTTCATATAAAAGTAGGAGGAAGTGAAAGAATAATTTAGTTAATCTCCCCCCCCCCCCCGCCGCCTCCCCACCCCCTAAACTACTCTTGACACTTATCAGGTTCTTGCATCCTTCTAAACTCTCTTCAGGATGTCCTCACATACCATTAAGGCATTTTTCTCAACAGAAAATATGCAAAGTCAGCCTAGAGAAAGAGCCACATCAAGAAAATCCTTAACCTAAAGAAGAGGCTATGTGACCTTTTCTGGGTAATTGTGAGATCTTAGGAAAGTCATTTACCCTCTCTGGGGTTGGATTTCCTCATCCCTAAACTAGAAGGAGAATTAAACTAAATGAGTAGCTCTTTGAACTATGTTTTATAGAGCTCGGTGTATTTTGCAAATCCGATAGGGGATGGGCGTGGAGGATGGGATAAGGCCAGGACCTACGGTCTTCTACTCTCACGTAAGCATAGGAAGGGTCTAAAGTTGACCTCTTGGGTTCAAGTCACAGCCTACTCTTTACCAGCTGCATGATCTTGGGCAAGTGACTTGACTTTTCTGCATCTTAATTTTCTCACCTGTAAATAGAGATAATGATAATATTTCTTTACAGAGTGGTATGAGGATTAAATAAATCAATATATAAAACTTGGTACCTATTAGTAAAAAATGCTATATAAATTGTAGATATTATCTGTTTTATTAGACTTCCCCATAATGTTTAAAAAGTCTTCTGTTGCCAACAAAACAAAAATACTTACATTTATAAAAGTGCTCAGAGTCTTTAATTAGAATGTAATAGGAAATACTAATTACAAAGGATCTGGTGGGCTGACATTCCTTCTCTAGCCACTATCATTAATACCCAACATTGTCATTAATACCACACCTCCCTGCCACCAGCCAGATTCCTTCCAGGGTTTAACTTGACCCAGTGGGCTCCTGCCACCTGAGAGCTGGCTGCTGCTTCTAAAGATTATTCTGCAGTTCCATTTAACTGGCCTCTGCAGAGCTGAGCAACTGGTGCCTGGCGCTAGACAGAGAAGACTCTGTGGCTATTTGCCTACATTCCTGTGAAGACTGAAGGAAAAGATCAATTTCCTTAACACTCAACACTTCAGGGAAGGCATTTGCTTAACAGAAAATGGTGACTATCTGTACAGGTAGAAACACCAGGCAGTTTAAAACTTGCAAGGAAGGACTGTCTGGCAGTTCAACTACTTTAACCTTCCTTTTCTGAAGATCCCAGGTGAATATAAATAAAACTTGAATGATTATGCTAATTATCTCCACTAATAATCTTGCCAAGAAACCTCTTTCCCTGTGGTTTCACTTCCAGAACATCCTCACGACTTTGAGGAAGAGAGTTGCACTATATGAGTAGCTCTTTGAGCTGTGTTTTGTAGAGCCCAGTGTATTTTGCAGAGCAGAGAGAGAAAAGAGAATAAGGCCAGGATCCTGGGTTCTCTACTTCCATGTAAACATAGGAAGGTTCTGAAGTCAACTTCAGAACCTTCTTACCTGGGGAAGAAGGTGAAAGTTTATTGATATCATGGTCTAATCTATTTTTTGACTCATCCAATCTCTTCCATCCCAACCTGAGTGGGGATACCAAGCCCCATTTCCCTAATTTGCTCCCCCAATGTTGACAATATTTGGACTGCATATAAATTGTTTTGATATTTGTTTTCCCACTTTCTCTCTCCCTTCTTTCTCTCTCTTTCTCTCCTTGAGCCCACTCAGCATACATTTTTCAAAATGCTTCTGCCTATTTCTCAGGACTAAGGTTGGACAGGTGTGTCTCTGTCCAAGAAATAGGCCAGGATTAATCCAATTTGCAAGGGCATGTAGGAGCTGTAAATATTTATGGTCCACAGAGAAGAAACAGAGCCAAGCACACAAAGTTAAGGAGCTGGGCAGGGGAATGACCAAACAGCAATGACCCCAGATGTCACTCCCTGGACTCGAGGTGCAATTAGCCACATTGCCTCCCTTTTGGGCTGAGAAGCGACAGGAGATAGGAAGTCTGTTTAGGCGTCAAGAGCAGTAGAAGCATTCTGCTCCCTTTTCTTGATCCCGGCCCAGGTTTATATCTCAGATAACTAAACCCCATGGTGATGACTAAAGCATCCCATCCTGGGCTGCTCAGCGCCTGTGTATGCAAATTAATCCACCATCTTTGTTGGGTTAATTAGCATACCCACTCCTGATTGTCTGATGGGTGTCATAAAAGTACGGTCAATTTGCATCTTTTTCTTTTATTAGTATAGATGTCTGTCTAGGACCCCTAAGTCTTCTTCTTTTGGAGTTACTCTCAACAGTGTGAGACTTAGAGAAGTCAGAGCCCTGCCTCCCACTATGGAAACTGAAGGAGACCAGGCATTTCTTCTAGGCTTCCCCAGGCAGTTAGCCACATGGTCTCATAGCCAGTTGAAAGCTCTGAACAGGATTTTTTTTTAAATCTTCACCTGAGGGTATTTTTCCATCGATTTCCAGTGTGGAACAGAAAGAGGGAAAGACAGAAACATCAATATGAGAGAAACACATTGATTGTTTGCCTGCTACACACACCCCTACCAGGGCCTGGCTTGGGGAGAAGCCTGCAACCATGGTACATGCCCTTGACTGGAATCAAACCTGGAACCCTTCAGGGCAACATTCTATCCATGGAGCCCAACTGACTAGGACAGGATTATCATTTTTTTAATCCTCACCTGAGGATATGTTTCCATTAATTTTAGAGAGAGAAGAAGGGAAGGAAAGAGAGAGAAAAACATCTATGTGAGAAAAACATTGGTTGCCCCCCCACAGGCACTCTGACTGAGGATCACACCTGAATCTAGGTATATGTCCTGACCAGGAATTAAACCCACAACCTTTTGTCATATGTTACAATGCTCCAACCAACTGAGCCATCCAGCCAGGCCTGAGCAGGATTTTTAATATGCAAGAGGAGAAAAAGAGTAGATGCAGTCCACGGCTATCCAAGGAAGCAGAGAAGGGTCCAGCAGCAGTGGCCACAGTGTACACTGGAAGTGATGAGACCTAGCTAGGTGGTTCTTGACGTATAGCAACGGTCTGTCCTATGCTGTCAGCCTTTCTTGCCTCTTGAGTGTTTCCCCCCATCAGGATCTCCAGCCTTCTCATGACCCTGCAAGTCACACTTCCTCCAACACTTTCCCAGATGGTTTAGCTTGCTGTCCTCTCCCACCCTCATTGCTCTCTGTGCCCAACCCTTTCTGCACACTCTGAAGAAGCAAAACTAGCAGGGTTCTACTCTGTCCTTCCAGATCTAGATAGATACTTCCAGTAATACTAATGCTACTGAGGGATTATAACCACATCACACTGTTGACTTGCACAAAATCAAGTTAAATCTCCAATTCTTTTCTCTATATACGATAGCTAAGCCATGTCTCCATTATTCATGTGTGTGTGTGTGTGTGTGTGTGTGTGTGTGTGTGTGTGTTTTAATTCAAGTCCAAGTCATTAACAGGGAATTTCTCTGTCTTGGAAGAATTCCAAATTCCTCAACAGTTAGATTCCCGCCCTTTTTCTTCTATGAATGAGTCCTCCTATACATCCCATTTTTCCAGAGGTCAGATTTTTTGTTTTTCCTACCTGTTCTGTTCCCTATTTCTACTCCCTCTCCAGGGGGATTGGACAGCCTGCAGTGAACCTCATACTCCCTAGTACTGAGTCCAAATTGTACAGCTGACCATCCTCATGGAAGGCCCCTGCAGGCACAGCCACCACTGAGTCCCTTGTTCAGGCCCTGGCTGCTTCAACACACATGCTGATGTTAGGCCCAGGAGGCTATTGAATGGCTTTAGGCATAAAGTTCATTCTAGTCCTCAAAAACTGACTTCTAATTCCTCTTGATCTCCAGGTTTCTATCTCAGATAACTAAACCTCATATTTTAGTGCCTTTTCTGAATTGATCTTGGACATGAGGAAATGGGGATTAAAAGTGTTAATGTAAAAAAACCATTGAAACCTGTAAATAATTTTTGTGAGTTTATTTGAGCCAAACTGTCTACTACATATGCCAAGAAGCAGAACCTCAACTAATTGAGATAATGCTCTGGAGAATGGCAGGTTACATTTGTATTTATACTTTGCATTCAAAGGAGGCACATAGGTGGGTTACATAAAATTCATTGGTAATATATTAAGGAGGTGGGATAAAGCAAAGTGCTGGGAAACCCCTGGGATTGGATAAAAAGTAAAATGATGGATACATACTTAGGTGAGTGCAGGAACAATTAACATGATAATGAAGGGATTTGTGGTATCTGTCCTGGTGCCCCACACATTTGGTTGTGCCCCAAGGGCTCCAGAAAAAGGGAAGTTACAAGTTACCCAGACATCTCACAGATATGTTATCTTAGAGGCAAAAGGCAAATGGGCTCAGTAAAGATTGAAGTTGATCTTTGTCAGAGATGGTGTAGGGTGTAACTGCCCACCATAACTGCGTTTAGTTGAAGTTTAATTTCAGACCATCCTTTGTGGTTACTTCAGGTCTCTGAGTTTGCAAGACTGTCATGCAGGCCTCCCCTGAGCTTGTCAGGTAAGCATGTGGCTCCTTTGGTCCACACGTCCCCCTTTTGGTCATAAATCTATCCAAAGGATGCATTGATGACCAACCTTTTGGTTGGATAATGGAGTCCAATGGTGTTAGGAAGGCTCATTCCTAGGATGTCTCAGTGTCAGCATGACTTGCTGAATAGGTGGACCACTGGGGATTGAGTAAGACCATAACCTTAGATGGCATTTAAGGTCAAATTATTATTATTCAAAAAGGCAGGTAAGTGGGAGGCAGTCAGATCTTATATGTCCTTATTAAAAAGTATTCTAGATCATTTCTAATATTTGAGCCACAATGATCTGAGTCTTTTTGCTGTTTGTCTTATGTTTTGCTTTTCTGCATCTAATATAACATTTACATATCAGAAACAAAAGTAACAATACTAAAACAATAATATTGCATAGGAACAAAAAATATCTAACACCAGACAAGGAAAAGTCTGAGGGAAATAAGCATCCCAGCCAACTGAAAAACCCTCTACATTATGTATTATCATAATTTTTTCTTAAGCTAATTACACATTTTCCTTTTTTATCCACTGTCAGTTGTACTTTATGATATGTTTGGCCAGATGAATTAAGACTCTCTACTATTCCATTATCTAGAAGCTCTAATTTTTCTTCTGGCCAATTAGTTGCCATAGAAATGACTTCATGGGGAGGATTAAGTTCAATTTCCCAATACATTGGTTTTTCAGTATCAATATTATCATAGGTTTTATGAACCTCAGGCAAAGTCATTCTGCCTATAATTTCAGTATTACACCATATTCTAGTATTATTGAGGATGGGCCCTAACACCAGCCAGTTGAACTACTGGGAATTTAAGCTTAGGATTTAACTGGCACCTGGGCTTTTTAAAACACAATGTCATAGATCACATTTCCTATTCAAAATTTTCCAAATTCCTGGGGAACCATGTGAGTCCCATATGTGTCAGGCCTGAGCTTCTGCAACCATCATAGACACTTCAGATTCCTTAGATTAGCAGAGACATTAGGCCCTGTTGAGTTAGGGCACAGGCACATTCCCATTGTTGGGTTTGTGCATGAGTTTTTATAGTCTGTCAAGTCTGTTCTATCCATGAAACTAAGGCTTTATTGTTTTTCCATACTGCTTCCCACCCTTTTTCCTTCTTCCTGAGACAGCATTCCCTCTATATGACCTATTTGAGATGAAAACCTCTGTCTAATGAATGATGTTCTCATTAGCTGCAAGTTCAGTTTGTCCCAGGATACCAAGGCCAGCCCCTACTCCTCCAAGTATTACCCTTTTGATTCTTTTAGTGGGGGAGGGGCAATGTTGTTGGATCCAGGAATGTTGTTGCATTGAGCAGTTATGGCTTGGGAGCAGATTGGGTGGACTGAGTGGACCCAAAAATGTTGTTTCCCATGCCATAGTTAAATGGGTGAAGGTGACCCCCAAATGAGTTAGAGTTTGAATATTCCATAGGGCTTTTCACAAGCATCCAGGACACAAGGACGGTGGGTAATTATAGACATCTCTACCCAACAAGTGATCCCAATAATTTCTGAAATGGGATCCACTGATTTCTTTCTTGTTTCACAGACATCCAGCCATAGGAGCATGGCTGGTGAGTCTGAGGACATGATATACTATGACAGATAGGACAGGCTGCTGCACGCCTTTGACTCTCATACCCAGGTGTTTTTCTTAGCTATTCATCACCCATCTCTATAGCTATACAATATTCATCCAGATTAGATCCATATGCAATTCTAAACAGGGGATTTTTCAGCGAGGTATTCTTGAAGGTATTTGCCTAAAGTGGGTCCTTTACAGTAGATGTAGTCAGGAAAAAACAAAACCAGCGCTTATATTGATAGTAGAAGAAGACCAATGTATGGCTAACAAAGCATTAATTTCACTGTTATACCTGATAATCAGAATATCATTGTCTAGGTGGGAAAGATTAGCAGGTATCCAAGTTAAATTTTTCATATCTAATAAGGGAGGAGGTCTGGGGAGGCAGATATTGTTTCCACTAGAATACTCTAAGAAGGATAATAATAATATGAAAATCATTTTATGTACATTAAATCAATAACAACCAGATGACATAAAAACAAAGATCAAGCAATATCAGTTTGTGAGCATACAGGCCATGCCTTGTTGACATCGTCTTAGGATAGTTGTCTGCCTCCATGGTCAGCGACTTCTTGTCCTTAAAAAGTGTATGATCTTTGCTGCAGATGGAGATGGGCATCAGAGATGGTAGCAAATGTCCATTCACAGATGCCTTTTTAAAATGAGAAATATGAATCCATGAGCTAACTCCTTTAAGTTTAGCTGCATTTAGGTTAGTTAGTAATACCTGGTAAGGTTCCCTCCAAAGAGTTTGGAGACTCTTTCATTTGGTGTCTTTTCCAAGACACCAAATCTCCTGGTTGTAAGTCATGATCTTTGAAAACTTCATCTCCTGGGAGTGCACTGTGAAATGAATCTGTTACCAATTTGTTAGTTCCTACAATGCAGAATGTCTGCTCTTTACCTTTCCTTATATTCAGGAAACAAAAGATTTAAAAGTCAACAATAGTTTAAACAGAGTCATAAGAATAATCATCCTCAATTCATTTAGTTCCATAGTTATTTTTGTTTATCCTGATTGTTTGCCAGTAGTTTTTGAATTCAGTTACTCCTTGAAGTTCTATATAACCAGTTCAAAAATATGACCTGTTCAAAAATATGACCTGCTTAGAAACCTACAATTTAGAGTAAGTCCAAGTCCTTTTTATAGATTTTCCTAGACATATAATATACCTACAAATGCATCAGAATAAAGCTGTTCACAAATGACAAAAATTTAAAAGTGGCATGGTTATAGATTTGATAAAAAAAAACACAAAACTTTGCTTTTCTATAAAATATAACATTCCAAGACAATAACTTCTTGGTAAGTAATAATTCCTGTAAAATGACATAGAGAATAATATAAAATTTGTATACCTTTAGATTCAATTATAATTTCAACATATAAAGAGTAATATGTAAGATTTTAAAATGAGGAACATGGCTTATTGCAAGTAGCGTATTAAGCATTAAAAATAATTCATAAACTCCCAATCTGTGAAACACAAATACCCAGAGTATCACTGGCAGACACCCCCACAGGGAATCATGATGCTTTATTTGCCCAGCATCTCTGACTGGACACATGCTACCCCCCTGAAAGTTTCCTGATTGAACTTGGCTCTGAGAATCTTTGTAAGTTCCTTTCTGAAGCAGAGTGCCTTAACAACTCATGTGACCTGTCCCTTGCTCTTGATTGGAGCACAGGCGCACGGTCTTTCCTGATTGGCTAATTCAAAGGAAGAGGTTGGCCTTTGCTATTTCAAGATGGCGGCCCCCAGGGAAGCAGCAAGCCATGTTCCCAACATGGCGGCTGCCAAGTCACAGTCCAAAATGGAGGCTGTCTAAACTGTTATATGACAGAAAAGGTGATTTGTTTATTCTCACAATAAAAAGGAAAGAGCAAACTAAAATCCCTAAAAGATAGACAGTCTCAATTATATTGTAGACAAACATACAGAAATCTCAGTAGCTGTTTCTGTAGGCTGAACCCTGAGAGGGAGAGCAAGAAGAGCCCCCAAGATTAAGAATTCTTGGCAGCTGCTAGAATGTTCTTGCAATCCCTCTCACGCTTTCAACCCCACCACACATAACTAGACTTCCTCAGAGTGGGACTTGCCTCTTCTTTTAACAAATTAAACAACAAAGAGACACAAAATCATCAACACTCTCATACAGGCATGCAGAACACACTAAAAGTTTACACCAGAGAATGTCCAGCAATAAAAATTACCAAAGCAATGTCTTTTGTCCCTGGTTCGGGAACTGTCCCTCTCTAGAATTTCAGTATAGTCCCAATGGACTATTCAAAAAACGGGTTGGGGTCTTTTCTTTTGCTTCTACCTCCCTTTGCCTGGGGGAATCTTCTATAAAGATAAATCAGAGGCATGCTTCCTATGGGGAAAAACAGGGTGTAGGCATTTATTAACTTCAAAATAGTTCTAAGACAGTCTCTAAAATTTTTTATTAATTTCCATCTTATTGGAAGAAATTTTTTCTATGCTTTTCCTTAGAAGCTTCTAATTGCCAAATCAAGATATGCTTCCCATATACTCATTCAGTTTAATTTCAGAGTTGTCATTTTCTAATTTCTGCATGCAAAATATTAACTTAGGTACCCAAAAAAACCTGCATATTTGTCCATTTCTCAATTAATATTTTCTGTACTTGCAATTAAAGGCTTCCTATCAGGAGTATTAAATGAGGGCTGGGATCTTGGGAGCTTCTGGCCTTGGAGGCACAATTTCCCACGTTAAATTATTTATTTATTTATTTATTTATTTTGGATATCTGTAGTCTGAGCCAACTTTAGACATGTTATGTAGTGGGTCAAATGTGGCCTCGGTTTCTCTCCTGGCTATCTAAAACCACAGGAAAGGTTCAGGGCCCAGGAGTTCAGCTCATTTATATGGCGAAGTGTATTTTTGTTCAGACTCTCAGCAATTCCAATTGAAAAGCAAAAATCAAAACCAGCCACCCATTTTTTTTCTTCCAGTCCTGCCTTAGCCTGGGTTCTGTCAATCCTGGTTTTACCTCAAGGATTTTAAAACACAGCTCAAATAAAGTCAGACCCTCTACCAAAGCAAGGGAAGGTCCTGGATTCAAGAAACAACTCACTCATGTTTACCCAATGGGCGGAGAACCGGCAGGCTCAATGGGCCCTTTGCTGGATTCTAGTACCGAGTCCAAGTCCAAGGGATGATCCCGGGTGAGTTTTCTTTGGAATCCTGCCGACTACGTCAAGTAATGTTAACGTAAAAAAACATTGAAACCTGTAAAGAATTTTTGTGAGTTTATTTGAGCCAAACTGTTGACATAGGCTGGGAAGCAGAAGCTCAACAAATTGAGATAATGCTCTGGAGAATGGCAGGTTACATTTATATTTATACATTGCAATCAAAGGAGGGACATAGGTAGGTTACATGAAATTTATTGGTAATAGATTAAGGAGGTGGGATAAAGCAAAGTGCTGGGAAACCCCTGCGATTGGATAAAAAGTAAAATGATCGATACATACTTAGGTGAGTGCAGGAACAATTAACATGATAATGAAGGGATTTGTGGTATCTGTCCTGGTGCCCACCACATTGGTTGTGCCCCAAGGGCTCCAGAAAAAGGGAAGTTACAAGTTACCTAGACATCTCACAGATATGTTATCTTAGAGGCAAAAAGGCAAATGGACTCAGTAAAGATGGAAGTTGGTCTTTGTCAGGGAAGATACTGGCCTAGGATGTAACTGCCCATCATAACTGTATTTAGTTAAAGTTTAATTTCAGACCATCCTTTGTGGTTACTTTAGGTCTCTGAGTTTGCAAGACTGTCATACAGGCCTCCCCTGAGCTTGTCAGATTAGCATGTGGCCCCTTTTATCCACAAAAGGATGAGATTACAATTGTTGGTGCTTATTATATACCAACAATGGTGCTAAGATACCTTACACCTTTTATCTAATTTTTCTAAGTCACCAGATCTCTATTACAAATATGATTGTCCTACTCTGAGAGATCAAACTTAACCTCAGAAAGGATAAAGAATATCCATCAAATGGCAAATCTAGAATTTGAACCCAGATTTTCTCTGGACTCTCCTGGCCTGATTCTGACATAACTATTCTGAAATAATTAATGAAATTGAAGTATGTGAATGAGACCACTTTGAAGCCTGAGACAGTTTCCTGAATTCACTTTACTAGTCAATAAAGAATGTGAGTCTTGCGGGTAATCCATAGTCTTCATGTCAGTTCCAAGAAATAATCTTGTTGCCAGCTCAACCCTTATATGAAAAATGGGGTCACCATGCTCAGACAGGTGTTTATTCTGAGTGGTCTTCATCCTTAAAATGCCTCTTAACAATGAAGGTTACTTCATGACTGTAATGGGGAAGAGGGCCCTCATCTTTCATGCTGCCCAGAGCTTTGACAGAGAATACACAACCCCATTCTGAGAATGAAAAATGCTAAAATAGGAACAGGCTTAACCTTCTTCTTGGCCTCATAGTGGCCTGTTCTGAAAGGAGTGGGGATTCCTGGGACCCACTTAGCCAATTCTTTTTAATGCCTCTCAGACTTCTTTCCAAGAAGACGCAACCATTTATAGGCACACACAGTCTGAAACTTAATTATGATCAACTAGAGGCCCTGTGCACAAAATTCATGTGGTGGGGGGGGCGTGGGTTGAGGGGGTATCCCTCAGCCCAGCCTGCACCCTCTCCAATATGAGATCCCTCTTACAATCTAGGACTGCTGGCTCCCAACTGCTCACCTGCCTGCCTTCCTGATTGCCCCTAACTGCTTCTGCCTGCCAGACTGATCACCCCCTAACTACTCCCCTACCAGCCTGATTGATGCCTAACTGCTCCCCTGCCAGCCTGTTTGCCCCTAACTGCCCTCCCCTGCTGACCTGATCGCCCACAACTGCCCTTACTTTCAGGTCTGGTCCCTCCCAACTGCCCTCCCATGCTCGCCATCTTGTGGTGGCCACCTTGTGTCCACATGGGGGCAGGATCTTTGACCACATGGGGGCAGCCATCTTGTGTATTGAAGTGATGGTCAATCTGCATATTACTCTTTTATTAGATAGGATAGAGGCCTGGTATATGTGTGGGAGCCAGCTGGTTTGCCTTGAAGAGTGTCCCAGATCAGGGTGGGGATTCTCTTGGAGTGTGGGGTGGCCTGGGCAAGGGGCCTGTGGTGGTTTGCAGGCTGGCCACACCCCACAGTGAGCCAAGCGAAGGCCCTGCTATCTGGGATTTATTTATCTTTTACAATTGAAACTTTGTAGCCTTTAGTGGAGGCCTGGACCCACCAGGGTGTGTGGAAAGCTTGGTTTCCTCCATTGCCAGCGAAACTCAAGCCTCCTGTTCGCCCTGTGGCCATAGCCATCTTGGTTGGGTTAATTTGCATACTCAGTTCTGATTGGCTGATGGGCGTAGCTTGTGGGTGTAGTGGAGTGATGGCTAATTTGAATATTACTCTTTTATTAGATAGGATAGCTTGAATCATGTCTGCAACCAAACCTTTTCTATAAAATGCTTATAAATAGGAAAAATGTCTGGTTCAAATTTTGTTTTATTGATTCTGCCCAATAGGAAGGGAAGAATAAAGGTCTCAGTAATCCACAAACTAGAAAATTGGTGTCTGATGAGGGCTGCACGTAATAAAGCAATGCCAACAGCGTCGACGTACTTTCATTTTGAAACTTCCCATCCTGAAACCACAATTGCTACCACTTTGGTGGCTGAAGGAAGATGTTTATCCTTCACAAAGACTGTGAGCTTCCCATCCTTTATGTCATCTCCCAGGCCACTAAGGGGCCAGCCACATGATGTCTGCAGATGCACAGAGAGGCCGACAAATCTCACACTAGGAATTCCTCTACTGTCCTTCCGGCATGGATAAGAGGTCTCCTCCCTCCAGGTCACTTTGCTTCCTTCCAGCCTAGAGAACCCGAGGGTCTATTACTGACTGCTAACTTGCTACATTAGCAGTTTGTAACTCAGCTGACGCAGACTCTCCTGCTGTCTGCATTTCTGTTTGTAAAATGCGCAATCTCCTCTGGGTCGCCTGGCTCCTCTGTGAAGCCAGCCGCAAGGGCAGCTCACCCAGGGGGACAGCTGGTCAGTGAAAGCAGAAGCCACAGGGCTTCGGTGCGTAGTTTTGTCACACAGAGTTGCCTGCAGAAGCCAAGCGCCAGCTCTCTGTGTGTGGCATTTGCAGCGACAGAGAAATCCACCCAGAAGGAAGCGCTGTTGAGATGTTTGGGAGATCAGGGCAAACACAGTGCCCTCTGGGCAGCCACCTTCCTTTGAAAGACCGTCTTCTTCTTTTGAGAGAAGAAGCCTGGGAATGGGGAAAGGAGGTGACAAAAATTTGTCCTAGCTCACACTCCAGGGGTGAAATAAACCAACGCACTTGTCAAGTGATAAAGACATGGTGAGGAAATACAAAACCACAGCCGATGCTCATTGCCTCAACGGCTGCAGCATTATCTCACCACTCATTTAGAACATATGTTCAACAGCAGAAGCGTGAGGATTTGGGTCTCTGCTGTGCTCTGAACACAGAGGGGAAGAGGTGAGAAATATGGCGTGGGAAAGGCCATGTGACAAATCCTCCAGAAATTCTGAGACCCGCTTCCCCTCCCTTCCTCCTCCCAATGCCATCACATCGTCTCTACCACATGCAAACTATTTTGTCATCCAGAACCAAAATAAACCCATGTGTATCTTCCAGCTACCTGTGTTCGACATTTGCAAAAAAAGGGTAATGCTACCTTACTTTCCTTCCTGAGCCCCTCCCTCCCCATCTCTTCTGTCAAGGGGAAAAGGTGCAGACTCACACTCTTATCAAGCATTCAAACGATTTCATGGGAACACCACACTTTGTTCTATTCTGGCTTCCCTCACAAGGGGTGGGGGCGGCACATCTTCAAACGCCTTCTGGCTTAAATGGTGACAGCTGCATGCAACAGGGCTTGCTTACAGGCCGCCTGGTGCAATGAGAGATAACTGCAGGGTAGGACTTCAAAGACAGACCCTCTGCAGTCATTCCAACAGCCTGGGGCTGCCGCCTCCAGTTGGTGGCTCCCTGCATGCAACAAGGGAGCCAAGGGAAGCTAAGAAATTAGACCTTTCCCATCCGCACTGTGAGCTATGATGCAAGAAGGCAAGAATGAGCCAAGAGAAGTGTTTAGGGCTTTCTGCAAAGTCCTAAACACATTTGTCCCAGACAAATGTTTGTGTCTTAAGTAGATATGAGGAGAACCAGCTCATCATAACATGTCAGTTTGATCAACTCATTTTTAAAGCAGATTATGAATCACAGTTTAAAAGATGGAAATGAGCTGAAAACTTTATGTGTGTGTGTGTGTGTGTGTGTGTGTGTGTGTGTGTGTGCATTTCCCTGATGTCACCTAAATTACCCATCTTTGCGGAAGTCATTTATTAAAAGTTGGCTCTGTGTTAAAATGTCTGGTGGCCTTTGATCTTTGACTAAGGAGCCGTTATGGGGGAAACTGTCACACAGAAGATTCAAGAGCTGACTTGAAATCCTCGGTTCCTTGCAATGGGTAGCACAGATGGCTGTTTAAGGAACCACATTAAAGAGTCCCCGTGAAAGGTAGTTATTTCCTGTCTTCTCCATCTGGCAGGTCCTAAAGAAATGCAACCTAAGGAGCAGACTGGCTGTGGCACTGTATAACATGTATGTGGCTACTGATGCTTTGGGTGAGTCTATTTATTTCAGTAAATTGCCCTACTCTGCTCCACCATACAATGCAGACCCCATTCCTCCTTGTCGGGTGTGAAAATCCTAATTGAATGGAAAGTTTACATAACCTCTAAGCCTTGGTTTTCTTGTCTGTGAAATGGGAATGAAAATATATTTTCATAACTGTAACAAGTTTGTTTTGCTTCAATTAGGTTGAGTCGGTTCAGCAACTTAAAAGAAGCCCAATTAATAAATAAATTGAGGTATTCAGATGATGGAATTCAAATGGTGGGACTGTATAATAATAAAAGCATAATATGCTAATTAGACCAGAGAACTGCCTGGACAATCCCCTGGACAAAGCTGGGGCTGAGGGAAGCCCGGGGCCTGGGTGCCAGAGGGAAGCTGTAGCCAGTAGCTCATGCATCGGGCCTCTAGTAAGGTAACCAAAAATGTCTTAAGACACAGGAAAACTATTACATTGTGATTGTTAAGTGAAAAAAGTAAAGGTTTTGAAGAATAAATGAGACAATTCATGTAAAATGATTAGTATAGTGTTTCATGTGGTCAGCGTGTAAGACATTTAAGTCATTACCACTTTACCTCTCCCATGTCCCAGGATCAAATACCATCTCCCTTATGAGGCCTTATGCAGTTGTCCCATCCAGAGAGAGTCTCCCCTTCCAGTGCCATATTCAACCTGCCTTTGGCACTTACCACTGTATATCTTGAATTTTACTCATTTATGTCATGTTTTGTGTCACAAATATTCCCCTTCTTGTTTCACTTCAATTAACTTGAGTTGGCCCTGCAACTTGAAAGGGAGCTTAACTAAGAAAGTATGGTGCATCCATATGATGCAATATAATAGAATAAAAAATGTCTTAGGACATACGGAGAATGTTATATTGTAACTGTTAAGTGAAAAAAGTGACATGGAAAACTGCTAATGCAGTATGTTTACAAGCAATAAAAGAGGACCCCCCCATTTTTTTTTGAAAAAGCACTGCCAGAAAATATACTGAGTAATAACTAGATATTACATGGGCATAAGTTTGTAGTTGGTTTTTTAATTATATATATATATATATATATATATATATATATATATTACCCTCCCCCCATTTCTACTAATGAGGAAAACAAAAAGTAAATTGCTCTTTTTAAAGGGAAAATTATGAGGTATGAATATGGGATAAAAATATAAAGTAAGGGGTTAGGGAGGATTTTATGAGTTTCCAATTTTATCTGTTCATGCAACAAACATTTTTGGAAGTACTATAAGTGAGGCTTTGATAGATTTTATAGGCGAAAACATATTGAAGACAGATTCTGACCTCAAGAGTTTAAATATTTAGTTGGGGAAGATGAGACATACAAATGGGAGTGAGACTATAGGTAATATCCGAGAAAGAAACAAGGTAAGTGACTTCGACAACAAGAGCTGCCTATGGGAGTTCTGGTGTGTTCATCATGCTGGTGTTAGTGGAGAAATCAGGGGTCTAATTTCCTCTACATTAGTGGACATGGGGTAGCTCTTGCAATAGCTCCAGAAAAATAATTTTCTAAGATTTGCACAGGAGAATGGTTTTATTGGCACAGAGTTGCATTCCTTGGGTTGTAAAGTCCAATGGCCCTCAAACCAGTTCTGTAAATGTACTGCTGGGATTTCAGTAGAGCCAAATGGAGGGGTAGTGTCTTGAGCTCCCATTCCATATTAAAGGTCAGGTCCAGTTCAGCATTCAGGCTAATTGAAGTCCATCAGTCAGTCCATTGTTTGCATCCCACATGGCTGTGAGCCACATGGATGAATGCAGGGGAGCACAGGCAAGCAGGAGAAGCAAGAGCCAAGAGCCAAGAGAGGGAACTTACTTTGTTCAGAAGTTTAAATTCCATAATCAGGTTTTGAGCCCCTGCAGTGGACACGCATATGCTGGCCAATTATCTGTTCTCAGGTGTGATTGACAGACAGGTAAGCCCCTTCCCATGTCACTTAGACCTTACTGGGCATGGGTTCAAACTGCCTTTGTTCAGTCCCTTCCCCCATCAATCTCCAGAGAACATGGGAGAGTGTTAAATTAGCAAAACTGTATAAATGGCTTGCCTATATTACCTAGTGGCTTCAAAGAATCAGTCTTACAAAGAATCAGTCTTAAAAACTCCTTGAGTCCGGACAGGCTCCATGGGCATCCCTAATGATTAAAGAAGTCAGAGATGGAATGGTTAAATTAAGTCCATATACCAAACATGTTTATTTAAATCATTGATTTCAAACGTCTTCCCACTAATTTTTTCCAGAGTGGCCAGCAAGTTGCAAAATAGCATGATTGCGAATTCCACCAACTTTTGGTTGACCTACAGTGAAATGCCAAGAAGGCAAGTTGCAGAAGGAGAAAAGGAAGCAGACCTAAAGATCTTCCACCAGATTTTTCCCCTCACAGGCCATTCCGAGTTATAAAATTTGATTTTTATAATGCTAAAATATTTGCAATTCTGGATACATTTTATGAATATTATCTTTCCTGTAATATTTCTGAAGAGAACATTTATCTGATTTTCTCAAGGCAAATAGAAGTAATTTGATCCTCTACTTTGTTTTAGCATGTGGGTAGACGTCCACATGCTGCCTCTGCAAAGCGTCTTAGTGGAATTTAGTATCAAGATATCCAAATTTATCTCTTATCTACAGGTGAAAAAGCAACAGTTTTACTTCGATGGAAATTATATTCATGTCCAAAGTTTCTAGATTCTCCATTCTACTAACAAATGGAAAAGTTGATCATCTCAAACCATGGCAAGTCCAAATAGTTGGATATTCCTTTGCATCACATGTAGGAAAGGCGATAAGAAAGAGGAGAGGTGCCCTAATGGTCCTTTTAAAAGAAGCAATCATATCAGTGCTGTAGGAAGTGGTCCCAGGGAGGCAGGACAAATACACAGGTTGGTCAGAAACCTTACCTAACACAATGAGCTTCCCCAAGTTCATCTTAAGTGACATTTAGGACAGAACTTCATGTTCAAGAAAAGTTTGGCAAGACCAGAACTTTTTGATACTTCCTACTAAACTCTCAACATAGACATTTGGGCTTTCTGATACTTTTAGAGGCTCTCCACATCAAAACGTCCCCTATGGAAATACACATTTCTGGGTTCTGTAGAAAACCCAATGCCAGTGCTTAAATGGAGATATTGATGTCACCGTAAGCAACAGCTTTTATCAGGTTCTTAGGTGCAGTATCTGAAGGCGGGCATTCTTTAGGAATTCTCATCTTTATGGATAGCCAGGGGTCAAAAATGACATTCTGATACTTAATTCATCCCAGTCTTCAGGGCCAAACGGCCTCTGAACAGAGTCAGTGGTGGCCAGTGCCCGTAGCAGCTGAATCCTGGCTACACTCCAGAACTCGGTCCAGCCCTCCCTCCTTCTCTGGGGTTTCCCAAAAATTTCTGTTTCAAAGACAAGGCCAGAGGCTGCCTTGCACTCAGCCAGAAGTTTGGTCAGATGCTGGAGGTGTCTCGCACAAGAGAGCGTGGATTTACACAGCTTAATCTTATCACCTCTCGGTTTACAGAACTGAAACCAGAGCCTCCAAGGCAGTTTTCTGAAAACATTTTTTTCCAAGTCATTAAAAATATGAATAATATTATCAGTTACCATTTATAGCTTCTGTATTTCTAGTAACTGGCATTGTTGTTACTTCAGGCAAGCCAGAAAATAAGCATGCCAGGAACTGACATGGTGTGTTATGTCACCAAAACAAAAGTGCTCGCACTGATAAATGTCAGGTTGGCTTCTTTGTGGGTTTCTCCCTTCCTTCTGCAAGTGAGAGCTTTTGTCTTCTTTTCCATTCTCGGTATGTGGGACAGTGTTGAGCAATACAAGACGCTGGAGTCTCTTTCAAAGGTATCTGTGTTCTGAAGGCAGGAGGTTTATAAAATGGCCACAGCTTCAACAGATTCAAGAACTGGAAGCATTTCCTTTGCCTTAGATCTAGTAATCTAATAATGTTTTTAAATGATTGATATTCCTGGGAATCATGCTCATCTGGCATATTCATGATGTAGAGAGGAAAAGGCATGATCTTTTCTTGCCATGAAAGTCTTGGGTGGTCAGGGCTGCTTGAAGGAAGCGAAGACAAGAGGACTTTCTCAAGTGGCCATGGACAAACAGAAGTAGGTGTGAGGAGGAAACGTGAGAGCCGAGGGAGGGTGGTGATAGAACTCTGAAAGATAAGTTTGCAGAAAGCCTCCTTCTTTGGCTTCCCACCTACCAAACTCTCACTCTTGGCATCTATTTTACTGGGCAATTTAGTGACATTACAGACAAAATAGGAAAAGGGCATCTCTGCTGGGGCCATTTTCATTGTTTTTTTTCTTCCCTAAACCTAACATGCATTACTGCTTCTGTAGAAGAGGATCTAGTAGTATTCTTGGGTTTACATATGTGTGTGTGTGATTTGTTAATACTTACTTCTGCTCTGGGTAGACGTCCACATGCTGCCTGAAGTGTAAACAAAGTGTGCACACATATTAGACACGAACAACTACCCGTGGTGATAAAGGCTACTATACCCAATTTCCCCCAATTTCTTTCCTTTTTTTTCCTGGACACACAGCCAGAAACACTTTGAAGAAAAGCCACTCTGACCAGGAGCACTCACTGTGGACTCTTTCATAAACAAGAAATTAACTGCTATTGTGTTTAAACCATAATACATTTTTGGTTCTATTTGTAATATCAGTTTAGCCTACCTTAACAAATACACTCACAGTCACATCTTATATAAACACACACACACACACACACACACACACACACCTCACATAAGCACAGTTAACTTCAAAGATCTTTTGAAAGTTAGAAAAACATTTAGCGTTCTAAGAATATATTACATCTGAAGACTATTTTCCAGTTGTCAAAGCACTTTCATGTATATTCTCTCATATAATCTTTCTAGCAATTTTGCAAGGCAGATAATTACAGTTTACAGGTGAGAAATCTTGGCTAAAATAGTGAAGTGGCTCTCAGAACGTCACAGAGGCAGTCAGAGAAAGAGTTTTTGGTTGGGCCTCGATCCAGAACGCTCTCCCTGGAAAGCCCTTCCCCCTGTTCTACACGTCCACCGATTAGAATGGTCTGTTCTTGTATGTACATTCCCTAAGGTGCTTCCCACGTTGTATTATACTCATTCATTTACATAGACTCTAAGGGTGCCGAGTGAAGAAAGCAGATCTCATTACTTCTCAGACCTACCACAGAATCTGACTCCAAGTCAACCGCCAATCCACCAAAATGGTAACTTACGCGGCTCCAAAAGTATGAGAACAACTTGAAAGGAGCCTTATAATTGTGCAAAGCAATGTTTCCTTCGATAGAATTTAAACATGATTAACAAGCTCCACAAATTTTTCAGAAGTTACATATGAATCAACGAGGCCTTCCTAATTTTGAAAGCTAGCTGGAACACAGATGACTCTCGTTTAGGCAAGAAGTGCTTTAGTGTGTTTATGCTAAGTCTGTCTTGACAATGGGAATGATATGAAATAGTCTGAAAAAATTTCAAAATGCGACTCTGTAAATGAGCGCTAACATAAATACACACACACGAACACATCTAGCCACATATTAATGAGAGGGAAAAAGACAGTGTTGTCTCCATATTTTAAAAAATTCACTTTTTTAATATGTTTATTTCTGGTAAAGGAATGCTTTACAGGGTCCCACACTTGTGATAATCTGGAGCCACGATGTGAGCCTAGTGTCCACTTGATGATAAGTAAGGCTCTTTGGGGTAGAGACTCATTACATCTCCACGAGCCGTGCAGTCAGATGCCAATCTTGAAGTCTTCAATCCTGGCAGCAAAATTCTCAGGAAGATCTCTCACCTCCTTCTACCAGACATCTAAGACTTTGCAGAAATGCTCCAGCTTTATGAATGCAGATAAAGACTGAGGAAGGATGCTTGTGTGCCGAAACGACATGGGAAATTCTAAAAGACTCACGAATTGTCATCCCAGAAATAAAACTGGGAAGGATGAACACAGCTCTCGCCAATGTTAGTTTTCTAGAACATGCCTTGGGCATAGTTAGTGAGGAAGAAAAGGGAGGAAAGGAGGGAATCAAGTGGTGAGCATTCCTGGCTGAAAGACAAGATTCCAATAAGCTGTTTAGCCTTTGGTTTCAGCGTTCCCAAACATCATAAAGATTTCAGCTCTTGTAAAAGGGGAGCCAGTTGTTTACAATAGACTCTTCTGGAGGGAGTGGGTGTGTCTCATGAGGCAAATATTTGCGCATTGGAGGTAATAAAATCGAATTAAGCTCTTATCCCACTGCTGTACGTAGTCATCAATGTGACTAACTCACTCAAGTCTATTTTCGGATCCCATCAGGTACAAACATCGACAAGAACCTGGCATTTCTCCTTTAAAAAAACAAAAAAAGAAAATATAATTGACCTTTCAAGTCTGTAATCTCGTTTATCAGAGCGGATGGCAGGGGTTTATGCAGAATAGTTTGCATACCTCTTTGATTTCAGCCCCCTGAGAACCCAAACATGCATCCCACCCAATCCTGTTTTATTTTCACCATATCCTGTGTTGTTGAATGGGCCTCTTGTAAAAATTCAATGTAATCCTCCCCACCTCCAGTTTTGTTTTTTTTTTATGTTTCAAACAAATCTTACATCAGTTTTGTAAAATGTGCAGTTCTCTTACATTCCTGAGTCACACTGGAAAGGTCACCATCCTAAAGAGTTGGGGAAATCAGTTTGTGTGGACTAGGAACCATATGGGTGAAAGCGAGAAAGCCCTCTAACATACAGATAAGCAAGCATTACAGGCAAACTTGCACTCCAGAAAATACTGGATAGAGGTGAGTGGGAGTATGCAGATCTGCAGTTTTCTTAGTCATTCGCCCTCTACTTAAGTTATATTTTAATTAAACTTTTTGGAAAAAAAAGAAAATGTACTGACCATCAGCCCTCTTTTTCATGACAGCCACAGTGAAATGGAAGCAGAGAATGTGTCCAGGAGGAACCAAAGGACAATGGAAGAGCTAGAAAATGAAACAGGATCGGGTCTGCTTGCCCCATCAGAGCTAAATCCAGCCGTTAAACTTCCCTTAGTATTTTCAGTTGTTCACTTCAACTGTTGAGCTCAACCCAGTACCTCCAAGCATCATCATGTGAAATCATTTTTTCCTTTCGTAAACATTTATAAAGCCATGTTTCTCATACCCATCCATGCTCTACCTCTAAATCATCTTTCATGCAAGTTCAGGTGCTAACAAGAACCCAAACCCCTCTTTGTATGAGTCTGAGTGATAGACACAATCCAAAGATAGACACCAAAGAAGGCTTCAGCTCCGTTGCTATAAAACTAATAAATAGCACAGAAAACCCTCCCTCCAGAGACAGCCTGTGCTCCGGGATGTAGATGCATGACTCAAAGCAGCAGCTCCTAATATCAAGAGTAGTCGGAAGATTGGGGTGTGAGGCTAGGAAAGGGATTACATGTCATAAGAAAAGGGAAATTATGTTGATAATGATTCCTGGAGTCACTGCCAGCAACATCAGCCAATTTGCCTGCAGCTTCATCAAAATGTGCCAAATGTAGGTCCAATGCTGTCAGGATTAAGTATTCTCGCCACACAGATCAAAAGAAGACCCTCAGAATCACATTTTTTATTCGATGGAAATATTGTCCCCCAAGTAAGAGATCCCCAGACTCCTAGACATAACATATATTAGAACAATTTCCCAGGTTACTGTTTTAATAAGAACCTGGGGCTAATCCTTAATACCACTGGAGACTTATTTGTTCATTCATCTATTGTATTGGTTGGGCATTTACAGTATGCAATGTATTTTGCTATTTCTATCCAAAGTTGGCAAAGGTGAGAGGGAGAGTAGCAACACACTTAAAAATGTAGGCTCTGATAGAGTTCAAATCTCTGACTGGTTACTTAGCAGATGTGTTATTTAAGCTATACCCACCTCATAGGGTCGCTGTAAAGATGAAATGATAATGCATGTAAAACACTTAGCTGAGCCCCTGTCACCCAGAAATACCTTGTCCATGTTAGTCATGATTTTATAGCAAAATTTCTGGAGCATAGGCAAAGTTTCTGAAGAAGAAAAAATATAGGATGGGGTCATCCAGATCCTAATACCCAAATATATTCCCTTTTCACACACACACACACACACACACACACACACACTACTCACAAACTCACAAACTCTCAGACTTTCTCTAAGTACATATTTGCAATTAAGTTTATTTACTCATTTGTGCTCTGGTTTTTTTTGTTTGGTTTGGTTGTTTTTTCTGGGAAAAAAGCGAGCAGGGTGGGAAGTTGTGTGGGGCCCACTGTGGACTGGCAGTTGAGCCCCAACAAATACCATATCATCTGAGCCAAAAAGAAACTACTTCCAGTATCTTCAAAGAGTATTTACTCGCTTCTAAATTATGCTATTGTCCATCTGAGGAGAAAGTCCATCAGCTATCAAGGAAGGGGTCAGGGGTGCGGCGGGTGCGGCTAGAAACAGAGGACAAAAAGAAATAGTCATGTGTTATAGCAGAGAAGGTCCCTACACGCTTCTGGTGTCCTGAGACAAATAGGAGCCATGGATCTCTCTAGTAATGAGTTTGCTCAGCAAAGCTTTGGATTCTGAGCGGTGTCTCCGTAGAGCTACCTGCAAAGCCTTTTCCTGGAGTGATGGACTTGTCTTTTGCAACCAGTTAGCACCTGCTCTCAAAACTTGATCTCTCCCTGATTTGTTTCAAGTAGAGCCAGGGGATCAGGACTTAATTAGCAGTGATATATCTCTTACCGATCAGTTCCATCCCGCTTCCCCCGGGGCCTCGGATTTGTCTCTATTTGGAATTCCCGTGCTCCCTGGGCGGCTGGCGTTTGCAAACGGTCCGCGCCCCCCTGGCGGCCATGCACAGGGCCCAGGGGCTCCCCAGAGCTGCCACCGACCCAGGAAGGGCCACTAACCTCCTGGAGTGAGAAGGTGACCCGCCAGAAAAGCAGGCACTGGAGCAAGCGCTGTGGAAGCCTGAACCCCTAGTGTTTGCAAATAGCCCTGGGGCTGCTGAAGAAGGATTTTCTTTCTCTCTCTCTCTCTCTCTCTCTCTCTCTCTCTCTCTCTCTCTCTCTATTTTTTTTCACGAAGGGAGAACGCCTCCTGCTCTGTACCAGCTTGAAGCCAAAATAACATGTTTTGGCAACCGTTATTTGGCAATTAGGGCCTCCGCTCACTGAAAGCATTCTTCCATGCAAAATATGCCTTGGAAAGAAAACCCTAACCACATCTGAGTGGAAATATAGGAAGCGAACAAAGGGGTGACAGAGCAGTGAGAGTCAGAGAGGGAGGAGGGGGCGGGGTGGGCACCTTAAGCAGAGGCTCTGCAAGGACACAGGGCTGGATGTTTTCACAGCCCTGGTTCCGACTCTGGCCGGGCCCTGTGTGTCTCCTTTTCACTGTCCCTCCGATCGGTCATGAGCACAATCTAAGCAAAGGCCAACTGGAGCGGTGGCGCGTTGCATGGGATGGTGCTGTCCCAGGGCACACGCCCCGTGTCACCTCCCACAGGGTGTGCACAGGCACCAGCAGGGCCAGCTGGGCTGAGGCGCTGCCAGCCTGACACAGACTCCGGTGCTGTTAGCTTCTTTCTTTTTTAGGCTGGTTGTCACCCATTTTGAGGAGAGGATATGGCAGAAAAAGGGAAACTCCTCTTCCCACCAGCCCAGGGCACCCACCTTCTTCGTTGAAGAGCAAGCTTACAATCAAGCAGGATATACTCCTTCATGGTGCAATTTGTTATTTTAGTTTGTGTGTGTGTGTTTTTAAATATATTTTATTGATTTTTTACAGAGAAGAAGGGTGAGGGATAGAGAGTTAGAAATATTGATGAGAGAGAAACATCCATCAGTTGCCTCCTGCACACCCCCTACTGGGGATATGCCCGCAACCAAGGTACATGCCCTTGACCAGAATGGAACCTGGGACCCTTCAGTCTACAGGCCAACACTCTATCCACTGAGCCAAAACGGTTAGGGCTCATGGTGCAATTTGACTGAAATAAAGGGAGGTTGTGACACATGACTCAATGTCCCCGATCTACCTGCAGTTGTTTCCTGCGTGGTAATTGAAAACTCACTTGCTACAGTCTTCTCTCTTAGAGGGAGCACCTTCTTTCTTCTTTCATCCTACTCAATTCCTCCGTTGGTTGGTTTGTTTGTTCATTTGTTTGGTGAAAAACTTAGGGAAAGATTTAAAAGCAGGAAACCATACCCAGCTAATGCACAGTAACATGACGGACAGTGACTAAACAAATCCCCATCCTTAAGCACAGCGGCAGGAGAGGGTAAGGAGAGAGGCCCAAGATGCTGGTCTCACCTCCCTTATAACCCAAAGTGCCATCTGAGATCACACCAAACAGAAAGTAAGTGGATTTCATTGGTGATCTGATGTTACCAAAGAGGTTATTTATTACCCCTACCAATGTGCACATTTCCCATGAACACTGTCTGGTTTGATTTTACAACTGTAAACTACTTTTTCTTCATGATTAGGTTAATTTTCTGAGAATTTTTCTAATAATGCTGAATGTTAGCATACAAACTTGCTAGTCTTGGGTTGCTTATGCGTAGCCATAGGATGAACCATTTTTAGCTTAATCAGAGATTTGCCCATTTCTATGATCTACTTCTAAATAACCACCCATTCTATAAACATGATTTAGTCGTTTTGATGGCATTTCTGAATTCAGTTTTCATAATATAGATATAATGTTGGCATTTGAAAATCAAATTGTTTTGGTTAGCATAACAAATGTAAAGTTTCTAGTGGTCATAAACTAAGATATTTAAATTAGGTGTGAATAATATCTGGCATACCATTTTATAAATCTAATGTGATCTATAATTTTACATAGATAATATCCTCACCTATATTTAAATGAATGAAATCAGAATATTACCAACATTTTTCAATTTGCGTGTTATCCTCCTAACTTACATATAAGGTGGCAAGGTAAACCAGACCCTGAAGACTTGGAAGAAAAGTCTAGTTAGCTTGGCATTGGTCTTGCCAACTCTCTGTTCCTCCTTTTCTGTGTCTTAATGCCTTCAATCTGGAAAAGTTAGAGAGGCTTGGTGGTATGCCTGCACATTTTGGCTTGCCTTTCTTTTGAAATTTTTAGAAAGAGTTCTGCCTGCAACTGAGTTTGGACCCTGTAAAGAGTAAAGTACATAACATTTCCCTCTGGCACTTATTAGAAAAATATTAATCTCTTCTATTGAGGCCTCAAGGTTCTAAAAGGGTAAGTGTCTTTCAAAGGAGGTTATGAGGTCTCCATGCCTGACTAAGCCAGTGGCCTGCACTCAAGTGGGTGTATTCTACTCACAGAGGTTCAATTGACTCTTGGAAAGCAATGTGTATCTACAGCCAGGAGTAATAGGTACAGCACGTGATAAGAGCTCTAGCAATTTGTATAAATGTTTTCATATAAATTTCTGTCGCCTTTAGAGATGGCAGCTAGAATATTATGGCATTATGCTACCCTTGGAATTGAAGGTATTTCTACCCCAGCAAAAAAAAAAAAAAGAAAAAAAAAAGGTAAGCTTGTTTGGCAATATTTGAAAAGCTCATGGGAATAGAAGGCTTAGATTTCTTTCAGAGTAATTTTTTGAAATCAGTTATGCTTTGGAACATCAAAAGCCATGTAAATTCATATTGCATATTATAGGAACTAAAGAAACAATTGTTAAATGAATAGATGAATATTAGAATCTGACAGACCTCACATACATGCCTTCTAAACCAACTTTAGAGGTTCTAGATTTTTGCAGATTCATGAATCTCATTGTATTACTGAATGACATTCTAGTGTATTCACCCTTAAATAACTCAATACATGGGTTAGAAAAAAAATGCCCCTACGCTGATTCTCCTTATTAATTGGCTTAAATGCAGTCAGGTTTTTACTTCCCTAAGTACAAACTGCCTTTTCCTTAACATGCTTGTTGGCGGGTTACCTGCGAGGGTTTTCTTCTTTGTCCACACCTCACCATTGAGAACATTATTATAATTACACAGAGTACAGATGTCACTTTTTGTTAGCACTCATCCTGCCTTCTCTTTCTTCCTTGCCTGAAGTCACTTCACTTCCGGATGACACTGTCTACCACTTTGCTAATAAATTATAGTGAAAAGCTGTAACCGTTTAAAAAATTAAGCTAGAGGAGGAAGTGAAGGAAGAATGTCAGCTCTGGAGGCATGGTGGGGAAGTGGGCATGGTGGGGCATTGGAACTGTCTGAAATGCAATCAAGCAGCTCAGCAAAAAGAAGTTGACTCGGGAAAGTGCCTCATTAGAGCAGTGATGGAATTTACCTACCAAGATTGGGAACTGAATTCTTCATAGGAAGAGCTCCCAGAACAACATAAGCATTGGTGTGGATCTCTTAAAAAATTGTAACCATCTTCCTTTGCCTTGGGAGACACAGATTTTGCTGAACTTGGGTAAATCATTTAACCTCTGTGGTTGGGTGTCTGAACTATAAAGAATAACAGTTTTGTAACACTCCCCAGAGACATGTGAGTGATAAGTGTGTTGTCCTTAAAAGGCCTGTAGTGCCCTGCAGAGAGCTTCCACATGAAGTTATTTGTTTGATTGGAAGGAGAGATTATTATTTCTGTGATTGGAATTCCTATATGTGAAAGAACAAAACTACACACTGGTGTTGTTCTTAATTCAAAAAAGTTGGTGTGCTGGAGGATTATTTTATGTTCTTTATTCATTGAAAATAACTTCTTTCATAGTGACCCCATAGTGCCTTTGTGCACTACCCAAGCTGGTCAGAAGCTAGGGGCCTCCAGCTCCCCAAAACAAGAGTTTGTCTCTGTCTGCATGTGGGAACAGAAGCATTTTAATTCTCTGCACAGAGCTTGAGAGTTGTCTCCTTTATTTCCTGTTGACTCAGCTATCTTCTTCCCACATTTTGGGGTTTGTGGTAAATGAAGAATTTGTATTTGGCCACTGGAAACAAGGCTTTTGAATAAGCAGAGAATTATGTGGGCCCTGTGATTTTTTTTTCTAAATGATTTGAAATTCTCCTTTTCTCATAGATTCATCAACAGTAATAAGAATTATGTATGCATTTGCTAGAAGTGGGACCACAGTGATAGGGGAAGGCTTAATGAAATACTATATAAAACACAGCTTTAAGATTCCTCACTTCCTTGGAATTCTTTCAAAAACAAATCAGCCGTTGTGAATGATACACAAAGCCTTGTTTTGTTTCTCTGACTCTCCTCCTTCTCTACAGGCAATAGGCCTCCACCAAAGAAAGAAATACTTAAATTCATAACGATAAAAATAGAAGTTGTCTATGCAAATGCAAGTGTACACTACAAAAGAAGTTAATGTACATTTGACCAACTTTGTTTAATAATTCTGAAGTATTTTACAAATCTTCTCTATTTCTCATTCTAATTTCCATGTTTCCTTATTCCTTATAGTTACCAAAAATAAAATAAATCTTTAAAGTTATGCTAATGTTTGCTATTTTCATTTTAAAATCCTCAATTGAAAGAGTGAACTCATTTTAATTGTTTGCCATTTTTTATGTTTTAAAACATTTCAACAGATTTTTAAGTGTCTAGTTCAGTGTTGTGCAATGGTCACCACCATCCATTTCCAGAATACCATTTTCTTTTAAATATCAAATTTTAAAACTCTTATCCCAAAGAATTGTTCTCACTCCCAGTATAAGATTTGGAATGACTGGATCCCAGTACAAGATGAGGAGGCTTGTTGAGGACTGGGTCTAGTTTGGGGTGAGTGCAGTTTGGGATCCACTGACAGAGATCTGTCTTGGGCAGAAGAAAGAGGCAGACATGTGGGCAGACACAGGCAGGTCTCCACATAGCAGATGAATAAAATGTGTTAAGTCTGAGGACACAGGGAATTCTAACAGGAAAATAAATGGTGATGCCAGTGGCAAAAACCTCTACAGAGACAGAGAACAAGGTAGGAGGTGCAGGGAATCAGGAAGTTTGGAAAGTAAATCTTAAGAGACCAAGTGTCCGTGAGTCCCTCTGATGCTCATAGGGTGATGTTTCCTAATTTATTTTTCTTCTTCACTCTTTTGACCCCATATTTACTAGGGAAGACATTACCTCCTTTCCCACTAGTCATGATTCTACATTTCATCCTATTCAAAGTGTTTTGGAACAGACCATGTGGAATTGGAAGGACTGGAATCTCAAATTTGCTCATGAACACAGTATTCTTCATTCTTCCTTCTCTCTCACCCCATTAAACTGATCTTTTTGCTCCTGCTATATTATATACTGAAGTTTCATGATTGCTGTTGTTTGATAACTAGAAAAGTAGATAGAAGTTTTGGTGAAGGCTTGGTAGAAGAGTGTCAAGGGGATGGTGGAGTGAATTATGGAGAAAGCTATTCTCACTACCTTTGCACAGGTGCTAGTATTACATTGATATCACAAAGGTGGAAATTTCCACAGCTTTGTCATAGGTATTGCTTTTTTCATCCTGGGTGGTAGCAGAAACACTCTTCAAAGCAGCTTCCTGCCCAGTAGATACAGACACTTTGAGAACAAAGGCAGAGAAGAGTGGGTTGGGTCTCATGTAGTGGCAATACTTGACAGCTCTATTAGTGTGCACAAGTAAGATACCCCCTAGGGATTTCCACAAGTAACCTATGGACACTTGGAGGAAGGTCTAGAGACCTACTATTACCAGGGTGGAAAATTTGTGCTAACTGATGCATTATATGACTCAAAAGTCTTCACAGTATTCCTATATTTCCTCTGCCAAATGACAGACACACTAATTATTGTCTAAAATACTAAATATGATCTTCTATGGCACAATCATATCTCAATAAAGGTATTGAGTTAATCCCAGTACCTTTATTGAGATATCTGGAAAATTTGCAAGCCCAAGATATCCTGTATAATAAAAGGCTAATATGCAAATTGACGGAACAGCAGAATGACCAGTTGCTATAATGTGCTCTGACCACTAGGGGCAGACGCTTAATGCAGGAGCTGCCTCCGATGGTCAGTGCTCTCCCACAGAGGGAGTGCCACTCAGTCAGAAGCCCTAAGCTGGGCTCATTGCTGGCTGGTGGGAGCCTCTCCCACCTCTATGGCAGTGCTACTGATGTCCCACTGATGGCTTAGGCAGGCCTACACAGCTAATTAGATATTCCCCGAGGGCTTTAGACTGTGAGAGGGTGCAGGCCAGGCTAGGGGGATTTCTTGCACCAGGCCTCTAGTGACACTATATTATTTTAAAGTAGCAAAAATGCTACAAAATTTCAATTCAGTGCAGGGCCCACAAAAGTTAATTCATTGGACTGAGAAACATATTCTGAGATCCAATTATGAGCCAGCTTCTAGGGGTAAGACTATGAAGGAGTTTTCAACTCAGAGATACAAATTTGAGAATTACCTGTGTAAGAGAGGAGACCTGAAGAAAACATCGGCATTCAAAGATTAGGCAGAGGAGGAGTCCCCATAGGGATGCAAGAGTATCCTTCCCATCCTGGGTCCAGGTCCCCGCTGCACTTCATCTTCCCAGTGATGGCACCTGGGGTGTCAGAATATCTTCCATGCATGGGAAGGACCCAGCCGATATCAGGGTTTCCTTCTATTTAAATATGGCATTTTTTTTATTGACTGTGGCCACCCCACACAACCAGGACCACTGTACCAGTTAACAGCCTTTTTTCAGAATCCCAACTGAGAAAGATCACACAAATTCTTTTAGCTCCAGGATTCCCAAATCTCCCTGGGAGATCTCCATTCTTTCTCTCTCACCCTGTATCCTTACTTTACAAGTTTCAACCCATAGTCATGTCTCAATTCCCTGGTGTTCCTCTGCCTTTCTCATCAGGTGGTACCCCCAGCCCAGGACAGATCTCTGTTTTGCTTTGCCTTGTTCCCCTGGTATGACAGGAAAAAGCCACACATCATAGTGTATCATCCATCTTCCCTCCTTGGTGGTTATCTCTATCCACTCTGCTCTAGTTCTCTATTTTGTTTCCTTGGAACTCACACATCCTCTCTTCTCTCAACAAAGCCTGGCTCTTGCAAATGGAAATCTTGGCTTTCACATCTATTTTCCCTAAAATGAGCTTCAAAAGCCTATTTTGGAGAAGTTCAACACTGACTCCTTTGTTTTTGGTGGGTTTCTACTGCCTTCCCACTCAAGCAAGGGATGCTCTTGCCTTCAGTTGGTGGGAGTGGGAATTACCGGGGAGGGAAAATACATCCAATTATATTTTCAAATATTGCCCTGGTATAGAAGAACATTAGGCGGCAGCACTAAATTTGAAGAAGCACTAATCTCACTATTGCCTGATTTTCTCTGGCAGCACTCAGTAGACTGAGTTTAAGCAGAGAATTGGGCAGATCCAGGCTGGGTGTTAAGAGGCAAGTTCTTTGAAAAGACCAGGGACAAATAAGTTGATGCTATTGACAAGACAACGATTCCTAGAAAATGAAAAAAGCAAAGTGAGAAACGGGCTGGAGGAAACATAAAGATCAGGAAGCTAGACGTTTCTGAATATTTGAAGTTGATTGGAAAGTGACTGAGTGGGAATCTGTGATATTCTTAAATTTATGACTTTAGTGATCAAATAGTTTACAGAAGTACAACTCAGAAGGGGTCGTGGAAACATAACTTGCCACTCTCCAAATTAAGTTGTGGATACTAGGGTCGCCTAAAACCTGGTGAATTATTTCTATCACATTCCCATCAGAATTCCTCTGTAAACCACCCTGGGTGGTTCCTGCCAACAGGAAAGGCTGTACCACAGGCTTCCCAGTTTCCGGCCTTCTTAGCACTCCCCATGGGAACACCTTGTCCTCACTGTGGGGAGGGCTCTTTAAAACAAAGCCAGGGGAAGAGTGACATGTTGGCAACAATGATGTCAGCCCTTGTGGGTCTTACACATACTTCTTCACTGAAAATAATTCAAAGATACAAGTAATAATGTGTATTTACAGGTATTTTATAATTGACAAAATTGTTTTATTTATTTAGTTTATTAACCCCCATGTCATTTTTATGCTTATTTTACAGATGAGGGAAATGGAGGTTCTGTGAATTCAGTCCAAGTTCACAAAGCTTGTTTGTCCACTTTACCCCTCATTCCTGGTCCAGGGACCATGTCCTACTTGGGCTCACATCTCCATCCTCTCAACTCATCTTGTCTCTGAGCCACCTCTTGACCTATACATACTCTCTACACACCTCTTCCTTTCTGATTTATAAAAGGTACTCTAATGTGATGTCATAACCTGCCCGTGTGTGCTCTATGCAAGACTATTACAGAAGGTCCAGCACCTAGCAGAGTAGGGCTCCTTACAAGTCCTCAGGAGTGGTTCTTCAGTGAACAAGTGGACATTGGAAGGAATGTATCTCCAATGAGAAAACAGTACGGAATGGCTTAATTTCCGGCAAACTAGAAAAAACACAGTGTATTGCCAGACTCTTCTTCTAAAGCGCCAGCAGCCTCCACCAGGCCAGTTAGCCACTCACTAAAAGAAACATTTACCAAAACTGCTTTGCCAAGCATCACACCAGGAGCCAGGAAATACAGCCCCTGACCCAGAGGACTTCATATAGCACCTGATCACCAGTGAAGTTTGCAAATAATTGAAACAGGCAAACAAATACCTGTGCCACACTGTGCTGAGTACAGGATAGTAGTGTGAACAAAGAGCAAAGGGATCACAAGAGGGGAGACCGATTACTTTTGCCTGGGGAGATTAAAAAAGACTTTAACTGAAACTGTTACTTCATCACAAGACTTAGAAGGCTGGCATTAGTGAAGTTCTGGATTAATGCTTTGAATGAAACTGTTAAGTGAGGACAAGCTGTCCCTCCACAGTGCTGTGCTTTCATAATCTTCCAGGATTATCATACAGAATTAGCTACCCACACCCCCATTCTGCCAGCAATGGAAATGAACTATTCAGAGAGTTGCCATAATCCCTAATATTTACTTGGTACTCAACATTTCTTAGCTAGCATTGTTACATAAATTATTCATTTAATTCTCACATCTATCAGTAAAAAATACGTTTAGCTCCATTTTACATATGAAGGAGTACACAGGGATTAAATAGCTTGTCCAATAGTTTACACTGAGACAAATTACTGTTACTTTGAGAACAGTCCCAAATTTGAATTAATGAGTGCGATTAATTGTTTTGTTCACATGTATACTGAGTTACACAAGTTCGCATTCATTTCTGTGGCGCAAAAATTGACAGCATTCATTTAATTAAATAAAATTAACATTGGCCGAAACCAGTTTGGCTCAGTGGATAGAGCGTCGGCCTGCAGACTGAAGGGTCCCAGGTTCGATTCCGGTCAAGGGCATGTATCTTGGTTGCGGGCACATCCCCAGTAGAGGGCGTGCAGGAGGCAGCTGATAGATGTCTCTCTCTCATCAATGTTTCTGACTCTCTATTCCTCTCCCTTCCTCTTTGTAAAAATCAATAAAATATATTTTTAAAAAATTAACATTGACTTTTTGTGTAAAATGTTTCCTTCTCTCTTGACAATACCTTCCCCGCTCCCCCCGCAAATCCTCTGAATATAAATGGAGGTAACATAACTACTTGCACATCAAGTGGGCTATGTAGTTGACACATGGACAACTGTCCCACAAGTTCAGAACACCTTTCATATAAGCATTAATGGTGAGTTATACTTAAAGAGGCAGCAATTTTTTAAAGCTTCAGCTCAAAATCTCCTTGACTGGGTGTGTTAAACCAAAGCACCTAATTAGAGATGACTTAGAGTAATTCTTTTCTTTGTCATTTAATCCTCTAACCACGAAAATCAAGAGGTTTTTACCTGTACCACAGAAACCTCACTTCCAAGGGCAGATCACTCTCTAGGCTTTCAGACTCTTGAACTCAGACACCAGGAGCTTCAGGACTCACACCCCCCATCCCCTTTCCACTGTGGAAAATTCCTGATTACCTCCCTCTCCCAGCAGAGTTACGTAGAATCCTACAACAGATATCCATTTAAAGAAAAGTGATTGCTGACCAATTAATTATTCATGTAGCCATCAGTATGGAGTGAGTATTGATGGTACTTAAATGCTCAACTTTTAGCCTCAAAATGCCTGGTTTGAATCCCATTGCCTCTGAATAATTATACAATATTGAGAGAGCTATTAAAACTTGCTAAATTTCTCAACAGAAACGATGCAGGCCAGACAGGAGTGGCAAGAAATATTCAACGTGATGAACGGCAAGAACCTACAACCAAGAATAATCTATCCAGCAAAGCTATCATTCAGAATTGAAGGGCAGATAAAGAGCTTCACAGAGAAGAAAAAGCTAAAGGAGTTCATCAACTCCAAACCAGTATTATATGAAATGCTGAAAGGTACTCTTTTAGAAGAGGAAGAAGAAAAAGGTAAAAGACAAAAAATTATGAACAACAAATACATATCTATCAACAAGTGAATCTAAAAATTAAGTGAATTAAAAATTTGATCAACAGAATAAACTGGTGAATATAATAGAATCAGGAGCACAGAAAGGGAGTAGACTGATAATTCTCAGGAGGACAAAAATCATAAAGCATCAAACAGACTGTGAAATTACAGCAGAAAGATTAAAGTTAGGTGAGGTTGATAAGTGATCAATCAAAGGACTTGTATGCATGCATATAAGCATAACCAATGATCACAGACACTGGGGGGTCGGGGTATGCCTGGGAGGGAGGGGGGCAATGGGGAGATATGTATAAAAAATTAATAAAAATTAAAAAAAAAACTTGCTAAATCTAACTTGTCTCCTTGGTAAAATGCAGTTGATAACTGGTAGAGACTGCAAGTTGCCAAAGACCAGATGAGTTTAGTTCAGTTAAGATTTCAAAGAAGCCCAAACATCTATAAATGAAATACCAGTGCTAGTGCTGGGTTGGAGACTCTTTCTCCTCCTTTCCCCCAGTCCTGGAATAATAGCTGAGTACATAACTGCTCAGCGAGACTACATTTCCTTGTCTCCCTCAGAAGGAGGTGTAGCCATGACTAAATTATCCCTAATGGAATATAATTCAACAATAGTCACCTCTGGTTAGGGCATAGGGATACATAGAGCACTCCTCCATGCACTCTTTCCCCTTCATCCTGCCAGAAATGGTAACAACTTCAGCAATCATGAGGTACTATTCACCATCCTGGGTCCCTGGATGACTGTATGGAACAGAGGCAGCTATCTGCAGGATTTATGGGGGAAAAATAGGCTTCTATCCATTTAAGTCATTACATTTTGAGAGTTTATACAATAACAGTATCTAAATCATAAAATAGTTATAAAGATTGAGAAGGATAATGCATGTGCTCTTGCCTATAACATTACTAAGCATCAGCTAGTCATGTTAGTGTAGTGGCTGTGTTTCCTAAGAACCTGTTTAAACTGAGAGATGTTTTGTCATAGGGAGAGGAGGGAAATGAGAAGTCTCCTTCCTATTCAGGATCCGTCTGAGAAAACCTAAGGACAAAGCTAGGAATTCTTTGCAATATCACCACGATGCCAGTTCCTTTTTGCAGGGAAAGCAAGAGGTTGCAGAGCCCTAAGTCCAATGACTCAGAAGCTCTCATTTAATCCAGAAAACCTTCAGCCAGAGTATAGAAGGCACAAAGTCAAATAGATAAGAATCTAAAAGCCAAATAGAAGTCTCTAATTAATGCCAACAGTCTGCCCTTTATAGCTTCAATTTGGTCACTAGTTGATAGTCAAATTAACTATAGTTCATTTCCTAGTACAGTCAACTTATAATTAGGCATAATAATGAAGGGAAGTAATGGCACTTGTGATTGAAAACAGCAAGTACTACAAAAATCATTATCTTTGGCATTGGAATTGTGTGTATGTGGAATGTACATGTATATTCACCACTGTATCATGTACACATGGACCTACCTCTTCCCAAAAGAATTGGAAATAATTGGTCTGTATCTCTTCTTTATTGATTTTCTATTCCCAAGATTAACTTTACACAGGACTAAAATAAAATCATTTGCCTCTTTACTAGTGTAATTATGCAAAATCATTTCTGGACTAATATTTTATTTAAAGTGCAGCTATATTTTAAATCTTAACTAATGTATCAGGTTTCTGGAAAACATTAAATGCATCCCCTCAGTATCATAATAAGTTCTGCAGTTACTGTGGCTGAAGTACAGAGTCTAGGATGCTGTGTCGTCCACTTACTCCTCTCTATTCCATGTCCCCTCTGTGCATGTTACCTCTTATAAAAAGGAGCATTAGTCTAGAGACCTGAAATTCTTTGATGAACCATTTTCAGTTTGGTTGTTTCATTTGTAGGAGCTTCATTTTAGAGGGATTCTTCAGGGAAAAGAGTATTTAAGAACTATAAGAGACTACTTGTTTCTAACCTTTGACCCATGTTGAGTGTCTGGTTTTCTCCAGGCATATTCTATTATCAACAATGGTCTATGCCAGGACCACAGTATCAAAGGTTTAATGAGACCTTGGGGGAAACAAAAAACAAACAAAACAAAACAAAACAAAACAAAAAAACCCTCTCATTCTATAGCCACTGATAAGAAAGCAACACGTCCTAAATCAGTTTCTGGAAACTAAAAGAAAGTTGAGTTAGTAAACATTTATTTGATATATTTATTTCCTTCCATTTAAATGCCTCACCAAACCCTCATATTCTGTTAAAGCAATTTGACACTATATAATAAAGATGAAAATGTACATCCCTCAGAACCTAACAATTCTACTCTTAGATTTGTCTAGACTCAAAATGCCTGACAAACATGCACATATACACACAAGAACGTGTACAGATGTACATTGCAGAATTGTTCGAGAAGGGAAAACTGGAAATAGCCTAAATGTCTACCAACAAGAGAATGGAAAAACAAATTCATGCAATAAGTCTGCACTGAAGTGAAAATCTATCCATTTTGACTTACAAAGATGTATGAGTATGAATAAATATAAAAACATAATATTGAAGAAAGTCAGTGGCAGACATATAAAAAATACATACAAAAAATTAAGTGTTATGTATGGATATATGTGGAGCATTTGCTATAACTATATATAAATTTTAAAATATCTTAGAATAAATTAAACTTAAAGTCAGGATAGTGGTGATCTCAGAGCAGAGATGGGGTGGTAGGAAGAAGAGGGGGCTCAGGAAGGGCACCCACTAACTCAGCCAAACACCTAATCTTTTATTTCTTACAGAAAGATCTGAGCAACTCTGGGATTATATTAAGCTGTGTCAAAGCTCTGTGGAGCATCAATGAGGGTACATAATATTATTTTCTAGATTTTTTCCTTATGACTGAAATACAGGACTTTCTCAAGAGGTTTTTTGATGGATGTGATTGGATGGTATCACATCATTTATGTTCACAAGAGAAAATGTTGGTCATGGCTTTTCCAGACAGCAACAGCTCAAACTAAGCTGGCATGTGGTAGAGGCAAGGTCCCCTTAACTGCCACAACACTGCAAGCAGTACCTAACATTATATATCAAACATTTATTATGCTTCACAGGCACTACCTCCCATACTCCTTACAGCAATCCCAGGAAGAAGACACTATTATTATACTCATTTTATAGATGAAGAAACTGAGTTGTATAAAGCAGTGATGTCCAACCTTTTTTATTTCATGGCTCACATTAACAAATGACTAAACCTCTGTAGCTGACCAAAACATAGTATTTTGCTGATTTAACAACAAAAAGGTATAATTTAGATTCATTCACACCAGATGGCTATTGTTGTTTGTAGTGGCTGTTGTCATTTTTTCATTTGACAATCTAAGGGAAAAGAGGCCAGCTGCAGAGGTCTAAATAGTTAGGTATTGCATGTTTTAAAAACTCTTGCAGCACATCGTTTGAACATTGCTGGCTTAGAGTCATCTGGCCCAGGCCATTGCGGGGGGTGCGGGGTAAGGCGGGTTTGTGTGTGGTGGGGAGCGGGGAGAAGACAAGCATCATTCCAGGCCCTCTGGGACTCTTACCACTCTACTTCCTCCCTGTGACTGGTGTTCGTTGTCTTTACAAATACATGTTTTCCAGAATTTTCAGGTTTAAGAGTTCACTGATGTTCTCAGTAGAGGAGGCGTGGGAATCGCTGTAGCCATCCTCTGACACGGGCACCATCCCTGCTGTACACCTGCCTAGCCCAGCTCCCACTGCATGCTGGGAACAGCATCTCAGTGAACCTGAAAGCTCTCCTGTCAACAAGACCTTGACTTGAGAGCCAGGTCGCTGGGGCCCCTCATGACAGCTCTGGAGGCAGTGATGTTCGTTCACAGTTCAGATCTACTCAGCAGCAGGCCTGAAACAGAGACATCATAAATGCCATCAAAATCTCCTCCATGATGTGACACGTACTTTGTTAGAACAGAATAAAGGGTTTGGCTCTGTTGGGCCAAATCAAGTTGGTCTATGTGGAATATCACATTTTAGATTCAAATCCTCTTTAAACCTTCTGCTTAGGTTCGTGGTTAACAATATTTTTCTATCTGTCTGCAGAGATGACAGGCAGCCCAGCGCTGGAGTGGGCCCAGCAGCCTCTGTGCGGCTGCTTTGCCAGGCAGACTCCATAGATGAAAGGCAGAAATCCCACCAGCCCAGTGTCTCCTGATTAGCCTGGAGAAAAGCTGAATGACAAACATGTTTCCAGTCTGCCTGGCCCACGCAGGGAAATGGGGCAATCTGGCCTGAAAAGGGATTTAGACTTTTGTTGTGTGCAAGGGAGGGGGGATGGAGAAAAAAGAATGACTTAAATCCATCCACAATGCTTTCCCTCTTGGTGATCTCTCAGATAAGAAACCGCCTGGCTGTGGTTCAGACCCCTACCATGCCCTCGCGTCTTCCCTCTGCCCTCCTCTCCATTAGGTAAGCTGGGCCCTCTCAATGTCAAACCCTGTGCAGATTAGGGAACTGGTTGTTTCAGAACACTCGCTCTTTTGGCCAGAGCCTTATGATATGCTTGTTGATTAATAAAATTAGTCTACACTAAAATTCTCTATAAAACTTGTAGCTTAAAATAAGCCTCAGTACTGTGTATACATTACCTAGTTAGCTACTCAGTTAGTTACACTAATCACTTTACCCTATACTAGTTTCAAGTCATATAAAATGCTTCGTAAAATGATCACAAGGCTCATGTCGCAAATGCTGAATGTTAAATATGTGATTTATTTATTGGAGACACTGCGCTAAGATAAAATATTTTCCTTCTCTCTTCTCAATAGAGAGAAGAGCCCCACAGATATTGAAAGTATACACAGTTAGTTATATAAGTCAATATAGCGTCACTTTTTATTACATAATTGTGTGCTAAGGTAGGCAGGGCTTCTTGCTAAATATTTCTGAAAAATCCACAGGCCACAGAGATGCAAAGTCTGTCCTCTATGTCCTCTAGGCTTCAATGCATGCACGTGGGCATCGTCAGTATTATGCTGGGGGTATGGAGGGCAGGTTCAGGGAAATCCATCCCCCAAGAGTCCCTTAGCTCAAATGTGGATGTAAGAAGAGCAGCAACAAGATGGCTGGCTGCCTGCTGCAGGCCCTGGCCGCGGTCAGCCCAGGACGCCTTGCTCCACTGGCCTCGGTACAGTGCTTCTTCAAGCACAATTAGCAAGACAGTCTTCAGCGACCTCTTATTGCTGCCGTATTTGAGGAAATGCATTCAGATGCAGATTGCCCTAAATCCTATCAACCCATTCAACCATGTATGTGAGTGTGTATGTCTGTGTGTGCGCCCGCACGCTTGTGAACACACAGCACACATGTATTTGCACTTACACAAATTTTCCCTAGAGCATTTAAACTCCCAACATAAAATTTCCAAATGAGGAGAAATACTTATGTTCCCAGGCAAGTTGATCAATTGCTCTGGTGCTCTTCTTACAAATATTTCATAGAAAATATTTAACATGACTCCCTCCAATCGGATTGGCTTTGAAATGCTCCTCAAAGTGAATTCTCCCCTAACAATAGCTTGATGCAAAAGCTTTTTTTCTCCCCTTAAGCAAATGGTCTGCTGCCATAGCAGCAGGAACAGTTCTTATTTAATGGAAAAGAAAAGATACTTTACATTGATTCAGTAGTGGCCAAAGGCGGGGGGCGGTGGAAGGCGCAGCACATGCGCACCTAGTGCCTCCAACCCACCTTGACCTCCCCTCCCCCCAGCACGCCTGAGATTATTATCCAGTCTGCATTGGAACTGTAATAGGAAGTGACAAGTTTATGTAAATGATCCACATACGGATTTTGCTCTTGTAAAACAGAGCAGTTACTTTTGGGCTTTCTAATTATTTCATGCCTTGTGGTTCTCTGATGGGGCAGAGATGACTATAGTTGGAAAGTACCATGTGATTGACAGACTTCTGTCCCCCTGGAGCTCATTAGGGCTCAGGCTCTTGGAAGATGGGAAATAACCCTACTAGGCACCAAAAAATAAATTCACTTTAGCACCAGTGATTCCACAGATTCATTTGTTCAGATTTGTGTTTCATTGGGGCAACATGTTATCAGGAAAATGCACTGTTGCCTTCCTGATGCAAACAGACTCTCTGCTTCTGTGCTTTTGATTTTTAAAACCTGAATTTAAAGTCACACCAACTGTATGATGTAGAACTTGCAGGGTATGAAATGCCAATAGGATTTTTCACAAGGAAGTGAGGAAGAGAGTCAGGTGAAAGGAGCAATATGCCATATGGAGCAACTCCAGACTCTAACCAGAGACTAACCACTGTTGTCAATTTGCAGACTCATAAGACCTCTTCCTATGTCAAATGGCCAGAGAAATCAATGAAGGGAGCAAATAAAATGGAATCATTGGTTAGGAAAGTCTGCTTGTCCCCTTAGTTTAAATACACCCGGATGAGAAAGAGAAGTGCTGAATATAGGGCAAGACTGTGAGGGGAAAATCCATAAAGCTGGAAAGACTGTAAAGTTCCCTGATGTCATCTTCCCATTTTATGGATTAGAAAAGTAAGAAACAGAACAGTCACATAGCCAGCTAGCAGTACAGCCAAAACTAGAACTGAGCCTGCAACTTCCTATCTAATACCCACTTCTCTGGGGTTAGAACCAGAAAAGGAGTAGAATTGAGGAAAACCATGTGACATGAGGTCTGCCAGAGGGTGAGGTTTCACGAGGAGGAAGTCCAAATATAGTGGGTTCAGATTTTTATCCACTTCACTGAAATGTGCATAAACTGAAGCCTTCTTCATGTTTTCATAACAGATCTTTTAAACATTCTAATTAAAGTAAGTTCAGTATTTCTTCATTTAAAAGTTTCTTTCAACTTGATTTATTTTCTTTTGGATAAATGTTCAATCAAGTTCAAGGTCCAAACTTCCTACCAGGGCCATTGGTCTACTTTCAAAAGTTCCCCAATCCTTGCCTGCTTTTCCAAGAAGGCTTTCGGGTATATTGTGTGTATTTCTTAGTGACAAGAGAAACTGACTGGTTTATGTTCAGGTGTGTGGGCTGTGCTCTGGTTCTTTGATGTCTCTTCAACCATGTCCACTGTCAAGTAGATGCACGTGCAGACAAGCCTGCTTTCTTTCCCCTCACTATCATGAATACAAGTAAGTTTCCCTTGGAACTTAAGAAGAAGAGGGGAAGATATTTCTTCAAAATGAGATTTATTAAATTATGACATTCTTAGATATTTAGTTTAAAATAGATACTTAGATACATAGTTTAAAATATGTTCAACATTAGGCAAATTTAAGCACAACATCCTGATCTTATAATGCTCTTCCTCACCTCAATCATTGACAATGGAGGAAGGCTGAGTCAGTAATAAAAAATAAAAGTTACCATAATTGCACATCTGAGCCAAACAGTGTAAATTTTGACCTTCTGCTATATATTAGCCAGAAACAAAGGCACAAACCATGGATTAGAGATGAGGTGGTAACTTAAGTGCCAGAAAAGCAAGTAAACCAAACCAGGTAGAACTAGATGGACAAGAATGGAAAGGAAAAGAAGGTTAGCTTGAAACAAAGGCATACTGCAAAACCTCCAAGTTTAAGAAAATACAAGAAAGTCCAACTCATTTTAGGGGACTAATAAAACATTGTTCTAAAGTCAGTATGGAGAGCATAAGGAAAAAAGTGCAGACCAACTTAACCTATGAATACAGATGGGAAAATGCTATATAAATCATTACCTAATGAATCAATATGCTAAAAAAACAACCACAGCCCTGCCTGTGTGGCTCAGTGATTGAGCATCGACCTATGAACCAGGAGTTTACCGTTTGATTCTTGGTTAGGGAATATGCCTGGGTTTCAGGCTCAATCCCCAGTAGAGGGCATGCAGGAAGCAGCCAATTAATAATTTTCTTTTATCATTGTTATTTCTATTTCTCTCTCCCTCTCCCTTCCTCTCTGAAATCAATAAAAAAATTTAAAAAACACAGAAGTGAAATTTATCTCAGGGATACAACAATGGACTAATATCAGAAAACCTATCTTAAAATAGAAAACATAAGAAGAGAAAAATCTATAAATGCAAATGGATTTCATGAAGTTTATTGTTTACTTATCCTATATAATAAAGAAGTAATATGCAAATTGACCCTCACGCCCTTACATCACAAGATGGCCGCCCCCATGTCATCAGAGATAGCTGTCCCTATGTTGTCACAAGATTGGCGCCCCCAGGTTATCACAAGATGGCCAACACAAGATGGCCACCCCCACATCATCACAAGATGGCTGCCCCCACATCATCACAAGATGGCCATCCCCACATTGTCACATGTTGGCTGGCAGGGAAGGGCATTTGGGGCAACCAGGCCTAGGGTAGAGCAGTTGGAGTAATTAGGCCAGCAGGGGAGCAGTTAGGTGTCAATCAGACTGACAGGGGAGCAGTTAGGGGGCTATCAGGCTGGCAGGCAGAAGTGGTTAGGGACAATCAGACAGCCAGGCAGGTGAGTGGTTAGGATCCAGCAATCCTGTGAGAGGATGTCCAACAGCCAGTTTTGGGATTGGGACTCCCCAGAGGGGTCCCAGATTGGAGAGGGTGCAGGCTGGGCTGAGGGACGCCTGCCCCCCAAGTGCACAAATTTTGTGCACCGAGACTCTGGTGATAAAAATAATAGTCTTAGTGGCTAGGAACAGAAGGGGACTGTTTTAATCTGATATAGACTTTATAACAAAAATCTAAAGTCAACATGATAGATGACAGAGAAAACACAAAACTTCTAATTTCACAATCTCTGCCACTATTTAACCTATTGCTGAATTTATTCACCAATAAAAAATTTAAGACAAGAAGAAAAAATATTATAAGAAGTAGTAGTTTAAAATATGTTCATAAAGCCCTGATATGGGGTAATCCAGTTGCTTAGGATGTCATCCCAATACACCAAGGTTGCAATTTAATTTCCCATCAGGACACATGCAAGAATCAACCAATGAATGTATCAATGAGTGGAACAACAAATTGATGTGTTTCTCTCTCTCTCTCCCTCCCTCCCTCCCTCTTTCCCTTATTCCCTTCCTCTCTCTTTCTAAATATTGATAATAAAATAAAATAAAATATGTTCACCAATTCTCTGACTGTCTCTTCAAAAAGTGGAGCCTAATTTTTCTCTCTTGAGTTTGAGCTAGACTTAGTTAATAGCTTCTAACAATAAAATAAGGTGAAGTAATGCTGTGTAATTTCTGACACCAGGTTAGATTCCTGAATTTCAGATCTCAGAGATTGTCTGGTAATAATTACCTATTGTTTTAAACTGCTAAGTTTTAAGATAATTTGTTTGTACCAATTGATAACTGATACACAAACATTGGAATAAAGGATATTGAATTGTCATTAAATTAAACTATTCATAAACTATTAAACTATGTCATAAACTATTAAAACTATGAGAGTTCAGCAAGTTTGCCTTAATGCAAAATCAACTTACAAAAATCATTAGTCTTTTTCTATTCCAGCAATAACCAACTAGAAAATAAAGTATCATTCTCAATAGTACAAGAACTATAACATATATGGGAGTCAATCTTATAATGACTGTATAATACATTTTTATGGAAAAAA
>JAAGEH010002534.1:11489608-11894069 GCA_011751065.1 Lasiurus cinereus | reverse complement strand
AGGCCCAGAGAGAGAAGCAGGGTGATCAGACCCTGCTTCTCTCTCCGGGCCTCACCAGCAGCCAAGCCTCTCTCTCTCCCCCAGAGGTCAGCAGTTCAATCCACTTGCCAGCAGCCTGGGGTGTCTGCTGATCAGCTCCATCTCTGTGATCAGGCCCAGAAATAGGCCCAGAAATGCTGACTGGCATAGAAACAAACCAATCAGAATCAAATCTAGGTGAAATGCGAGAAAAAAATGGCTGTCTAGGAGGCAGAGCTTTTGATGCTGACTGGCACAGAAACTGACCAATCAGAACCTACTCTGGGTGAACTGTGAAGGCAGAACCTAAGGTGAGGGCTGAGGGAGATTTTTAAGGGCAACAGCTATTTGGAGTAAGGTGTAAGAAAGTGATTCAATGTTTTAATGATTGGTTTGGCAGTATAGTGCGTCTGACTGGCTATTAGTCCAGATATAGGGATTATGTGTTTTTGTCTGCCAAGAGCATCTCCTCCTCCTGAAAAGGCTCACCACCCCCCACCATTTAAGCAATCCTATTCTATATAATTTACCTATACTAATAAAAGGGTAGCATGCTAATTAGACCAGGTAGACCAGCCATCTTCCAGATGTCTGACCTCCGCTGGACAAAGCCATGGTAATGGGGGCCATGGCAGAGGCAGTTAGGGGCAATCATGCCAGCAGGGGAGGGCAGTTGGAGGTGATATCAGGCCGGCAGGGGAAGGCAGGTAGGAGCCATCAGGCAGGTGGAGGCAGTTAGGGGCAATCAAGCTGGCAGGGTAGGGCAGTTAGGGGCCATTAGGCAGGCAGGCAGAGGCAATTAGGGGCCATCAGGCAGGCAGGCAGAGAGGTTAGGGGTGAGCAGGCAGACAGGGGGCAAAGTAGGGGCGATCAGGCCAGCAGTGGGACAAGATAGGGGTGATCAGGCCAGCAGGGGGCAAGGTAGAAGCAATCAGACTGGCAGGGAGGCAAGGTAGGGGTGATCAGGCTGGCAGGGGAGCAAGGAAGGGGCAATCAGGCTGGCAGGCAGAAGAGTTAGGGGTGATTAGGCAGGCAGGCAAGTGAATGGTTAGGAGCCAGTCATCCCAGATTGTGAGAGGGATGTCTGACCGCCACTTTAGGCCCGATCCCACAGCGTTCCCCTAAGGGGTCCCAGATTGGAGAGGGTGTAGGCCAGGCTGAAGAAACCCCCTCCCCCACATGCATGAATTTCATACACCAGGCCTCTAATGTATAATGAAGACAATAAAAATTCCAGCCACATTTCTCACCTGCTTGGATGGCTTACCATCATCCATCACCGTGCCTTCTAAATACCAGACTCTACCTTTACCACTGGAGTTCCTCAAGTTGCCTTCAGCTGGGTCTTTATCAAGGGTCTGTCTCAACCCTGTAGCCATGTCTCTTTTCCAAATTTCAGTTCCCATCATGTGCTCTGGCTCACCTTGCTATTTACTGAGCTTCGTGCCTCTGTTGTGGCTTGGGCTATGATAAGAGAAGAAAGGTTGGAGAAAAAAGGAAGGAGGAGGAGGTTAAGGAGGAAGAAGGAAGAGGGCAGAACAACATTAATAATAACATTTGGATTCTGTGAAGATAGGACCCCTTTGAAGACAGTTTCATTATGAAACCAAAGACCAAAACCTGTGGGAGGCTGATTATCAATTCATTTGAATGAACCCACGGGGCATATTTATTTGCATTAATAAAAACTGCTAAAGTGAAGACTTTTATGCAAAGTTTAGAAAACATTAGATGAGATGATGCCAGGACTGTGTGGTTATTCTAGTTAACAGACCAATGAAAACAACATTTTCATTGTCTTTGTGAATGAAGAAATAGGTTAAAAATTAAACTAGTTTAGATATGGTGTGGAGGTGGTAAAAGATAAATAAGAAACATGACTCTATCAAAAAAATACATAGGATCACTTAACCTGAAGTTCTTTTCATTCATTAGCCAAGAAAGGCTATAGTTGAGATGAGAAATGCAATTAAAAAAAAAAGGATATCCTGTAGCAATGCTTTAAGAAATCATCTGAGTGCACTGTAGTCAAGTGATTCAACTATGAAGGATTTGACTCAATGCTTTGACAAATATTGGGTCCTCTCCTATAATCTGTATTCCAACATAATCACACCTGACTTCTCCTGACTTATTCCTAATTATGCTTCAAAACTCAACTCTAATGTTAATAGTTGTGCAATGCTTTCCTTTCTACCTTTTCATTGCACCTCAGTTTCCACTAATTGCCCCTCTTCAATTCACCCTATATTGTTCCTTTATAGACTTGTTACTCAAACGGGATTTGTTTATTCATCTTTTCCCCTGCTACACTTTGAGCTTGTAAAGGGCAGGAACTATATATCTTTAATTTCTGTTTCTGAAGATCCAATTCAGCATCTTCAAGACAGTAGAGTCTCAATAATATTAGCTCAATGAATGAAGGAGTAAATTACAGCCATTGCTCTCTACAGAAAGAGAATTAGATGTAATCTTCATAAAGCTAAAGTCAGATGTAAAGGACCAGTAAAAAGAATGAAATAATGGAGGGCAGTCTTCAGAAACTGGAAGAGATGGTGAGTAGGAATTTAAAAATAATCAACAGACTCTGCTGCATCCACTACTAGAATGAAGAGCATTCTCAGCAATCAGCCTGTCAACATTCCAGAAAACATGAACATCACTCTGAAGGGACACACGGTTACTATGAAGGGCCCAGAGGCACCCTGCAGGGGAACTCCAACCACATCAATGCAGAGCTCGATATCCTTGGAAAGAAAAAAGAAGAGGCTCCGGCTTGACAAATGGTGAGGAAATAGAAAGGACCTGACCACAGTTTGCACTATCTGCAGTCATACACAGAACATGATTGAGGGTGTCACACTGGGCTTCTGTTACAAGATGAGATCTGTGTACACTCACTTCCCCATCAGCATTGTTATTCAGGAGAAGGGTTCTCTTGTTGGAATCAGAAATTTCTTGAGCGAAAAATGCATCTGCAGAGTTTGAATGAGGTCAGGCATTGCTTGTTTAGTGTCTCAAACTCAGAAAGATGAATTGTTTCTTGAAAGAAATGACATTGAACTTTTATCAAATTCAGCTACTTTGAGTCAGCAAGTCACAACAGTTACAAACAAGTATATCAGAAAAATTTTAGATGGTATCTATGTTTCTGAAAAAGGACAAGTTTAGCAGGCTGATGAATAAGATCTAAGTTGTCCAGTTATAGAAACAGCAAGATGCCAAATGATTTGTCACTCTTATTTGTGATATTTTAAAGACGCAATAAAAACCATGTATTGATTTGGGGGTGGGGAAATGAACAGAAAAAAATAAAGAACATATATTTCAGGCTGAAATAGAGGGAAAGGCCAAGAAAAGAATTGCACATACAGACAGTGAGAGAATGTTAAAGTCTGTCTCTGAGCTCTGAGGGAAGAACTTAAGTGGGGGGGAAGCCCAATAGGGAATGTCTTTTTTATGCATTGGAGTCTGATAATCTCTTCATAAGAAGACACAAATTTATTGCAATTTAAAGAAGGCAATACAAGCTAAAAGCAAACTCCTGTGTCTCTACATGGGACCTTAGTTTCATAAGGAAGTGAGCATTCTATACATGGTAAAGTGGGGGGAAGAATTTAAATTTGGGGGGAGAAAAATATGTTTTGGAAGTGGAGGAGGGAATGAGTTAGTCAAGGATATAACTCTATGGAAAGAGGACTAAAGGAAAAAATAGGTCACCAGGCAAGAGAGAAGCATGAGTGAAATGGTGAACTGAAATGTCTAATTGGGTGTATGAAATGTTGCTGTGGGGTTCATTTAGAATTAGGGCTAGAGACCTCTATACAATTTTCAGCAAAAGCAATGAAAAATAAATTTTAACATTCTGAAATGGTTGGACTTCTTATATGAAATGTTGAAGGATGCCAGGTCAGAATATGATTTTATATGGAGTCAAACAGTCTATTTGACAAGAGAAGAGCTAAAGCTGAATTGCATATATAATAATACTTTTAAAACAAATCCGTGAGGCATCACATATACATACCTGAAAAACTAAAGGTTATATGCATGTGTCAGCAAATTGCACTACTTGGAATGTATCTTATGGAAATAATATATGTGAAGATTTGCCTTCATTATTTCATTGGAGAAAAGATAAATGAAAATGAACTGCCCAACAATGTGACTGGTTAAATAAATGATGATGCATACTTACAATTGAATACTACCCACCCACAGAAAATTACATTGTAGAGTCATTCATTCATTTGGCAAATATTTGTTGATGTGGCTTTCAGTGTGGCCAGTGCCTCCCTAGGTACTGATAACTCAGCTGAGAATAAGTACATGTTTCTGCCCTCCTGGAATTTATATTCTAACAGAAGAGAAAGACAATGTACAAGTAAATAAATAAATAACATTATTTAGATGGTGATAAGTGTTGTGCAGAATAAAGAAGAATAAAGATTGACTCAAGTGTAGAAGTTATGGCTATTTTATAAGGGTGTTCAAGGAAAGTCTCAGTGAGCATAGAATCAGTTACCTGACAGAACAAATGTGTCCTCTGGCCAAAAGTATTCTTCTTTTTGGAAACAGGATCTTTATACCTGAACAGCTTGGAGTTGGAAGAACATGAAGCACAAAATCCCTAGTGTTTAACTGTGAGTGATGGTGAGCAGGACTACTCCTGTTTCTACCTGTTGAGTCCTAGATTAATGTATTCTACCTATTGAGACACTCATCATGCAAGTATGTTGATTGAAAGGGAGCATTACATTTTCAAGGATGGTCCCCATCCTCAAAAGCACCTTCAAGGAGACACTTCAACTGTAACTTTAACTTGTTCCATTATTCTATTAGACTGGCAACTTCTGGGTGGTGCAATATGTAATATGACTGTGGATACTATGGGTCTGTAGGGTGGGTTCCTTAGTCTGATATGATGTTATTGGGGGTGCTATAGAATCAGATCAAACATATTATGAGCTTTCACATTATAAGCTTCTGGCTGAGATCCTGAAGGCAAACCCTTATTTCTACCACGTGTCTCTCCCAGTCAAGATGAATGCTACTCTTTCTAGTGTAGAAGGTACAAGGGGTCAATTTGCCACTAGTGGTTGTTACAGACAACTTGGGCATTCGGCAACAGGAATTATATTGTCTTTGGTTGGTGAGATCATGTGGGGATCCCTAACTCTAACATAGGTCCACCACAAAACACAATTAATTTCAATTTCTTTCAATTCAGTTCACTAGACATTTAAGTTTTAAGATCTCTCTAGAGCTGCTTTCTTAGCTGGAGAAACTTTTCCCCAGCCCTCTCTCTGCGGAGCCATATTTTTGCTTGCTCACTCCTCCTTTGCACTCTTAGCTTCCATCCCTGTCTCCACAGTTACTATGTTCATGCATTCATTATGCCAGGGTGATGACAGAAGCTGATTGGTATCAATTGGTCGAGTCATTCTGCCTATTTTTCCATGGTGCGTGCTCTCTGGTGGGTATTCATTAACATCCCAAGGTCTTTTCACTGCATGTTCATCTCCAGGCTGACCCACATGCCTTTACTTCATGTCTCCTATCTCCCAGTATTTTTCCTCTAGGATCCTGACCAGCTAGCTGTCTAAGACATTTGCCACTGGCTATAAGTCTGGGTGTATCCTAATCTCAGGCCATTCTCTTTCCACACAAAGTAGGTGACCAGATACTCCAACCTAATCTCTGTCATTGGAAGAAATTTCTGCCACCCCTGAGTGCATGGTAGTTCAATTACCATCCCTTTTCAGTTGGTACACACATACCATGCTGACATATTCATGATCCAAAGAGGGCTTTTTTCTCCTCTCCATTTGTCGTAAGGAGCCATATATGAGCTGAGGGAGAAAGATGTGGAAGAGAACACCAGTGGATAACATGGATGTGAGCCACCTTGTACAGCTTGCTTATGCTTTCTGGCCCTCCTCATACTTGATCCTGAAGGTGCTACTTGCATCATGAGTGGTTGTACTGGGCCTACATCACCTTATGACTTATTGGTCTGACAGGGCCCAGCTCACTACGAGCTATTCTGGTAGCTCGGTCATTTGGTGTCCTATGGCCAAGCACTCTTAGGGCACAAGGTTGGAGCTGGTTTTTTAAGAAGTATATATTTCTCCACTATAGATGGCATACTATTAAGAAACCCAGGGCCTTGTATTGTACTCTTCCACTGTGGTCTGTCATAAACTCCAAATGGTGTCCTTTCCCCCATGACACCTCTAAAACCATAGGGTCCGCTAGATTGTAAAACCTAAGAGGCAGGGCTGGACCATAGTTTTGGTCTTCCTGCTACAGAACTTGTTCTTGATTTTACTCTAAGCCAGTAGTCTTTGTGTCATCTGATATGTGGATCAGAGCCATATGCATAGGTATATAATATGCTGCCTCCAGAACCCAGAGGCCTGTGGGATATTATGCTTTCTCCTTTGTGGGAGATGCAAAATACAATAATTTGTTTTTAATTTTGAAGGGAACTGTACTCTCAAACACTTCAATAAGTGATCTGAAACTTTGTAAGGTTTATAGCTCACTCTCTGGAGGGCATGTGCCTGACCAGAAGTTCAGCCACTTCTTGCTCCTTGATCTGATAAGCATTATGTCATCACTCTAGTGTATCAGTGTGATGCTTGGCAGAAAGTCCAGCCATTCAAGATTTTTTAGACTATCTTGTGATAGAGGATATGAGCATTAATGTACCCTAGGTCAAGATTATAAATGTAATCTGTTGTCCATTTTAAATGTTGTGTTTGATCCCCTTTTCTTACAGAGATGGAAAAGAACATATGTGCCATATCAATGGCCACATATCATGTACTTCAGGCCTTGTTAATCTGCTGTAGTAAAAATACATCTGGCATAGTACCTGCAATTGTGGCTATTACACAGTTGAGTTTGTAGTCTCCTGTGTCCTCTAGCATCCATCTGTTTGTTTTTTTTTCAGGGGGCAGAGATATGATGTCTATAAAGCTGGCTGAAATGTAATTTTGTCCTTGACTTATTATTTTGGCTGGGAGTGGATTGCATAGTTCATAGCTTCTGCTTGGCCTTCCCACTATGACAGATCTTATTCCAAAGGCAAAGAGGCCAATATGAGGACTTTGCCAACTATAAAGTATAGCTTTTCCCATTGTACATTTAGGGATAAGAAAATGACCACTGAGCAGGGTCCAGTAGACCCATGATGAGCCAGAGTTGGGCCAGGATTCTGTTTCTTACTTGGCCTCCTTATGCCCTCATATGATACTTCAGATCTTTCAGATGTTAAGTTAGGACTCTATGCTTAGGTATTTTCCTTTTCTAGTATATGCTCACCGAAGTGGCTATAGGTCTCTTTGTAGAAAGACTGGGGAACAATTAGCATGCATTTGTCATGACAATGCAAAACCCTTCTTCCTGAGAATGGTACTTCCTTCTGTTGGAGATTTCTCTGGGCCAGAAAAGCAGGCAGGAGATGGTAACTATTAAGGTGATTGCCCTCAGCATCCTGATCATCAATCTTTGATTTCTTTTGATTGAACATCTTGAGTAGCACCCTGTTGGCTGCCTGTCTATTTTGTCTCCAGGGATACTATATTCTATTACCCAAATACATAACTTTCTGAGAGGAAGGTCCCACTGACTGCACTCTGACCTTGGCCTCTGATGCTTAAGCACTTAACCGCATCCTCATTGCTATCAGTGAGTCCAGTTTGAAAAGCATCTCCTACCATGAGCCCTCAGCTGATGAACTTCTTAGGTGTGATGGTGGCCTGTCATTAGTATGTTCATTGCTTTAGTAAATGGTGAAGCCTCTGAACTCTCCCATGAAACATAGTCATTTTACATAGTAGACACACTGTAGCATGCCCGACTCTCTGGGCCTTTTCCTTTCTCCTTCTACCATCTGCTATGGCAATTCTGCCATTTCTGTCTCACTTAGTGTGGACTATTTCTTTTCCATGTTTCTAGGTGCTGTCCTGAAAGCACATTTGCACCATAATTTATTATCCTTGCCAGAGCACTGAATCCTGTATCCTAGGAAAGTACTCTCAAATCAATAAACATGCCCTAAGCCAACTTTGCTTCATGACTCCACCTTGTGCCTTGACCTCACCCCAATGCAGCATGCCTGGAAATCAGTTTCTCGCATACTCTCATAGGTTCTGATGGTACATGTTAGCTCCTTTGGGGTACAATCTCTTCTCTCCATTATAAGACACAGAATGTTCCCATGCTAGATTTACCCCTTGTTGTCTTGATCACCAGGAATTGGATACAGACTTTAAGGAAGGAGCATGTTCTCTTGCAGGAGGAAAGTCTCTGAAGCATTTTTAAAAGTATATTTTTGTTCATCTCAAAGAGGGAGAGGGAAATAGAAACATCAATGATGAGAAAGAATCATGCATCAGTTGCTTCCCACATGCTCCCTACTGGAGATCTACCCCAAAACTCAGGCATGTGCCCTGAATCAAAACATGAGTTCCTGGCTCATGGATCAGCACTTGACCATTGGCTGAGCTTTGCAGCATCTTCAAGCAAGGAGGCAGTGCTCACCTGGAAGAGGGAAGAGTAAACCACTTCTGCTAGTTAGTTCAGAGGAATCTGAGATACAACATTGTAGGGGGTGGTGCTGGGGTTGGGGGCAGTGGTTATGAACCTAGTTGTTTGCATCCCATATGTCAGGGACTCATTCTTTCTTGGCTTACCTGCCTCAATTGAGAATTAAACTTTCTTTAGAGCTCTGTGAATTTTATGACTAAGTCCCAGTCTTTGTCCTTAGCTTTCTATAGCCTCTAGCTACAGAAGATCATGTTATAGGCTACCAAGGAAGTCCTGTGACTATCTTATCATTTAACTGTCAGATAATCACTTCAGCCTTTATTAGCTTCTCCTGAAGTGTTAGTTGAATTTAGCAATGGTCACTCAATTCCACTAGCCTTTATGTTATTTCTCCCATATTTATTGACACCTGAGATGTCTCACTAGCTGGTGCATTTTCTTCTACCATAATCCCATCCCAGTTCACTATCCGTGAAAAACCTTAACAGTGCTCTGCTTCCTACACTCCACCACCACTGCTCTCTCAGGCACCTCCCAATACCAACTGTTACAGGTAGGATTCCCCAGAAAAAAACTCTGAGACAGATAATAGCATTTTTGAGGCTGATATGGAAATATTGTTGGGATCATGTCTCTGGAAGAGAAGTAATGGGTTGGGTGGGACTGGAAGGAGAAGTGAGGTTGTGATGCAGTCTCAGCTGAAGGTCTCAATCTACCCGACAGGGAATTCTGAAGCTGCAATAACCCTTCAGGCATGTTTAGACTTGGGGCAAGGGAGACTAGCCTTTATTTCCCAGCATTTTTCAGTATATGGAAGCCAAACTAATGGAAAGGAGTCTGCCCCTGGGCAAGGCAAATACCTTCATCTAACAGCTCTAAAGAGAGCTGAGGGCTAAGGGCTGTCTGCCAGCAGCTGACATTTGGGTAAATGTGGCTTTTAGTCCTGAGGGGGAATCTGGGGGGTACATCACAGCATCTGCTACAATTATTTTGTATGAAGTAGAAAGATATTCAAAATAGATTAATACATGAAAAGAAACATCAGATTATAAAAGAATATAACTCGATGATACTATCTGGAAGGACATGTCCGAGGTATTGACAATGGTCCTACTTGATGGTGATGGGATTCTGAATTGTTTTTCCTCTTATTTATCTACATTTTCTAGTATTCCTTTAATTAATTACTTATAAAACAAGAGGTTACTTTTAACTTGAAACTTTTGTGAGGATAAAATTGGACACTATATAATAAATTAAAAATAAATATTTTAAATTTCCCTTATTATTTTAAGCTATTTCATTAAAAAGATTTAAGTTGTGGCCTTTGTTTATCTAAGTAAGTGAAAGTATAAAAATGAGCTAAGTAAAATATATTGGATTTCATAATTAGAAAAGACACCCTTGGTTTATGATTTGGAATCCCATTTTGTCATTATTCAGCTGTCCTTCCTCCAAGCAAAGTTTAGGTCCAGGGCATTCAATACCTAACTCACTTGTTCTAAAATGGCCCTTTAATGACCGGTACTCATTAACTTTATGTGTCATTATTAGAGAAAGGAGGTGGGAAGGGAAGTGGGAGATGTAAAGGAAACAGGAAGTAATAAATTAATTTCTAACCAGGATCAGCTGTTCCCCAGAACACAAAGCAATGGATGGTGGATTACTCCAGGGATTTATATTGGGAAAAAGTTATTTTAACGAAGTTCTTAGGATGTGGACAGAAAATTCTGTTAAACATAGAAACTATTCATCAGCTAAAAATATGGTGGAAAAGAGATTTGAGTTTAAATGTTTTTCTACAAGTTCTTTCTTCTATAAATTTATGCTTTACAGAATAGGTTGAAACTAAAGGAACCTATAGGTAACTAAAATGAGATGGTCTTAATAAAAGGAAGCAGAAAGAGAGAAGAGAAAGGGGATGAATAAATGGGAATCTCCAAGTATTCTTTCAGTTTGCCAGGCAGTTTAGACAGGCCTTTCAATTACTTTTATTTATTTATGTTTATAATATTTTTTTATTGTCTAAAGTTTTACATATGTCTCCTTTTGCCCCAATTGACCCCCACCCCAACCATTCCCACCTTGGGCAAACCCGACCACCCAGGTGTCTGTGTCCATTGGTCATGCTAATATGCATGCATACAAGTCCTTTGGCTGCTCTCTACCCGCCCCCCTTCCCCTGCCATTTATCTCTGAATCTATTATTGTTCATCAAATTATATTGATCATTATATGAGTGAGATCATGTGATATTTATCTTTCTCTGACTGGCTTATTCACTTAGCACAATGCTCTCAAGTTCCATCCATGCTAAAAATAGTAAAAGTTCCTTCTTTTTTATAGCAGAGTAGTATTCCATTGTGTAGATGTACCACAATTTTTAATCCATTCATCTGCTGATGGGCACTGAGGTTGTTTCTAAATCTTAGCTATTGCAAATTGTGCTGCTATGAACATAGGGGTGCATATATCCTTTCTAATTGGTGTTTCTGGTTTCTTGGGATATATTCCTAGAAGTGAGATTAATGGGTCAAATGGGAGTTCCATTTTTAGTTTTTTGAGGAAACTCCATACTGTTCTCCACAATGGCTACACCAGTCTGCATTCCCACCAACAGTGCACGCAGGTTCCTTTTTCTCCGCATCCTCGCCAACACTTGTCATTTATTGATTTGTTGATGATAGCCATTCCGACAGGTGTGAGATGGTACCCCATTGTCACTTTGATTTGCATCTCTCAAATGATTAGTGATTTTGAGCATGTTTTCATATGTCTTGTGGCCTTCTTTCTGTTTTCTTTCGAAAAGTATCTATTTAGATCCATTGCCCATTTTTTTTTATTGGATCATTTATCTTCCTTTTATTAAGTTGTATGAGTTCCCTGTAAATGTTGGAGATTAAATCTTTATCAGTGATAAAAGTTGTAAATATATTTTCTCATACAGTGGGCTTTCTTATTTTGTTGATGGTTTCATTTGCTGTGCAAAAGCTTTCTATTTTGATGTAGTCCCATTTGTTTATTTTCTCTTTAGCTTCCATTGCTCTAGGAGAAGTACCAGTGAATAAATTGGTTCGGCATATGTCTGAGATTTTGCTGCCTGTGGATTCCTATGGTACAGTGGTAGGCAAACTCATTAGTCAACAGAGCCAAATATCAAATGTACAACGATTGAAATTTCTTTTGAGAAACATTTTTTTTTTTACTTAAATTTCTTCTAATGCCACTTCTTCAAAATAGACTTACCTAGACAGTGATATTTTGTGGAAGAGCTATACTCAAGGAGCCAAAGAGCCGCATGTGGCTCGCGAGCCACAGTTTGCCAACCATGGCTTTGTATTTTTATGGTTTCCTGTCTTATGTTTAAGTCCTTTATCCATTTTGAGTTTATTGTTGTGTATAATGTAAGTTGGTGGTCTAGTTTTATTTTTTTGCATGTATCTGTCCAATTTTCCCAACATCATTTATTGAAGAGACTGTCTTCACTCCATTGTATGTTCATGCCTCCTTTGTCAAATATTAATTGTGCATAGTGGTTTTAGTCAATATCTGTGTTCTCTATTCTATTCCATTGGTCTATATGTTGGTTCTTGTGTCAGTACCAGGCTGTTTTGAAAACAGTGGCTTTGTAATACAGCTTGAAATCTGGTATTGAGATCCCACTTACTTTGCTCTTCCTTCTCAGGATTGTTGTGGCTATTTGGGGTCTTCTTTTAATTTAAGATGAATTTTTGGAGAGTTCTGGCTAAAGGTTCATCATTCTTTTCATTCACCTTGGTATTTTAATGAGAAGTGCATTAAATCTATAGATTGCTTTGGGTAGTATGGACATTTTAGTGATGTTGATTCTACCAATCCATGAATACGGTATGTTCTTCCATTATCTCTTTTTTCGTTGTCCTGTAGTTTTCCACATATAGGTCCTTTACCTCTTTAGTTATGTTTATTCCTAGGTATCTTAAATTTTTGATGCGATGGTAAATGGGATTGCTTTTTTAGTCTCTCTTTCTGTAAGTTTACTATTGGTGTATAGAAATGCCATAGATTTCTTGGCATTAATTTTGTATCCTGCTACATTGCTGAATGCTATTTATGAACTCTAATAGTTTTTTGGTGGAGTTTTTAGGATTTTTTATGTACAATATCATGTCATCTGCATATAAGGACAGTTTTAGGTCTTTTTCAATTTGGATGCCTTTTATTTCTTCTTGTTGTCTAATTTCAATGGCTAGTAATTCCAGTACTATATTGAACAGGAGTGGTGAGAGTTGGCATCCCTTTCTTGTTCCTTTCTTAGGGGAAATGGTTTTAGTTTTCGCCCATTGAGTATGATGTTGGCTGTGGGTTTGTCATATATGGCTTTTATTATGTTGAGGTATGATCCTTCTATTTAAACCTTGCTGAGAGTTTTTATCAAAAATGGGTGTTGGATTTTATCAAGTGCTTTTTCTGCATCAATTGATATGACATATGATTTTTATCTCTCAATTTGTTTATGTGATGTATCACATTTATTGATTTGTGGATATTTTACCATCCTTGCATCCCTGGGATAAATCCTCCTTGGTCATGGTGTATGATCTTTCTAATGTACTACTGGATCCAATTTGCTAGAATTTTGTTGAGGATTTTGGCATCTATGTTCATACGGAATATTGGCCTATAATTCTTTTTCATTGTCTTTTTCTGGTTTTGGTATTAGGGTGATGCTGGCTTCATAGAAGGAGCTTGGAAGTGTTTCTTTCTCTTGAATTTTTTGGAATAGTCTGAGGAGTGTAGGTTTTAAATCTTCCTTAAATGTTTGGTAAAACTCCCTTGCGAAGCCATCTGGTCCCAGGCTTTTGTTTACTGGAAGTTTTTTGATGACTGCTTCAATTTCTTCTATGGTTATTGACCTATTGAGATATTTAGATTTTTCCTGATTGAGTTTTGGAAGGTTATATTTTTCTAGAATTTGTCCATTTCCTCCAGGTTGTCCAATTTGTTGACATAGAGTTGTTCATAGTATTTTTAACAATACTTTGTATTTCTGTGGGGTGTATTGCTATTTCTCCTCTTTCATTTCAGATTTTATTTATTTGGGTCCTCTCTCTTTGCTTCTTGGAGAGCCTGTTTAGAGGTTCATCAATCTTGTTTATCCTTTCAAAGAACCCGCTCTTGGTTTTGTTTATCTTTTATATATTTTTTTGTTTTTGTTTTTGTTTTTTTAGTCTCTATGTCATTTATCTTTGCTCTGATCTTTATTATTTCATTCCTTCTATTTACACAGGGCTTTTCTTGTTGCTCTCTTTCTAACTCTTTGAGTTGTGAGTCAGGTAATTTATTACCATTGTTTCTCATTTTTTGCCATAGGATTGTAGAGCTATGAACTTCCTGCTCAAGACTGTTCACTGTGTCCCATAGATTTTGGATCATTGTGTTTTCATTGTCATTATTTGCCATGATGTTTTTTATTTCTTCTTTGATCTCTCTGGTTACCCAGTCATTGTTTAATAGCATGCTGTTTAGTCTCCATGTGTTTTATTTCTTTGGATTGTTTTTATTGTAGTTGATTTTCAGTTTTATGCCACTGTGATCTGAGAAGATGCTTGATATGATTTCTATCTTCTTGAATTTGAAGAGACTTTGCCTCTGACCCACCATATGGTCTATCTTTGAAAATGACCCATGTGCACTTGAGAAAAATTTATATAATGTTTCTTTGGGTGAAACGTTCTGAAAAAGATGTCAATTAATTTCATCTGGACTAGTAAGTCATTTATGATTGATGTTTCTTTGCTAATTTTTTGTTTAGAGGATTTGTCCAGTGGTAATAGTGAGGTATTAAAGTCCCTCACTATGATTGTATTGCTGTCAATCTCTCCCTTGATATTCTCCAGAAGTTATTTTATTTTATTTTTTTATGTATTTGGGTGCTCCTGTATTGGTACGTATATGTTTACCAGAGTTATTTCTTCTTGTTGGATTGCCCCCTTTAGTATTATGAAGTGGACTTCCTTATCTGTTTTTATGTCCTTCACTTTGAGATCTAATTTGTCAGATATAAGTACTGCTACCTCAACTTTTTTTTCATTTTCATTCACCTGAAAAACCTCTTTCCATCCCTTCACCATCAGTCTGTGTGTATCTTTTTTTCTGAGGTGCATTTCCTGTAGACAGCAAATATATGGATCATGTTTTCTTATCCATTGTTACCTATGTCTTTTGATTGGAGCATTTAATCCATTTACATTTAAAGTTATTATTGATAGGTACTTGTTTGTCACCATTTTTACTCTTTTTTTTTTTAATTAATTTTTATTAATTTTTTATACATATCTCCCCATTGCCCCCCCTCCCTCCCAGGCATACCCCGACCCCCCAGTGTCTGTGATGATTGGTTATGTTTATAAGCATGCATACAAGTCCTTTGATTGATCACTTATTTACCTCACCTAACTTTAATCTTTCTGCTATAATTTCACAGTCTGTTTGATGCTTTATGATTTTTGTCCTCCTGAGAATTATCAGTCTACTCCCTTTCTGTGCTCCTGATTCTATTATATTCACCAGTTTATTCTGTTGATCAGATTTTTAATTCACTTAATTTTTAGATTCACTTGTTGACAGATGTGTATTTGTTGTTCATAATTTTTTTGTCTTTTACCTTTTTCTTCTTCCTCTTCTAAAAGGGTACCTTTCAGCATTTCATATAATACTGGTTTGGAGTTGATGAACTCCTTTAGCTTTTTCTTCTCTGTGAAGGTCTTTATCTGCCCTTCAATTCTGAATGATAGCTTTGCTGGATAGATTATTCTTGGTTGTAGGTTCTTGTTGTTCATCACGTTGAATATTTCTTGCCACTCCCTTCTGGCCTGCATCGTTTCTGTTGAGAAATCAGCTGACAGTCGTATGGGTGCTCCCTTGTAGGTAATTAACTGTTTTTCTCTTGCTGCTTTTAATATTCTCTCTTTCTCTTTTGCTCTTGGCATTTTAATTATGATGTGTCTTGGTGTAGTCCTCTTTGGGTTCCTTTTCTTTGGGGTTCTGTGTGCTTCCTCGACTTGTAAGTCTATTTCTTTTACCAGATGTGGGAAGTTTTCAGTCATTATTTCTTTAAACAGGTTTTCAGTATCTTGCTCTCTCTCTTCTTCTGGCACCCCCACAATTCTGATGTTGGTACGCTTGAAGCTGTCCCAGAGGCTCCTTACATCATGTTCACATTTTTGGATTCTTTTCTCTTCTTGCTTTCCCAGTTGAATGTTTTCTGCTTCTTTATATTTCAAATTTTTGACTTGATCCTTGCCTTTCTCTAGTCTGCTGTTAGTACTCTGAGTAATAGTATTCATTTCAGTCAGTGTATTTATTATCTTCTCTTGGGTCTCACTAAATTTATCCATCTTTTCTAGCATATTCTTGCAAAACCTTATAAGCGTGGTTTTGAACTCTATATCCAGTCGTTTTTTTTCCTCCATTTCTTTTGCTTGTAATCCCTTCCCTTGTCTCGGCATTTTCACTGTGCCGGGGAAACTTCTGTGCTGGATTCAGCCGCAGAAGCCTCTGCTGAGTTTGGGAGGGGGGAGGTCTCAGGGCTTAAGGGACCGCCTTGCCTTCCAGTCGGCCCCGCCCTCCACGGCCCCTGAGTCTCACGTGACTGGGTAATGGCTGGAGCGGTCCTTGTGCGCGCGCACCCGCAGCGCCTCCAGCCGCTGCCTTTCCGGCTCCCCTGCGAACCAGGACCACACGAGTCTAGGTCCCCAGGGTTTCGCCCAAAACAGGGGCCCAGTGGACTCAGAAGTGGCACAGATCGGAGGGTCTGTCTCCCGCCCACTCGCGAAAGCCAGCGGCACAATCAGCAATCCGTCCTCTGCGTGGTGCCATGCGCGACCAGACCTCCGATCCTTTGCAACTCCCCTAAATTTCCGTGCACTTCTCCCTTTTCACAGTCCAAACTCCCCCCGTATGAGTTTCGGCTGGATCTGGGGTTTAGTGTCGTAAGAGAAGGGGTTCAATGCCGTTGGGAGTCTCCGTTTCCCTCCCGCCAGAGAAAGCCAGCCAGGTACTCCGGCACCGCTCTCTCAGCGCGTTCGTCTCCGTACCTCAGCTTTTTGCAGCTCCTCTGGGTCTCCGTGAGCCCCTCTCTTTCCCTCTAGTTGTAGAACTTCCACTCAGCCAGGTTTCCTGTGGTTCTGGATGATGTCGGTTCTGTCTTTTAGTTGTAGTTTTGAAATTGTTGTGCGAGGCAGCAGTATAGGTGTTTACCTATGCCGCCATCTTGGATTCCACCATTTTTACTCTTTATCTCTATTTCTTCTTTTCACAGCAGATCCTTTAGCATTTCTTGCATTGTTGGTTTGGTGGTAATGAACTCCCTTAGTCCTTTTTTTTGTCTGTGAAGCTCCTGATTTCATCCTCAATTTTAATTGATAGCTTTCTTTGGTACAATATTCTTGGATTCATACCCTTCTTTGTCATGACTTTGTATATTTCATTTCATTCCCTTCTTGCCTTATGTGTTTCTGTTGAGAAATCAGTCATTAGTCTGATGGGGAATCCTTTGAGGATAACTTTTTGTCTCTCTCTGGTCGCTTTTAAGATTCTTACTTTGTCTTTGGAGCTTGACAATTTAATTATGATGTGCCTTAGCATTGGTCTTTTGGGGTTCATTTTGCTTGGGACTCTGTGAGCTTCTTGGATTTGTGTGAGTTTCTTTTCTCCTATAACAAGGAAGTTTTCTGTCTTTATTTTATTTCATCAAACAGGTTTTCTATTCCTTGTTCAGTTTCCTCTCCTTCTGTAACCCCTATTATGTGAATATTGTTTTGTTTCATGTCGTCAAAAAGTTTCCTTTTTAATTTTTTCTAGAAGCTTTTTTACTTGGGTATTTTTTTCCTATCTTGTTTTCCAGCTCACTGATGCAGGCCTCTGCTTCTTCTAGTCTACTGTTGTTGCTTTCTATTTAGTTCTTTATAACAGTGATATCATTTTTCATTTCTTCTTGGTTCTTCTTCATTTCCTCTTGATTCTTACACATATTCTTGAATTTGTCTGCCATTCTTTTCATCCACCTTATGACCATTTCTCTGAATTCTTTTCCTGACAGGTTTCTTACCTCCATTTTGTTTACTTTCTTTTCTGGTGATGCCTGCTTTTCTTTCATATGTGGGCTTTTTCTTTGTCTCCCATGATCTCTCTTCTCCAGGTGTTTGGCTTTGTATTTCTCTCTTTCCTTTTCCTAGGCAAAATCTGACCTTTCTGTGATGAGGTGCAGAGCTCCTCCAAATCCAAATCCGTGTGCTCACACCACTTGGGGACCAGTGTTCCAGGGTTCACTGCTGTTCACTGGGTGCTGGTGTTGTAGATTCTCAGGGTTTTCAGGCTTCCGACAACATCCACTTTCCCCTTCAAGATGGCATAGTCTATGTGTCAGGGCTGGTCGTTCTGGGAGGTATCCCAGAAGCAGTGGAAGCTGCCTATTTGAGGGAACCCTGTCTGGCTGTCCCCCACTGTCTCCTGGTATATAGCTGTCCCTCAACTGACAAACAAATACTCCCCATACAACTACATACTCTTTCTTTGTTCTCTCACTCACTCACTTTCTTGCAGTCTGTCTTTTCATCAGCAGCCATCTTCCTTCTCCCCATTTTTCTTGAGAGTAACTGGAACCTAATCCTACTGGAAAACTACAAATAATTATAAAACTATCAATTTTATTTTGAACAAGCATGCTTTAAATGGTTACTTTACAAGATCACAAATATATATCTTTGAAAATATTGTGAGGAAAAAACTGTTATTTAATGAACAGGTGCCCATGGCTTATACTAAATTGATAATGACAGCACAAATCCTGAATTTAAAAATTGACAGAAGACGATGTACTCTAAAAACTCTACTTGAGGAATTGAAAGATGGCTCCATGAAGAAAATGACACTAATGTCCGTTGCTCATGAAGTATATGAATAAAGTTGTTTCATGAAATGTGTGAGTGGAAAAGAGCAATCTTTCTAAATGAATATTTATGCATGTAATTTTAAATATGCATGTTATCTAAATTATAAGATATATCCAAATATATCTCAAAGGTGTATTTTTTTATTACATCTCAAAGTGACCGAAAATTTGGCTTAAAAGTTTATATGTTCAAAGCAGCTAAAAATATCATATCCTTTTGTGTTGGGGGCCACCTTCTACTCAAGTGTGTATTGAATATGATGCTTAACAGTTCTCAAAGCACTGTGACTATCTCTCTCTTTGCTGAAAGAAACAGCCTGTACACAACTAAGTACAGATCAGATACAATGTCTGATAAAGTTGAATTTGAAAATGACTAAATTTTTAAGGGAAAACTACATAAAAAGGTCATATGCCAGGCCTTAGGAGTCCGACTATAACAGTATCACAAGATAATTCTTCTGTGGGCACAGAACATCATTATCCTAACCATGCAATTAGGCAATGAGTAGAGTGGTAGAGTGGTGGTGGTCCTGGACAGAAACGGGGCCAATGTGTGGGAGGCCACATCACAAGCCTCCAGGAACCACCAGGCTGGATGGGGCACAAGGAAAGATCAGTTACACAGCTGGATCCTTTTATTCTTCAGGAGCTGATTAACCTCTGAAACAGGTGCGACAGAGATTACAGAGTATGCTGCAGACCAAAACAAAATAATAAAACCACACATACAACAATATGTTTGGTTCAATAAAAAAGTTTTGAATATCAACTGTATAGTAAGGCTTTTGTTAAGGGCAAGGCATTTAAGGTTAATAGGTTGCGGTCACAGAGAGAGATGATGATGATGATGATGATGATGATGATGATGATGATGATGGTGGTGGTGGTGGCAGCAATTTCACCGAGCACTGACCATGTGCCAGGCACATTCCTAAAAAGTTTGTGTGAATCAAGTCAAGTAATTATCACAGCAATCCTTACCACAGCCTGTGAAGCTCTATGTGATCTGGTCTGAGGCTCCCTCTGACTTCATTTCTTAGCACTCTGCTATCCCCATTGGCCAGTCCTCTTTAGCCACACTGGTTTTGGGTTCCCTGACCACATCAAGGACACTGTATCTTCAGAGCCTTAGCACTTCTTGGTCCCTCTGTCTAGTATTCTCTTTCCCAAGACATCTTCAAGGCTCAATTATCAGTTCCTCAGGCCTCTATGATTGTATCAAAGAAAGCTTTCCTCATCACTGTATATAGAACAGCACATCTCTTCCCATCTGCAATGTAGCTAAAGAGGACCACATCCACTTTCCCCTTTAGGACCAAAGCACTGATTCCTCCAGGTGCTAGAAGTGATGGCAATTGACTACCTGTTCATAGTTCTCTCTAGGAATGACCTCAGTTGAAGAGAACCACCTTCCTGGAGGCATGTCCCCTGGCCAATAAAAGCAGAATATAAATGTCCAATACCCTTGCCCCAACTGGGTTCAATCCTTAAGGGTCCTCTCAGCTTCAGAGCTTCCCATGGTCTCAGCTGAGGCTTCTACCCTCCTGTGCCTTTCTGATCCCACAGGTGTTCATTGTAAGAGCAATCTCTAAGGAGTCTCTATCCCGGAATCTGCTTCCTGGGGAACCAAACTACCACTCCCCCATCATTCTCCTTCTCCCCTACTCTGCTTTATTTTTCTATAGTAACTTAGCACATCTGAACATATTGCTCACTGATTTGCACATTTCTCTAGCCCTCTGCATATTAACTCCATGAAAGCTGGGATTTATATTGTTCATTGCTGTATATTTTGGGTACATGGAGTAGCACTGAGCACATAATAGGAGCTCACAAAATATTTGTTGAATAAATGAATGAATGGATAAATTAACAAACACCATTAGGATGTAGATATTGTTGTTGTTGGCAATCTATAGAGAAGGAAGCCACGGTTCAGAAAGGTTAAGTAACTTAGTCAAGGTCACACAGCTAATGATTGGTAAAATCAATAGAAAGACTTATAAATGAATGTAGACAGTAAGACATTGAAGTTTGTGCTAAGGAAACTAGAAGCAAGCCAAATAAAGAGATACATTGTAGGACATAGTTAAGGGAGAAATAGGAAAAGTATTTAGAAATTTAGAAAGATGTAAAACTTACTTTTAAAAAGTTAAGAAAGCAAAAAGGAAGCATTTCACCATCCTGATAAATGGCTAAATTTTCTAGACTCTCAGTAAGAACAACCAATGACAAACCTAATCCTTTATTCAGACCCAAAACTATCCGACATTTTGCATTCCCTAACTATCAGTTACTTACCATTTAGCTAAGAATTGGATTGAAATAGATAAATAATCAAATGTGTGTAATTGTCTATGTTCCTGGCTGTTCCAAGGTAGCAGGGACACAGTGGGGATAAGTAGGGAGAACAGTCTCTTGTCATACTCACTAATAATTTAATATTAACAGCTAATAGCTGACAATGCTGTGAAAAGTAGATCATTTTGATGATAAAATTATATCTTTAGACAACTGAATAGTTGATTACCATCTTTTCTTTCTTGTAAGAAGAAAAGATTTATAAAAAAGAAAAGATTATTAAAAAGAAACCAAAAACATGCCCTAAGTCTTTATTGCAGTCTCTTCCAGAGGCTACCTCCCACCTCCACGGAAGTAGTAGAAAATCACTCTATTTTTTGGAAGCAAAACAAGGAACAATGAGGAGCTGAGTGAATAAAATGTTGAGAATGGAGGTGAGATTTGGGTAGAGGAGGGGGGTTAAGAAAGTTGGGTGTTCTACAGACAAGAGAATATCTTGATTTTCTTCTCTCAACAAAGAAACAAGTAGCTGTCACTTTGACCTTGTAGGAATATTTCAAAGATCATAAGTAAAAAAATTCCTATAAAGGAATGTGAAACCATAGAAGAAAATCAAAGAAGAGCACATGACTTTCCGTGGCTTGCAAAAGAAAAGATAAAGGAAGCAAGAAGACAAAAATGAGCTACACCAGAGAGTTAGAAAAAAAATATAATGCTTTTACAAGTCTATCAAAGGGAATAAAGCCATGAAAGGAAAGTGTACTACTAAATAAGAGAGAAAGAGATGAGATGACAACCCAATTAAAACACATGACAGACCACACTGAAAACTCTTGTGCTCATTAGAGATGTCTACCACAGTATACGTTTCTGTAATTATTGAGATCTCAGGGTTGGTCATCAGGGCACTGAATTCAATGTAATTGAACTTTGCTCCTCCACTGGGTCTCTCCACCAAAGGCTAGTTTGGAGCTGAGCTAGCTTCTGATTAGAGACACTGGCCATGTGAGTCTCGAAAACATACCAAAGCTGGAAACCAAAAGGCACCCAGCTTTGTCCCAGTCTCTTCCAGAGGCTACCTCCCACCTCCATGGAGCCCCCACCTCCCTACACACATACATTCCCAGGCAGGATGACCCTGGACCTCTTCCTTATTCTTCCATTTCATAACTACTTATTGAGTGCCTTCCTGCTAAGTGCCCTGCACTATGCTAGTCTTTGAACCTGCAAATATGAACAAAACAAACAAGGTTGTTGCCTAATCTGTAATCACATGGAAATAGACATTAATTAGATAATCATACAAAGATTATATTAGAAATCATCATGAATACTAAAGGAGAACTGTAAGAATGTGCCATGTGGGCTCAATCTAGCCTGGCAGCTCAAGGGAATTAAGGTCTGCACTTAGAACTGAAGGACAAGCAGTAAGAGCCAGAGTTGAGGGGGTGTGGCTTGGAAAAGAATATTCCAGAAAGAGGAAACAGCCATTGCAAAGGCCCAGAGGCAAATGGGATGTAGTACAATTGGGACTACAAGAAGGCCAGAGTGCAATAGCTAGAACAAAAGTGCCACAACAGAGGGGCGGAGAGGTAAATGGGGGCACAGGGTTTCATGGCTATTTTAAGAAATTGTGTCTACTCCAAGAATGATCAGCAAGGGCTTTTAAAGGGGTCGGAGAATTTTGATATGCCAGATATTTTTATCTATTCTGTTAAGTAGAGCCAAGACCAAACTGGGACTCAGTGCAAAATAAAAACGAGGGTCCCCTTGTTAAAAAATGTTAAGAACTTCAAGGCTGTGAGAGCAGAGCATTAAACCAAGCATGGGGCCCTGCTAAGGTGGCCTAGGCTAGAACAGCTCCTGAGTCCCTGGGATCATTTTCGTCTTGGATGAGTCAAGATGGCTCTGTGAGGGTCCTTTGGTTAGGTCAACTCTGAGCCTATGAGAAAGTAAGGTGGTCCCCTCACCATGCATTTTAAAATACCACTCTAATCACTAAAAAGAAAGAGTTTAGCTGAATAAACATATGAGAAGCCAAATTAAGCTGTAGAAACCTGGTTGTGAGGTTTCTAAGGCTAATACAATTTATTCATCTGTCTTTAGAGCATAGAATAGGGGGAGGTAAGTGAGGCTCCCAGGGTGCAAAATTTAAGGAAGCATTAACCTCCAAGTTGTGCAAGTGCAGAGCAAGCACCTGAGATTGGATGCCTCCTTAAAGCTTGTGCCCTCAGTCTGGCTTGCCTCACCCTACTCCCAGGGCCATTCAGCAGAATGTGTGTGAATCTGCAGACTCTTTCTAAGACCAGCTGGCAGCAAGATACTCCATTCCAGGAATGAGTAAAGACCTGAAGGTTAGGCAGGAGAAGAAGACATCTTTAGGCTGTAACACTTTCTCAAATTCAGTGACATAGAGCCCTTCTCCTGCCAACTATACACAAGTAAGCTTGAGCCAGTGAATGATCTGGGACCCCACAGGTACCTTTGTCATGTTTCACTCGGCACCCTGCAGTGACCTGTGTGGGCTCTGGTCAGTCAGGAACAGTTCAGCTGACATACTTGTCTAGGAATTCAGACAGTCAATTGCTGATATGAAAACAGCCCCACCTGTGTTAACTCAGCCTTGTCTCAACAACGCTAATTCATTTCAACCAAATCTCAATAACACACAGGCTCCCACTATTTTATGTGAAGAGAAATGAAATGGTGATTCTGTTCAACCCATCTTCCTTTCTTTTTTCATGGTCTGCCACCTCACCACTCATCTTCTCCGACCTTCCTCTTACTTCCTCTCCCAGTTCCCTAACAAAAGCTTGTTATGCCATAGCAGTGAACATTGCAAAGCATCAATGGTGGTGTTGATTGTGGCCAGGTCAAAGCCCTGCAGGTCCCATCAGAGGCTGGGTGAATACAATTATCACAGTTCTGCAAAAGGTAGGCTATCTTCATAGAGCAGTGTGACCCTGGAACCATGTCTGGTTTTGTCCTTCTTCTGTCTATCACTTTGTCTAAATTTTTGGTCCCCTTCCACCTTGAAAAGTGCAATTATCCCACAGTGCCTGATTTCCCTGGTAGAGAATGGAGCGGCCGTTATTAATTTGTCCTCACGTTAATATACTTCATTTCCTTTCATCTTTATTACCCATCTAGATCTTCCTCAGAGGTCTTGTTTACATAAAACAGGACTCTTGGATGCAGAAAGTGCTTAATGAGTCGCAGCCTAACCACTACAGAGCAAACACCGTGCACTCCCCCTTTATAATTATGAATCATTTGACAGTATTAAAAAACGTCTTCAGCAAATGGTGCCAGGTAGCTTTTTTCTAGATTTTTTTATTACTATAAAGATCAGCCATAAACTAAATTATGAGCTTGGTCCATGACATTTTGGCATTAAGCTCTAACAGTAATATGAACTGTGCTCATATTACAGGCTTGAACAATTTGGCTGTTCTTATTCTCACAAATCCCTTCTTCCCTCTCTTCCTTTCTTACTTTCCTTCTGTCCTTCCCCCCTCCTTCCTTCCCCTTCTTTCCTCCTTCCTTCTTGTTTTAACCATTTGCACACACTCAGAGCACTACACAGAGAATAAGGATTCAGAGGCACAGTCCCTCAATCCTACTCAGCCTATTTCCTCACCAAAGGACCTCTGCTTCAGTAAATTAATGGCAAAGCCTGAGTTGCTGACCAGTGAATCGCCCTCTCACTGAGACTGTATCCTGAACAAAGGGCTTGGAGCAAGTAGTTCAGTATGAATAATTAGTCATTGAGCACCTGTTATTGTTTTAAATGTTGATGAAAACCAGACAATGGGAGCAATTAATTTTGTCTTGGTGGATTGAGAAAGCTTATGGCCTTCAGCAATATTTAATCTGCTGACCAGGAGTTTGCTAGCTAGATAAAGAGAAAGGAAATGTCAGAAAGAAAGTCCAGGATAATAAAGACATGGAAGTGTGAAAACAGCAGGGTCTGGGGAAGGCCACCACAACCTGCTGTGATTGGTTTCTAGGGATTCTAGGAAGGCATGACTGAATTGGAAAATGGAACTGAGAGAGATATAGTTATCAAGTTGCTGAGTCACATAGAAGTGATCTCCCTTAGTCTTTGTGAATTATAAGCACAATTCACTGCAAAATTCAAAGGTGAATAATGCGGGACAATTCATTTCATCACACATACATTTTCTTTTTCTTCTTTTATTTTCTCTCTCACCATTTATCCCCCCATGCTCTCTTCCACCTCCAACCACTCCCTGTAATCACCATACCGCTGTCCATCTCCATTAGTTTTCCCTCTTCCTGTTTTTGCTCAATCCCTCCACCACCACTCCACCTACTCCCCCACCACACACACACAAACCCCAGAGCTGCCTGCCTGGTATCTATGAATCTGTCTCTATTTTGCTTGGTAGTTCAGTTTGTTAATTAAATTCCACATATGAATGAAATCATATGGCATGCAGACATATTTTAAATGCCTTCGACATGCATGGCACTAACTAGGCACTAGAGTAGAATTGAAAAATGTGGTTCTTGCTCTGCAGGGGCCCTCAATCTACCTGGGAATAAAAAGGTACATAAATAACTACCGCTCAAGAGAAAATGAGACAAAGCAATGATAGGAAATGCATACAGAAAGCATATGGGTGGAGCAATGAGTGCCATCTGGGAAGGCTTCAGGAAGAGTTGACATGGGGTACAAGAAATGACATTAAAAAAGGACAAGAGCATTCCAGGCAAAGAGAATGACCTGAGCAAAATGAAAATTATGTGAGAAATTAGTCTGCGTTTAGGAAAAAAGTAGAGAACAGAGGCTAGCTTTGAGGAAGAGTGTGGTTATAGAAAAATGTGCTGGGATGAGTTTAGGAAAAGCCTTAAATGCCATAATAAGAAGCCAAGGCTTTATTCAGAGAAAATGGAGATCAATAAAAGGTTACTTAACAGTGATATCACATCAAAGTCATAATCTAGGCAAATGTTTCCTCTTGAGAATCTCCTTTATTTTAAATTTAATAATGGCTGCTGGAAATATTGTCTTGAGAAGGATTCTGAGCTCAGTGAGAAAAAAAATGGATTCATTTATCCATTCAATTAATAAAAAGTACTTCTATTTGAATCATAAAGAACCCCTGGGAAAACAATGGTTTGATTGTCCTTGGGCATATCTCCCTTTTATTTACCTCAATAAGGTCTCCAGAATTGTGGAGCAGTACTCATCAGAGACTTTTATAAGAAAGCATACCTACCATAATCAACTCAACTGCAGAAATGAGACATCATTAGTTAATAATACTGGCCAAGTCCTTTGAAGTTCAAACGTACCATAAACACACTACAAATTGTTATTAGTAACCAATGAAGGGGAGACATCTTTCTAGCACCCAACATAAAAGACTCTATAGGTGGCACTCCCTCCTTCTCTCCACCCACTACAACTTCTCATGACTTTGGTTTTGCTGATCTTAAGGGCAGCTCTGCTTTTTCTGAATATCAGGAAACCTGAGGAATAAGCAGGGTCAGCTGGCTGCAGAAAACACTGGTCTTAAAGAACAAAAACAAAGAGAAAAACAAGGCAATCAGCTGGGGAAACTTGAGAAGACAGTAATGGCACAGAGCAGCAGCATCTTTGAGATGGAGAATTGGACTGATTCTATTCTAGGGTGTAGGTAAGGAGTTCTTCATCAAGATCCATAGCCTGCCCCTCTCCGCAAAGGCTTCTCTGGATGAAACGTGAGAAGATAAAAATAATTTACATCTTTATTTTCAATGGCCTGTCATTGAAATTTAGCACTTCCTTTCATTACAAACCAAGGCAGCATTAGCAGTACCTGTGATTTATTTATTTTTCCCTTATAGAAATCAGAGTGGTTTTTGTGTCCTATTACAGTAGTTGAACTTGAAATATTATTTACTAGAGGCCCAGTGCACAGATTCATGCACCAGTGGGGTCCCTCAGCCTGGCCTGCACCCTCTCACAATCTGGGACCCCTTGGGGGATGTCAGATAGCTAATTTTGGCCCAATCCCCACAGGCCTGATCCAGACAGGAAGGAGCCCAATCCTGTGCATTGAGTGTCTGTCCCCTGGCTGGTCAGTGCACATTATAGCAACTGGTCAACAGGTCGTTCAGTCATTCGGTTGCTTAGGCTTTTCTATATATAAATGGTCATCACTACCTTGAATTGTAGTAGGTATTAGATTCAGTGATAGATCTAGATCTGTTAAGTGTTAATAAAGAAGTGCCTATATTATTATATGACAAATGTAGTTTTATAAAATATATAGGCTATTTTTAGAGCAGTTTTAGATTCACAGAGAAATTGAACAGAAAGTACGGAGTTCCCATATACCCCTGCTCCTCCTTGCACACACACACAGCCTCGCTAATATCAACATCCCCAAATAGAGTGGTACATTTTTCACACTTGAACCAACAGAATACACATCATTATCACCTAAATTTCATAGTTGACACTCTGAGTTTTGCTAAATGTATACTGACATGTATCCACCATTACAATATCATACAGAGCAGTTCTACTGCCCTAAAATCCCCTGAGCAACTCCATTTCAACCCTCCTCCTCCAAATATATTTGTAGTTTAAAAAATATTTTTATAACTATTTTACTATCAATATTTTCTTTTTGTTTTTAATCCTATGAATGTTATGTCTTTAAAAATTCTAAGAAAGGAGTCATTGACTTTCCTAGACTCCCAAAGAATCTAAGACAGAAATAAGTGTTCCTTCTCCCTTTTGTCACAGCATCTGGATGGGGGTGTTCTTTCTTTTCCAGCAGGAAGGCTTTCTCCTTCCTTCTTCCCCTTGGAAGACTTCCCATAGCACCTTTATTATGTAGAGCAATTTGATTTTGTCTCAGTCTCTCAAGCTAAACTTTCATACTTAATATTTTATACTAAGATTAGGAACTCATTTGTGATTAGCAAATCATAGAGGGTCTAGTTACCAAGACCACCTTCCTTAACAGCAATGGGGATTTTAAGTAACCATTTTTTTCTTGTTATATGTTCTAATTAACGACTAGAGATTTATTATATGTCCAGCAATGGGATCAGACCATTTTACATTTCACCAATTCCATGATGAGCAATGTGGGAAAACAGCAATTAAATGGCGCCATTTTTCTAATGTTTTTGTAACCTTTGTAGGAAGGCACCTGGGAACTGATGGCTTGTCTATCCCTTAATTCAATTCTGCCTCCAATTGAAGCACCGCTTTCCCATTCTCCTGGCTCGCCCATCCATCCCTTAAGTGACATCTCTTCTAAAAGGTATTTGTTCCCTAGCCCTCCAGCACCATCTTCTCTCTATGGACCTAACAAATTATACCGTGTTTGAACTGTTTGCTTATTAATAATAGCTAAGACTTATTAAGTATCTACTGGGAACATTTTTTTCCACCATCTTGCAATAGTTTATTAACTGTTTAACATGTGCTACATTGTAAAAGGACTTTATAAATTTAAAGTTCAAAACCTAATGATATTACAATCACCTTTAGTTCACAGATGAGGAATTTGTGACCTAAAAAAAGGTCACATCATATTTCATAGGTCCTGCAAACTTGATCAGCTTGACTATAAACTCTGCCTTCAAATCTAAAATTTGAACATTGACTGAGTATTTTAGGTATGATAATGGTATTATTATTATTATTATTATCATTATTATATTTTAAAAGTCCTTTTCTTTTAGAGATACATTCAGAAATATTTACTAATAAAAATCAAATAAAACCCAAGTCAGTAAATGGTAACAGGCCAAAAGTATTCCATCAGCGCATATCCTGGGATCACTGAAGTTTAGAAGGACCCAATCCCAGTGGCAAAAGCAGGATTTTTCCCCAACAAGCTTTGTGACTTTGGGAAAGTCACATTATCCCTTCCTTTAAATTATAAAGATGATCCTCAAACAAGATGATGGTTATTTACCTCTGTCTTGCAGGACAGTTTCATGGTTAATGGTGGTTCTTTATTAAAGTGCAATCTGTAGCCAGATTTAGTCCACTCTGCCTGGGTTTAGACATAATCTTAAGAAAATATTCTCTTATTCTATGCCACGTCTCAATAGTCAAACTTCTTACTTCACGTGTGTTTATTTGTATAATCAGTAGAACCTTCCTTCAAATGAAACATTATATAGATGCCTAATTTATAAACCCTTTAAGGACAGTTGCTCTGGTTTAAATGAGGGCTGAGAATAGCACCCTATAAAATCTCAGTTGTCACTGTGGCCAGTTTTGCTCAGTGGATAGAGCATTGGTTTGTTGACTGAAAGGTCCCAGGTTCCTTGTGCACTGTTGGTGGGAATGCAGACTGGTACAGCCACTGTGGAGAACAGAATGGAGTTTCCTCAAAAAACTAAAAATGGATCTCCCATTTGACCCTGTAATACCACTCTTACGAATTTATCCTAAGAAATCACAAACACCAATCAGAAAGGATTTATGCACCCCTATGTTCATAGCAGCACAATTTACAAAAGCTACAATTTGGAAACAGCCTAGGTGCCCATCAGCAGATGAATGGATCAGAAAACTGTGGTACATCTACACAATGGAATTCTATGCTGCCATTAAAAAGAAGGAATTCTTACCATTTGCAGCAACCTGGTTGGAACTGGAGAACCTTATGCTTAGTGAAATAAGCCAGTCAATGAAGGAGAAGCATCACATGATCTCACTCATTTGTGGATAATAAAGAACATTATAAACTGATGAACAAAAGGATAGATACAGAGGCAGTAAAGCATCAGACTGTGAAATTACAGCAGGAAGATTAAAGTTAGGTGAGGTAGATAAGAGATCAATCAAAGGACTTGTATGCATGCATATAAGCATAACCAATGATCATAGACACTGGGGGGTTGGGGTATGCCTGGGAGGGAGGGGAGGGGAATGGGGAGATATGTATAAAAATTAATAAAAATAAATAAATAAAATAAAAAAAGAAAGGTCCCAGGTTCAATCCTGGTCAAGGGCACATGCCCAGGTTGAAGGCTCAATCCCCAGAAGGGGGTGTGTAGGTGGCAGCCAATCAATGATTCTCTCTCATCAGTGATGTTTCTCTCTCTCCCTCTTTCTTTCTCTCTGAAATCAATAAAAATATATTTAAAAAAACAACAAAAACCTCAGTTGTCAATATCACCCAGAAACTGTTTTAATGATTGTATTTATTAACTTTTTAAATTCTCATATCATCCAAATAAGATGGATACCATTTGAAGATAGGGAAACTGAGGCACAGAGAGGTTAAGAAAGTTGGCCAGTGTCATAAACATAGGAAGTACCTGCACTGGGCAACCTGGTTCATACTCTTAGCTGCTTCCACTACATCCCTTTCATGTGGTTCCACGTTTTTCATTAAACTATAAGATTCTTGGGAAAGAGCAGGGATATGTGACTTTGTATCACAGCCTAGTGTGCAGTCAAGCACAGGAGGTATTCAGTGAACATGTGTAGAATGAACGAACTTTATTGGACATTTTTCAGAAGCAAAATTAAAGCTTATTAAACTTTGTGGATAGGAATAGATGGTAGAGATCAAGCTAAGCCCCTCATTTCAAAGATGAGAAAATGGAGGCCCTGAAACATTATGTGGTTTGCCCAAGACCAGCCAGCTAGCAGAACCAGAACTAAAGCCTTGCTCTCTTCACTGGTAAATCACTGAAAGAGGCAAAATCATAAGAGATTGGATTAACAAATGCTTACACCTCTATCTATCTGGAAGCTGTTCTTTTTCTAGTCATGGGATGCTAGCTAATTATTAGGGGAGTGGTGAAGCTTTGTCCTGGTCACAGTAGAGCTGGAGGGAACCCTAGAGGGGGCTTTAGAAGAGGTTCTTTGGCATCCAAATGCCCTTAAGTGTCACCAGTTGGCAAACCACCAAGTACCCACTAACCAACATTATCACTAACAATATTGCCTAATTCCACCAAGTTATTGCTTTCCTTCCTAGAGCTTGAATGAGGTGGCTACAAACTACAGCCTCAGCCTCATTCTAGGCCCAAGAACAAACAGGAAATAATTAAAGAGTACCAATTTCATATTCAGATAGCTTATGTCACCATGTATATCTAGTCCTTTCCTAACCTGTTGTAGAAATTGGCTTCTTTCTTGTTTATGAGACCAAATCCTCCCATATAATCCAGTTCTGATTGGACTCTCCCCCAGAACCCTACCCCCACCCCACTGGGCCTAAGATAAAATCTTAAAATTTGGCTTAGAGGCAAAATGCAGAAATGGAAAACACCTGGTTCACTGCTGTCATTCTACCCCTCACTTCCACTTCTGCAGACATCACTCAATGATCACAACCCTCTTTCCTACATAGCCTAGAAGGGGCTTCAGAATCTTTCTCTAGGAAGCCACAGCACTCAATAGGGAACCTATTGGCCACAAGCTTTATTTCTTTAAGGATCTGTCACTTGCTCCATCCTGGATTTTCTCTTCTGAAGGAACTAGTGTTCTATCTGTTCACAGGTCTTGCTGCCTGTCAGATGATCTTTCTGATGCTGAGCACTGCTTGTATACAGAAGACAAAGAATGTCCTCCCTTCCCTGAGGGAGGGTATTAGTAGAAGTCATTAGGGGTCAAAAGCAGAGAATGTATGTCTTGGCTCAGAATCTGAGGAAAGTTAGAGTTGTATATGGACTATAAGGAGAAGAAAAGAAAAAAGTATGATGTTTATAAAGACAGAAAAGGGAATGTGAGGAAAAGTATAAGCAGAAATCAGGGGTCAGCATGCAGAGAAAGGGAATTGGAAAGCAAAGAAGACAGGATTATGATGTAACATGGTGATTTTCAACCGGTGTGCCGCAAGAATTTTTAGAGTATGCACCTGACTATTTAGTCAGGGGCACTGACCTCTTTTCCCTCAAATTGTCAAATAAAAGAAAATGCCAACACAGTAATAGCCATCTGGTGTGAATGAATAAAAATTATACCTATTTTTTTGTCCAATAGGTAAAAAATACGTTTTTTGATGAATCACAGAATTTTAGTAATTAGTTTATGTGTGCTATGAGATGAAAAAGGTGAAAAACACTGATGTAACAAATCAAGTGAGTAGGTAATGGGTGATAAGTTAGAGAATTATATAATCCATCATATTTTTCTTATTGTGAGGAAACTCAGAATCAAATTTACTATCTGATAACAGTATCTATATTAGCTCTCACCTTCCTTTTAGAGGCTTATTTTTTTTTGTTTGAAAAGTATGAGGTATGTCTAAATATATGTTCATTACATATATATTATTTTTTGCTATTTCCATGTACAATAAGAATGAACCAGTCCGAATTTGAAAACCCTAGCTGAAATAAAGACCATGGGGCCTTCCTTAGACATCCATCTGGAAGAAGAAATTTAGAAAGTAGCAAAAAATGAGAAATCTGTTGATCTTCTTCTTTCAGTATAGCTGAATATGTCTTTGTTGAGTATTGAATACATGTTGTGCTCTGAACCAGATGCTGTTAAAGATATAAAATTAAAGAGGTGACCAATGACCTTTAGGAGATTGTCATCTTCTTGGGAAGACTGACTGTACAGTCAGCTCAAGTGAGGATAGCCTATTCATCCTGAAATCATTGAATTCTAAGAACAAAAATGACCACAATTATTAATCATGTCTTGTGTGTTAGCTGATTCAATATCCCCTATCCCCTAATCTTTCCACCATCCAAACAGAAAACAAAAACCTGCAAAGGAGACAAAATTATATTCCCAACTTACGGAGGAAAACATGGAAGCCAAGAGCAGCCAAGTACCTTCCCTAATTTGACAATAGTCAAATTTGTACCCAAATCTGTCTGACCCCAGAGCCTGTGCCCTTCACCAATCACTTTCATTAAAGGTGTGAGCTTTTTTGTGAGTACTCCAGAACACAGAGGCCCAAGTACATAGTAACAAACCCCCTCATCATATTACCCATCTTACTGCCCATTTGTAGGGCATCACTTCATCATTATGCTTTCATCGTTTTGGGTGTTTGGTGGGTTTTTTTGCATGATAAATAAGAGAGTGTGCTACTTGCCACTCAGTTACCTGTGAGCTAAAATGAACTGTTGTATGTAATACTTTAGAGAACTAAGGATGAAAAGTGTTATAAATAGTATTATTACAGATAGCAATAAATCAGGTGAAGAATGTAATGTACAAGTTGGAATGTAAACTGAAATTAAACCTCATAAATATAAAAGAACTTAAAGCATGTGCTTCTTTGAATCTAATAGTAAAATGCTTAACCTAAATATTAGATTAATCAGGCACCCAAAAAGCCACCTCTGGAAAGCATGATTTGAGAAGGTTGAGGCAGGGTAATCACCAGGAACATTTTGAAAAGGTGGTTAATGTGACGTATATTCCTAATATTTTTTAGGAAAAAATGATGGTAGTAAAAATTGGTTGGTCTACTTATGTTTGAGGGACAATATCTATGTTCTTTCTATTATTAACTTATTTGCTCTTCACTGCAATCCTGTGAGGTAAAGTCATATCATTATCCCCTATTTGACAGATGGATTTTTTAAACTGAGGGACAGAGTTCACATATGTTTTTAACTGAGGAATAGAGTTCATGTGCCTTTTTAAGCTGAAGAGCAGATGTCATCTAAGTAAGTGGCAAAGCCAGAATAAAAATTTAGGCAGTTTGGCTGCAGAGTGTTCAGTCCTAACTGCAGTGTTTGGACTAGTTTGTACATGTTGATAAATTTCTATTTTTTCTCTTCCTATTCTCTCATTAGCATGTTCTGCTTATCCTTCTTTATCTTTTTAACCATTGTTATCTCTGGCGGGGCCCTGAACTCCAGCAATAAGTCAATGGCAGTTGCAATGAAATAAAACAAACCACCACCACAATGACCATGACCTTTTTTATGCTTTACCAGTGACACTGTCTAGACAAGAATGGTAGTAAGAAAGTTTATGTCAAGGAACCTCAAAACAACAAGTGAGTATTTGGCCCTGATACAAAGTGTAACAAAGGAATAGAGTATACATACCTGTAAACTCTTCATACTCAGCCATAACACTTGTTCTTTGCAGTCTCACATGCTTCCTTCCTCTGGCAATTCTTACTTGATTTTTCTTATCTAAAAATTCTGCCCCAATTTGATGCCTTCCAGATAAGTTTCTCAACGTAATTCAATTTCAAAATATTTTACAGTTGGTCAAATTCTTAGAAATCAAGTAAGTTCATCCCATGAAGCCCCTAGAAGTAAGCAACTTGACCAGAGTAAATCAGTGGGTTAGTGCATAACAGGTTCTGAACCATGACCTGCCTGGGCCTGGTTTCCCTGAGTCTGAACATGAAGTTGAAATCTGGGCTCTGCTCTCCAACAATCCTTACTGCCAGTCCCAATTTCATCATTTACTAGAAGTGTGAGCTTAAGAATTATTTAATCAGACACCACTATCAGAAAGAGATCAGAATACAGTGCAAAAGATATATGACTGTATACTAAGAAAAGACAAAGAAGTTTGTTAAAAACTTATTTATGTTCCTAGATAGTCTCCTGATATATGATAAATATATAACAATTAATAATATTTCTATATATCAGTAAAAATTCATTATAATGTATAATTCATTTCTTCTCAGATAGCTACAAAAAATACAAATGATGTATTTTTGAGAGCTAATTTAATTGGTTTGGCAGAAGGAGAAACATTTCTACTTCCAAATGGAAAAATTACATATATAAAGGATGCCTGATTCTTCATATTCTTTACATTTGATAATGCAAATCCAACAAAAATTTTACTAATATTCTACACATTTAAAATAAAATTCATTTGAAGAAAACAAATGGGTGAGCTATAAGTAATATTTTGAAAGAGGTGAACAAGGATAAAAGACTTATAATCAGATATTAAAATATAGTATAAAGAAATCAGAAAAGTGTGTTAGTTCTAATATAAAACTAGACATACACACTAATGGACCTATATAGGAAGTGTGTTATGTATAAGAATGTAATATATGATATGGAAACTTAAAATGTTTATATAAATGATGTTATACTCTCTCATTAAAAATTGGGGAAGAGAAGTAAGCTAAGTCTCTACATATCTTTCACAGTACCCAAATGAAAATCAATGAAAAAAATAAAAACAAAAATTATCACAAAAGATAATCTGACATTAATAAAAAAATCAAGAGGAATAACTTCATAAGTTTGAGAAGGAAATTTAAACTATAAACATTAAAACAAAAAGGCAAATAGACTAAGAAAAACAATTTTAGTAAAAATGAAAAATTGTCATTTTTATGTCATCTTTATAATATAAAAAAACTGTTCAACTTTTGAATAATGTTAAAATAATACTAAGATAAATTATATAAAGAGCTCCCTCATGTGAACAAAACAATAATAAGACCCTAGTAGACAATTAGGCAAAGGACAAATCACAGACAATTCATAACTAAGAAAAATAAAATTAATAAACAAGTTTATGGAAAAAATATTAACATTACTACTAATCAAAGAAATGCAAACTAAAGCAAAAATGGGGCACCATTTTCTAACTGTGCATTTACAACATTGTTTTTCTTTGTTGGTGATGGACGGTATACTCATATATTTCTGGTATGAGAGCACAAATACTCAAGCCATAAAACTGGACTTCAACTGTGTAAAAATGTTTGTAATGGAAAAACTCTAAGTATACAGGTGTTTATAGCAGTGTTATACTTTTTGATAAAAATGTTGAGGATTATCTAAATGTCTCAGTATAGAAATACTCTAGGAATGTCTCTAGCAAGCTTTGCCTTACTTTCTGGCCTGCTGTTTCCTCACCTTCAGGCACCTCAGTGTTCCTACCCTTTGGTACAGGGCCTGGCACATAGTAGGGGTTTGGTCATCATTGAGTGAATGAATGAATGAATGAGTGAATAAAATGAATGGAATGCATGTTAAACAGTAGCAGATTACATTAGTATGGCTCTTGATAAAATGTGAAACTATTAATCTGCTGATTATGAAAATTATGTTACAACTTGGAAAAGGCTTCAGGATAGCAGTACAAAATGGGGAAGAAAACAGAATACATACTTGCACATATATTATGATGGTAGCCGGACAATAGTTGTAGGCACATGGACAAACCCTGCAAGACAATATGTAAATATAACTATTTTTGTTGGAGTCATGGGATTATGAATGTTTCAGTGTTTTTTAAAAAAGATATTAATTTTTCTCTTTTTACAATTATATAAAGGTAAGGAGAAACATTCACAAGCCTTGAGTCAGAATACTTGGGCACCAGTCTTCACTCTACTATTTAATAGCTTTCTGATCTTGGACAAGTTACTGGAACTCTTTTGAGCCTCAGTTTCCTCATCTATTAAATGGGGACTATAATAGCTACCTCTCAGAGCTGTTGTGAGATATAAATGGCCCAATGCATGTGAAAGAATTTTATAAACTATAAAGTGCTCTATGAATGTGATGTCATTATTATTAAAGTAGCCTTTGTTTCCTAAGAGATATAAGCTTTTTATTTCTTCCCAATGTTTACATGTAGTCATTTACATACAATGCAGAAACCATTCCAAAGTCCTTGAAATGCACACCATCTGTGTTTCATGAGCTGGCACTACTAGTAAACCAGCCCCAAGCCCAGTCCATCAGGCACTAATGGGTTTCCAGCTGGGTAAGAAGAACCTAAGAGAGGCTGGAAATGCATGGGAAAGGAGCCCAAAGTGAAGCAGTTTCCCAAGATAATCAAATAAGGAAAGTCAGAAAGTCTACCACCAATTTCTAAATGTTAATTATTTAATTTTTAAAACCCTAAGAGAGAGGTCCTCTTCCATTCCTGTCCCTGGTCAACCCGCCATTCCTCTTCCTCCCAAATGGTGACTATTGTTGCTTTATTATGTTCCTTTAGGATATTTCATGCACATGTAAGCAAACAGAAATGTGTTATTTTTTTTCCTTTTCAAATACTTGAAATATGCATTTGGTGCTATTTACCTATGAATACATAAAAAGTTTCCTTATGCCTTTTTTTTCTTTTTTAGTGATATCCCATTTCATTGAATGGATGTGTTTTTATTTATTTATTTTTCAAGCCCCTTTGAAAGAACATCCAGGTCATTTCCAATCATTTGCTCTGCCCCCTGAGGAAGGAAGGTCTCATCCTGCCTTAATCAGTGACAAGGAAGCACACAGGGGATGGGGCCAGAGTCGTCATGTTGAGAGCCCATTGCTTACTTCTCTGCCAAACAATCAATTAGGCCTTTAGAATCTACTCACTTATTTCTTGCTCTAGATTAAGACCACACGGTTGGGAGAATCTACTTGAGTTAGCCCTTTTCTTTAAGGTCAATATAATGCTGTAGTTAATAGTCTGAAGCCAGGCTACCTGATTCATGTGCTGGTACTTCCCACTTTCTCAAATTATCTCTTCCTCAAAATGGGTATAATAGCAGTATATACTTTCCAGGGTTTATAAGGGTTAAGTGAGTTGATATATGCATAGTGACACTTTTCTGTCCAGCATCTTTCAGAGGGTAATTGAGAAGGAGCAACCAAAACAATGAAAGGTATTTTTATCTTAAAAAATTATCCCCTAAATCAGTGGTTCTCAAAATATGGCCTAGGGATCAAAAATATCACTTGGAAACTTGTGAGATGCAAACCTACTGAATCAGAAACTCTGAGGGTGGGACCCAGCAATTTGGGTTTTAATAATCCCTCTAGGTAATTCTGAAGCATGCTACGGTTTAAGAACTCTTGTTCTAAAATGTAGGGTTTGGCAGAAAGGGTGGTATTAAAACATATTCAGATCATGGAACACCTGAAAATCATGTTCTTTGTGGGACATCATGAACTGGTAATACAGAATTTTACTCTTGGAAAAATATGCACATATTATTTCATATGCTATTTTTTGCATCTCTCAAATATAAAAGGGTTGGGGTTTGTTTGGTTTTTCAATCACATTTCCAGTTGTCTCTTAACATTTGTTTACTGATAGATGAAATAGTAGCAGTTGTCAATATTTTAATTAAAAATATAGAGGAGAAAAAGTAAAAATTGAACAATTCAAACTCATAAACTCAATCTGAAACTTCAAAATGGAATTTAACCATTATGATTTAACTTTAGTCATTTATTTCATTTGTTCATGCAGCAGATGTTCTCTGAGCATTGACTACATTGTCAAAGCTATGCTGAACACTTGGAATTCTAGTGAATGAAACAGGCAGGAGATGAGTTGTCCACTGATTTATCATAGGAACTACCCACAGAAAAATCACAATCCAATTTATACTACAATACCCATGTCTCTATGCCATTGGGCAGAGTTTGAAAACAGGAAAAGCCATTACTCCTATTCTCCCTGGACCCAGCACAATGGTTCCCCCCATGAAAAAAATGAGCCTCCTCTGTAGCATAAACAAGGTCAATTTCAGCCAGTTGGTCCCACCTGCCTGAAGCATACTTTTGAGAAAGATTCAGAGACAATATTCTGGCTGGGCAGGAAAGAGTGCCATGCACAAGAAAGAAGGGAGTCCCAACATAAGGGTTCTTTTTATTTGCAACTCTTGGAGAGTGTAACCTTCCTTTCCCCTTGGAATTCTCAGAATTTCTTGGATTATAAAATCATACCATTTCCCTTGTCTCCTCCTGAGGCCGCTAATATTGTTGGCCTTCTCCTTTCCCCTGGAACTTCCTTTCTCCAGAATCACTGGGAATGGCCCAGCCAAATTCAGAGTCAGTGAAGAGTGGTTTCCTGATGTCAAATAAATTAGCATGAAATGATTTTCTCTGTGGTGTTTGGGCGGAGGCCCAAGTGCCCAACCCTGTTGCTTTCTTCCATTGGCTTCAAGGCACCTGGCTTGCTCCTAAGCCTGAAGCAGCTGGATTTGTTTTCCCGAATGAGAGCCCACACTGTCCTCCTTGCTATGCAGTTGGTATTATACAGATGTGAACAAATGGCCCTTCACCTTCCACTTCCATGCCAATCAACCTCTTGGAGTAAATGGAAAGATTCCCATCGTAAGTTTGTGCAAAAAAACACAAGAGACACATTGGGCATTACAGTCAAAAATCTACTGGTTGGGCTGGTTTTCCATTTGCACTACAATTAAAAAGGTGTGTATGGCATTTCAAGATTGCTCTTTATTTGCTTCTATGCCTCTCTTACAAGGTAATCATGAGTCCCTCTTTAGGATCCATTAAGCTCATAGCTCTAGGGAAGTTTGAACCAGATCAATCTGGTTCATATGGTCAGCTAACACTTTAGTAATTTGGAATGTGTGGTGCAGAAAAGCCATCTCATGCTTTAAGAAGTAAAAAAGACCTTGAACTCCAAAGAACTTTTTCCAACCAATTTTGTTCAAGAAAAGCCAATATGGAAAAACTCCCAAGAGATTTTTAAATGAGCTCTATTGAGAATACATAGAGGTTATATTTATCCTGATTTGCTGAAGACTTTAGAAACCATTTTTCTCCACACAAGAAAGCTACTTTTTTCTTCCTATTTTCTCCTATTTGCCTCTTTATTCAAATTCAAACAAGTTTTTGATATTTGCTTAACACTCACTTGTTTTCAGATATTATTTGGATCTCCTTTTATTGACCTCCTTTCTAAATATTTGTTTTTTTCAGATGCCTCAAATATACTGTTTTAATATCTTTTTGTTTCTTTCCACTCATGAAAAGATGCATATACATGTTATGGGATTATCTAAGTCTAAATTTCACCACAAAATGCTGCTTACAACTTCTATAAGTTGTAAACTTGGAATCAAGTCAGTGTTGCCTACAAAATAATAACTTGTAAAACAATTAAGTCTTCAACAGATTGATTCTAATTTTATACCACTGTAACATTTGATTAAAAGACGGCCAACTCTCAATCAATCCTAATAATGGATAGAAAGAATACTGTATGTTAAATTAAGTCATAGATTACTATTTTTATAATATCAATTCCACCTCTATCATCAGAAGTGACAATGAAGGGTAAAATTATCTAGCTTACTCTTTTGTTGTTTTTCTTCCTGTTTCTCTTTGGAAAACAATAAACAAAGATTGTTTGCGGTGGGAGGTGGGGATAGAAGATGACTATCTAGAGATAGGAAAATGCCATGAATTATCCCTAGAGAGTAAAAAAGTTGGCTTTTGTTGGGACTTTCAAGATTGTGGACATAATATGCCATGTCCATTCACTGGCTGTAAGTACAGTTTTTATGGCCAGTCATAAAATGGAAAGTAAAGGTTCATTGTGAAATAGTTGGCACATATTTAACAAAGGTAAGACAAGCTGGCACCACTATAATTTATACCCATTAGCATAGGGCTCAGTGGTGATCCTATGGTAGAGGGCACAGCTAATAAAGAACTTCAAAAGATGAGAGAACAAATTATGAAATGTAGATTAGTATAAGCAGTTTACATTTTCAACTCTGGTGAAACTAAATTTAACTTGCAAAGATTAGCAAATATCACCATTCGTTCATATAAATAACTCCGTAATTCTATAAATGGATACAGATTTTATACAAGTTTTGCCATAAAAAAAGATCCAGTTAGCCTATCTAAAATCTATACTACTTAAGTTTTTAAAGAAATAAAATGATAGCTCTTGAAAGCACTTAAGAGAGGTTATCTGTCAAATCTACACTTGTAAAAATTTTCCTTGTGAAGACAGAATAACTGGATCCCTTTGTCTTATAATAACCCTCCATATTTCTAAAAATGGGAGCTGACTCCTTACTCCATGGTTTTACAGGGAAAACAGTTCCATCCCCATCAGCTTTCCTTTGGTTATTTGGTTACTTTTCTCTGGATCTTTCCCCCCCACTCACACTTTTAAAATAAAAAGTCAGGTCTCAGGAAAGATTCTTCCAAACCTCACCCAGAAGCATTTCTACTTTTTCTAACCCTGTGTTCTTTTCTTTAGTTTGGGCAGTTCCATCAAAAACATAACCAGACACTTTTGAATTCCTAAGAAAAGAGATTTGAACACAAATCAAAGATGACAACAAAACCTCTAAAATCATAATAGCGCTGATCCCTCTATTAGTGGATGGAGGGTCTGCAAACCACATGCACTCACGCTGGAGACCAGGGCCTTCACCTGGGAACCAGCTTTACAGTCAGAAGGCTCTCTGCCTGACTCAGGTCTTGCTAAATTGCTCAGTTTTTCATGCAGGGTCTCTTCCTTCCGCTTTTTGTTGTTTCTGATTGGTATGCTGTTATTATTTTTCTATTGAGTCTGCCGATGGCAACTTTGGAATACTAGGCTGTTCAGAACACACCTTTCTAGCCTGTCCTATTAAACTTCTTTCTTCTCTCTTTTCCTCATAATACAGACTTTAGAATTAGCAGTTTTGACCCTGATAGGAGCTGTTTTGGAAAGTCTTAATACATCTGAAACACATAAAATAGTTCCTTTTAAATTTGACCGTAACCTAATATTTTAAAGAACAAAATTAGAAGTAAGAGGTCTAGTATATAATTTTTTTCTTTTTATCCAAATAACCATTTCCATTTTCATGGTCATATTGGTAATTTATTTTTGTACTAATTTTAAAACTTATTTCAGTTGGATTTTAACTTAATATGTAATTTGAAACCTATAATGCATCATTATTTGCAAGAAGTGAGCCATATATATATATTTCCTTAAGATGGAAGCAGACAAGGAGGGACCACATTTGGGGATTACACAACAAGTTAGCTCTGTGGCAACCACTATAATATCTGGGAAAAAAGAGAAAGCACAAAGATGAGAGAATGGCCCCTGAAGAAGTAACTGAGTATCTTCTTCCTATCACTTTCTATGGGTTGAGGCCAGTCCTAAAGAAACTTGTAAGACTGTGCCCATCCTATTTGGCTCTACAGGGCTCAGGTGCCACCAGTGATTATGGGAACAGATTCAGGAAAGGTAATTAGATTTCTGTCACAAAGCCTGGATGTATTCATCATTACACACCAGTGTTCCCATATACTAGAAAACTTATCAATTATTGCAACATACAGGAAATCAAGTTAGTATAAATAAGTCAGCACTACCAGTCATAGAGCTCTATGTCCTGCAACTAAGTCCTAGAATTGTTGTAGTTTCTCCATCCTCTCTTTGTTTTCTAGATACATCTAAGAATGGTGCTACCTATCCAGGGAAGCTGGGTGTCTCAGAATTACATCCACTGAGACAAGGCAGCAGAAACCATCTCATAACTCACCAATCACCTTTGGAGTTCTCAGGCCTATCCTCTCAACTCTTTACACTTTAGTTTTTTTAAGCACAATCATCTTTTTGTTTTTCATTATCCACGAGCAAAGTTTCTTCTTCTCTAATAGTTCTAATTCCTGATTCCAAAGAGATGGCTTCCATTCTCCTAACCTGTGCTTAGATTAGGGTGGCATTCTCCTCCTACAAAAGTTTACAACTTCAGAGAGCTACCTCTATTAAAACTATGATTCTTTTCAAACGGGAAAAAAAAGTTTATGAATAGAGAGCAAAATGACTGTGTTATTTTCACTATACCCTTCCAGCTGCCCTGCTTCTCACAATAGGAACTGACTTATCCAATTTCAAGTTTTGTTTGAATATGTTAAGTCACTGGAATGTAGAAAGTACACTTCTGATCCCATATCCCTGTTCTTCAACATACGTGTATTTATATTTCTAAAATATCCCATATAGGATAAATTCATGCAGAAGAATTGGGCATTGACTGAAAACCTTCCCACATTGATCTCTTTGGTTTAAATTTCTAATGTAGAAGGGAAGGAAGGTGCGCAGAATGCTGTGATGAGAATATGTACTTCAGTGGTTTATACTACATTATTTTTTGAGAAATCTGGACAAGTCAAGCTCTTTCTGAGACCCCAGAGATCAAAGAGAATTCAGTCCAAGTTCAATTGTCTGAACAGCAACAACTATAGTACTCTTTACCAGAAGTTTTGTGAAAAGCATACATTTCTGTAATTCTGCACACAGCAATGACAAGAAAACCTGTTAAGAAATGTGTATTTGGGCCTTTAAAACTTGTAGGGCCTGTCATTTTGTTTCAGGACAGCAGACTGCACTATGGTGCAAATTGAAGGTATATATTGATGTCATTTACTAGACAATGGTCACATCAGGCATGTCTCTCAAAAGTTATGGGGTAAAGACACACAACTATGAAATGCTTGGTAGTCAGAGTTTTTATTTTGTTTAACTAGAGGGACTACATTATAGAACTGAAAGGAGTGCTATAAGTCCTAAAATCTTAAACCCCTATTTACTTACCACAATTCTGATAATACCTTATTACTCAAAGTGTGGGTCCCATCCTAGCAGCATTGGCATTGCTTGGAAGCTTGTTAGAAATGCAGAATCTCTGGCTCAACCCCACATTATTAAATCTGTACAAGCTTTCCAAGAGATCCTATATGCACACTAAAGGTTAAGGAACACTGTTTAATAGAAAACTTTAAAAAAACAAACATGTTAGCTGTAAAATAATTTTATCTAGTGTCTTCACTATGAAGTTAAAAACACTAATTGAACAAAAATATAGCAATTACAACTCTCTCCTAAGGCCATCAGTAAATGTCCTCCATTTTAGACTCATAGGATAGCTTATTTTACCTAAGCACTAAGGCCCGGAGGAAAAAAAGAGTTAAATGATAGCTCTTGGCAAAACATCAGATATATTCCCTTCTGTGTCTTACCTTGTCTAGTGAGGAATCTCCCTAGAATTAGCTTCTTTATTTCATACAATTTTCTACCATTTAGAGTCTAGAAAAACTTCAAAGGAGGGCCAGGTGCTCTGAGATTAACAGCTGTTTATTATTTTCATTAATTAACTGAAAGAGTTTAGTTTCATAGAAGTCCTGAGGAGATTCTCAGTGCAACAGGAAGAGCAAGCAGCCTATATGCCTGCTCACCACAAATCAACTCAATCTGACAACTCACAGCAAGTGTACCTTAAAAGGGTTGGGGGAGAGGAGGAGATTCTATTCACAAAAATTCTTGGAAGGTCTCTCGCCTGTCCCAATTAATGAAAGGAAAGAACCATGGGGATCTAACTTAGGGTGGATTGCCTTTCTTTAAAATACTTCATCACTTTCAAACAAGCGTTGGTTCAGTTTTCCATGATGTCAGGCACTGAGCAGAACCTCCATGGATAGAACATTTTGGGATTTTAGTCTTTAGTTCTGATGAAAAAGGGCAGATATCTAAAGACCAGCTTTCAAAAGAGATGGAAAATAATTTCTCACAATTCTGACTGATTTTCACTGGGGACACAATAGCAATTAGTGGCCATTCTTGTTAATTTCCCAACCTGTCACTTTCCAGAGAGTACTTAAGAGATATCAGGCATGTTAAGGAATCATTTGTGAATAGGCTTTTAAATTTCTCCTTTGTTGTTTTTCTGCCTAGCCTATTCCAATATTGTGCAGCAGTATCTGCAGAGAATAGTCTGATGTCAGGCACATGATTCCTTAAAGTAGTTCTTCCTGAACATACTGGTGGACTAGGGCTCACCAGTATGGGATATTCTGGAGTGCTTATTAAAGTGATCCCATGAGTCTCCAGATTTGCTGAATCAGAATCCGTGGGACTCACATCTTAGAATGTACATTTTATAAATAAGCTCGTGGGTGGTTTTTACGCATGTAAACTACTGCTTACAGTTTAATGTCGGTTGAATGTTGGACTATGAGTACAGTCCAGCCTGCCTTGTATTTCATAACTACTTCTAACATTTAGGTAGGACTATGAATGAGCCTGAGGTATCTTACCATCTTGGGTAAACCCAATTCAGCTTAGGTGTTCTCCTTATAGAAGTGTTAGGAAAAGCAAAGTGGATACCCTGATCCTAAAATGCTTCCCTAGTGATTTACATTGTAGCTTCATGGATCTCCAGCCCAGATCCTCTCACCCCAGCTAAAAGATGTTCCCACAGCCAACGAGCTCCCAGCAGGTTCTTTCAAACTGTGGGACTGGAATACTCAATGCAGGTAAGAAGTGGTATGTCATCTAGATTCACCTAGACTATCTAGGAACTCACAGCATTCCAATTAGGTGTCTAGTTGGTCCATGCCTGAACTCACCTTGCAACAAATTGATCATATCTTAGATTGTTTTAGAATTTGCAATGCCACAAGAATTATGCCCCCATTTTTTAATTTCTATATTGAAAAAATGATTAGTTAGGTGTAAATTTTCCATTAGGATGAGTAGCAGACAGCTCTGATTGAGCGTGTCTATTCACCAATATCTAAATTCACTGTGTTCTTATCACATTATTGGTATTTCTTTTGTCTTTCCATGGTGGAAAAGGAACATGCAAATTGTCCCCCTGGGAGTTCAACCAGAAATTCAGTCGCTCACTATGACATATGCTGACCATCAGGAGGTGTTGCAGAACATGGCAGGTGTTGGCGATGCAATGCTGGCAGCAGGTGGCGGTGGAGGTGCTGCCAGACCTGATGGGACCATGGCAGGACAGTGGAGCAGGTGAGTAGACAGTGCCAGGCCAAGGTGGATTGCCTGGCAGGGCTGTGGGGCTGCAAGGCTTGGGATACAAGCTGGGGTGCAAGGCTGGGGTCATGAGTGGGTCTGCCAGGGTGAGATGGGGCCGGACACACTCTGCAGTCCCTTCCAGGCAGGCCAGCCACAATTGTACCTCTGTAGCCAAAAGAAGCGAGTGTTATCAACAGAATATGTCTGAAGACCAACTATTAGCACAAGTACCTCTGTAGCCAAAAGAAAGCAGTGTCATTGACAGAATATGTCTGGAAAACTGTTATCAAGTACTATCAATACTGGTAGGAACTGCCTTCACAACAAAAATGAAGTAAATGAGGATGCAATTATCAAACATGCATTGTGGTGGAATGACTATTACATGTCAATTTTGCCTATCACTAAATTTCTCCAATGAAAAAACATTTGATGGAAAATTTACTCAATGTTACAGCAAAGGTAAAGTTTATCCAAATGATATAAATTTTCCAAAATACCTGGCATGTTTTTTAAAAAATTAATGATAAATGAAGATTCTGACAGTAAAAATTTCATAGAAAATATTCATTGTTATATCATGTTCTTATTATTTATTAATCTATTTATATATTACTTTCATGTACATTTTATTAATTTTCTTTCATCTATGACATTTCTATTATAGAGAAAGGGCAAAGAGCAATAGTAAAATATTTCTTCTAATTAATTTCCTTTCAATGTGCACAAATTCATGCACCAGGCCACTAGTAGTAGACTAAAAAAGTGGTCCAGAAAGAGAATCATTACAACATTTGATGTTTATAAGTGAATATTAGTACACATTTTAATTTAAGTTTCAAAGACAACAAATCAACTAGTACATATTTTTAAACCACTTATATACTAAAAGAGTCCTCTTTTCTGTTTCTTATCACCATAAGTTTAGTCTTCCATTGAAATCACTAATAATGTAACAGATTTCTGGCAAGGTTTTCCCTACAATAGCCCAGCCCAGATTCTCAAGCCATCATCTGGACACCTACATCACCTACATATTATGATCATCAATAGTTAACCTGTCTCATGTTTCACTTAATGTGAGACTTTCACTTTGAGGTCCCACATTTTTAAAACATACACAAAGAATTAAGTTTCACTTCAAAGGAATAATAAAAGGAATGTTATGCTTGGCCCAAGAACTAAATGATTTCCATCCTCATGAAAAGCAGTCAGCCACAGGTATCTGACCAGGCTCCTAATAGGTAACCATCAATTCTTTTCCCCTAAAATGACTGCCTTTTGCCCCTAAAACTACTCAGAACTAACTATACTCTGAATGAGGTAAGCTTGGTATTTTCATGGCAGGAAGTGAACATAAAAACGCTCACATTTTAATCCTTGTTCTTTGTGCTCTCAACATCATTGATATGTAAACAAAGATTTATTCTGGACGCCTCAAGAAAAACTTGAGTCACCTCAATGGTCTAAATATTCAGTGTCTACTGGGTGTTTCTGGATCTGAAATGTCCAGATAATTGGCCAATTCATTTAGAATGTTTTAATACAACTTTGCGTTCAAGTGATGAAAGGCCAAATGATGTGCGATAGTTACTTAAAGGTAGGGAAGAAATGGCTCTTTTCAATATAGGCTTTGTGCGGCATACACTCACGGTCAGATGGGAGTGAAAATGTTGCTGCCTGAGCATTCATGAAAATACATAGGGTCAAGGTGAGTGCTTACTCCAGGTTCACGTTGCTCCCAGCAGAGCTGTGCAGTTCTCAGTGATCACCAGTTTATAAGACAGCACAGGGCTTGTTTGCCCTGAATTTCCTAGAGAATTGTAGGAAATAAAATAAAAGGTTACTACTATTTAATAGATCAAAAATAAAAACCTTTTTAAATATGTTGAATGAGTTGCCTCAGGTTATGTAATAATTCCATGCTAAGCCTACACTAACACTTGGAATATAGAGAAGCCCTGGAAGAGGGCATAGAATGTATCCTCTGGGCTCATACTTTATTATCAACAGAACCTCATATCATTCTTACGAAAATTCTATGAGATCAATTTTCTCCTACCGCTTTTATAGATGAGGAAATAGGAACTTAGCTACTTTCACACACCATTGAAAAATATCAGAGCACCCAGCCAGTGTAGCTGAGCGGTTGAACATCGGCTATGAACCAGGGGGTCATGGTCAATTCCCAGTCAGAGCACATGCCTGGGTTGTGAGCCCAATAAGCAGTGTGGGGCACACAAGAGATAACTGATCAATGATTCTCTCTGATCACTGATGTTTCTCTCTCCCTTCCCCTCTCCTTCTTCCTCTCCCTCTCTCCTTTTTTCTCTGAAATCAATAAAAATATATTTTAAAAAAAGAAAGGAAGAAAATGTCAGAGCCAAAAATTAATACAAGCCTTCTTTTTTCAAAGCCTGTGCACATTAAGTTCTAAATTGAATGTTTCCCAAAGTATGATGTGCACACCACTCCTTTAGGTAGTACATGGAAGACAACTTTATTGGTGCAGTGTTACTCGTTAACCTACAGAACCCCATGGCCTCCCCAAGACCTCTGAGTCAGCACCACCCAGGGGGTGCCCTGATGGTCTCACCGTGAGAAATGCACTGGGGATGAAAATGTAATTACCACTATGAACCCACTTCACAGGCATTTCCATTTTTAAATAAACTTAAAAGTAAAAGCGTGGGGGTGCAGGTTGTAAATCTACACACATCACTTTTTAAAATTTCACTTTATGGAAGAAGAAAACATTAAGGAAATGATAGTAGAAGTGGTAGCAAGTCTGTGAAAGACTATGAAGGGTCCTCTTAAGACTAATATCTGGAAAGCCAGGACTCACTGTTCTAAGATGGAAAGAGAGGGACAGGCTCAGATACAGCCACGAGCTGAAAGCAAAACCTGTCTGGAGCCCAAGGACCCTTTGCTCAATCCTTCTACTGGGGACAGTGTGGGGGTGAGGATACAGATCGGTTGCTGGGGTCCAGAAAGTGGGACCTTCTCCCCAGGTGGCTGAAGGCACAAGGAAGCATCCTCTACCACGGCAGTGGACCAGCAGCAGAGATTACCTAACAGCTTCTCTGGGGGCTCTTGTCAAGAACTCCTGACCATTTGAGGTCCCAAACCACTTTGATAATTGATAAAAGCATTTCATCCTTTCTTCAGAAATATTCTCATATATGCACACAAAAATGGGTCATACTATTTCTGGGGCTTCTCAGGCTCCTTGCAGCTCATTCACAGACTCCAAATGTAAGAACTCCCTCTTTGTGTGAAAACAGAGAGCATTTCAGCTCGCGATAATTTTGTCTGAACTCAACTTATACTTCCTCTGAGAAAAACATATTTTAAACAGGAGTTTTTCATCTGGATTTCATAGTTCCCAGTGGGTTGGGGCTAGGGGGACGGTGCCAGAACTATACATAGGTCCCCTGACTCTACAAGAAGTATTCAGCTGTTGGTACATTTTTCTGGAGAGTACTTTCATCAGAATGCTCAAGGACCTCAAAATCAGGAACAGTTCTTTAGAAACACCTTTTAAAAAACTTAATTTAAAAAAACACACCTTTATAAATGTAAGATAAAACACGAATAAAAGAAAACCCCCACAAAAACAAAAGGAAGGTGTAGTGGGTTATTATCAGGTGGAGAGCCTGTGACCACCACTCAGGTCAAGAAATAGAACTTTGCCAGCCACTTAGCAGGCCCTGTGGAAGCCTCAGCCCATCCCAGCCCCTTCCTCCCTCCAGAAATAACTACTATCCTGAGATTAAGAGCAATCATTTCCTTGTGATTCTTTCTGATTTTATGAAAGATATTGTCATTTAATTTTGCTCAACTTTAAAATCTAATATGTATTTTCAATCTCTTTTAATCTACTATTTATCCTCTATGCCTTAATTTTTTCTTATAATTTACCTTAAAAAAATCAGGCTATTTAACCATAGTTTCTCACAGGCTGGATTTTGCTGACTGCATACCCTTGCTGCCTGCAGCTCATTATGTTCCCCCATCCCTGGTATTTCCTGCAAATGGGCCATCAGATCCAGAAACTGGATCAAACTCTGTTTGGCAAAGTTCTGGATGGTGTTGTGTTTTTCCATCAGGAAGCATATAGCATCTGGTTTTTCACTTTTTTTTTGAGGCAAGCAGCCACTGTACTAATGCCTGGATCTATTCATTCATTAGGAGTTACAAAATTGTGACATTCGAACTGTATCATTTTATAAGGTTTTTGTTGTCGCTGTTAGCTATGATTTTATGAGGAGATACCTAGTGGTGTGGTTCACAAAGGCAGGGTTCATAAATGCTCAATTCTTCCCCTTTAATTGCTCATTTTTAAAAGCAATGAATTGGTCCCTCTTATCTTCAAAATATTGCAACTAGTGTAATATTTAAGTATATATATATAATTATGAACTCACAGATTTAAATGTATTTGGTGGATGTCAAACCTTTGCAATTCTTATCCATTTTGAAGCTCAAATTGGTCAGTGGAAATGTTGTCTTCAAGAGTTGGGTTTTTATGGCCCTGAAGGTCTTAGATAACTTCTTCGCTATCTGGTATTATAAGACACGCCAGGCCCATCTTGAATGTCTCCTGCCCCAGACTTTGGATCAGCTCTTTTCCAATAAATCCTGATTTCTTTTAGAGGAGCATGATATTCCAAGACCACATCTGGGTCCTAAAGATATTCATCATTTCTGAATTGGTTATTTCTAGGCCTTTTCAGTGAACAAAGCTAGGGAATTCTATCAGAGATGCATATATTAAAAAAAACAACACACACACACATCTCATACGTTCCTATTCCAATACAAATCTAGGACAATGAGATTTCTATAGGGCTCATGGGTCAATATTTAAAGTCATTCCATGTTGATTCCAAGTTTTTGTGCTTTTTGATTTGAAACACAGCTTTGCTTGATACAAAATCTTGGCACACATTTTCTCTCCTTGAGTGTCTGAAGTAAGAACATTTTCTTCTTCAGAGACTCATCTTATCTGCATATTTTCTTTTCCTTGCCTATTTTTAAATATCTCTCTCATTGTTTTGAATCTTTTTTATTTCTTTTATTATTTCTTTTGGAACTCTAATTTTTTTTTCTCTTTTTCACCTCCTATTTCTCTTAAGGCATTATATGTTAATTCACTTTTTCATTTTTTAAAAATTTAGCCTTTGTTTTTCTTTTATTTTAAACTAGAGGTCTGGTGCACAAAATTTGTGCATGGAAAGGGGGGAAGGTCTCTCAACCTGGCCTGCACCCTCTCGCAATCTGTGACCTCTGGTTCCTAAGCACTCACCTGCCTGTCTGCTGATTGCCCCTAACCACTCGCCTGCCTGTCTGAGCACCCCTAAATGCTTGCCTGCCTGATTGCCCCTAACTGCCTCTGCATGATCGTCCATATTACCACTTGCCTGTCTGCTTGAGCACCCCTAACCACCTCTATCTTGGACCTGGCACCTGGGATCCAGGCTTCCCTCCTCCTGCCAGCTACAGGCAACCTGGACCTGGGCTTCCCTCCCTCTTGCTGGCCATAGGCATTCATGACCCAGGCTAACCACAGGCACCTGGGACCCTGGGAGACACCACCTGGGCCAGCTGCAGGCACCTGGGACCTGGGCAGCACCACTGAGGCCCCGGCTTTGCCAGGAAGGACATCCAGAATGATATCCAGAATATGTCTGGTCTATCGGTCTAATTAATATATTACCCTGGTATTAGTATAGATTATTTTTTATGCCTGTTCCCTAATTTCTGAGTTTTTCAACTTGTTATTTTTGTTGTTACTTCATGTTTTGAATAATTGTTTTTAAAATATTTTGCTTTTCTAAATAAACTAGTACATTATAGTTTTATCATTTTTGCACATGTCTTTCTGGTATATTTTATTGTCTATATCTGTTCTCAATCCTCTTGTTTCTTCAAGTAACTTTATATGGAATTTGACCACAAAAATTTTCTGTTGCCAATTTTTTATGTAAAATTAGTTTACCTGAACTTTTAGGAAGAGTCTTGGTTAACAAGACTTTTCCAATTTCATAGAGATTCCCCGCTTGTTGTTTTTGTAGATTGTTTAAAGATATATATGGCAGCTACAAATACCTGACAAACACTCCTCAACACTGCAAAGGTCATCAAAAAACAAGGAAAGTCTGAGACCCTGTTACAGCCAAGAAGAGCCCAAGGAGACATGCATCGTGTTCTTCTCTGAGGTCTCCTCTTATCTGCATATTTTCTTTTCTTTCCTATTTTCAAATATTTCTCTCATTGTAATGAATCTTTTTTTCTTTCATTGTTTCTTTTTGAACTTTAATTTTTTTTTCTTTTTTTCACCTCCTATTTCTCTTAAGAAATTAAATGTAATGTGGTATCCTAGATGGGCCCTGGAACACAAAAAGAAATTAGGTAAAAACTAAGGAAATCTGAATAAAATACTAATAACATATTAACATTGATTCATTAATTATAACTACTGTATTATAATAATACAGATTTAAAGAAGTTAATAATAGGGGAAATAATAGGGGAAACTGCCTGGAGAATATATGGGAACTCTGTACTGTCTTTTTAATTTTCTGTAAAAGTAAAACTGTTCTGGATAGAGGGGGCAGGCAATGGAGGGATAAGAACACATATGTAATACCTTAATCAATAAAGAAAATAAATAAAAAATAAAACTGTTATAAAAATAAAATCTGCTACACACACCACACCAGCAGCTTTCTCTCTAATATTTTCTGGCTCTGTTTTTCCCACTCATCCACTTTTATTTGAACCGTCTCTTTTCTTCATTTCCTCAGTGTGACATTCTACGTCAGAAGAGAGCCCTGACGAGTCAGTTTCAAGAGCTTCCAGAGGCTATACTGATCCAGTCACTTTAAGCCTCAACATGGGAAATTTGTATCACCAGCAATTGTTGTTTATCAAATTGACCCGCTTTAGTGCCCAGTTTCATCTACAATGGGTTCTTCTAGCCTCCTATTTATCAAATCCACAGGTGCCAGAAAAGTATTGGTTTTCTGGCTCATATTTAGGGTTCACTGGTTTACCTTGTCCCCTTGTTTTTTAAATACATTATCCATGGATATTTGGTTTATGATCTAATTACTCTGGGTTTTTCCCTATAGTTTAGAATCCTGAGCTTTCTAATATGTATTTTTTCAGACACATATATTTTTTTTACAGATTTATTGAAATATAATTTATATACAATTCACTCCATGTTTTTATTTTTTTTTCAGGGAAGTTGGGAAAATCCCAAAATCATACTACCACCATTTACCACATCAACATTACAGTCTATTGAGAGTATGAGGATTTTATTAGGGTAGATGAGTCGTCTCATAGACAGGATAGAATGGGATGTAGGTGGCAGAATATGGTGCTGTACTTTTCCATGGGTTTGGAAGCAGAAATTCAAGGGCTTCCTGTCAGGTGTGGTCTATAACCAGTTCACAGTTATTAACCATGCTATGCTGGCAGCATTGGCAAGGATATTTGAAATCCAACAATCATCCCAAAAATCTCATTAATTTTACTTTTTTGCTTCTGGCCTGATTTTCTCTGAGTTGCTCAGTCTTTACAGAGTAAAAAGAAAATCCCAAACATATGCAAGTGCCATTTCACTGTCTTCTGTCTGGGCATGCGTACTTGCTTGGAATTTTCTTCTTTTATCTAAGAAACACTGGTCTGCACTGGAGGAGGTCTCAATGACACAAACCCAGGTGACATCAGAACAATAGACACTGTGAAACAATTCATCTTATTTCCATTAAAACAAAAATCTGAAAAGAAAAAACTAAACTCTCAAGGCCTCAGCTGAAGTTCTTTCTAGCTTTCGTGACTGGGAGACACACAAAGACGGTAGTATCATGTTGAAGAGTATTTTCCAGGCCTAGCTAATAAGAAGGCTGTGTATTTGGCCAAGGCCCTATGGACCTCATTCTACTTCTATCTCTGATAGATACTTTCAGCACGGCCAGCTCATACAACAACCTGTAAAGTGCTAACTATACAAAATGAAACCTGTTAAAAAGATTCTACTCAGCCTCAACAATTTCTTCCCCAAGGTGTTAATAACTCTAATATGAACTTATACAAATTTCATATCTTCTGTCTGTCGTTGACCATTCTTTAGGCAAAGTGCTAATAGGCAGCCAAGGAAAGGAAATAACAGGGACCCTTATGTAATCCATAGCTTGAATAACCAAGCCCTAAATAAAGGCTAAAGGGCTTCATAATGTCTTGTGTTAAAGCTACAGCTAGACCTTGTTGGATTTAGACAGTGGCTCTTTCTCCCAAAACATTCTAAGGATGAGAGGCCACCCTCAGAATGCCACCCCAACACAAACTAATCCCCATACACACCACTAGTCATGGTTTGTTTTCTTAAACAGCAAAAGTTTGTTTTATTTCACTGCTCCATCAAAATTATTTATCTCATTTATCATACAGTTCCTGCCTCGTGTGTTTTGCCAGAACTAACATGCATGAAAATTATGTTAATGGGCCTTGGACTGCTTTTAATGTACTTCATATAATCAAGAAACTAAACAAACAGAAAGGGCTCTGAAAGGTGCTTATTCTACTCTTGCCCTTGTAAGACACGTTTTTGAGGAGAGTAACTGCCAAGGATCAAACCACTAGCAGCGCCCTTAGAAAAGACCTGTTTATTCAAAAGAGAAAATAGACAGAGGGAGTTATCATTGTATCTCACTCCATCAAGTACCCTAGGTTTCCATGAACCAGTGGTGGTTTCATGGAGAGATACTGGGAAGTGATTTGGAAAGGATTCTTAACACGTAAACCAACTGAGAGGAAAAATAAATTTTGATTTTTGAGAAGCCAGTTTGGTGAAAATAATCCATTGCCTGAGGAAATCAATGTGTGTGTGTACACAGGGATGCCACTATGATGCTGACCTGGTGGTCTCCTTCCAAGGCACATTGACGCAGGCAAAAACTGTATTATAAAGAAGTCCTTCTGTTTGCATTTAGAATGATTGTCCTAGGATTTCATACAAGTTGGGCCTGCATTATTATAAATTTCCCTTCATAAATAGGCCTCATGGAAAAACTCTTTTGAGCAGCAGTTTTATATAGCTTTGTGATATTGCTCTGAATTTTTATTTACATCCTAATTTTTTTATAAACAATTGCAAAATTTTTCTGGAGAACCAGGAATTGGGCTAGTCTCTGGGACATGACAATCACAGAAAACAGGCAGACATAAAACCCTTATTAGCAATATCAAAAGAATGCTAAAACCAGAGAGAATCTATGTGTCTGACATGAAAATAAAGGCACTGATGTACTATTTTCCATCATTTAAATGATAGTATCAGATGGATTGATTGACTGATCAAACCTACGGAGTTGAACTTAGTGGTTAAAATGACCCAAATATGTGATCTCAAAGGGAATGCAATATGTAAAATATGTAACTTTCATTCTTATCTCAGATAATATCTGAGACATTGGCATAATCTCTGGCCCAGTGACAGCAGGACCTTATGCATTTCACAGGAGAAATGAAGCCGGCTTTCAAGTTTTTATTTTTTCTAAGCTGTCCTCCATTAAGAACAAGAAGTATTTCTGCTTCTTTAAGAAATACTGGATGTCACCAGCTCGGAAAAGCAGGCTGTGAGTATGAGAGTAGTTATGGGGCAGGCTGTTGGTGGCTGCAGGATGGCAAAGAGTCTATGAACAAAGTAGGGGCCTGAAACATCATTTCAAGACAGCACTTTCCCAATATGGTTCAATAATAGCTAAAACTCCACAACTGGAACTTTTGTTCTTTGACTCAAAGTAAACAAAGCTTTATCTATGGATATGAAAATATATACTACTGAAGAGAGGTGTTCCCCCACCCCAAAATGTATACACACTTTAACAGCTGATAGCTCAATTTTTAAAATAAAATGTATTTTAAGAAAAACTGCCTTTATAATTACTCAAACTGTGGGTATTCATATTTTGGGGACACCCTATATAAGAGTCAAATTACGTTCTTACTATTTGTTGTAATGAGGAGCAGCTTGGGGGCTAGGGGTGGTGTGGAGGTGCATAGAGGCAGCAATGTTAGGTAAAAAGAGAAGGGGACAAAGAGTAAGAGGACCCCTGGGGAGAAAAAAAAACCTGAAAGGGTGGAATAATGAAGATAGAAGTATAAATAAAAATAGAAATGGAAGCCAAATCTTTAAAAAAAATTTTTATTAGAGAGATGAAGGGAGAGGGAGAAAGAGAAACATCAATGTGAGAGCAAAACATTGATCTGCTGCTTCCTGCGTGCCCTCTACTGGGAATCAAGCCTGAAACCGGGGCATGTGCCCTCACTGTATTCAAATGGGCACTCTTTTGGTTCATGGGACATTGCCCAACCAATTGAGCTACACTGGCCAGGGTGAAAACCAAATCTTCACCATATACTCCCCCTTCAGCATTTTACTTATAGTCAGTCCTGCAGGTAGAACAGGATAATAATCCCTCTCTACTCTGTTCAATCCTGTGAAAAATATTAGGTTTATGGGTCTGCTACTTTTTTTAAAAAAAAAAGATGTTAACTGTTGTATTCCAGAAGATTATGACTAGGAAGATGAAAATCATGCAGGATCTTTGAGGAGTCTAAGTATGTTTAGTTAGAGAAGATTTGGCAGAAGCATGATAATTAACTCAGAGTTTGTGAAGGTCAAGAAGGCAGATAAAGATGTACACTTACAAGTGTTGCCATTGATAACACATAGAGGATCAATGAGAGGAGATAAATTTGGATCAGTGTAAAACTTTCTAACATTCAGAATCATCAAAAAAGAAATGAGTTGCATCACAAAATAGTGAGGGCCCTGTCTAGATGCATTCAAAAGTTGGCTGTTGAGTTTCATTAGAGTTATTATAGAAAGAAACATTAGTGAGAGTTCTCAATTGCAAGTGACAGAACCTAATTTAAATGACTTCACAAAAAAGGAAATAAAATGTCTCAGTGTAATTATAGATTCAGCATAGATGGATCCAGAAGCATTAATGATATCATTAGGAATCTCTATTACTCAGTTCTGCCTGCCTTTGTGTTGGCTTCATACTTGGGCAGGTTATCCTAAGATGGTAGCAAAGATGGCAACATAGAGCTTTAGTCCTACACTATACCAACTAAGCAACAGTGGAAAGTCCTTTTTCTTGAAAGTACTAGCAATTGCTACACTTCACTGTTCCTTGGGTCAAATGCCTCCCTGAACCAATTGGTATATTCATGGGAATGGCACAATCCCATTAGCCAGAACTAAGTCACATGCTCACCTCTGCACAAATTATAGTGGTCATAGGCACTCTCTCTGGTCAAGTCTGGATCATATGCACATTCTGAGAGGAGGAGAGGGGAGTGGATGTGGAGTCAACAATCCCTCCTTCTTAAGCCATGTGGACTGAGTTGCCAAACAAAAAAATCAAGATGCTATTATCAGAAAAAGAGGGAAGAGTTTCAGGGTAGACAAAAATAATAGCTATCCTCTAGTAGGGGTTCCTCATAGGTAGGAGACAGGCTTATAAAAATTTTATTGCCTTTTCCAGTTAAAATTTTATTGCTAAGTTACACTTGCTACATCAAGAACTAGGTACTAATTCTATAATTAAAGACAAACTGTTGACTTTAGTTACTTAAGCCTTTAGATATTTAGTAATATTGACAGAGAAAGTGAATTATTCAAGTAGTAGCCTGTTCTTCACCTCCCTTTGTAAGATGTATGTTGCTGGAAACCAGTGGTGTGCTGGTAAAATGGCTCTCTGGAAAATAAAGCCCTGATTGATGTATAGTATTTGCCAATTTCCATTGTGTAAATACTCCCCTAATGGCCAATTTCAAGCTATCAGCATGAGGTCACTAAACACACAGTTGGGAAGAGATGTGCACATCCATGACTCCTGGTTGGCATCATCCAGTTCCAGCACACCACTTGACAAGACTTAATAAATGCTCCAAGTCTGTGACCAATGATTTCGGATGATGGAGCCCAGTTCTTTTTTTTTTTTCATTTGAAGATACAGTAAGAGACTATGAATTTAAAATATAGCCTAACATGTTTAAATTAAATATATCAATTTCCTTACAGTGAATGCTAATAACTATTACAGTGTTTTTTTGCAAAATGTTATGGAATTTCTGACTGAGGTCTTCATAAAATAGTTCCTATTTTTTATTGGCCAGATTTGAATGATCTTCAAAGAAAATAGAGGCATTGCTAGTTAGTGGCTTATCATGATACCTCTAGACTCTAAGACCCTTCTCTACCTTACAAAAATTGGTCTAGAGTTTGACAAAAAGAACCAAACCTAATGGGAGATAAAATATGTCTATAATAGTTTATTAATGACTTGACTTGTTTTGTGATAAATGAAAAAAAATTCCACAAAAACAAATACAACTGTGTCTGAAATGTCACATGGCGAGCATTTGGTGAGAAGTGAAGAGACTGTGAGGAAATGCATAGATATGTGATAGGAGACTGTGTGTGAACATCTGCTAACTACCTCTAGCAAAGCTTTTTATTATGGTTCCCAGCAAAAGGTCACAGTTCAAACTTCAAGCATCTTATATCTCAGACAGCCATGACAACTTTTTAAAAGGAATTGCTTATAATTGAATCTTTTCAAATATTGTAAAATAGAGTATAGCTAAATATGTATTCTTTGGATTGTTTATAGTATCTTGTTAGAATTTTAAAAACCAATTTTGTCCTTATTGTCAACAGCCTTAACTACTTAACCATCCTTGAACTATGAGAAAAGGCTATTCCAACTCAACACTTAGAATTATCAATAGTTAACAATTATTTTGCCCCAGGTTCTGGTCTCTTTGATTTAGGCCCTATGATGCATTCATTCAACAAACAGCATTGCATCAGACTGAGGCCTGCAGGCCCAATAAGCAGGTTATAAGAGGCCATCCAAACAAGTTAGGCCCAGGCAGGGATCAGGAGCTGAAGCCAAAGCCAAGGCATGTATGGAATGACAAGGCCAAGGGAGTGGGAAGCCACCCAGGGAGGCCAGAGACAGGGTATCTCCTTGCTTGTTCCACTTATCAGGTCACAGATAGAACACCTTATTTGAAAGTTAGAAATCCAAATTTTAAAATGGGTATATTTTAAAAATTTCTGAGGGAAGGTCTTTTTACGGAAACTATAAAACCCAGAAACAAGAAAACATTAGCCTATTAAATTTGTCTAAAAATTTAAAACTTTGGTATGAAACAATACCAAAAATAAAGTAAAAAGGCACTTGAATAAAACATTTGCAATATATACTGCTTAGATGCAATACATACAAAAAGATCTCTTATAAATCAGTAGGAGAGAAAGAAAAAGAAAGGGAGGGAGGGAGGGAGGGAGGGAGGGAGAGAAGAAGTAAAAAAGAAAAGAAAAAGAACAAACATCACTCAACTTAAAAATGCAAATTAACACAACAATGAAGTATTCTTTCTTAAATATTATTTTTTTATTGATTTCAGAGAGGAAGGGATAGGGAGAGAGAAATAGAAACATCAATGATAAGAGAGAATCACTGATCAGCTGCCTCCTGCACACACCACACTGGGGATCAAGCCTGCAACTAGGGCATATGCCCTGACCTGGAATCGAACCATGACTTCTTGGTTCAGAGTCGATGATCAACCCACTGAACCACACCAGCCAGGCTAAAATATCCTTTTTTAACCTACGCAACAAAAATTACAGCAAGCAAGTTACCAAGGGTATGGAGGGAGATATTATGCAACTCTTCTCGAGGACAACTTGGCAAAAATATCAAAATTTAAAATGCACTTAGCCTTTGACTTTGTAATTTTATCTAAATCCAGAATCAAGAATAATAAATGAAATTAGGATCTTGACTAATGAAGAAGCAAGCCACCTAAAAATGAACACTATTGTTCCCAGATGATTGATGATATAATTTATAATATGAGAAAATGTGAGCTTTCTTAGATTGGACTGATGGATAGCAGGAAGAATATTTATGAGCAGAACTAATAACAAATTCTGAGCCTACTTTGATCTGTGACTTGCTTGAATTGGTTTTGCCTTTGCCATCTCCCAGACTGATCATCCCACAGAAAGCCAGTCTATTCCACACCCAGCGTATCACATAGATTAGCTATGAGCAGCACTGTGCCAGGGGTCAGGGGGGAGAGAGTGTCTGAGTCAGGGTAACAGAAAGACCAAGTGCTCTGTGACTGCAAATGGCTTTATAGAAGATGTCATCTGAATGGTACAAGAGTAAATTAAAAAGGTGCAGATAATTGGAAAGGGCATTCCAAGGGTAGGAAAGAATAAGACCAGGACTCAAGAATGGGAAAGTACATTTGAGACTTAAAGACAAACCTAGAAGATATCGAACTAGGAGCAATAAGAGTCTTGGCACTTATCTACAACCATCTATAGACCAAGAAAAACAGAGTCCCTGGGTATCAAAATGTCCTATACTGGTGCATCCCAAACTTCATACATTTATGACTCTCCCTCAAAAGTCTTGCCATATTGAACTATAGACCTATTTATTCTAATTTTTCCTTCAAGTCTGCTTTTGTCTTTGGTCTCAACTTAAGGAATAATACTCATGAAATAACAGGTTTGGTAGGCTGTAATACACATTAAGTAAATATACAGCTAATAAAATGTTTTTTAAAGGTCATTTTATACCCCTTAACAACGTACATATGTGAAACAACCAAAGGACACATATCCCACCTTGAGAAACATCGCTCTTCGGAAATAGTCACTTCAAACTGAGCATCATGAAAGGTGTCATTTGTTCATGTTTACATCTCATCTGACAGCCTAGGCCAAACATGAAGTGTGAATTTGAGGATGCCAGATGGCATTGTTAAAAAGTGGGGAAGCACAAACTAGCATACAATAGAGCGAGAAACTAACATTTGGGGGACAACTATTATGTGCAGCCTGTGTGCTAGTTATTTATGTTTTTCTTATGAAAGGACATGGAATTTGCACAAAATCAAATAATGTAACTAGCAAGTAACCTTCTAATGCAGACTCCATCGTATTCCAAAATCTTGGCACCCTGATATTAAATATCATTTCAAAGTAGTTTTGGCTCAGTTTTGAATTCCAACCTTTGAGGAAGGTTGTTGGATCCCACTTAAAAGGATGACTATCCTCTAAGGAGGAAGACCACAATACCACAAGAAACAAGAAAAAAAAATCCAAAAAATACAACCATCAATTATCTTACAACATTTACTAAAGGCAAGAGAGGTTTCAAAATAGTGCGGCAACCAGTTGCAGTCATGATATGGTTTCTCCTTTATCTGTTTATTTGCTTACGGTACATGCATTCACATCTCCTACAAGCATACTTTCCCAGGTGACTAAGGATGATTTTTAGCTAAGATTATAATTGTGTTAGTGTGGATCTCCCCTTCTGTAAAACCAAGTGACTTACCTTGCTTTGGTCACAGAACAGCATCAGGGAATCATGATTGCCTTGCTCTCCTGGCTAAATGGGCTATGGCTGTGGGGATTCTAGCAGAGTCTGTTTCTAGTCCCCTGATTATCCCTACACCACAACAAGAACCCCCTTCTTCATTAGCCGATGAGGCTGAAGTGGGATAGGGCTGAAGGTACTAGGTGAAGCATTTTCTGGGGCACTCGGAAAGAACAACCAAAATGGTAAAATGTTTGAGAAATAATCCTCATAATGAAAGACAAAAAAATTTAGATATGTTGTATCTCAAGAGAAGAAAGCTGAGGGCAGAAATGTGATTCTGTTCTTAAAAGATAGGGATGGCTATAGAAAGGCAGGTGACAAGGACCTGTCAATCATGTGCATGCGAGTGGAACAACACTGGACTTGACAGGAGATGTTTCTCGTGACCTACTGTTCCCCGAGTGCCTTCTAGAATACTGACACGCCATGCAAGCACACAAGCTCTGGAGCCAGAATCTGAGCCTTGGTTTCCTTTGCCTATAAAATAAAAGCCCTACCTCATTAAGTTTCTGTGAGGATTATATTTGTTCATGTCCATAAGTTCTGTGTGTTTGCGATTGCTGTGATTGTTTTGTTAGTATTACATTAAGCAAGTAATCCATCAAGAATAAGAAGTTTGGGGATTAAAATGCATAAAAATGAGGTGAAATGTTGAGTAGAATGAAATGTGCTACTTAGGGGGAGTGGATATTTTATTCTTTGGGGTTGGCCTATTTTTGTATTTTGAGGCAGCATTTCTAAATTGGTGTGAACATTGTCCTTCCTAGAGGATACAAGATGACCTGTTAGTTCTTTGAGGCCAACTGATCAATGATGTAAATCGCACCAGTTCTGGGTAGAGAAAATTTTCCCAAACACATCTCACAAGAAGCATCTTCTGTCAAGGTCTGTGTTGTTTTACTTGCATGCATATGGCCGACAGATCTTTGGATCTACCAGTCGATAAACATGTGCGATGGCGTCTCTTCCTATGGCAGGAGGAGGAGTGAAGAAGTGTCTCTGAATCTCAACTTTACAAAGGATGTGAGCAGGCTCTGTGTGTCTCTGCCATCCATGTCAGTCAATAAAATTAGATCCTTACATCTCCTTTTTCTTGAAGGCATTTAATGAGTTACATATTCTTTGTTTTAAGAAGCACACTTTAGTAACAATACAGCTTGTGAGCAGAAAAGAAAAAAAAAAGCTACTCAGGCTAGGTTCTGATGCCATAAAAACGTGGTGATAGGAAGTAACCCCAAACACTGGTGAAATCTTCTGAACGAAGTGGGAGTCTGCCCGCTGAAGGACTGCAGGACCCCATCCGAGGGGGAGCTGCTTCGTGGTAGGCAGATGTGGCTCAGTGGGTGTTTAAATCCTGGAAATCCTTGACATTTTCAGATCATCTATTCATAGAAGACCATGGGGGAGCCACCTCAATGGTCTCTGCCATATGGTTTATAATTCTACAGCCAGGCTGAAGTTCTTAACAGGCCACATAAGCTGGTGATGGGATATGGTGGACTAGGGCAATCCACCATACTGTCAGAATTGGGAAAACTGCTTTACTTTACATAGTGCAACAACTTTTGAGAGTAAAAAGGGATGCTATTAATAATTACAACAGGACAACAGGCATACACTGATTCTGTCCTGGGAAAATAGAAACATATGGTCACCTCATTCAATGTTGAGATTCAGAATCCTCTATTGATGTAAGCCTCATTTCTGTTTAATTACTGTTTTAAAAAATTATTTATTTATTTGAAATGCCCATAAAGTGCCTGGCTGGCATTGCTCAGTGGTTGAGCATCAACCTATGAACCAGGAAGTCATGGTTCAATTCCCAATTAGACACATACCGTGGTTGCTGGCTCGATTCCCCAGAGTGGGGCAGCCAATCAATGATTATCTTTCAATCATTGATATTTCTGTCTCTCTCCCCCTCTCTCTTCCTCTCTGAAGTCATAAAAATATATAAAAAATAAATTAAATTCACTTGTTGATAGATATTGTATTTGTTGTCACTTTGTTGTTCATAATGTTTTATCTTTACCTTTTTCTTCTTCTTCAAATAAATAAAAAATCTGATGAACAGAATAAACTGTTGAACAGAATAGAATCAGGGCATGAAAATGGGATTCTCCGAGGGAAGGGGATGTGGGAGGGTGCGGGAAGAAAATAGACAAAGATCTTATATGCATTACCCATGGACACAGACAATAGGGTGGTAAGGGTCTGGGGTGGGGTGGGAACTGGGTGGAGGAGAGCTATGTGGAGAAAAAAAAGAGGGCTTCTGTAATAATCTCAACAATAAAGATTGAAAAATAAATAAATTAAACTAAATGGCCATAAAGGGGGAATACATTTTTAATTCAGGTTGGTTAACATGTGGAAAGGTTTGCAGAGAAAGCTGGGGAGCCATAAAATATGTCCATTTGGGAGATTCATCAAAGTCTTGCCTTAGAATACTTGTGAGTTTCCCAGACTTTATCAAATTGTCAAACAGAACATTATTCTGAAGACTGTAGGTCCTAACCATATTTCTATCAAATTGGGTCAGGATGCTTATGTAAGGAGATACCCTCCCCCTGCCTCCACCCCAAGCAGAATTACAATCCTCACAATTAGGGCTTGTTATTCACATCACTGCAGTAAATGGTTGTGTGGGTTATTGGTGATATTGATGTCTTGTAAGGCACTTACTGATAGCTGAAATTGATTACTTAACTTGGAAAATTCTTGAATTAGGAGCATCATATAAAAACAATCCTGCTGAGGCTTCTATAAAAGGAAATACACAAATAACATGTGCTGTACACTCAGAATATGCCAGGCTCTTTGCTAGATTCTCTATGTATGTGCTCTGATTTCTTCTTCACAACTATTTAGCACCTAAAGAAATCAGAAAGCCTGTGTATTTGCTCAATGAAAGTCACTTAGTAAATGTTTTACACAATCAGAGTCAGGATGCCTGCTTCAAGTTGGCAGCAAAAAGTCAACTTTCATCTCTGTTCATCTGGGAAAGGAAAAAGAAATTAATTCTTTGCTGCCTCTAAGAAACTATGATTGAATCTATCATGCAGGACAAACTTTAGAGACTAAGTAGACTCAACAGACAGACTAACCTGTCTGAGTGTTGGCTATGATTTTGTTGCTCCATTCAATTCCCAGGATATCTGGAGGAATTCTGGGGCAGCCCAAGTAACCAAAATAGGGCAGTGATTTACAAATATTTTGCTATCAATAGTTAAGAAAGCCCCATTGTGGGTAACTTATTTCCATCTTTAATCTAATATCTATGTTGAGTCATTGAAATGAAGAGAGAGAAATTGGCATTAAAGGATGTACTGGGAAAAGACAACCACGACAAACTATGTCCAAGAAATGACTGAAAGGCATTTTGTTATAAATGCAATGATAAAAAGAAAAAAGTGAGGAGAGCACCAGTCTGCTTAAAAACGAGGCACCAGGCTGCAATAAACGCCTCCCAGATGAACTCTCTATAGGTGAGAGGGTGAACAGACTGAGGCTTTACACTGTAGTAATTACCTATAATTATCATTTTGGATTTTTTCTTACATAAAAGGAAACAGGTTGTAGTTTGCTACTATCATCCACTTCTGCACAGTTTTTGTCGCTTCTCTCTATGATGAGAGGTGGGAGGATGTTGGGAAGAACACTCTCCAGTCAAAGCTTGAAATGAAAATGTGTTTCGTGTCACCACAAGTCAGGTAAATGCAATGATCTGGGATTTTTAATGCATAAATGAAACACTGGAAGCCTGGCAGATTTCAAAGGTAAAAGAACAATTCCATTAACCTAGCAAAGATCTTCTGGACCTGTGTGTTCAACAGGGCAGTGTGTTCACAGGTGAAAAACTGTTTGGCTGTCTTTCTCCAGGACATACCTTCCCTCTGGAAAACTCCTTTGATAGAAACCGTCTTCCAACTCCTCCCATGCCCCCTGGCAAACTCCCACTCCTCATTCAAGATGCATCCCAAACGTGACCTCTTACTGAAGTCTTCCCCTGATCCCTCTGTACTACCTTAGAGACTCCTTTGGTCTGCTGTACAGACATATCTTTCCCACATTCCTTGCACACCATGTTAGCACCCAAGAGTGGTCTGTCTCCAGCACGTCATCCCTCCAAACCCAGGGCTGACTGAATGACCTGAAGGATCAGACACAGGATCTCCTCCACATGTAATATCCAAGAAGATGATGTGCAAGGCTTCTGTACAGTTCAGGGCAAAGAGGTAGCTTGCAAGTATTGATTTGTGGGTGTATGTGTGTGTGTGTGAGTGTGTGTGTGTGTGTGTGTGTGTGTGTGTGTGTTGTCCACTAGGCTATAAGTTCCTTGGGCCCAGGTATTTGGTCTTACTATTTTTTTATAATCTGTACTGATATAGTACAGATTATATGTGCCTCATACATCAATGCATGCCCATGCAAAAACTGCAATCAAAATAATGTAACCACTTGCCTCTTCTAAAAAATGCCATTTCCCAAGTTTTTATTTTCTAGGATCCATCTAGATTTTTAAATGATTTTATTTTTGCTGTAACTGAGGCAGCCTCAAATTTGTAAAGGAACTCACATTTGTATTTCCAGTCCTGAGTTCCAGACACATATAAGCAACTCCCAACTTGCCTTGCTACTTATATATATAATAGGCATCTCAAGACTTTCGTGGCCAAAACAGAACTGTGGATTTTACCCTCACCCCATCCTTGAAAATAACACTCCTCACTCTGCCCATCTCATCATCATCAATAAGTATCTTGTCTCTTCAGTCTCAAATCTAACCACTGCTATAGCTGTGGTCTGAGCCATTGTCATCTCACCTAAATAACTTCCATTTAGTCACCTGCTCTCATTCTTGACACCCTAAACCCAGCAACAGATATAGTGCTCCCCTTAAAATATTTGTCACACCATGTTATTTCTTCACTCAAAAGTCTCCAATAGTTTCTTAGGATGCTTAGCACAAAATCCAAACTCCTTCTTAGGGGCCTCCACACAATCTGTACCTTGCCTGCTCTCTGGTCTCGTTTCCTCCCTCTCTCCACCATGTTCATGTACACACCCTCTGTTCTGCTGCAGGAGCCCACCAGCTTATCTTAAGACTCGTGTTCTCTTTGCACACAATGCACTGCCAGGTCTTCGTCTGGTCACTCCTCTCTCAGCCTGAGCACTGGCTCCTCAAGAGGAGCCTTCCCCCACCAACCCTCTACTGCAGACCTCTGAGTACCTGCTATAACATCCCCTTATTTTGTTTGCTTTGAAAATTTTCTCCCCACTAGATTGCAAACTCTTTGAGAGCAGAGAACTTGCCTATCTCGGTCGCTGCTATATCCCCAGCTTCTAGAACAGGACAAGTGCTCACTTGTGGGAAAAAGAGGAGGAATTCTGAGAAACAGAAACACAAAACATAATGTCAATGAGAAATTTGAATTTTCGTGCAGTCACCAGGAAGTGGTTTCTCTGTAGGCACGTGACGCTTTCTTTGGTGTCATCCATAGGAAGAAGTGAGGACTACACACAAAGAACAATCTAGTGACAAATGTGCAGCCGTCTGTTCTGTGATGACATACCCCACATGGGGGTTTGTCAGTGTGCTGGAAGAACAGATGTTATCCAAATTGCCTGAAGGGCCAGCACAGCTGTGTTGGACTCGTGGCCTGCTCAAAAGAGAGTGGGCAGGATTCTCAGCTCATAGAATGATTCTCACTGACTGAAAGCACTGTGACAGATCCAAAACACACTGTAGCAAACAAACAGCCCAACCTTTCAGTACAGTAGAAGGAGGCTGAAGACCAGATCTCTTTTATAAATTACAAATATTGATTCTATCCTGACCCAAAGCCGGGTCACTGTGACAAATTAGCTCCTATTTTGGAACATGTATTGCCTCTGATCTCTCTAATTATGACCTCCTTATACCAATCTCACACCCTGAACCCCCTTGTCACATGGCTAAAATTGTATACTCCAGAGACCATCCCACAGTGAACTTCATTACTTTTGGCCATTTTAATGGCCAATATGACATATAACATAACCTGTGTGATGACTATGTGATAACTCCTCATCCTGTGGAGTTATCAGAGCCACCAGCATGGTACTAACCATAAGGACATTAATGTGGTCAGGATTCTACAGATTCCTCCAGCCTCCTCTGTACTTTTCCCCTAGAATCTAGAAAACTCACCATTTTCCCTCCATCATTACCCACCACCCATCTAAAGATACCTCAGTTTTGCTTTCTAGTCAGTTTTAGGGGAACCAAGAGTCCTTATCTCCTTCTAGTTGAGTCCTTACTTTCATGTGGTGTGGAGAATATGGGCTTTGACATCAGGTACATTGAGCGACCTGAGCAAGTCAGTGAACTTTTGGCATCAGGAGTTCCTCCAATGTTTAATGTCCCTGTATTAGGCCCTTTCATAATCAGCAAGTCACAGTTTGGCCCTCACCTATCACAAGCAGGAAATGCTGCCCGTCTCAAGAAATACTTCTCTGTGAAGTTTCTAGTGTCACACGGCTTATCTGCTGACAGCTGCTACTGGAGAGGATCCACTTCAGAATTCAGGTTATTAAACAAGAGAAATTGGGTGAGGGGGGAGATCGTCTGACCCATTTCTTTAGTGACTGGAAGCACAGTGGACAACCTCCAACAGAGCTGAGTTTTGAGATGAGCTAGTTAGGAATTTAAGCTCTGGAATAAAAAATATCAGATTCTGCCACTTACTGGCTTTGTGATATCAGATGGCTAACAACCTCTTTAGCCTCCATTTATGAAAATGAAGGAGAAAAAAATGCAGCACCTACCTTGCAGGCTGCTAAAGTAAGTTACATCTTAAATTATACTTATTGTTTGATGACTTTGTTGGAAGAGTTCAGGCAAGAAAGTCAGAGGCTCTCCCAGTCCTGTATTTCCCATATTCCTGGGAGGGCTGGCAGAGGGTGGGAGTGTGCCAGCACAGGCATTATTCCACAAAACTGACTACCTGGGGTCTAATGCACAGGTGCCCTGGTATGGGAACTATACGAAAAATAGTGAGAGAAATACCCACCTCATAGGACAATGGTGAGAATTAAGTGAAATAAATTATGTGAAACTACCTAGAGTCTAAGAAGTCATTTTCTTTTCCTCCTCTTCCCTATGCATGATTTGAAAGTATTTAAACTCTTTATTTAGTAACTTAGAAAAAAATTTTAAGCTAAAATCTAAAGAAACTCTCTCTTTCCATAATAAATTTTTGAAATACTGTGTGTTTATTATACTTTTTCATCTAAAAATCTTCCTTTCTTCCACCATTGGAGCCTCTCTTTCCCTTGTTGTGCCTCCATTTCCACATCCTTTCATTTACATTCTGTTGCAGAATCCTCGTACAAGAGCTTTACTGTGGCACCAATCACATACTGACTCTTTTCAATGGTCAGTTCTATAGAAAAAAAGTAGAATTCTAGCAGGATGCATCCTGCCACACACTGATAGATTTTTTTTTTTCTGAATTTAAAAAAAATGGCTCTTTTCCTATTTTATGCAAATGGACTTTGACTGTAAGTTGGAAACACATTTAGCTGCCTCCTTGAGCAAAGATATCTTTTCAATGTCAGAATTCTTGAAAGTGCTTGAATAAAAATTCACTTCTCTCTAGAGCTGTAATGATGTATTTTTAATATTGCTATTTTTCTTTTGTTGTTGCATAGAAATGCATTCTAATTGTATTTGTATTTTATAATAAAAAAGAACAGAGGGGGAAAACTAGTAAGAGTCTATTGAAAGAGTTAAATCATTTCCCTACAGCTTTTCTAAGCGGAACTGATAGTCTTAGTCTGACTTAGAGAGCTGGAAGAGAAAGGCTGCCAACATCTGTTTTGGTCAGAGACAGATAAAAGAGACCAACTCATAGTGGGAATAACCCATGTATTGCATTCTGTATTTCATTACTCTTTTCACACACAAAAAAAATCCATGATATAGATAGACAGATATATTTCTACCTGAATTTTCCTACAGTGGAAATAAAAGAAAGGTAAAAGAGTTATTATTGATTTATTTACCTGGAATGAAGCCAGAACTCATAGCACATCAACATCACTACCTTGTAAGGGTAGGTCTCAGCAACTTGACAGAACTGGTCTTAAACTTAAAAGTACAGAAATAAAAATAACATTTCACATACCCATGGAAACATAGGTTAGGGCTGGCATAACCAACTGAAATGCAAGCAAACAGTTAAATCCCCATTTTATCCATTAGTTTCAACCTTCTCTCCATGAATACAAATTCAAAAACTGCTAATGTGTAGCCAAATGAACTAGCTTGAGACCCTCTTTTCTCATTATTGACAAAGATGCTAACAGGTAGGCAAGAGAGGTAGTAAGCTGTCTGGATAATTGATCAAACGAGTAAGCCGCACAGAAATATCAGGACATACCTGCATCTAGAATCAACACACACACACACACACACACACACACACACACACACACACACACACATATGTTCTGCATTTGGCAGGGGTGCAGCTGTGAAGAAGGGAAAGAGATTTGTTTTTTGGTTTTGGTTTTTGGTTAGTCAGCTGGTTGGCTGGCTGGGAATGAAGGCTGTCAGTTGCATTTCTTACCTTAAAACACAAAAAAGGCCTCCAACACCCAGCGTCATCAAGAAACTCATTTAACTCTGAATTATGTCAGACAAGTAGCTCAGGCTTAAAACCTTTTGGACACCCATTTTTGCATAATTGAAACTTTTGACAATGACCAAGAAACCTTTGAGTCAAAGCAGCCAATGGATGAACTACATGCCACGATTTTGACACCCAGAACATATGATTCCCACGGGAAGAAAAGCTCTAGCTTCCATACCCTGAAATCTTATTGTCCTTCATATTTGAATTCTTGTCTCCTTACTTAAATTAAGCACAAGTTCTTTATAATTAATCCTACTATTTTGCTCTTCTAGTTCATTCCTTCTTTCTTTTCTTCTTGGTCATCTCTCTCACCCTCTTTTTCTCTTCTGTTACCTTGGAGTTTGGTCCCATGTTATCTACCTGAATACTGGGAGCTCACTGGGGGCTGAGACTGTACAATGAAAACCAAGAGAAGGTGCTAAAATACACACTTTTAATTAATTATTGAATAAAAACAGAACACCTCAAGGTCCCACACTGAGGAAGGAGCGCCTGTACAGGGAGGGTCGAATTGATGTGGCATGCTGTTCCTTACATCTCAGAATCTGAAAACATTTGCTTATGAGCAACTGTCTTATAAATAACAACTGTAGCCTTTGATACTCAGAACACAGTACAAATGTTTTATGTTTCTGGATTCTTTAAACATCTTAGAGCCTTCATTAACCGTAACTCAATGAAATGGAGCACTACCAGCACCTCCCCACCCCAAAGATATTAAGTCCAATTTTTTGTCATTCCACTTTTATGAGGAAAATTAAAACCTTAAATGACTCACTGAGACCACAGGTATAATTGATAAAGATGTCTCCATGTACACCTAGGAAAATGTATATCCAAGCCAATCTCTTAAATCTTCTACAGTATGCCATGCATACTATTCTGAAGTCATAATGGTCATTCATATTCAAATCTTAATCTTGAAGCAAAGCAGAACCATAATGGAAGAAATATTGTTAAGTTCCCTGTTCTTAACTAAAGCAAGAGAAACTGCTACTGCCCTTCAGAAAGATTTTCAACAAGAGAGAATATTCTTTTTTCTTTGCATTCCAGATAATTGAATTTCTTTTTTCATCTGCCAAAGAATGTCAGTGCTCTGATCCTTGTAAGAAATCTGGGAGTTGTAACCTGGAATTATTTATGATTTATGCCTACTGCCATAATGGGTTTGAGGTCTGGGATTCAAAGAATTGATATGACCAATATGCTATACGCTGTCCTTGACATTCTGACCAACGATATGTGCTTCCTCTGCTCTAACTGTAACACAAAGAACTGCAAGCCATAGGAAGATAGAGTGAGATGGGACCTGCACTAGATCATTATATAGAAATCCAAGTCCCAGAGAAGCAAAATAATCCGTCCAAGGTCAAAGGACTCTCAGTAGCAGAACTGGGAATAGAACAGGTCCCCTGACTCCAAATCATTTCCCATTGGCCCAGAAAGTCTCCCCTCTGGCAGGAATTGTTAGTAGGACACTACTATTGGCATAAGACCATTCTGTAAAGTGTGTGAATTTTGGAGTATGCCCTGGAAGAACAAGATATTAAGACCAGTTTTCCTCTAAACACCAAGTTCCACACTGATACTTAGACTAACCCAAGGATTACAAACTAGCCTCTCAGCTACCACACGCCACCACCATGTTCCTCCTTTCCCTGACACTATTCCAGGGGTTACTGCCCTTGGAAAAGCCACTTATCAAATGGAGTCCAAGAAGCTCCTCTGAAACCCCCAATGTCCACCACTAGGCTTCCAGACTGTCTTCCAGAATGATGGAAGTGAGGAGTGATGGGCCATAACTGTGGCTGTAGCATTTACCAGACCATTAGGCTGGGCAGTAGGACACATAAAGAAAGCTTGAAGCACGAATTAGGGGATGAAGTGGTTCTTCACATGTAGTTTTTTGTTTGTTTGTTTGAGCGTGGGAGGGGCATGTCTGTATGAATCAGGTCCACATTCAGGGCCTGAAGAGGGATGACTAGAAAGACTACCTATATCTTCTCTTTTGTCAAAGCTGTGGTTGGTTTTGTGGGGGTCCCAACAGCTATCTCCAGCAGGCCAAGTACCGTAGTCCCTCACCTGAGCCATAGCATCTTCTCCAGTTTCTAACACAGAGAAGCCTTTGATTCTGAAAAAACAGAGGTCAAGTCCAAGCAGGAGTAGGAAACTCAACTTTGTTAATGGGTACTGGTGCTCTAGGAAAAGTTTAACAATCATCTCGACAGGGGGACTATGTATGCATAAGTTTAACATATATTTTACTGACATAAAGAAGGCATGGCTACAATTTATAAATATAATGAAGTATACAAACCTCTGTATCATAATAAATTCTATATAGTCAACTGATTTCCTCACAGAATGTTTTTTTTATCTAATTCTTGTATCCTTAGCCAATATATGGTTGCAATTATCAAACAATTATAATTCCCATATTTATATTGGTTAATATTTTTATTTATATTAAAGAGTAATAAACAAAATCACATATGACAGAAAACCACTTGTTCATTAATGACGGAAGCAGCTTCTTAGTGAATAAAATCATAGCTTTCGAAGATAGAAAAATATTTCCTCAATTTTGAGGGCTATTCACAATGTGATAACTACAAATAATACATATTTAAATTTAATATGCATCATCAACATTTTCTCCATCACTTTTCTTAGTCTAGATGTTCAACAACATGCTAAACCAAGTCTTGATTTGAGGCTGATATCTGTGGTGTAAGAATTCCCATCACGCTGATTTCAAACTACCGATATGATATCACCAAGGATAGGGTTGTAAAGAGACTCACCATTATACAATCTGTCCATTGAACTGGCACGATAGATGTAAACCACCTCAAGAGCATAGATCACATGAAAATGTAACAAAATAATTAGAGAGTGATTCATTTTTTATAGTTTTTTAACCTTTGTTTTTAATATAAAATGTAATTGTAGGTTTATAGAATTTAATTTTTAATCATGGTTGCATTTAACAACTGGCTCACAAAATTCCTAAAAGCTTACCAATCAGCACTCCTAAGCTGATGTAAGCTAGATCCAGCACTCCAGTAGGGGAGCAAATGTATTCTTTTAAAAGTAAAGTGTCAGGGAAAATTCATAATTTTTAAAGATATGTGTTCATATTAAGTTATAAAGACAATTTGTTAAGAAATGGAATTTTCAAAATCCTTGTCCAGTCAGTAGAGCTGGCATTTCTGTTCAAGTGTGTGGGGGGTTAGATTCCCTCACTTCCCCCACATTAACCACCCCTACCGCCTCTTCCACAGACACCCACTGCACAGAAGGGATTCATTTCACACACCTCATGAGAGCTTCACCTTGTCCCATCCAAAATAACTCTTTCTGGAGCCAATTTTTTAGTGTAATTTATTCCAAACCTTTCATGGGGAAACTTGTACTCTTGAAGCTGTTCAGATGTGCAGCCAGCGGGGAGCTCCTGGACCACATTGGCTTCTACAGCTACAGATGCTGCGGCCAACCCCGACACCCAGGGACACCACGGGGATTTATAACATTCCTGGAGGGATAGCGGACCCACAGCCTATAAATGAATGCATTATGCTTATCCACATACATGTTTTTCATCTGTGACAGGTATTTTATGGATTGGAGCCTTCATTTAAATGTTACATAATCCTCCCTTAATAAATAATATGAATATTCAATGTCATTAGAACAAGAAAGACTTTATTTCACCATAACTGGTTTAAAATAACAAGACTCACCACAGACTAGAGACTGATCATCAAAAAGATCTGTTACATTAGAAGGTATGGTCCCATGTCTATCACTTTCATCATAAAGAAAGAAATGTAAATGATATAAAGATTTTTGCCTTTTTATATGGTCATCCTGAATTCATACATAAGAAACTGGAAAAATGCATCATTTGGTCAAATTAAGTAATTTGACTTAACTAAAAGTAAAGCCAGGATTAATCTATTAAAAATGCTAAGTTAAAAATATTTTTACAAAATGCTTTGTAAAGAATTGGACTGTATTATCCTGTGGTATGAGACATAACTGAAATGCCTATCCATATTATCAGGGAGAACTCTTACTTCAACAGCTTTAATGCATTGATGTCAACTTGGGAATCTGAACTTCATCTTGAAGAGTTTGTATCTATAGCATTTAGCACAATGCCTGGCTAACCACAAGGAATTTTTAGAATGAACGAATAAATGAATGAATGTCTTAATGATTGAAGACAGTTTATTAACATTTATTTTTTAAAGTTCCTTCGGTTATATAGACTAAAAATATGTTTGCAATTTTACTTATGACACTAATAATAAAATAATTTTACTTATGACACTAATTTTATATATTTTCTCTATTAATATTATTAAAATTTAGGCTTTTCCTAAATGATCATGTTTTAGATTATGGGTGTTGATAACTAAGAAGTTATATAGATTCTCTGTTGTTTTGTCCTGTCCGAGATCCATTTCCCTTTCTGCCATTAATAGCACCCTAATTTTCTCCTGGGAAATCATCACTATCCTTCTCAAAGTTCATCAGGATACACTTAAATTGAGCCCAACCCCAGTCCACAGATGGGTATATGATCCAACCTGGCTAATCAGAGCATTCCATCCCACTCTCCACAGCAACTGGTTTGTGTCTCGGGCATGTGACCCACTCTGGTTCAATAAAATCCACTACCAAAAGTTCTGCTAGAACTGTTATGAGGGAGGTGCTCCTTTCTGCTGGCATGCGTTTCTGGTGGGGAGTGAGCCTGGTGTTGGTGGTAACTATGTTGAGCTTAAGGAGAGAGCCAGACTAAAAATGATGCCAGTGCAGGAGAATGCAGAGCTGAGAGTTAAGGAATGATCCGTCCTGATGGATGACATTATCTGCTTGTCTGTGCAGTGACTAAAGGCTGCTTTAGTCTTGGATTTTTCAATTTCATTAGCCTATAATTGAGTTGGGTTTCTGTCATTAACAACTAGATGAATCTATTCTACAAGTTCCTTCTTTTGTCTAAGCATGCTCTCCTTGGTGATTATATATATATATATATGTATTAATATATATATATATGTATATATATATACATATATATATATATTAATCATTACACAAGGATATTTTCACGTATTTTTATAGAGAGGGGAAGGGAAAGAAAGAGAGAGAAACATTGATATGAGAGGGATATATCAATGGGTTGCTTCCTGCATGTGCCCTGACTAGGAATCCAACTGAGATCTTTTAGTGTTCAGGACAATACTACGAACCAACTGAGTCACACCAGCCAGGCCTATTTGGTTATATTTTAAATCTTAGTTGGAAGTATATAAATTTATTCAGCTGGCCATATGCATAATTTAAAATCTTGCTAAATTTTCCAATCATTATGATCAAGGACTTCAATAATTCAAAAAGCCAGGAGTTGTTTTCACAGAATCTATGAAAAAAAAGTTACTCTGTGCACCAAGCACAGCATAAGTGCTAGAAAAGATGGGTAGGCAAAGGGCTCTCTCAGGGACAAGCAAGTAGTGATTTAAACCCATTGAACCACAAAAAAAAATGGACATTTCCTCCAAATTTCAAAATGGCTTGGGTTTTAACAGATGCTATGAAAGAGTCCTTACAAGAAAAAGAAAAATATGTAGAAAAGCACTGAGTAGTGAAAATGCATACGGGATTCATAAAGTTGAAGAATAAACTATGAATGCAGGTTCATCAGATTGGGGAAGGCTGGGAACACCTAGCAAAGGTGAGTTTTATTCTGCAAGCAGTAATGAATTATTGCAGTTTTTTAATTAATGAGCTATAAAACCAAGCTAAAACTTAGGAAGAAAACTCAAGCACCAGTATGAAGGATTTATTGAATAGGAGAAAGTATATTGGCAGGTAAAATAAAAAGCAGAGAGTGCTGAAATTTACCCAGGCAGGGGATGCTACAACCTGAATTGTGCAAGTGCTGGTGGGCATAAAAATGAAGGAAGATATTTTAGAGACTTCTGCATATAGACTAAAAATAGTGCTTGATAAAAAAATTGGATATAGGGAATCAAGAAAAATGCCACTACCTATTGATAGAATGACTGGGAAGTTGGTGATAATACTAATCAAATGGGAAATTCAAATAGAGGAACTTGGTTGGAAAATGAAGGTAATGAAAGCCTACTGGAAATAAAAATATCTGGTCAGGATGAAAGGAAGAGCTAAATCTAGAGATTTAGACATCATGAAACCTCCCAAAGGAGAGACTGTTGAATGGGGAAGGGGGTTATGTATGAAAAGAAGAGCCAGGAGTGATTTAGCCCTCAGAAGTGAAGGGATGGGGAGTTTTAAGAAAGGCATGGTCCTCTCATAATATGCTGCACAAAGAAGAAAGATGTAGAACAGCATTTGCCCATTCCAAGTTCAATTTGACTTTAACTAAAAGCTTGCAATTAAAAATATTCTACCTTATATGTACAAATATTGTAAAGGGTTTTTTCCACCCCCCAGGATGAGGGCCAATTAACACACTGGTTGTAAAATTAGATATTATAGCAAGATAGTTTAAACAAGAATAATCATTTACATTTCTTAAATCCCAAGTACTCTCTCAAATGTTATTTTCCTGATTTTTCTTTCCCCAAATTACTCTTCCCTCCCCTCCCAAAAACAATGGAAAAAGTAACATTAGGGATTTGGGTGATTTTTTTTAGTTTTACACTTTTAAATGTTTTTCTATTTTAAAAAATCTCTAAGCTAGAGATTATAATTCTACAAAGTATTCATTTGAAAAAATATACAATCAGATAATAATAAATCATTCAAATTTAGAAGAGGCAAAAAAAGCCTTTGGTTTCTGTTTCTAGTAGCTCAGCAATGAGAGGGAATCCAACCTAAGAAGAGGAAAATGGGAACTCCCTGGTGGAGAGATACCCATTTTGATAGAAGGGTGTTGCAGAGTAGAAAAATTGCTAGGCAAACTTTTGGTGGTAGTCCATACCAGCTTTCTGGGGAGGCAAGAGGATTATGTCCCTTGGATCATCACAGAAACTTAATTGGAGTTAGAGGTGAACGGGAAAAACCAAGTTGAGAATCTCAGAAGAGGGAAAGGAAAAGGTGTTCTCTCTAGTCAGGGCCAACCCTGGGGGAGGACATGCTCGATGATGCTCAGCCTGCAGCTTTACTGGGAGAAGCCACTGGTGATATCATAGACTTCATTTTTGTCCAAGTGACTCTACATTTCCAGAAATAACAGTCTTCAATGTACCTAGATCTGTGTACATTTCTTTGCATAGTTATTTTTCTATAAAATCTCTTTCATGCTGAAGGGCAAGAATTGGTTAAATGGAAAAGTTAAGTGGAATTAAAACTTTCACCTCCTTTCTAGATGTTCCTGATCACTCGTAGTTAAGGCTCACATCTTTTTAGGATAACTCGAGGCTACTAAATGTTCATGTTAGTTTAAACATCTCAAACATTTTGCATTTTCTTTCAAGTACTTTGGATAGCAAAATGTTTCTCCCTTTCTCTATGAAGCTGCAAAAAAAAAAAATGTTCCTATGCAGTTGATTTTTAACTGAGTGGAAAGAAACCTTTGCTCTAAAAAATAAAAGAGAATTATCCAAAATTCAAGGATTGCTGCCCATGCCATCATTTCCCATCTACTGTAATGAGGACCTGGACTCAAGTTTTCACTGCCACAGTCTAGAAGCTCAAGGCACAAATCCAAGGCAGTTCCAGTCTCTGTGCGGTTCTGATGGCCAACATAGAGTTGCTGCCAGCTGCCAGTGTCCCAGGAGCCACAACAAACCAAGCAGAACACCCCACAGAATTCAACCTAGATCCAACCCTGCCCCTGGTAAATTGGAAAGCCCCATTAATTAAGTCAATAACAATGCTTCTTCTTCTTTCTTCTTCCTCTCCTTCTTCTTCCTCTTCCTCCTCCTCTTCCCCATCCTCTTCTTTCTCCTCCTCCTCCTCTTTCTCCTCCTTCTCCTCCCTTCCTTCTTTTTCTTCCTCCTTCTCTTCCTTCTTCCACCCTTCTCTTTTATCAACTTTATTGAAGGATAATTGACATACAATAATCTGCCCATAGCCCTGGCTGGTGTGGCTCAATTGGTTGGAGCATCATCCCGCACACCAAAGATGGGTTTGATTCCTGTCAGGGCTAGTGTGGGAGGCAACCGACTGATGTTTCTCTCTGTCTTACTTGCTCTCTCCCTTTTTCTCTCTAAAATTAGTAAAAATAATAATAAAATAAAATAATCAGCCTATATTTAAAGTATACAATTTGATGAGTTTTGACAGGTATATACCCATAAAACCATCACTACAATCAAGATAACAGACATTTTCATCACCCCAAAAAGTTTCCTTGTGGTCTTTTGTAATCCATCCTTCCCTCCACCCCTAAACCTACTTTCTGCCACTATAGATTTGTTTGCACTTTCTAGAATTTTATGTAAATGGAACTCATGCAATATATATATTCCTTTTTGTCTATCTGAAAGCATGATTTTGATCATTCATGTTTTTCTGTGCATCAGTACTTTGCTCCTTTTATTATAGTATTCTATTACCTAGATATCCCATAATTCATTTAACTCTTCATCTATTGATGAGCCCATGGGTTGTTTCCAGTTTTATGAGTAGAGTTGCTATAATCATTTGTATATGAGTATTTGTGTAGAAATATGCTTTCCCTACTCTTGGGTAAATACCCAGGAGTAAAATGACTGGTCATATGGTAGGCATATGTTTAACTTTTCAATAAATTGCCAAATTGTTTGTGTAGAATTAGTATTATTTCTTCCTTAAATGTGTGGTAGGATTTACAAATAAACCTGGAATTTTCTTTGTGAGAAAAAAAATTAACTACTAATTCAGAATCTTTAATAAGTATAGAAGTACTTAATGTTGTCCCAAGGCTTATTAATGCTCTCTTTCAGTCTTTTTTCTTTTCTGTTTGTTTTTTGCAGCCTTTTCTGTTTCTGTTTCATTTTGGGTAGTTTATATTGGTATGCCTTCAAATTCACTAGTCTTCTCTTCTGCAGTATTTAATCTACTATTAATCCCATCTGAACTATATTTTATTTTAAGCATTGACTTTTCATCTCTAGAAGTTTGATTTAGGTCCTTTTTTACTTTTTCCATTTCTCCCCTCATGCTCATGTTTTCCTCTATTTTTTTTGAATATATAAAGTCTATTTTGATGGCCTTACTATTAATCTTATGATTCATGTCATATTTGGGTCTGATTCTATTGATTGACTTTGCTCCTCAAAATATTATGTATTTTCCCATTTCTTTGAATGCCCAGTCATTATTTTATTAGATGGAGTCTTGGATTCTTGTTCTTCTGTTCTTTATATATTCTTGAACGTTATTCTGGGAAAGTTAATTTGCTTATAAATAGGCTAATCCTTTCAAGCCTTGGTTTTAATCTTTGTCAGGCAGGTCCACAATAACATTTGGTGTAAGGCTTGACCCCACAACTAAGGAAACACCTTTCTGAGCACTCTACTGAATGTCCTATGTGTCAAGAGGTCTTTTCACTTTGAATGGCGGGAAGGTGAACTATTCTTGGCTCTGTGAGAGCTCCGGGGATTGTTCTATCTAATTCTTCCCATTGCCCAAGAATTTTCCTCACGTACTTGCACTGATTAGTATTCAGTAAAGACTTGAGGGTACCCTCTGCAGATCTCCAGATCTCTTTCTTTCTGTCTTCCTCTCTCCCTATAGCTCTCTGCTCTCTGGTACTCTGCCCTGTGAATTCTATCCACCTTTGCCTTCTCAAACTACAAACTCTTACTCCTCAGCTCAGGGAGGATTGCACTGCAGCCTGGAAACATTCATGAGGAAGTGAGGTGAACCAATCATAGGGCTCACTTCATTTGTTTCCCTTTTCTCAGAGTTCATTGTCCAGTACTGTCTCTTTTAAGCCTGGCCAGCATGGCTCAATGGTTGAACATCAACCTATGAATCAGGAGTTCACCATTCAATTACCTGTCGGGGCACATTGATGTTTCTATATCTCCCTCCTCCCTTTTTCTCTAAAATCAATAAAAATATTTTTTAAATAAATAAAAATGAAATAACTAAACACTATTGTTTTACATACTTTTGCCCATTTTTTTTTTTTAGTTAAGGCAGAAGGATAAACACAGTGCCTGTTATTCATCATAGCACAATGTATAACTCAGATTCAGGGGATTTAATAGCAGGTTCAGAGCTCTGTACTATAAATTTCAAGAATTGCTGTCAAACAATATTTACAAATTTCTCAGTCTGATCCACCACCATCTAACACATATGAAAGAGATTCAGTTTTCCTGATAAGAATCCTGTCTTCATTTTCATAAATTAAGATTCCAAGTATTAATATGTGTTTCTCTACATTTTCAAATCCTAGCCCAATGATTTGGAGATATTTGTTCCCTAGCTCTGTGCATGTATGTTGGGGGTGGGAAGTAAGAGGTATTCCTGCAAGCACACATGCATTTATATTTTGTTTCCAGTGAACTCTACTTTGCTATTTGTGGATTCATTCATTAGAATCCTGTTTATGACATTATTGTGAAGGATAATCCTTTGTTCATATGAGAGCTTACTGTCAGTATGAAAAATATGGAGTGAGGTCTTGTTAAGGAACCACCTTGGAAATTCATTATATAGTCAGTCAGTTTCACTCAAGAGCCCTCTGTACTTCCCATGTCCTAAAATTGGGTCTTACTCTCAAAGGAATAATCTCTTGACTGGACTAGGGCATAAGAATTAGTTGCAAATTCACCTGCCCCATATCCTTTCCTCTAAATCTATTCCTAGAGCTGCTTTGGCTGTCTGCCCGGGCACTTAACTTCTTCTCAAATTTGGATCCATTTTGTTTTCCATGCCTGGCTGAACTCAAGGCCATCTACCTTTCCTTGACCTTTGGTATAAACTTTCTAGGCTCCTGTCTGCCTGTCCACCTGGCCATTGCTTGGCCCAATGCCCAGTATGTGTTAAAAGCAAAAGGCAGGATATAGGAATCTGCTTGTTTCCTCAGCACTATGAAAGGCAGCCAGCGGTCAAGAGAGATGGCTATGGTACACATTTATAAGGTTAAATGAACCAAGTATGTGCCTACGATATTAACACAATTCAACAAAACATATCATAAGCCAGGCACTATGCAAACATTTGGCATACAAGGTGAATAAAACATTGGTCCTGATGATGGGGGCTCACCTTCCAGTTTGGGAGATTGCAATACAGCCTGTGAAAGAACCACAGCTTCTCCTTGCCTGTGTAGCTTCAAACTCTCTCCTTGTATTTACATGTATGTTCAGACAACACACTGTACATATTACTACTAGATGACTGACAGCATATCCAGACTGATTTCCAAAAAAAGTTTATATGTATGTTTTTGCGACTAAATTACAAATTCCCGAAGGATAGGGGTCATGTCTTATTCCTCTCTTGTCACAGTTTCTAAAATAAGTTGTCCTTAAATTAAAATATAGGCAATTCTTATATATAAGGGTCAACTATATAACAATAAATTAATTATACAAACGATACATAATAAACTAAAGCATACCGTTGGATAAGTAGTAACCATTCTAATTAAGAAAATAGAGAGGGTTTCAATTCACAATGAGAAGTTAATCAGTTAACTAAATGGTTCAAAGATTAATATAAGTGTATTATAGTTGTTCATTGTCCGTTCACCTTACCCCAAGTGATATCTTTAACATATTTCTGTCATAAGGTTATATCCACATATAAAACACAATGGCACTGTCAGAACCAAGCATTTGGGTGATTTACAAGATGGCAGCTAGAACACATACTTTCAAACAAGAAAAGAAATGTAGATTCTGCGATTGTTATCCTTTTTTATTGTCTTTTAGCTATTACCTCATCTACCATACTTCCACTCTGTGTAAAGTTACCTAGAAGAAAGAAGACAACCCCAGGTAGTTTAGTGCCTCGAAAGAGGGAGATAGTGAGAATTTGGCAATAGCAGCCAAGGAGGGGCAAGAAGTGGGGAGTGGGTCCCGCTGATTCTATTGGTTAGGAATCTTCTAAATAGCAAAAAGCCAAACTCAAGCTGCTAGTAACTAACAGTAACTAAGTAATAAAGGGAACGTGTTTATGCTTCAGGTACAGCTAGGTCCAGGACTCACACCATATCACCATAACCCACATCTCCGCCCCACAGTCTGCTCTCTGTGTCAGCATCATTCTGTCTTCATTCCGCTCACTGAGAAATTCCACTTTTGATGGAAGATGACTGCAGTGACATATTTTCTAGAAACTTAACATTGTTCTTAATCATGAATAAAGGATGAACGAAATTGTTTAACCACTCTCTGCTTTGATACACTGCGATGTCAAGCTCACTGATGAAAGTAAGGAAATATGATCTAACCAGGAGAGAGGATAGCACCTTTCATTTTGGCAGTTCCTAAACTTGCAGGTATCTTCAGTCTCACACACACATGCTATGTTTCACAAAATGAAAGATACACAATTCTGTGGGTCTGTTGAAAGAAACAAACCTTAATAAGCAGTATGCATTCAGTTTATCTCTCAAAGACCATGATGTGATTTATCATCCAGTTTTTAATTGCCTTTTATGTTCTCATTTATCCTTGTTGTGGTAAAATAATGTCATTTTCTTCTAGCCTTTGTCTCTGCATTGGACTGATTCAGCATATATAATTTTGCAAAAGCAGATTGTGTTTTATTAAGTATTTATTCCCAGCAGAGTACTCGGTCCAAGGTAGGTGGGTACCAAGTACATTTTAAATGAATGGCCTTCATCTTCAACAGTTTTAGTCTTGTGTTTTGCTGACTCTGTCAGCACCTGTGTGCAAGCTTGTTAACTCATCCAACTAGTGCACACCTGTAGTGATCATATGCCGTGTATGTGTGTGTGTGTGTGTGTGTGTGTGTGTTCTAACTCACATATAGTACAAGCAGTGATCTCAAGTGCTCAATACACAAGTTGATGAATTTTCACCAAGTGAACAGATGTGTGTGACCATCAACCAGCTCAATAAAGAAAGCCTTTCTAGAAGGCTCCGTATGCCCCTTCCAGTCAGTACCCACCAAAGATAACTGATATTCTGACCTCTGTTTCTATAGATTAGCCTTTTTTGAATGTCATATAAATAAAATCATACACTGTATCAGTTATATTCACTATAACATTCTTTTTTAAATATTTTTATTGATTTCAGAGAGATAGAAACATCAATGATGGCAGAGAATCATTGATTGGCTGCCTCCTGTATGCCTCCTGCTGGGGATCAAGCTCACAACCCCAGCATGTGCCCCTGACTGGAATCAAACAGTATGCAGTTCAACACTCTATTCACTGAGCCAAACCATCTAGGGCATCAGTTAACTTCACTTTATAATAAAGCACTCCAAAATGTAGTTGTCCCTGATTACAGGGTGGAGTGGGGTGGAGGTGAAAGAGGGCACAGAGAGGATAAATGGTGATGGGAAAAAAAATCCTATCTAATAAAAGAGTAATATGCAAATTATACCCCAAGCCACACCCACCAGCCAATCAGAGCAAGTATGCAAATTAACCCAACCAAAGATGGCTACAGCCACAGAGAGAGCAGGAGGGAGGCTTGGGTTGCCCCTGGAGCTTTCTGCAAAACCTGGCTGGCCCAGGCCTCCACTTAAGGCAACAAAGTTTCAATAGCTGTGCGAGCAGAAGGCTTGGCTCCCCTCCAGGCTACAAAGTTTTAATTGTAGAAGGGAAATAAATCCCAGATACCAGGGCCTCCACTTGGGTCGCCTGCGGTGAGGCTGGCCTGCAAACCACCACAGGCCCCTTGCCCAGACCACCCCATACCCCAAGGGCACCCCCACCCTGATCTGGGACACTTTTCAGGGCAAACCAGCTGGCCCCCACCTGTGCACCAGGCCTCTATCCTATCTAATAAAAGAGTAATATGCAGATTGACCATCACTCCAGCACACAAGATTACTGCCCCCATGTGATCACAAGATCCTGCCCCATGTGGACACAAGATGACCACCACAAGATGGCTAGCAGGGGAGGGCAGTTGGCAGAGACCAGGCCTGAAAGGGAGGGCAGTTGTGGGTGATCAGGCCAGCAGGGGAGGGCAGTTAGGAGGGTCCAGGCCTGCAAGGGAGGGCAGTTAGGGGTGACCAGGCCAGCAGAGGAAGGAAGTTGGAGGTGACTGGGCCTACAGGGGAGGGCAGGTAGGGGGTACCCAGCCCTGCAGGGGAGGACAGTTAGGGGCAAATAGACTGGCAGGGGAGCAGTTAGGCATCAATCAGGCTGGCAGGGGAGTGGTTAGGGGGTGATCAGGCTGGCAGACAGAAGCGTTTAGGGGCAATCAGGAAGGCAGGCAGGTGAGCAGTTGGGAGCCAGCAGCCCTGGATTGTGAGAGGGATGTCCGACTGCCCATTTAGGCCCAATCTAGGTAGTCTCAGATTGGAGAGGGAGCAGGCTGGGCTGAAGGACACCTCTCCTCACCCCCCCATACATGAATTTCATGCACTGGGCCTCTCGTTAATAATAAAATTTAAATAAATAAATCAAAAACTACTTTATTTGCTCACAATTTGGCCCAAGCTCAGTTCTTCCGTTTGTCTCATCTTGGGTCACACATGCAGCTTCAGTCATCTGGCAACTTGATTTGGTGCTTCATGACCTAAAACTGTCCAAATAAGTCTTTGATGGTTTTTGCCATTGGGCTATATGTGTCTAGCAGGGCGATCTGAACTTTATCATATGACATTCATGTCCCAAGAGAGTGAGAGCCACAAGCCTCTGAGGCTCAATCTGAGAAGTCACATTATATTATTTCATCTACATTCTGTTGGTCAAAGCAAGTCATTACAGTATCTGATATTCACAGAAGTAATACACAGACTGTCTTGTATTGTGAGTACATACAAAAAAATATGTGGCCCTTAATTCATCACACACAAGTACCATTTTATGTCTGATTTCTTTCACTCATAAGATTCATGCATGAGGTTGGGTGTATTATAAATTTGTTCCAGTAAACATTTTTCCAAGTAGTACTTGCAAAGCACTGTGATCTAGAAGTTTCACAGTGGCTTGAAAGACTATTTCAACATCACTGTCCATGTGTCTTCTTGGGTTCTCAAATAAAACTTTGGATTTTTTTTCTCTGTCATGTACTCTAGTTATTCCTTTAATGCTAAAAAAAAATCACACAGCCATTTATGAATTAATTTGATCTAAACAAATTAATCAAAATTCCAATCAAAATAGTAATACTTTTTTTCTGAATGGTCTAGAGATATATGGCAAATCAAGTATGTCTAATGAAGGGTATGCCACAGCTGAGTCAAATAAATATGATCAGAATCACACCAACACCAAAGTGAAAGAGAAGGGGAAGGTATGTAATGTTTATTGGACACCTACTGTGTGAAAAGCACTGTATGATGCATTCTGTCTAAGGAACCTCAGTGAATCTTCACAATACTGTGAAGTAGGCTTGATTATTTCCATTTTACAGAGGAGTGTGTGAGACTCACCTACCTACCCAAGTCATTTGCCTGCTAAGTGGCAGAGTCTAGATATAGATTTTTATGTGTGCTACCTAGCATTGTATCAAATAATTGTGAAATAAATATCTTCAAGGTGAGCAAGATTCATGAATTACAGCAGATCAGATAGAAATTAATTTCTTGCACTTCCGTATATTGAGGCTCAGAAAGAGCCATGATGATAGATAGGTATTGCAAACTTGTCAGCATGTTCTCAAAACACAAACTAAAATGTCTCAGAGTTTTTATGAATAATTTTTAAAATCAGATCCCTGACCTGCTTCAAGTATCAGAGGGTAAAACAGCACTCTCCCCATGCCCAGGAATGAAAAGAGCCCACTGTGTGACTGAAATAAGCCAAGTATAAAAAAAGCATTCCCAAGCCCACGTTCATGTATTCCACTTCCTGATAGTATCCTCCCATTCTAAATTCCTCTGTGCTCCTGGATAACAACCTTCCACGCTCCCTGATAAAGTGCTCAGTGCCCTACTGGAATCTGTTCTCTGTTTTCACCTTCCCTGACTCACTCTGCCCTGATGACACTGGCCAAATCTATGTCTTGTGCATAGCAGATACCAACCCCATAGGCCCTTCTGTCTTTGCTCAACCCTCTCACTGGGCACAGAATGATCCATTCAAATCTGGGGCATGATTTACAATTTAAGAGTGCAGTGGTCCCTTGGTATCCATGGGGCATTGGTTCCAGGACTCTTCTTGGATACCAAAATTCACAGATGCTAAATTTTTTTTTAGCATTAAAGGAATAACTATAGTACATGACAGATGTAGTTGGCCCTCCATATCCACAGGGTCTGCAACCATGGATACAGAGGGCTGAATGTGCATAGTCAATTCTTCCTGCAATTCTATTGCAGAGGAAAACACTTGGTTCTGTATCTCATGCTATCAAAACAATGTACCTGCACACAACTGTTAATTCTCCCATTCTTCAATACACATGTGTGCATAGAGACAATACATACATACACCCCATAACACAAGCTCTTCATGGAAGTTACTCAATGCCCCTGTTTTTTTCAGTCTGTTACTAAACAAGGCATTTTTCTCTTCTGTCAAAGCTAAATATTTTCCATAATTATCTAGGCCTTTTTAAGAAATAGAATAAAATGCAATCAATCATCTATACAGGCTGCAATTGCCAGCCTTTGAGGTGCTTTCCAGAGCTGGGATTCATTGGAGTTTTTTGAGATCGCCTATGGGAGCCTAAACAAAATGAATGTCCTGCTTCTGATTACAGCCTAAAAGAAGCACAGGCCTGAACTCTCCTGTGTTCTTAGAACTTCACCCCAGGTAACACATGGGAAGTGGCTGTGAAAAGGCAACAGCGGGGCGGGCGAGGAAAGGGTCTATTTTGGAGGCTGGGTGTGTAATGATTTAGTGAACAGGCTCTGGAGGTAATGATTTAGTGAACAGGCTCTAGCCCACAGTGGGAGGCTACTTCACATTCTGAGAATAGAAATGGTGTTATTGTCTCATATTCCTGCTGTGGGACTCAGTGACATCTACAGCCTGACTCCCAATCTCATTCCTCCTTCCTGTTACCGGAACATTGCCTTTAGGGCCTAGAGGAAAGGCCCCTGTTCTATCACCACTTGCCACACTCCCATTCCTATCTAGCTCAGCTCCATTCCTCCCCAACCCCAGGCTCTCCCATGCCTCCTGGGGTACCTCTGTCTTAAGGTAAACACACACCCTATTTGTCCTTTCTCCTCAATGCTGTCTTATCCCAAAGGATGCCTTTGTCCTTATAACCTTTTCTAAGGTGACCTGCAGCCCATCACCTCTGAGATAAGCATACTCCAATCACAAACTTAGGTCTTCAGTCCTCTCCCAACATCTGCTTCCCCTGCATTCCAAACCACCACATAGCTACACCTTTCTCCCTTTTTGTGGCTACCATTTTTCTTTTGTTGTTGCTTTTTCATAAGTTGTACTTGGCTTTGGTTGTTTAGACTCATGTATTTAACAATTATAGTGCACTAATAGATTCCTGAAACCCTGTATCAAGCACTGGAAATAAAAAGGTAAAAATAAACTGACAAAATAGATCCAGAGACATGGATTCAGGGAACAGACTGACATATCTCAGAGGGAGAAGGGGAGGAGGTGAGAGGAGCAAAAAGAGATTAACTAAAGAATTTACCTGCATTTATGCACAGCCTATGGACACAGACAATAGTGCAGGGAAGGCCTGGGGTGGGCCAGGAATTGGGTGAAGGGAGGTAAAGGGGGGAAGGGAGGGATATCTGTATTACTGACAACAATAAAAAATAAATTTAAAAACACTACTAAATTTCTGTGAATTAGCAGTCTGCTGGAAAGTCAGACATATACTAACAAGAGGATGGAGCAATGAATGCTACTAAGTGTTAGGTTTTTTACGCCGCCGCAAGGAAAAACCGTGAGTCCAGACAGAGACCCAATTAAACAGGCTTTATTGGGAGCATTCGGTGGGTTCACCTGCTCGGAGAGGGGAGCAGGAGAAGCAGCACCAAAACTGGGGCAGGGGTAAGTTTTTATACTTTTCAGAGGCTGCCGTTGTCAGCAGAAACCGGTGCAGTTAGGGCTTTCTGGGGTCAGGTGACACCTGGGGTCTGTTCTGTGGTCTGGTTATTTCTTGGAACTGTTTGTCAGGCAGGGATTCTCCACTGGAGTGTGACAGTTTCGGAATGTGGATGTTAAAAGGTCAATTTCGCAAGGTGGGGGTTACTTTTCCACCTCCGGGGCAGGGCGTCAGCGAAGGCCGGACACTAAGGAGGTAAGTACCAGTGCAGTGGAAGCTCAAGCCCAGTAGCACCTCCGCTTCCATTATGTCAACCCTTCTAAGTCCTGTCTCCATCAGGACCGGATCACCTCCACTTTTCTACTTGTCCTGCCCAGAAGCAGACCCCACTTCAGATCCAGTTATCCATAATTCAGAAGTATTCATCTCCTGATTATCCATATATCAGAATTGCTCACCTCCAAGATCGTAATTTCCTTCCAATTCCTACTAAACTTTCTCTCTGCTTCATTTCCCTTCAGTTCTTAAAACTTCCTATCTTCACCTCTTATTGGTCCCTTTTAGGCTTTTTTACAATCTCCATCTAATACCACTAATTCTGTTAACCCATGTTACCAGTCTTACCTTACTTTATGAATCCCTCACCTGGGTCTTCAAACCATCCACATCACATTTTCTCCTCCGAAGGCCTTAACTATTCCTGGAAACATTAAACATAAAAATAATTTTAAACTGTCGTTCTTTCATTCAGTGAAACCCAATCACATTCCCTACAAAGCCAATTCCGCATCATTCCCATTCTCAAATCCTCCTACCATGCTGCCTCAGCTAAGGCCATGGGCCCATTGGTCCTCAAAAAATCTTCAAATTTTTGTGCAGTTTTTCAATTTTCCTTTCCAGCAAAGAGCAAAATTTCCTGCTCTCCAAGGCTAACCACTATACCTGCGACCTTGATCTTACTCATGTCACCCTCCTTGAGCAGCCATATATGTGGTCCTTCCTACTCAGTCTATAAGCAAGCTAAAAATCTTCCTATCCTAAAAGAGCATTCCCTTAATATACTACCCCATAGATTCTCTTCTTCTCCTCAAGCCAACCTCTTGAAAGAAACCTATACTCACTGATTTCCACTCCCTGACCACTCACTCAATCTTTTGCCTGTGAAATCTGGCTCCCAGCCATGCAGCTCTTTAATAATATTGCTTTAGCACAGATCGCCAAGGAAAATGCAGGATACTACAGAAACCACTTGAAACCAAGGTTAAAATAGAATAGAGTTTGGGCTTTTTCAGTGAAATTCTCACAAGAATTCAACACCACCCAATTCTCACAGTTGTGTGTTGTTGATTTAAAAGGAAAAAAATGTCCCTGATTGTTTTTCTGAAAGAGGAAGAAACTTCAGGATGTAAATTACAAGTCATGCGAGCTCTTTTCCTCTTTCCTAAAATACTCTAATTTTTACAGCATAATGACAATATATGGTGTTTCAGATAACCATCTTGATTTATAATGTATAATTTTTCCATTTTTGCACTCAATGAATTCTATCAGGTATTATGGCTTACACAGTACTCTTTATTTATACAAATAGTTTCTGGGAGTTAGCAATGAACTAATTTAACTAAATTTTCCATTATTCTCAAGACAGGAAAGAAAAGGAATAAAAATTTGAGGAAAACATAGATAGAATGAATATATAATACATCTATAATCTCTTGTCCACGCAATCAAAGACCATAATATACACACTTCTAAATATAGGAGAATAAAATTCAATATTAACATGTTTTCATGAGTTTCAGGAGGTTTCTTCAAGTTGTCAGTTCTGTCCACGCCTTTACTGTAATTCACTTTCACTGTGATTCTTCTGATGCTCTGTTCTGATGCATTATTGCCTTGCAAAATGTGTCATTACTTCTGCCTTGAAAAATACCTATTTTAGCACCATTAGTGAAATCCATGCTTGCCAGTCTCACAGTATAAATCCTTTACAATTAGTATAATAACATTCGATCATACTATAAGAATCAACTGAGCCTTCAGATAACTGAGGGTGTGGCTTCTCTAACTGGGCTCCCCAGGTTCCAGACCACTAAGGATGCTTCTATTCTGCCTTTGGCTTTGCATCTCAGGCGATGGCAGGTGATTTTTGAGGTTATCTATAGTGTGTAAGTCATTTTATTGTTTTAATCAAATAAGAAACTGTTCAGATTTAATTCTTTTAGAAGAAAAGTGAGACTAAAGTATGATTTGGAAAGTGTTGAACTTGTTGGTTCCTAGAACTTATTTCTCAGCCTGCTCCTTAATGGGTGTATTCTTAAGTAAAAGGGCCTCCCTACCATGATTATTCACCATCACAGAGCTAAGCAGGAAAGAGCTGAATGCTATTTGCAAGTAACTAGAAAATGCCAGAAACAGATATCTTAAGTTGCGTGGAGGTTATCTACTCTACTGCAAAATCACAGAAGCTCGCCAAGTACTGATGGCCAGGGCTATCCTTTAGTTTTAATGATCTAAAAATACAGTTGAGAAATTGCCTTTCACTTACATTTCACCAAGAGTATATTCAGTTAAGAACCTTAACTCTGTTAACTGTAAAACAATAATGCGCCTTCCCTTAACAATTTCCTGACAAGTGAAGTAAGAAGCCTAGAGTAAAACTCCTCTATACCATAATTAAGGCTGGAATACATCTTGTCCTTTATCCATTGCAGCTTACTTATCCAGCATTATTCACACACCAAAAGGAATTCTAGTTACCAGGAAAACAAGCCACAGGGACACTATAGACATTTCCCACAATTATTTGTTCCAAAGTAAATACGTTTCCTTTGATTTTGACAAAACCATAAAACACAGAAGTGTATTGTGAGGCTGTGTTTAGCTGTGTGTTTACCAATACCCTGGAGGCTTTACTCTTTGAAACGCAAGATTACATCATGCTGTTTCATCTGTCATTGCTTGGCATGCCTGTATGTTGTACCTCACAATCAGATGTCAGCAGGGAAAAACAATGAACTAATTCATAAATCAGGATTGAGTTTTATATTCCATTTGTGAAGGATTATCATGACTTAGCTTAAATAAGATGCTATGCCTGGATTACAAGCTTCAAAACATGAAAGTGTTGACTGAGCCTAGGCCCTGATATGACACATAAAACACAAAATATTCATACTATCTTTGTGTTAATTTATGTACCATATTGGAAAAACAACAGAGTATACAGAAGATTGTCATTTCTCAATTTGATTGCTGTTCTTCTCCAGCACAATAACAACTTTTTCATTGAACTTTCTTCTTGCTCAATCAAAAAGGCCTTTAAATGTTAGTGCCTCCACAACTAACTCTACTCTGCAAAAATCAGATCGTCACTTCAAGGGGGCACTTTGTTTTCATTTCAGATAAGACACTTCTTTTGCTCTCTTTATTACATTAGCTTATGGGTAAAGCAGGATTGCAAAAGAGTGATAAAGCTCACAAGCCACATAAGTAAAGAAGTCCCATTACTTTATAGCTTCTCTTTGTGGCTATCCTTTCATTCATCCATTAATTCAAGAAATATTGAGCATCTAAAATATGCCAGGCATTCACCAAGAAACACTACAGATGGTCTTAGAGCTCTGTGACCTCCTTCATTCTGGTTTGTTCACATCCATTCCCATGCCACACCTTAGCTTTATCACTACCTGGAGTTGGGTCACTCTGAATCATAAACATAAACCACATCTTCCTATCTATACCCTTCTCTAGCTTTTTTACTCTTTTAAAAATTATTTGATATTACTGACAACTTTAGTTTCTCTTCACTTGGAATTCTACAAACATAACTGAATTCATATACATACTTGCTTACCTAGAACCCACAGTTAGTCTTTCTAATAACACTCTAGCCCGAACTCTTCCTTCTAGTCTCCTTTATACTTTCACTGCCTTCACCATGATTACTTCCAGCTCAGTTCAATCCAACTAAACCACAGAAGGCTTGGTGGAATGGCATGGCCCCAGAAAAGCCCTGGACTTTGGAGCCAGTCTGCAGTTTCCATATGCTTCTGCCTATTGCCAGCTTAGCCTTCATATGCCTCAGTATCTCCATCTCCTGTTGGAAATAATGACATCTACACCATAGGCTTTGTTATGAGGAATAGAGAGTGAGCACCCTAACCATACAGGCTGGAATCGATCCTGGCACATAGTAGGTATGAATAAATAACATAATAAATTATTTTGTCTGCTTTTAGTGCATGTCTGCTAAGCCCTTCTGGGGAAAATTGCATATTCATGCTGCTGGGCTCTATTATAAATTTATGAGCTCCAACCTCATTAGGAGCCTCAAGGATTTCTCATCTCCTCTCCCAAATAGTTATTCTGAACCTCACCACTTTCCTCAAAGAGTCTACCAGCTCTCTGCCTCCATTGCTCTAAGCAGGTGGCCAAACCTCCTCCCTCACTGAGAAAACAGGTCCTATAAGAAAACACAACATCTGCTTCTGTCCTGACCTCCAGTCAGCTTTCCATCATGCCTACTATCCCTCTTCACTGCTATTTCAGGGAAAAAGGAAGTATTTATTGAATGCTGATCAACTGTGTGTCAGACCCTGTTCTGGCTGTCAGTTTGCCCTCATACAGTTCTAGCTTCATGGAGGAGTCAGACCTATAAACAAACAAGATCCAAACAATGGGATTTGTGCTACAACAGATGCAAAAACAGGTATTGGCCAACACTTGCAAGAGCTAGAACAGCTTTTCATCAGAGGTTACATCTGAGCTGAAAATTAAAGAAGAAATTGAAATAGCCATGTTGGGGGCAGGGAAGGGTGCTTTCAGGCAAAGAAAGCAGGATGTGAGAAGATGGTAGCATAGGTAAACACCTGAACTTGCTGCCTCACACAACCACTTCAAAACTACAACTAAAAGACAAAACAGATATTATCCAGAACCACAGAAAGGCTGGCTAAATGGGAATTATACAAGCAGAAGGAAATAGAAAAGCACACTGAGACTGGGAGAAGGTGCTAAGGTGTGGGAGCGAAGTGCGGAGGTACAGAGGCTCGTGCGGAAAGGAGCTGGCAACTGAGTATGCTGTTGTCTTTTTCAATAGGAAGGGAGACATAAGCTCCTGACTACTCTAAACTCCAGTTCGAGGTGAGACTCTGGTGACCCAGACTCATAGAGGGAGAAACTGGACTGTCTGGCATCGGACCAGCATGCAAGGGCGGCTTTCTCTCAGAGGTGCTTACAGTGATCATTGTTCCTGCACAGGGCCATGAGACACAGACCTGGGGACCTATTTGGGGCAGGGCTGACACAGTCAGCCATTGCTGTTTGCTCCACTCTGATGATTCCCTGAGACCCCAGCCCACCCAATTTACAACCCCACTCAAGCTGTGTACAGAGGCTTTTGCATATGAATGGCCTAGCCCTTTACAATCTGAAACTTAACGTATTGCAGCTGGGTCAGAGAGCCCGAGAGCCTCCAAAAGAAGGCCCAAGGATCAACAGCAGCTTGCATTGCTTCACAGCTGGGCCTCATCTGGGCACCTCCAAACCCCAAACAAAGAGGAGGAGTCTGCAGATCTCTCTATAGCTCCTGCTGGGTGGCCTTAGGCAGTGGCTGACTTTGCATCTCCTTGGAGATCCAAGAACCAGTGTACCCAGTGGTCAGAGTGAGACCATTCAGATGACAACTCTTCAGATCCATAAGAGATACACTCAGGGGGCAGACTCAGTGAGCACCAAAGCCCTACTGAAGCAAGTCTTGCTCCATAAAGGTATCTCCAGATCAGAAGTTCTCCCATAGTAGACCCAACTGATCCCCACAGCCAATTGGCCTGGAGGTCAATTCCTCCAAGTGATACCAACAACAATCAAGGTTTAACTACACTAAGACTGTGCACACAGCCCCAAAAGGGGTTCATCAAGAGTGTCCACCTCAGGTAATTAGGGAGGCTGAGCCACTGGCCCTATAGGACACCTAGCACACAAAGCCACTCTATCAACACAGGGAAGCAGCCAAAATGAGGAGACAAAGAAATAGGTCACAAATTACAGAAATGGAGGAAAGCAAACTACTGGATATAGAGTTCAAAACCACAGTTATAAGGTTACTTAGGAATCTTTTAGAAACCTTCAATAAATTTAGTGAGACCCTCAAGGATATGAAAAAGACCAACTAGAAATTAAGCATACACTACTGAAATAAAGAACAAAGAACCAACAACAAACTAGAGGATCCCAAGAATCAAGTCAAAGATTTGAAATATGAAGAAGCAAAAAACACTCAACTGGAAAAGCAAAAAGAATCCAAAAATATGAAGATAGTATAAGGAGCCTCTAGGACAACTTCAAGCATACCAACATCTGAATTATGGAGATGCCAGAAGAAGAGAGAGAGCAAGATATTGAAAACGTATTTGAAGAAATAATGACAAAAAACTTCCCCTACCTGGTGAAATAGACTTACAAGTCCGGGAAGCACAGAGAACCCCCAAAAAAGGAATCCAAAGAGGCCTACACCAAGACATGTCATAATTAAAATGCCAAGGATAAAAGACAGAGAGAGAATATTAAACGCAACAAGAGAAAAACCGTTAATTGTCAGCTGATTTTTCAACAGAAACTATGCAGGCCAGAAGGAAGTGGCAAGAAATATTCAAAGTGATGAATAGCAAGAACCTATAACCAAGATTACTTTACCCAGCAAAGCTATCATTTAGAATTGAAGATCAAATAAAGAGCTTCACAAATAAGAAAAAGTTAAAGGAATTCATCACCACCAAACTAATATTATATGAAATGCTGAAGGGTATTCTTTAAGAAGAGGAAGAAGAAAAAAGTAAAGATAAAAATTATGAACAACAAAGTGATCACAAATGCATATCTATTATCAAGTCAATCTAAAAATCAAGTGAATAAAAAGTCTGATGAACAGAATAAACTGGTGAATATAATAGAATCAGGGGTATAGAAAGGGAGTGGATTGACAGTTCTTTGGGGGAAGTGAGTGTAGGGGGGTGTGGAAAGAGACTGGATAAAGATTATAAACCTATGGATGAGGATAGTGTGTGTGGTGGTGAGGGGGGTAAGGGCTGAGGGTGAAGTGGGAACTGGATGGAGGAGAGGTATGGAGGAAAAGAAAGAAGGAAAGAAGGAAGGAAGGAAGGAAGGAAGGAAGGAAGGAAGGAAGGAAGGAAGAAGGGAGGGAGGGAGGGAGGGAGGAAGGAAGATGTGCAAATCATGGATAATGGAAGAGCCAGGTGCTGAGCCTTGATTTCATTACAGATGTAAAAATCCAGGAGCAGTACAGTTGCTGGATCCAGCAGCTGGGCTAGAGACCCGATTTGTGGCACTAAGTGGGTAGGAATAGAGAAGCCAGGCAGACCTCCCTGCCTTGCTCAAAGTTGAAGTACTCTGTGTTATAATGATCAGGAAAACTGCAAACTGGGGGATGATATTGTTGGAATAGCTTTCCCTACATATGACTCAGATGAGATGGAAAGGCTATGACCACAGTCCTTAAAAAAGTTGTACTTATATGCATGCATATAAGCATAACTAATGAACACAGACAGTAGGGGGGTGAGGACCTATGCTGGGGGGCAGGAGTGGGCAGGGAGATGTCAATGGGGTCAATGTAATACTTTCAACAATGAAGAATTAAAAAAAGAAGAAGAAGAAAGATGGACCAAAATTACTATTTCATTTTCTGTGTTCAGGGCATTGTAGTTAGAATCGTATTTGTTTACAAACCCTGTTTGCTTCTTTGTTTACTTTTCAATGAACAGGTTAGAGAAAAACTTGGCCTTTTGTATCCCCAATAAGGGAAAAGTACCTTTCAAAATGTGGACCCCCTCTCCCACTCCTCCTCATTTCTCCTCTGGAAAGCATAGTAAAAATTGGAGATCTTCGCAGTTTACTAGAAAGATATCCTGGGCAATCTTCAGTGACCTTGCCAGGGCCATGCCACCCTCTGCCACCCCCTATACTCAGGTCTGAAACCTTGCAGATAGCTGCAGATTTTCATCTTCAGGTAGGGTGCTCAAGCCCTCAGGGATGATATCTAAGTGTTGTTTAGATGCTACTTTTGAAAGGACATGAAATTATTTGATTGGTTCCTGTCCTTGATGCATGGAATTTTTGTCTCTACACTTAAAAGAAGTGAAGTCACTCATCCCCTTGGTGGCTGTCTCGTGGCTTTAATAGTAACTATATTCCAATAGCTCATATGATACTGTGACTTATAATAAGAAATATATATTAGTTTGTAGTCATGGAGATCCTAAAACCCGTGGAAGTTTTTAAGTGATGAGAGAGATAGAGGAATCTTTATTGATGTCTTTCTAATTAATCTATAAGAATTTTGTAAGTTTTGTTCTTCTATATTGTGATATAGATTAGTTAATGTCTGTCCTGGAGATTTAATAATTTCATATGGGCTGCAAAGACTTCAATCAAGGAAGCACTTTTCAGTGCATAAAGGTTATATATTCTTGATGGATTTTATCTTTTATTAATATCACAATAGACCTCTCTCTGTGTTCAATGTATTTTATCTTAATTTCTTCTTTTCTCTTCCTAATTTTTTTGCACTTACCTGTGTGTCTTCATGTCTCTTTTTAAAAACAATTCTTTGTCACTTACTTTTAAGTATGTCTCTTATGAATAAAACATAAGCGGTCTTGCTTTTTAACCCAATTGGAAAGCTTTTGCTTGTTGTTGAGTGGTATAAGGAAGAGAACTAGCCCACTCAGATTTTTTCTAACCACTGATATATTGCTACTGATTTAGTCTTATTTTTGACATCTTAATTTAAATTTTGATTTGTTATAGTTGAAATTTGCTCTTTTCTTCCTTTCTTCTTTATTATATTTGGCCCATTTTACTCTAACAAATATAACTAAACTTATAGATCACTATAAAGTAAAGAATTATTTAGAATCTATAACCTATCTTCACACAACACTCAAGATCAGATCTTCAGCAGAATTTTAATTCCTCTTCCTATTCTTAGGTTTCATTGAAGTAAACCAAAATTTTAGCTACAGATTGTTTCATTGTTATCATTTATTTTCTTCTGATATAAAAATCCTTAAAACTTGCATTAAACTTTACAACTACATCATTGATTAATTACTATAAAGTTTGTATTCATCATTGCATCTTGTCTATCTTAGCTTTTCTTCCTGACTTCTTTATTCTGATTTATTTTTTTTCATTTGACTAAAGTACTTCCCTGAGTAACGATTTTCATAAAAGGTATAGGTAGCATAGTTTCTGTATTTTTTTTATCTTCATAATTGAATGATAGCTGAGCTGTGTGTGGAATTCTGAGGCCATGATCTTTTTTTTTTTAAGAATCCATCCTCTGTTAGCATATAGTATTTGCCTATGGAAAGTCCAAGCCCTATCTGATTATCTTTCTTGTGTGTCTCCCCCCCCCCTTTTTTTTTCTGCCTAGAAGCATCAGATTAAGAAGTTTCAAAGAATATAAGTAAAAAGTTACTCAAAAAGAAAACATTAATGTCTGTCCTGGAGATTGAATGATTTCATAAAAGTGATTTAAAAATAATTTATATTCTACTGGAAGAATAATGACTAATTTTTACCAAAGGCATAATAATTAGTTTTTAAATGAGTAGCAAAAGAGCAAATGTAATTTATCTCTATAATTTAAAAAAATAGGTTATGCAGAATGAATTATTTTGGGGAAGGTTTATAAAGTTAAGTATAGCAAAATTCCCTCTGGGAGGAAATTCCGGGTTCAATCACATAGCATTCAGCAATGGGAGAGGATGTGTCAGGCACTTTACACTATTCTCAGAACTAGTTCTTAAAGGACTTAAATACTCATTCAAACCCCCAACACTGGTAAATAAGTGGCAGAACTAGAATTTGAACCCAGGATTCTATGCCTCCTCTAACATCCTCTTTAGAGTGCACCACATTTTCTGGAGTGCCCATGCGTTCAGGGAAACAGGCTAGGCACTGTGAGTGAATGCAAAAGTGAATGCCAAGCATCCCACCTTCAAGTTGTTACCTGAGTAGACCCTATTCAGTGTACTTAACATTTCTCTTCTTGTTATTAAAAATTAGGCCATGGATCTGTGATTCAGAAGAAAAATGTCCTTCTCCAGGTGCATTTTTATACATTAGCATTTAGGGCAAATTGCCCAGAACTCCAATACTAATTTACCTCCAGGATCTCAACTCATAGTTACTGTTGGAATTTTTGGCAAGTAGATTTCCCTGAGGGTAATAGTCAAATTAAGAAGTCTTCTTAAAGAAAAGGTGTTAGTCTTAGGCAATAATTCAAAGCCTGGTGTTCAGAGGTGGGAGGCACTTAGTGCCCTGGTGGTAAGGGAGGTGAAAGATTGCCTGTTTCCCTCTGCTATACCCTGCTTGCAAGGTTCCGCGGTGGAGTTCGATGTGCAGCGGCGACAACCTTTACTTTGCACTCAGAATTACAGTGGACCATATTTCAGCTTCTTACTCAAAGTTATCATAGCCGCTTTGGGAGGTGAGCAATTCCAGGATCACACTTGCACTCTCCTCAGGTACAAAAAGGCAACGTAAATTTTGCAGTCCTGCTAGGTCCTTCCCATGACTCTGCCACGCTCTTACAGCAGAACTCACATTGATGATTTTGTCCCCATTGAACTGAGAGTTCCATTAGATCAACCAGGAAAATAATAACAATCACTAACTTTATTGACCCTTTGCTATGTGGTATGTACTATTCTAAGGGCTTTGCCATTCATTTAGTCCTCACAACAGCTCTGTAAACTGGTATGCCTGTTCTATTAGAGGAGAAAACTGAGACCCAGTGAGATTAAGTGATTTGCTAAAGATTGTAAAACTAGCAAATGGCAGATTCAGGTCTTGAACCCACATAGACTGGCCCCTGAGCATACATAACGAGCCATTGACATTTACAAGGTTTTGGTGTGGTCATATCAGACCCTTAGAGAAAATTTTTGTTATCCACTTGGACTAACCTGGCTAGGCCTGAGTGTAAGTTTGATTGAGAAAATTGATTTGCTATAGGACTAACTCCTCCGAAGTTAAGTAGTACCCATTGCAGACTCCAAAGGGATCTAGAAGAAAGAATGTCAAAGAAATGTAAACATCAAGATGGGATGAGTGGAAATCAGTGGTAATACAGTATTAGGGCAGGTCAATATTCATCCCTAAACACAGTATGCGACAAGATTAAGTCATGCCTTACTCCCTGGTAAGCCAAAGGTACTAAACCTGCTCACTGTCCTGATCAGAATTGGATATGAAGAAATCCAAAATACTAATTCAAAAAGATATATGCATCCCTATGTTCACTGCAGCATTATTTACAATAGCCAAAATATGGAAGCAACCTAAATGTCCATCCATAGGTGATGGGATAAAGAAGATGTGGTACAATGAAATATTACTTAGTCATAAAAAGAATGAAATCTTGCCATTTATCACATGGATAGACTTAGAAGATATTATGCTAAGTGAAATAAGTCAGACAAAGACAAACACCATAGAATTTCACTTATATGTGGAAGCTAAAGAACAAAAATAAGTGAACCAGAAACAGACTCATAGATACAGAGAACAAACTAATTGTTGCCAGATGGAAGGGGATTAGGGGCTGAATGAAAAAGGTGAAGGAATTAAGAAGTACAAATTGACCCAGCTGGCATGGCTCAGTGGTTAACCATCAACCTATGAACCAGTCAGTCATGGTTTGATTACCAGTTGGGGTACATACCCAGTTGTAGGCTCCATCCTCTCCCAATATTGATGTTTCCATCTCTCTCCTTCCTTCCTTTCTGAAATCAATAAAAATATATTTTTTAAAAAAGAAGTAAAATTGGTAGTTACAAAATAGTCATGGAGTATAAAGCATAGCATAGGATATATAGTCAATAATATTGTAATAGGAGGAATCCAAGATGGGGCATAGGTAAACACCTACACTGCTGCCTCGCACAACAATTTCAAAACTACAACTAAAAGACAGAACGGACATCATCCAGAACCACAGGAAAGCTGGCAGAGTGTAAGTTCTACAGCTAGAAGGAAAAAGAGGGGCTCATGGAGACCCAGAGGAGCTGCAAAAAGCCGAGGTACTGAGACGTGCGCGCTGAGAGAGCGGGTGCTGGAGTACCTGGCTGGCTTTCTCTGGCGGGAGGGAGACGGAGACTCCCAACGGCATTGAACCCCTTATTTTACGACACTAAACCCCAGATCCAGTGAAACTCATACGGGGGGAGTTTGGACTGTGAAAAGGGAGAGGTGCACGGAAATTTAGGGGAGTCGCAGAAGATCAGGTCTGGTCTCGCACGCGCACAGTGCCGCGCGCAGGACAGATTGCTGATTTTGCCGCTGGCTTTCGCGAGTGGGTGGGAGACAGACCCTCCGAACTGTGCCACTTCTGACTCCACTAAGCCCATGTTTTGGGCGAAACCCTGGGGACCTAGACTCCTGTGGTCCTAGTGCTCAGGGGAGCTAGAAAGGCAGCGGTTAGAGGCACTGCGGGTGCGCGCACGCACAAGGACCGCTCCAGGAATTACCCAGTCACGTGAGACTCAGGGGCCGTGGAGGGCGGGGCCGACTGGAAGGCAAGGCGGTCCCTTAAGCCCTGAGACTCCACCCCTCCCAAGCTCAACAGAGGCTTCTTCGGTTTTGCATCTGGTATCATAAGGCTGAATCCAACACAGAAGTTTCCCCGGCATAGTGAAAATGCTGAAACAAGGGAAGGGATCACAAACAAAAGAAATGGAGAAAAAAAAACGACTGGATATAGAGTTCAAAACCATGCTTATAAGGTTTTTCAAGAATATGCTGGAAAAATTCGATAAATTTAGTGAGACCCAAGAGGAGATGAAAAAGGACCAACTAGCGATACAAAAGAGCCAACTAGAGATGGAAAAGGTCCTACTAAAGATGATAAAGGACCAAATAGAAATTAAACATACACTGACTGAAATAAAAAATATTATACAGAGTCCTAACAGCAGACTAGAGAAAGGCAAGAATCGAGTAAAAAATTTGAAATATAAAGAAGCAGACAACATTCAACTGGAAAAGCAAGAAGAGAAAAGAATCCAAAAATGTGAACATAATGTAAGGAGACTCTGGGACAGCTTTCAGCATACCAACATCAGAATTGTGGGGGTGCCAGAAGAAGAGAGAGAGCAAGATACTGAAAACCTGTTTAAAGAAATAATGACTGAAAACTTCCCACATCTGGTAAAAGAAATAGACTTACAAGTCCAGGAAGCACACAGAACCCCAAAGAAAAGGAATCCAAAGAGGACTACACCAAGACACATCATAATTAAAATGCCAAGAGCAAAAGAGAAAGAGAGAATATTAAAAGCAGCAAGAGAAAAACAGTTTATTACCTACAGAAACGATGCAGGCCAGATGGGAGTGGCAAGAAATATTCAACGTGATGAATAGCAAGAACCTACAACCAAGAAAAATCTATCCAGCAAAGCTAACATTCAGAATTGAAGGGCAGATAAAGAGCTTCACAGATAAGAAAAAGCTAAAGGAGTTCATCAACTCCAAACCAGTATTATATGAAATGCTGAAAGGTACTCTTTTAGAAGAGGAAGAAGAAAAAGGTAAAAACCAAAAAATTATGAACAACAAATACATATCTATCAACAAGTGAATCTAAAAATTAAGTGAATTAAAAATTTGATCAACAGAATAAACTGGTGAATATAATAGAATCAGGAGCACAGAAAGGGAGTGGACTGATAATTCTCAGGGGGGAAGGGGTGAGGGGTGTACAGGGAGAGACTGGACAAAAATCATACACCTATGGATGAGATCAATGGGAGGGAGCTAAGGGCAGAGGGAGTGGTGGGAGCTGGGTGGAGGGGTGCTATGGAGGGGGAAAAAGAGAAACAAATGTAATAATCTGAATAATAAAGATTTAATTTAAAAATAATAATAATAATAATATTGTAATAACTATGTATGGTGCCAGGTGGATACTAGACTTATTTGAGGGATCGTTTGGTAGATTATATAAATGTCTAATCACTACACTGTACACCTGAAACTACTATAAAATAATATTGAATGTCAACTGTAATTTTAAAAAAAAATTGGGTATGGCTGAGCAAAATTTAAGGCATTATTGAGGAGGGGCTGAGAAGGCAGAGGGTGGAAACTAGAATAGACATAAAAGGAACAATTTTCAGGTTCATGTCCAATTCCAACTTGGAGAAACATTTACCTATAATTCCAAAGGTTGAATTAAATTTCTACTATCTAATATATCTGACTTACCTTAATGTCCATTTTTCATATGCATTGTATACAAGGAATGTTCAATGCAAGTTTGTTGACTGATGTCTAGTGTGAGATAGAAGGAAGGATTGCCCTTCTCATTCTCCCCATCTCCTAGTGATCCTCTTGGAGAACCACCTGCTCCATTTTGCTGGTAAGCACCTCCCCAATATAGGACACCTACTCTTGAAAACCTGTAGCTCTACCACAGCTGGGAGCTGGCTAGTTAAGTCCCAGCTGGTCCAGATGAACTTGACCCATAAGAAGATAGTGGGTGTGGCAAACCAAGGAATCAACAGTCCTGCATAAGACACCCCCTAGAGCTTTTTTGAAAGACACACAAAAGAGAGTCTCAAATTAACTAAAATTCCTTTTCAGTGAAGTAGGAACCTAGAGATAAAAACCTTAGACATGAGCTTACCTGGCTGGCTTTTTAATTTTATACTGCTATGAAAGACCTGAGTTTTTTAGTTACTCGCATCTTCTCACATTCAAGGTTTTCAGTCAAGGATATCTCTGACTATCAGGGGAAAGTATTGGCAGCTGGAAAGAGAGACTGGCCACATTTTATTTCCATCAACCTCAGAGGCATTGCTTTTTGCCAACTGCCCACCCCATGTGAAAGGATTCTCTTCCTTCTGGTTTTGATCTCCTTTTCTGTCAAGACAAATGTGCTTTTTCTTAGCACTTTCAATCCTCTGGCCAAGGCTCAGACTGTTAATACACAAGGTCCCATTTCTATAGACTTTTAACCTACAGGAAACATTGGTTCTGTCTACCAGGGTTGATAGTGAGTCTGTTGGTGTCCCATTTGGAATAGATAAGGAAGCAGGGAGTTCTTCCTCATGGGATGCATATCTAGGAACAGATATAAGCTCCATGAGATGTGTCAATCTTATCCTGCCCATGCTCCCAAAACTGATCATAAAGTCTGGCACATAATGGGCATTCAATCAATATGGTGGGCATTCAATAACATCTTCTGTGGGAATTACTGAGTAAACTTACTTTTGCATAGAATCAAGTGGTGCTAAATGGTAGTATATAGGATAAATTGAAATACATTTTAGCACATCTGTATTCTGAGTGGCCAACACTATAGATTATAACATCCTTTTCCATGTGTTTTATGGGACACTAGACTCAGAGGTGCTTAGCAAAAAATTGATTTTGTGATCAAATAAGCCACTTGGGGTCCCAATTCATATTCATCTACCAAAGAGACCTTTCAGTTTTTCTGTAAAGAAGCATGTTCAATTTTAACCCAGAATTTTTTTTTTAACTATGGAATCTTCACTTTGCACCCATTACTTACTATCCCATGGAACTAGTGCTCCTTGGAACTCACCTTGAAATTATATTTGGAAGCACTGTTATATCATGATTAACCCTCTATTGCTCCCAGTAACATCTCAAATGGATATTCTAAACTTTTCTCTGAACTCATTTATTATGTGAGACTGATGAACTGTAATTTCCAAATCATCATGTATGAAAATAGGAATAAAAGGTCCCATTTTTCTCCCTATAAAGAGAGGTTAACACTCTCTGAGTAGTTAGCTAAGGGCAGCTCTGAATCAGAAATCTTGTGCATTGCCTGGTATGGAGCTTAGGGTGCTCAGGCACCTGGTTGTGACCACCTGTGATGTGTCACTTTGGCTAAATTATAAGCTAGTTATAAGATTCTAGCTTATAATTTAATCTGGGAGCTGTTGTGAGGGTATTTTGTAGATGTGTCTCACATCTACTATCAGTTGACTTTGAGTAAAGGAGATTATTCTCAATAATCAATGTGGGATTTTTCCAATCAATTGAAAGTTCTTAAAGAAATAAACAGCCAAAACCGGTTTGGCTCAGTGGATAGAGCGTCAGCCTGTGGACTGAAGGGTCCCAGGTTCGATTTGGGTCAGGGGCATGTACCTTGGTTGTGGGCACATCTCCAGTAGGGGGTGTGCAGGAGGAAGCTGATCCATGTCGCTCTCTCATCTATGTTCCTAACTTTCTATCCTTCTCCCTTACTCTCTGTAAAAAATCATCAAAATAATATATTAAAAAAAAAAAACACAAAATTTATGTTTTTTTTAAAAAAAGAGAAATAAACAGATTTTTCTTGAGGAAGAAAAAATCCCACCTGAGTATCCCCAATGTCCTTCTGATTCTGGTTCTCAGGTAGAACCCTGGTTTGTGCTCATACACTTTTCAAGCAGAGTAAGGAAGGAGGAACATAGTACCTTCCCCTCAGGCTGCATAAAGGCCATGGGGAATATTTGAATCCAGTGACAAGAAGGCTGGAAAAAAGAGAAAAAAAGGGCCTTTGCCCTCTCCCCTGAGGGTGCACATACTCTCATGAATGTGTCTCTTTCACAGTTGCTGCCCAGCAGTGGGGCCACAAGGAATTGCTCAACAACCAGGTGCATTAATTAGTGCAAAAAAAAAAAAGTCTGCCTTCAATTTAATTAATTTTACACAGTTTAACAGTATCTCAGGGCATTTGTTCTTCATCTTAAAGATGAAGAGCATAGATTTGTATACATTATGGAAATAGACTTATAGTTATCATTTTGATAAGGAATGTGAAAGCTCAGCCTATTCGCCAGCATGACTTGAGGGAGAGATGGGACATGCCTATGTGCTTACATGGGTGTTCTTTTCTTGGTATAGAAGGGGGACTTTAATTTTTATAATATATGCTTAAGCATTAACATGTGCATGCTCAGCGATTCCAGGTCTAAGAATTTATCCTGAGGATATGTGTAAAGTTATAAAAATTCATCTCAATTGTAAAAAAAGTAGCAGCCACTTAAATATCCAACAGAAGAGGTTAGTAAACTATGGCATGTCAACAAACAATAGAATAAATTTAAAATGGCTCTCATTCATTGAATAATGAGCCAAGCACTGTTCTATATGAATTTGATATGCATTAATCCAATTCTCACAACAAAACTACAATGCAGGTTCTATTATCTTCTTTTACAGATGAACAAACTAAGGCACCAAGTGAGTGACATGGTAAACTGCACACAGTCACACAGCTGGTGGATGGAGCCAGGGCCCAGCCTAAGTGTCACACTGTGTTTATGCTGTGACTCCCTCTCCAGAAGAAAGATGTCATTTCAAACATCCGTATGCCCACATATGTATATACAATGCACAGTAACTGCACAAATGGAAAGTTCTACACTTGAAAATCAGTGAGTGTCCTTTTCATTGCTCATCTATGTTTACTAATTATTCTACAATAACTATCTAATAGCTTATAGTTTAAAAATAAAAACAAAAAAAAGTATGTTATTATTTTGGTTGGGAACCAAACTCCTAATTTTTCTGGCCAGAGACAGAGTCAGCTGGATGCAGACTGATGTTCAGGGTAAGTACTCAAGCTAATACACTCCAGAAGAACATGAGCCAGGCAGCATGGGGAAGGCTCCCTACTCACACACACCATCAGTGAGTTCTGTTAGCAATAGAACTAATCAAAGAACATCTCCTGGGCCTTCCTTAGCTAGTTTCCCAGCCTCAGTTTTCTCAACCCAGCCAAGTGTTATGGTTCCCAAGAGTGACCATGAGTTTCAAGTCCATAATCTTTTGAAAAGTTGGGTGATAAAAGAAGCAATGCATGTTGTGAGTTGGACTTCACAGAACTTCATGAGTGTGCTCTGATTTCCCGCAGACTGTATACACATTGAATGATAGGGTAAAGAATCTGAAATGTAAAGTTTAGTACCAGATGGACTCAGAGATATAACCCAAGGATCGTCGTTTGACAAAGATCCCACAGCTCAGAAGAAATAACTTGTGCTGTTACCTGAATGCTAGAGGCCAAACCAGAATTGAAACCCAAGTTTTTAGTGTCTAGTCCAATAATCTTTCATTTGGCCATGCTGAATGGGTCTTGGAGTCAGGTGAAAGGAGGGAAAGAAATATTGGTATGAAAACAATAAATATTTTATGAAAACCATTTTCTATCCACTCTTATTACATTAGCAATGTATATAAAAGAAAGGGGCATAGAGTAAATCATGGTCCCCATCCACACACCACAATTCCCTAGGAGTTCATTACTGTAGTCAATAATTTGGGGTGTGGCCTTCCAAATCCCTTTCTACTATGTCTTTCTTTAGCTAGTTTCCAAACCTCAGTTTTCTCAACCCAGCCAAGTGTTATACCAGTGTGCTGATACAGCTCCTTCTGGTTCTTGAGAGCCAACTTAAATTTTCAGGAGAGTGTGAGCTGCTTGTTAAACACAGTCATTATTAAAGGTTATAATAAGTACTCCAAACTCATTGCTTCCTTTTTATTTTTTTAACTACATTTTAATATTGTCTACTTTGCACTTAGAGTAAAGTTATTTACATTTATTGTATCTGTGTGGTGGAAAGACAACTGGTGTTTTATTGTGCACCTCTTCCCAATTTCACATTCAGTGACATCACATTGGTAGCATCTGCCCCAGTGGGAGTATTTACACCAAGGAAATTGGCCAGCACTACAAATCAGGGCCTCCCCCTCTTCTCCCCAAGACAGCCAATTTTTAAGCATGTACTAACATACCATAAGAGACATTTTTTTCAAGTATTTTTTTTCTTTATATAAAGAAAGAGACTGTTGAAAACTTTTAGAAGTTTGTCAAATGAATTTCTTTTCCTTGGTGGAAACAGAGAAGAAGCATTCACTGAAACATGTAAAGTATCTTTACCATCAAGCTATCTTTTAAACTATTATTTATCTTTTCTTCCTCAATAAACTGCTCCCTTCATAATCTAACCTTTTATTTTAACTAAATCCCAGTTCCTTTTAATTTTCTTCTTCCCCCTACCCCCTCAACTTACCCCCACACCTTTCAAGCCTTCTGAAAGAGAGAAGAAGCATTTTTAATGGTAAAGGTGAACTTTTTCAAAGGTAATTACTTAATAAGCAACCAAACAAGAATGGCTGGGTTTGCTTTGCCGGGTGAGCACTAGATCCTGTTAGCGGCTCCTTGGACACTCCTAGGCTGTTGAGTGTCGAGGTAAAGCAATATACTAAATCCCTTTTGTTTACACACCAAAAGATTAGGTTTCCTTAAATTCTGAAGGAATTTCAGAAGATTAACTTTCAGATAGGAAACTTCATAGGCTGAGCAGGCTGAGAAAAGAAAAAAGAAAAAAATCATGTCACCCTCAAGCAGTTCCATCAAGGGATGAAATTTTAAATCACATCATGTCTCACACCCATTTCTCAGTGCAAAATAAATCACTCGAACAGAGTGCAAGCCAATTTTTACTTTAAAAATGTTGTGTCCTAAGGCTGTCTTCTTGAACTTCAAAAGCACACTTTGTAATTACTCTACCTATCAAAGGAAACTCAACATTTCACCCCCAATCTTCTTCAGCTTGTGTTATCACTTTTAATTGTTAATAAACCACATTCATTTTAAACTGATTATTCTGTTTGGAAATTCTACACTGAATTATATATAAAATGAATTTATTTATGTACAAGGTAAAGTTAAGTGGATATTTTTTCTCTGCCATTCATTAGTTTTGTTTGTAGTAATTCCTGCCATTCTGGAGACTCAGCAATTCATGTCCCTTGTTTCTTAAAAGAATAGTGTTGTAGGAATGACAGGATAGAAAGAAGTCTGAGGTTTTATCCTGGTTTGTGCCTAGCATTGACATCATTTGATGTGGGTTGTGAGCTTGATTACAACTTGTTTAGTTTGGTTGGTTGGTTGGTTGGTTGTTTGTTTTAAGGAAAGTGAAGGGCTATAAAATAATTTGCTAAACTCAGGTCACACTATTAACCTGTATTAATTCATTCAGATTTGTTTAAACCCTTCATTTTCTTAGCAATCTGGAATTAACTAGCCAAGAGCTTCTTATAATCAAACCTCCTTGCCACTGTAGGCACTGATCATGTCTATTTGAGGAAAGCATTTGTTCACAAACCAGCCTGGCCAATTTTCTCTCATGAGTACAAACAAAATGTGCTTGCAAGGGAAATATGCTCTATTTATTTCCACTTGACACCAAGCTCAGATTTCAGGAGTGAGGAGCAGGTCTTGCCTGAGGAAAAAGTCCTCAGGACATCCTTCTCTGCACCCTAGCTGTACCTACATCCTTCTCTGCACCCTAGCTGTACCTATATGGCCGACCCCTCCACCTGGAGGGAGTGCCCTCTCCTCTGCCAAGCAAGACCAGGTCTGCAGTGTCCCGCAACCTCCTGGATGAAACTGGCAGGCCTTTCTCTTGCTCCCACCAGGGAGCTCCTATCACCACCCTTCCCCCACCTCCACCATCATCATCATCCTCTATCAAAGGTTTTCTGTGGTGCCAATCACTGTTCTACATGTGTTACTTAAGCATGTTTTACATGTGTTACTCACCACTACCCTATTGTACCATTATTGTTCCCACTTTATACATATGACATTGAGACACTAAGAGGTTGTTACCTGAAGCCACTCAGCTGGTAGATGACAGGGCAGGACAGCTCCAGGGACTGCACTCAGCGCTCTTCCATACCTCCCTACTGCATTGAGCTAGTTAGCTACACAATTTCTCCCCTGGCCCACACATCTCAGAGGCCAGGGACCATCTCTTATTCATTCCTGCATCACCCAGAGTGCCTGCTATAGTGCTTGGTGGGTGGTTGGGGCCCTTTAAGTATAAATGGGATGAATGAATGCATTTTTTTCTACTGTTTCCAGGTATGTGAATTGGGAGATATCTCCACAAAACGCTGGCCTTTGGTGGCATCAAGCTGGTGGCTCTGGACTTACATGGCCTGAAGCCAAGATCTGCCCGCTCCTGGCCTATATAAAATTAGCAACTTAACTGACTTTACCCATCAGGTAAACACTAAAAAGTTATGGCAAGTACTACACGTCATACTTGACATGGTGTAAATCAGTGACTGAGGTTGGTATAAGCAGCAGGACTGACCCTGGGTTGGTGGTAAAATGGGGAAAGTTGCCATTAGCATATTTTTCTGATTCTTTTAGCAAAATTATAATTTAAATTTATTCAATTATTATTTTACTGGAGGCCTGGTGCATGAATTCGTGCACGGGTAGGATCCCTTGCTATGGCCTGCCGTGAATTGGGCCCTAGCTCACGCCCCTAGTCTTTCAGCCCTGCAGCCCTGTCTGGCACCCCACCTTGGCTTGGTGCTGCCCCCTCACCTGCTCGACCATCCCACCTATGGGGCTATCGATAGGGGCCTGGGAATTCCTCCACACTCCTTCCCTGGCTCTTTTAGTGCTTAGAAGCCAGGCAATGCCCCCCTCCCCAGCTGTTGCCACTGGTTGATGGGCAGGATGATGGCGGGTGATGGGGCCTCCACTCATACCTCCCTTGGCCTGGCACCGCCTGCTCACCTGCTCCACTATCCTGTGTGGTCCCACTCTCATCAGGGCCCATCAGGGCTGGCAGCACCTCCATTGCTGCCCACTGCCAGCACCACATCGTCCACCATGTTCTGCGCCACCCCCTGGTAGTCAGCACACATCAGAGTGAGTGGTCAAGCTTCCATTGAACAATTTGTATATTAGGCTTTTATTATATAGGATTTTTTAAAATCTTCACCCAAGGGTATGTTTTTCTTGATTTTAGACAGAGAGGAAGAGATAGGGCAAGAGAGAAATATCAAATCGGTTACCTCCCATATGCACCCTGATAGGGATCACACCCACAACCTTGATATGTGCTGTGAGTGGGAATCAAATTGGAGACCTTTCACTGTGTGAGTCAATGCTCCAACCAACAGTGGCCAGGGCAAATTTATTCAGTTATTTTTACATAGCTTATCTTTCCCTCCAAATGGTTTATATATTCAGAAGATTTATAAATTGGAAGTGGAAAGGAATAAGAAAACAAAAACAGGGACAATAAATGGAACTTAGGGACAATAAATGGATAAGGCTAATACAAACATTCCTTCGCCTCCTGCTGAACTGCGTGGATCTGAACTACACACTGATTCTTTTTTTTTTCCCCCAATAAATAGTGTAAATGTATTTTCCTTGTGATTTTCTTAATAGTATTTTATTTTCTCTAGCTTTCTTTATTTTGAGAATACAGTATATAATACATATAACATGCAAAAGATGTGTTAATCCATTGTTTATGTTCTCAGTAAGGTTTCTGGTCTACAAAAGGGTATTCATAGTTAAAATTTGGGGGAGTCAAAGTCAGACTGGATCTTTGACTGTGCAGAGAGTGGGTGTCCCAAACCCCCACATTGTTCTGGGAGAGTTGCTTCCAAGGAAGGAACCATGTCTTACTAGCCTCGGTGGATTCTCCCCCCTCCTCCTCTGCCACTTCACCCTCCCACCATCACCACGTGCCTTAAGACAGTTCCCCCCCCGGAGCAAATCCTAAGGAAGGTGTGCTTCAGACATGCGTTCCCAGAAATGCGTTTCTGAGCCTCTGCTGCTGCCATTTACAGAAGGCCCTACCGCGGGGTGCACTGTGGACACAGTGAAGAAACGACATTCTACACGCGTAGATGTGAGAGTAGTGGTAGCCAGTCACCCGGAGGAACAAACATTCCTTCGCCTCCTGCTGACTTGCATGTGAGGGACAGGTCCAGCTGCTGTGCTAGCAATCTTCCCCAAACAATAAGACAATCCAAGCTTTTCTATTCGTAGATCCAATCACCACTAATGGTGTCTTCAATGACACAACTCCCCATGCTGTCCCATTGTTCCTGACTTTTCTAACATGGCCCCTGTCTGGCAGTGATAATGTTCCAGCATGCATAAATGTAGATACTTCTCTTCAGAAAACTAATCACAGCTCAGGGTAGGGGGAACCCAATGTCATCTGGAGACTGCCTGGACTGCTGTGACTTTGTTTAGCTATAAAACCATCTATCACCGACACACTGGATTTTTTAAAAATGCTTGTAGGAGAACATGAAATAAAATCCAAAGATGCCTCAAAAAAAGAAACGGGACTTTAGGAACTAGTTGAATCATCTTTCTAGTTAAAATGCTCTGACAAGACAAGCACAAAGTAGCAGATGACTCATTTGCTGGAACAAACTTTAAAGATAATGTAGCACACCTTAACTTTACAGGTGGGGAAACTGAGTCCTAAAGAAATTAAATGCACTTCCAAGGTCATAGTGCATGTTAGTGGTGACACAGGAAATTGAATGAACAAGACGAGCAGCAGAAGAAGTAAAGTAGTAAAAGAAAGCATCTTTGAGAATCTAAAACTGCTGGGATGATAAAGGCTCTTTTACGTGTTAGAGGCACCCACAGCCTGCTGTCTGTCTCCTGCTGGTCTCAATGGGAATCAAGATTCCTTCTCCTTTGTCATTCCCTCTGCTCACACCCCTCTATTCACCCTGGAGTAGTGCCATTTCACTTTTACATCTGGGGACCTTGTCACAGATTATAAGACACAGAGTAGATGACAGAAGTCAATTGAGCTCCTACCTACACTCAGGGGGTCCACTTTCCACCCAAGGCATGGGCAAGGGAGGAGAATTGCACAGGACCAGCAGCAGTTGCTTTACTTACTGCTCTTTATATGTGACCCCCACCCCAAACAACTTGTTGCAAAAATACTTTGAGATGGATTTTATTAAAGGCCTAAGCATCAAAAGCATAGGAGCTTCAGTGTTTTTAAAAATGCCACAATGAAAAATGAGTTCAGAATGCCATCATCTTATTACAAGTGAGTAGCTGAATTACCCTCTTCAACTTGGTTACAAAAATAAGTTAAAGAGAAACTGGAAAGTAGATTACTGAAAATGTTACTGAGTTTTAGGGTTTTAAAAAAACCAATGTTATCACTAAAGAACTAGCTCCTTCCCACCCCCATCGGTCCGGCGCCTCCCACCCTCCCCCCACCCCTACCTCCACAGTCTAGTGCTGCAGCTTAAAGTTTGGCCCTTGATGACTGTACTCTATGGAAGCCACGTCCTCTTGGAGGCTCAGGACCGAGGCTGGAGGCCCCAAGGGAGTCCCGAAAACTGGATTCTAATTTATTTACTGTTGATTTATTTACACAATGTTCTTTCTAAACTCCTCCTTTGTGATGTTTAAGAAGACATAAAGTTAAGGTTTACCATATAAATAAAAACAATCACCACTGGCAGCTGTGGCAAAGATAACTGCTCAGCTGTAGATCTGCTAAGAGGAGTGTTCAGAGCCTGAATATGCAAACCAGCATCTAACACTGCATGTAACTGAACACATCTGGGAAAAGAAATCCACCGCCGCTTAAAATACCTACTCTATTCTCCAGCACATCTGTGATGCAATTAAAGAACCCAGTGCACAATTAAAATTCAGGTCAGCACACAGCAACAATGAGGCTCTTTGATGTGAGGTCAGCTTTGGTCATTCTCACAGACTCATTAAACAGGTTAATCAACTTAGTGCAGGATATAGGACAGGAGCAACCCCAAATCTAATTACCATTACTGTGAAAGCATCGGCAAAAAGATCTGTTTTATTTGTGTGACATGGCAACTGCTGCTTCGTTGTCAGTGCATGCTGGAGCCAACGGCGTCATTCCTGGCACTGTGCGCTTCCCCCCAGCTTATGAAATGTAGATATTATGCAAATATTTTGTATTTATTATTAATTAATATACTACCAAAACAGATGGTCTGATGTGTGGCTTTCTTTTTCTCTCCTGCACATTTCTTTTTCCTGTTTAAAGTAACAAACCAAACCAGGGGTCAAATTTATGGTATCTTTCTCATGCTCTTTACATTGGTTTGTCTTCCTTTGAGTCAAGAAAGTGGGAACGTAACACATTCAGTTCAGGTGAGGGAACCTGGTTCGAATTCTCGTAATGTGCTTTCCACAGTGTCAACAGGGAAGAGCAGTTAATACGGGCAAATCATGTCCATTACAAATGCCTTAGTAGAAAGACCTGGACGTTAGGTCAAATAGACTTGGATTTGAATGCAGCTCCCAGATCTGCAGATGATCATTTGTGAATTGAAGATAATAACCTACTTTGAGAGGCTGTTGTAAGGATACAATAAAATAATGTATATAAAATACTTAGTGCAGTGCTTGGCATGTGATAGAAGATAATGTTGACTATTTTTATCAGTAAGAAAATGCTTTCTTAAGTCAGTGAAGAATCGATAACATCATTAGTCAGGGTACAATTTTCTTTTCCTCCCTTAAAGATGGTATTCAGTGCTTCTTAAGACAAACCACTGTAGTGTTTTTTTAATGATGAAACAACATTCAATATAATGCTAAAGTAAATAATGAAAATATTCACTAGACTTTTAAATAACAGTGATAAGTGACCTCAAAATGAAGGCACTTTGAGTGGGTGTCACAGGCATCCAAAAGCTTTTTGTGCCCAAATAAGATTCAGGGCATCTCATTTGTGGGGGAGCAGGAGGTGACATGGGAATATTCAAAGATAAAAATCACAAGTAGCCCCAACTACCCTGGAATATCCCTTAAGAAAGAACACTTAACTTGGTTCTCATTATTCATGGTAGTTAATTTTCTATAAAGTCACTACAAACACAAAATACTGAACCATTATTCCTAGAGGAAATAGAGGATTAGGTTCCTGTGAACCTCTAGACACAACATTTTTGTCATCTGATTGGCACATAACCTTGTTTTCTGTTTATTTCTGTTCAAAAAACACGGTATTTAATATACATTGTTGAGTCATTAATATTGAACTGGTGGCCAGCAGCACTTCAGCTCGTCACTTATTTTCTCCAACAGGCACGTCACAGCCCTCTTGCATCCAGAGACACCAGACTACACTGTGCTTGGGGCCATTTTAAGCAGTAAAGTCACCAATAAAAGGCACACAATAACACAAAAACAAACAAACATGGCACTAAATTGACCACACAAAGAACACCTGTTTACAGTATGAGAGCAGAGCAAGACCACAAAGTGCTTCACAGTTTGACATCAATCAGCTGGGAAACTAGTGCATTAGGCAACTCAGAGTCCTCACTATCCTGTGCCTGTCTGTGAATGAGTGGGAAAGCACCAACATTAATTTTGGGGGTACATATAAATGTGAACAAGTAGGTGAATTCACAGATACAGAATCCATGAATAATGAGGATCAACTAGGTCAGCTTGAAAATTGACATACCACCTCTCAGTAAGTCCAACGTAGCCAGTCTTTCCTTCAGTGTTTGAAGGAAAGTTGCTTCTGTGAGTAAGTACCAGATGAAGTTGCTGATTTGAATTTAGTGATCACATTGCATGAAAAGCACTAGGACAACATTTTAAACATTACAGCAAAACTCTAGAGTCTCAGAGTAAGGAGATTCTAACTCTATGAGAAGCAAGAGTAAACTGAGACCAAATAAAGGATCAGTAAATTCAGGTCTCCCATCACCCACTTATTATGGAATAGTAAATAAAAGAATAACAACAACAAGAACAAAACGATAGTTAATAATTATGCAGTGTTTACTATGTACCAGGCACAGGTCTAAGTTTAATGTAACAGTTAAATATATAACACAAAGTCATTTGTAAATACTGTTACTGCTATTATTTAAGGTTTGCTATTTTCCTTTCTTTTTCTTCTTTAAAAATGTTGGTTTGGGTGCCCCCTGGCAAGGAAGCACCTGGTGGTTGAAAGCAGCAAGGTGTTCTGGTAGGAAGACTGGAAGCCATGGCTTTCTAGATGTGTTCCCTTGCCCTCATCCCTTATGTAAGAGCATCTATTGATTTGTGCAGAAAGCAAAGAACTAGTTTCAACGAGCCAGCCACATGGGATCTTCTTCAGAGAGCTAGATAGTTCTTAGGGTGATAAAATGTTAGACCTAATTTCAGAGGGGAAAAAATGAGGCTTGCAGATGTTAAGTGACAGCTGATTAATAATATAGATATGACTTGATCAGTTAAAAAAAACTATATGATCATAACAATAACTGTTGACAGTAAATTGATGAAATCCACAAGTTAAGAGAAATGATAATAAATAAGTAAATAGATAGATAGATAGATAGATAAGAGATAGGTGCTTGCCCTATTGCAATTAAAATATGTTATAAAAGCACATCATTTTAAAATATGTGGCACTAAAGAAGAATTAGACCAGTGCCATGAATACATACACCAACAACAAATCATGGATGTAAAGGTAGGTAATCATCTATAGCATCACTTGGAATTATTCACCAAAATAAGATATGGGTAAATTAAAGAGCTAAATATTTTTATGAGCTAGAAAATACAGATAAAATATAGGTTGATATTTATCAGATCTCCATTTAAGAAGGGCATTTTAATTTTACAATAGTAGAAGAAATAAAACCCCCAAAAATCTATTTAAATTTGGTAAGCTTCCATTTAAGAAAAATAACCTAATGTTACAGTAAATAAAATGACAAATATATTTTAGCAGCCTGAAGGCTGTCTACCCAATATCCATTCCCTCCTTTTTACTTACTAACAGGGCTCCAATGTTGTCATAGTACCAATGTATCCCATTTAAAATTCTGTGTTAGACATCTTTGCAGCAAGGGATGGCTACATGATAAGTTGAGATTGAAGGAACACATTGGAGCTTGCTAAATGGGGACCCAGAGAAGCTTCAGAACAGAGACAAACTGCAGTGAACACTAGGTGCTCTGCCCAGACATCCTCAGAAACCCCACATCAGCTCTGTGCACCCTTTTTTCTGTGGATCTGATCCTCAGGACTGACACCTGTGACTTCTCTAGGCAGCTTCCTGTGGCTACTAGAGCCTCCCTGCCTGTTGTCAGAGGTCTGAGTGCTCTTTCTTCCATCCCTTCTCCACTGATGGGGCAGGACGCTGAACACGGAGCTACTTGGCTTCAAAACGACACAGACCTGTGTGATTTATGCTCCTAGTTCCCCCTTGAGATTAAGGGGGAGCATTTCCTTGTTTGGCTTCTTCTTTTTCTCTCTGCTGCTTCCTTCTCTTCACTTACTAATAGAAGCGATTCCTGAGTAAACCCGTAACACATGAGCAGAGACTGCTCCTGGGGAATCCAACCTAACACATATTCTCAGCAGCATGCCCTTCCATCTTTTGCTCCTTTGCCCTTCACCCTGCTTCTCCCAACTTCACTCAGGCTAGAATTCAAGCCTCATAAAACACATCTGATTGGTAGACATTCATTCATGTCCACGGCTCTGGCGGTAAGGGCATCTAGGACAACAGGCTTTGCACTATAGGAAGAAGCACGAGAGTAAAGTTACCACGGTTTAGTTCATGCTATCACCACATCCTCCTGCCTCAGTGTGTCTTTCCTGACTGCCTTGCACAGTCCTGGCCTGTACCTGCCATTACCCAGGCTCCGCCGCTCTATTTATTCTCTGGCTCGCAGCGGCCTGGCCGGTATCCCACCTCCCGCCCTGGGCCCTTCCCTGCCCACACTGGCCCATGCTGGTCTCTGCACAATCTAGCAATCTCCTCCCAAACCCCACAGCTGGCGTTAGATGAAAGGGAATCTCCAGTCTCTCACTATGCACCTGCCCCCCTTCCTGCCCACTGCACTCTGGTCTTTAGTCAGCTGCCCATCCTATCTTCCCCTTGCCCTGGAAACTGACCACTTAGCATCATCTTTTTGGCTAACTTTGAATCCCTAAGATCCTTCTTTCAGATCAAAACAATCCCGTCCTCTTCTGATTTTTTCCTCGCTTATTTGGAAATAGGACTGACTTATCCATTGGGCACCACATAATACCTAGGGGCCCACAAAAAGGCTTTCATGTTAATGTCTTTTCAAATAAAAATAAAATAATAATAACGAAGCGACTCTGGTGTATATTCGTCTTTGTATCCTCATCACCTAACACAGTCCCAGGCTCATAGGATCTCTCCACACCTACCAGTATTTGTTGACTGAAAGAATGAATGAATAAGTGAAAGAATAAGGTCCTCAGCTCAAAACCAAAAGTAAATCTCAATGCTGACAATGCGTCTGCATCCACTGAAACAACACAGGGCTGGGGCCAGAGAATAAGAACGGTACCTGAGTAACCCCTTTGTGCCTCAATTTCCTCACCTATAAAATGGAGCTACTTGAATGCCTATCTTACAGGGCTGCTGTGCAGTTGGAGTTAATAGAAATAAAACACTTAGAACAGGATGTGATCTATGCCAGCCTTGTATGTGGTTATTTACAGACAGTGCCTTTTATCCACATGGTCCTTTTTCCTAGCTATCGCCCTCTTTCCACATAGTGAACACTGGGCAATGTACCGGGGCAAGCAGGTGCAGGAAGAGACGTTTATGGACTGGTGATGTCCAGTGCCCATCCTAGAGGGACAGAGGCCAGAAATGGCTGAGGCTGCTACTCCTTGGAGAATCCTATTATCTACAGCGCAGTACAGATTAGAAAGTGATGAGCCTGCTCTGTGGAAATACACATAACACGCTGCTGCATTTTCAGCCCATCCGGAGAGCTGGGCCCAATGAGTATTCCATCTTTATCCTCCCAAGTCCCCAAGAATAACACATCAAAGAGCATGTTTGCATCCCTACAACAGATAACAGCCCTGCCATAAGCTTCAGGGGCCGCACATGCTACAGATAGAATAAATTAATAATTTCACATATTTATAAAATATAAATTAACCTGAGAAATATATCACTTCAAGTAAAATTCCTGCTTTTAAAAACTGAGCAGAAAAAGACACTTGGATAAATGGACAGCTGGTCAATTTTTATTATATGGCATCACCAAACTGGCATTTATCATATCGAATACATCAGTTCCTTCTGATACATAGATGTTGACACATCAGAAGCATCAGGCTATTTGGGTGCCAAGAGAGGGAGTGGAATCCAGACAACTGACTTTTTAAAATTACGTTTGATTATTGGGATTTTTTTTAACAATAGAAAAGCAAGTAATATGATCAGTAAGAATTCTAGAGGCTCTAGTGCATTTATATAAGCACAGCAAATTACTCGTAAAAACCGTGAAGCATTTACCTCTGCCTTTGTGTATAATATACCATGTCTGTGTGGAACCCAGTTTGCTTTGATGGTAAACAGCTATTCTTCCTGAAATCCTGTCTTCTCTTACTCTGCTCTGTGTTGAGAGGTCACCATAATAGCTGCACTGGTTTTCCTGGAAAAAAAAAAAAGAAAGAAAGCAGTGTGAGTAATGTATCAGACTTTTTTCTTCTCTATAACACTGTAGGAATAATTTACATTCATATGCAAAGATGTAAAGATCCATATTCCAGCTTTGAGAAGCAGTAAAAATATAAAGCAATATCCTGTATTAAATATACTCAGGCAGAGAAAAAAATGTGTCAGTCTATTCTGCATGGACATAATATCCTGAAAATCGACCTTTCCTCTTCTCACATCTCTGACCTTGAAAGAGAACAGAAAGTGTATCTGCAAGAATGCCATAGGCAAGTAGATGATTTATTACTGCATTTGAGGATTATTTTGTTGCTAAATATGCTTGAGGAAGGCTATGTATTATTACCTACAATATATTTCCAAACATTATTAAGGACACATCATTAGAAAAGAGAGCAACTTTATAACTTTAGATTCTATTTTTCTAGTAAAGAAATTTTCCACTAAGAACCTGAAATTATGTGTGTGTGTGTGTGTGTGTGTGTGTGTATACACTATATTTATGTCAGGATTTTATAACCACGATAGAAAAAATAAAATTTAAAAAAGATGTAAAGAAAGATGTGAGCTGTAATGGAGGCCTTTATATGTAAAGCCAAGAATACTTATTTCCATAATGCAAAATGTGTCAAGTTTCCAAAGATAATAGCATTGACTGAAAAATGTTAATTACAATAAATATCCCAGAAAGACCCTGGGCTAGAATCTCTCCCTGTGGCTTGGGGTATTCTGTGGAGCAGACCAAGGAGCTTGCCCCTGCCCTCCTCCTGTTCTCTGGCCTTTTCTGAATGCCTCAGTGAACAAGAACATTTCTCTTTGGCAGCAGAGCCTGGAAGTGGTATCCAGAGGACCTAAAGTGACCCTTAGCAGAAGCACTCGAAGGGGCCCCTGAGTCACAGCCAGCCCGAGATTCACCCAGTGTCAGGCCTGGGAGCTCCACCCAGCCGGGCCACCCGGCTTCTTGGCAATGCCCATCCAGGCAGACACTCCAGCGCTGCAGCCACACACACAGAACCACCTGAGAGGAGGAAAGAGATTCTCCCTGCTTCACCGCCCTCCCCCCCACTCTCCATGTATATCTGAGCCACTTCTCTCCTTCCCACTAGCAACCCACGCTGAGTACAGGATAAAGCAGCAATGCATAGAAAGAGGAGAGACTGGAATCTGTACTTGGCATAACCCTTAGCGCTGAACCTTCTTCCCACACATGTTCCTTCGGAGCATAACAATGATGTTGCGAAATTCTGAGCTGTGGTCCCGAGGGATGTGTTGGATATAAAGTTTATTTGAGATCAGGGAAGCTGGGAGATGGCCAGTGTATGAAAACTACCTTTTACTAGAAGTTTGTATTGTACTAAGGTCTCTGCATGCATTATCTCTAGGAGTTTCTATGATCAGATGATTCATTTTACAGAGGATGAAACTGAAGCTCAGAGACATGAAGTAACCTATCCAAGAAGATACAGTGTCTTGAGTAAGTGTCTGAGGTTTGAACCCAGATGTGTAAGAGCCCATGCTTTTAACCACTGAGCCAAACCATACTGCTTATCTTTGTAGATTAGGCAGATGCGGACAATATGAAAAAGAACCCATTTATTGATTTAACTAGCAATGATTTCATCAAAATACGTATGTCAACCTTATCAGTAGCATTTGCAAGGCCAACATTGCAGAGGCATAAAGAAATGTTGATTTGTCTTTATATTACACACAGGCACGCGTACACACACACACATTTAGGTTAAGTTAATGGAATGCTGCCAGTACAGAAAGGAACATGTATGGTAGGAAGGCTGCATCATGGGATTGAATGATCAGTTTCTGTGGTCATAAGTGTTTCCCTCCAGCCATAGGACAAGAGTCTACATGGTTAACCCCAGATGCCGGGAAGAGCAAGGCTGCTCCCTCCTCTGCGGGTTAATCAAAGAGCAATACTACCAAGTGCCAGGTGGTTTCCTGACTGGATCCTGGAACAGAAAAATGACATGAATGAAAAAGCCAGTGAGACCTGAATAAAGTCTGGTGTTTAGTTAAAAGTAATGTACCAATATTAATTTCTCAGTTTTGACAAATGCCCTACAGTTATTTAAAATATTAGCATTAGGGCAAATGAGGTGAAGGGAGAATAGGAACATTTTCTGTAAATCTAAGTGTTTTGAAACTTTCTGTAAATTTAACATTATTCCCAAAAGAAAACATTTGGTTTAAAAAGTTAAGTAAAATCCTATATAATAAAAGCCCATCCAATGAATGGTGGAACAGAACGACCTATCAACCAATCACTATGATGTGCACTTGCCACCAGGAGGCAGACACTCAATGCAGGAGCAGCTGCTTAGAGGGCAAACGATCCCTGTAGGCCATGCCCTCCACCAGTACACAAATCCTGTGCACCAGGTCTCTAGTTTATATATAAAAATGAGAGAGAGGAAAAGAAAGAGAAAGAGAAAGAGAAAGAGGGAGAGAGAGAGAGAAAGAGAGAGAGACCACAATGCTACAGGCCAAAAAAATTATCTTGCTGGACTCTATCATATCCAAAGGGATAAACCATGGAGAATAATTTTGAATTATTATATTATTATAATTATTTTATTATATTATTATAATATAATTATTGTATTATTATAATATTATATTATATTATTATATGCAAATGTTATTTATATGTTACTAATATGGTCACACAGATGCATAACCATTGAAAAAGAAAAAGATTCTCAAAGATTAGAATCTACATTTGTTAAGCTAGCTCTTGGGGGAGCTTATCCTCCTGCCAGCACCTCATTAGAGGGATTCTCCTTCCTGGAGCGAGCATTAAAAGAATCTGCTACCAGGCACAAAAGCAGACTTGAAAAGAATAGCAAAAAGAAAAAAGAAAAATACCACACTCTTGGATAAAGACTTAACATCTTAAAATTCAATTTTTCCTGTTTCATTCTATAAACTTCTCATGTCTCCAACAAAAGGCTATTTCTGTGGAGGTACTACACAAGTTGACTTCAATATCCATAAGCAAGCAAGAATAGCCATGGAAACTTGGGAGGTGGGAGAGTAATAGGAGAGAGCAAGCTCTTCCAGATTTCATGATGCAGAACTAAAACTAATTTTGCAAACAGCATGGTACCAGTGCATGACTTGACAAACTGGTGTGTGGAATAGAATAATGTTCATAAATAGACCTAAATTCATGAGGTAATTTAATATATAGTAGTAATTTTTCAAAACATTAATGAAAAGATATATTATTCAACAAAATGGTGTTGGGCCCTATATGATTTTGCTCAGTGGATAGAGCATTGGTCCGTGGACCGAATGTTCATGGGTTTGATTCCCATCAAGGGCACATATCTGGGTTGCAGACTCAATTCCCAACCCTGGTGGGGGCACCTGTGAGAGGCAACCATTCAATGTGTCTCTCTGTCTCTCCCCCTCCCTTCTACTCTCTCTAAAAATCAATGGAAAAAATCCTTGGGTGAGGATTAACAAACATAAAGAAAAAAAATGAATGAAAAATGGTATTGAGGCAAGCAGATGGCAATTTGGAAAATACCAGTAAGCCTGGTTTTTTACTTTATACCTTCCACTGAAATAAATTCCAGATGCATCAAATATAAATTCATAGGCAAATAGACAAAAACATGAAAGGATTTAAAAAATACCTATTTTGGGCAGAGCCTCTTTAAGTTTAATATAGAATCCTCAAGTCAGAAAAGAAAGATCTGGATATTTGATTACATAAAAATAAAAATATTCTGCATGGTGGTGGAGAATGACTAAATAAAAAAAACACAAAGAGCAAACTGGTAAATATGTTTGTGATTTATATTTCAGGGGAGAAAAAAGACTAACATCATTAGTATGTAAAAAGTTGTAACAAATCAATAAGAAAAAATAACAATAGAAAAATCGTCAAAGGATATAAACATACAGTTCACCGAATAAGAAATACAAAGAGTTCTTTCAAGTTAGGCAAAGATGTTCATCCTTACTTAGAAGTACACATTATTAAACTATACTGAGGCACTATTTTCACCTTCCAGATGGTAAAGATCCAGAAATCTGCTGTCACACTGTGTTATCAAGGATATGAGGAAACAGGCACACTCTCATGGGCTGGTAGGGAAATGAATTGGTATAATCTTTATGGAAAGCAAGGCAATACAATTTCCATGAAAAACACCTATGCTCATACCTCCCAACCCAGCAATTCCAATTCTAAGTTATTTATCCTCCAGGCACACTTTCACAGTTGCACAATCCCACAACTACAGGTATATAGTGAGGTATGAATTGTCACACTGTTGGTAATAGCAAGAGATTAGAAACTACCTAAATATCTATCAACAGAGGACAGGTTAAATACACTAGGGAATATCCATATAATGGAATATTATGCTACAGATGAAAAGAATGAAACCGTTCTAGAGGGGCTAAGAGTGAAAGGCCTCCAGAATATACTAAGTAAAAAATAAAAATGAAAAAGGAAACAGTGTATAATATGCTGTTGTTTGGGGGTGTAAAGTTTATGAAGGGATGTAAAAATCTATGTAGGGGCGTAGTTGGCTGGGGGGACAAAGTTAAGAAGAGATTTGGGACAGAACGTGGTAGGTTTTCTCATTTGCCTCTCTGATTATTCCATAATGAACATTAATTCCATTTTAAGCAAGGAAAATCAACAGGTACTTTTACAAGAAACTCAATCAAATGGTCTGTAAACTCCTCCTCCACTGCAGTTCTGAGAAGAACGTAAAAAAACAAACAAAGCCACCTGGTTCTGCAGGCCCCCCTGGGTCCGCCGCAGCCCCCACCTCTTCCTAGGAAAACAATGTCCTGTTAAGCCCTCAAAGCCTCCCAGCTCAGTTGTTAAGGTAATGGTGTTTACTCGCTTCCAAACAAAGTAATTTGAATCAGAAAAGTAAATGTGCCCGGTCTTCAGGTTCTTTGATGTCATCTCCCTCCTTGCCCTGCAGCTTGAGATGCGCCCAGGGCGCTGCTGCCAAGGGCTTGACGTGCGGATTCTGCAAGCATCGCCATAGCTACAGCATTCTGCTTGTGATCATGACGTAAAACAAATAAGAAAAACTGAATCAGAAATAAAACAAGAGGCCCTGAAAAACACAAGCAGTGGTGTGTGTGTGTGTGTGTTTTCTCCCCTGCCTTTTGGACACTTGTGGAAGATTATAAAACTTAGGAGTATTTTAAAATTTGGAAACAACTTTTAGTGTGGCAAAATCCCAGAGACAAGACTGTTTTCTTTCCTGAAAATAACAAGTGGTCATGGCAAATGGCATGTTTGAAAGAGTAAGAGCCAGCATCTGTTCCTCCTATCAGACGCTTTCCCTCTACAAGGCCCAGCAGCTCTAAATGTGATTTTAGGGTCTCGGGTTCCTCAGACTCCGGAGCTGGTGGCCATTTCGTCCTGCAAACTGGATCTCCGTGGGTAGAGGACAGAGCAGTCTGTGCGGTGCGGCAGTAGAGGACCCACCACGCGGGTCACGCCAGTAAAAGCCTCTAGACCAGCGGTTCTCAACCTGTGGGTTGTGACCCCTTTGGGGGTCGAAGGACCCTTTCACAGGGGTCGCCTACGACCATCGGAAAATGCAGATATTTACATCACGATGCATAACAGTAGCAAAATTTCATGGTTGGGGGTCACCACCACATGAGGAACTGTATGCAAGGGTCGCGGCCTTAGGAAGGTTGAGAACCACTGCTCTAGACTGTGGGACACGTACCATCTCCTCTGCCCTAAATCACCTATGGCCCTTTAGTCCTTTCTCCTCACTTTGTGGGGTCCTGGGTCTACTCATACACAGCTTAGGATGTTTTGGCGGTCTCCCTTTTCTGACAATTCCCCTCTTTTCCATGTAACAACAAATTAGAAGTTGGAAGGTTTTTAAGAATTAAAAAATAGAAAAATATTTTTAAAATATGCTAGAATTTCCTTTGCTCTTTTAACACCCTGGTAGTAAGCATCTTTAATGGCATTTAAATCCTTGGTTGCCTCTGTTTTCTTGTTTGTTTGTTTTTTATTACTTTATGTATTGCAATAAAAACATTCCTTTAGACTTTAGAAATTCTAAATAAAACAAGAACAAAAGAGTGTCCCTTTTTTTCAACTTTCCACCCAAATGTTACCATTATAAATCAAGGTAAGAAAGTAAATTAACTACTGGCATTTAAATGTTTGCTGTCCCAAATATTTATTCCTTCCCTCTCCCCCAAATTTGTTTTATACAAAACAATGCTCATAAAAACAATAAATATTCATTTGTTATCTACTAAAGAGTTTAGATCAAAGTGCTGTGTGGCCCAAAGGCTGAATAACACAAAGTGAGGCTGTCTGTTCAGCGGAAGCCCTCCGCCTCCCAGCAGCAACCTGAGCACGTTTGGTTTCCATTTTCTCCTGAGTGCTGGCAATGTTACTGTGTAGATCAGTGGTCGGCAAACTCATTAGTCAACAGAGCCAAATATCAACAGTATGACGATTGAAATTTCTTTGGAGAGCCAAATTTTTTAAACTTAAACTTCTTCTAACGCCACTTCCTCAAAATAGACTTGTCCAGGCCGTGGTATTTTGTGGAAGAGCCACACTCATGGGGCCAAAGAGCTTGCAGTTTGCCACCCAAGTCAACATTAGAGTGATCACTCTGTGATCTCATACTGCACTTTGCAAGTCGTTTCACTTACCCCTTTGATCCATGGTGTGCCGGAGTGGAGCACATGCTGGCCTCTGACCCTGGGGTTTGTATCCAGGTGCTGTCACTTACCTAGCAGAATGCGCCAGCAGCTGGGGTCAGTTGCCGTAGATAAGAAGACCAGAGGATGTGTCCACTTCACTGGATGCTATGATTACTGAATGAGGTAACTGTCCACAGCTGCCATGGACATATTGTGCATACCACGTGCAAACCTCACTTGGTGTTTGTCTGTGTTGTATGTTTGCCTCCTGCTACTAAAATGTGAACTCCTCTAAGGAGGAATTAGGTCTCCTCTGCCTTTGAAACTAACTTAAGCATACAATATTGTGCTTTATTTTATTCTTTCCTTGGGCTCACAAAACTGCATTTGTATCCCCCATCTATACCCCCAACAAGAGGAAGCTAGAGGCTCTATTTTCCCTGCCACATTCCTACTTCTTCTCTAGCCCCATTCAGGCTGAATGTTTGCAGGAGCAGTGAGAGGCCCCTGAGAAGAGGTTCTGCCACACACCCAGCTTTGAACCAGGTTAAGTGGGCACCCCCATCCTTGCCAGTCTGACTTGCACAGAGCCTCACTGCCTTCCATCAGCTGTGCTTCACCTTGTGCCCACACCAAGACACACATGTGTGCACACACAGAGGCACGTGTGCACGTGCACACGACTCCCAGGCTCAGTGTGCTGGGCAGCCCATGGCTTCCATCCAGAGCTGTGGGACTGCCAGAGCATTCAAACCTTCCTGTGGGCCTCCTTCCTTCAGCCCAGCAGGAGGGACAGCTCTGTGTTTCCCTGGGGGAGTCCCCAACCCCAGAGCCTTTGTCCATGTGTGTGCATTGTCCCGTGACAAAGTTGTTGTAATGAACTTGACAAACAACTTTAAAATGGCTACCAATACTCCACTCCAGGGCAGATTCCCCAAGGGCTGATAGTCACTGCCTGCCCCCTGCAAACTGCTTTGGGCACCTCTTTTAGAGAGCACATGGAGAAAGGATGAGGCTAATTCATAAACCTGATAAACACTCTTTGGTGAGATGGACTACTATCCTCCTAAATTATTCAGTGACATTTTATTTATTTATTTATTTATCCTAATATATAAAAGCCCTGTGTCCATCACGACCGGAAGCTCGACCAACTGGAAGTCCTGCAGTCAGCACTGGGTTGCTGTGGCGACCCAGCACTGATTGCTGAGGGGGCTACGAATCAGGTGGCAGGGATGTCTGACTGCCGGTTTAGGCCTGATCCCACAGGGGTCCCAGATTGGAGAGGGTACAGGCTGGGTGAGGGACACCCCCACCCAGTGCACGAATATCATGCACTGGGCCTCTAGTTTTAATATATTTTTATTGATTTCTGAGAGGAAGGGAGAGGAGAGAGATAGAAACATCAATGATGAGAATCATTGATCAGTTGCCTCCTGCACACTCCTTACTGGGGATTGATCCTGAAACCTGGGCATGTGCCATTTACTGGAATCAAACTTGAGACCCTTCAGTCTTCAGGCCAATACTCTATCCACTGAGCCAAATCAGCTAGGGCAGTGACACATATATATTGATGGACTATTGAGCCATTATTGTGCCCATTGTCGTGGTCCCTACTAATAAGTGCTCTCCAGTAGAGGTGGCTATGCCATCAATCTCCTGGGTGACCCTTAGCCTAGCTCTGAGCCTCACCATTCCTTCTGTGAAATCAAGATACTCTGTTTTGCAAGCTGTTTACTGAAGGAGAGTGGGGCATACAGTCCAGGATAGAGGTTCAGTAATGACAGATATTGTTTGGTTGTTTTGGAGGGCTTCCTGAGAGGCACGGGCTATGCTGTGAAGAGACTTATGGTTATAGGAGGAGAGGCAAATAAGTAAGCAAACCCCCTGGCACTGGAGTGGACTTCTCCATAGGTTCCAGGGTGGTGAACAAAGGATGTGTGACCAACCTGGGATGGGAAAGTCCTTCATAGAAGAGGTATGTGACATATGCCATGGAGGAGGTTTAAGTACAGGACAAGTGGTGAAGATTGGAATGGCATTGTAGATGGAGGGAACAGCATGAGCAAAGGCCAGAAAAAATTGCACATCATTTAGAATTCCTGGAGCCTGGACCACGTGGCATACGACTGTAGTGAAGAAGGAAGCCTGAGGGAGAATCAGTAGTAGAATGCAAAGAATTTTTAGCCTCCTGCTTGTAGACACAGGGGGTGTTCATTGAATTGTATTTCCTCTTGAAAATCTTTATCTCTATTCATTTTAATTGGAAAATTAATTTATGCTCATTGTTTAAAAAAAAGTAATAGAAAAGTGTTTAGCATAAAAAGCAAATGGTTCTACCCCATTCCGTAGAGGAAATAGTTTAGTGCTTATCCTTCTGGAGTTTGAAGAGTGTTTGAAGCAAGAAAGTGTCATGAACAGATTTTGTATTTTTAAAAAAATCATTTTGGACATAACATTGGGAGGGTGGAGGGAGAGACTGAAGGCAGGTGATGGGTACAGTTCATTCAGAGATGTCAAAAATCTCATGGAGGCAATGCAGTGGGGAGAGGCAGTGTAGTAGGGGCAGTGGGATGGGAGGGCAGTGCAATGGTGAGGGGCACAAGGATAACAGAAAGTATGAATCAAAGATGACTTCGTGATTTGGGCTAAAATTAGTAAAAATTGGAATACAGAAGAAACACAGGTTTGTGGGAAATATTGTCAGTATAATTTTAAACATGATGAATTTGATGTGGCCATGATACATGCAGAAAATGTGGTCCTAGGTGTCTGGGGCTGAAGAGTGAAATCTAGCTTAAAGAAGTAGACATGTCCCTAACCGGTTTGGCTGAGTGAATAGAGCGTCAGCCTGTGTGGATTGAAAGGTCCCAGGTTCAATTCCCATCAAGGGCATGTACCTTGACTGTGGGCACATCCCCAGTAGTGAGTGTGCAGTAGCTGATTGATGTTTCTAACTATCTCTCTCCCTTCCTCTCTGTAAAAAAAATCAATAAAATATATTTAAAGAAAAAGAAGAAGGAGGAGGAGGAGGAGGAGGAGGAGGAGAAGGAGGAGGAGGAGGAGGAGGAGGAGGAGGAGGAGGAGGAGGAAGGGAGGAGAAGGAAGGAGAGGGAGAGGGGGAGAGAGAGGGGGAGGGGGAAGAGGAGAGGGAGAAGGAGTAAGAAGAAGTAGACATGGCCCTGGCTGGGTGGCTCAGTTGGTTGGAGCCTCATCCTGCACATCAAAAAGTTGTGAATTTGATTCCCAGTCAGGGCACATACCTAGGTTGCAGGGTTAATCCCCAGTTGGGGCACAACTCATTCACCCCATTCACCTCTCTCTCTCTCTCTCTCTCTCTCTCTCTCTCTCTCTCTCTCTCTCTCAATAAAAACATATCCTCAGGTGAGAATTTTTTAAAATGTAGACATGGAGTAGATTTCATGTCATGGTGAGATCGCTCAGGGAGAACCAGAGGAAGGCCTAGACTTAAGAAAGGAGCAGAGACAGGAGATATTTATAAGGAGATGGTGAAGGAGCCAGCCCAGGAGGGGGAGTCCAGTGTGGCAATCAGTAGGCAGGACTGAACTTCAAGAAGAATCAGCAGCATTGAATACTAGAAGGAACAAGTACGTTTATGCAAATGAAAATGAGCATTGCTCATCAAGGATCTAATATAGATCATTAGAAAAAATATGAAGGAAGTATAACATAATGTCAATAGTAATTATTTCTATTGAGATTATAGGTGACTGCCATTGCCTTCTCTTCTGAGAAAAGAGATGAGAGGTAAGGGAGGAAAAAGAATGTACAATATTCCAAAAGGAAACATTTAAAAATTACACAGATGAAGCAAATTTATTCAACAAGCTCAAGCATTTACATTCATAAGGGAAGATACCAACTTTATGCGGAACATAGCATATAATAATATTGATGTTACACTTCACTCGCTGTTTTGTAAAGGTGCCACTTGGAGCATGATGGGTAATCCTTTGGTTCCCTCAGAGACCTGACTAAGCCAGCTCATGAACCATAGCTGGATATTCCCCAAATTTCAGGCATTTAAGTTCACGATTTTTGTCAAATCCCTTTACCACCAGTCCTATCTTATATATCTTATATAATAAAAGGCTAATATGCAAATTTTCCCCACAGGTGGGAATTAGACAAACTGGGAGTTAGATGTGTGTTGACCACCACAGGTTGGCACAGAACATGGTGGGTGTTGGCAATGTGGCACTAGCAGCAGGCAGCAGTGGAGGTGCTGCTGAACCTGAGCAGGACTATGGGGAGGTGGGGAAGGGTGGGACTCATGAGCAGGCAGCACCAAGCCAACGTGGGTGTAAGTGGGGGCCCCACCCTATAGATCAGCCTTGATTGCTGGCCAGGCCTAGAGACCCTACCCATGTATGAATTTCGTGCACCAGGTTTCTAGTTATTTAATAAACATTGTATTTACAACAACTCAAATTTAATATAAATGAATCTGTTTATATCAAGATAGTAAATAGAAAATCATTATCAAAATAAATAAAGGTCACTGAAAAATAAGTATAATAGAAACAAAACTGGGAAGAAACCAAGATGGTGGCATAGGTAAATACCTAAACTGCTGTCTCGCACAACAATTTCAAAACTACAACTAAAAGATAAAATGGACACCATCCAGAACCACAGGAAGGCTGGCTGAGTGGAAATTCTACAACTAGAAAGAAAGAGGAAAACACATTGAGAATCAGAGGAGGTGCAAAAGGCTGAGGTACAGAGGCTCGAGGAGAGGACGGGTGGCTGAGTACGTGGCTGGCTTTCTCAAATGGGTGGGAGATGGAAGTTCCCGATTGCTCTAAATTCCAGTTCTGGGTTAGACTCTGGGCACCCAGACTCATTTGGGGGGAATCTGGAGTGTCAGGAAAAAGAGAAAAGCACACTAAGAGTCAGGGGAGATGTGAAAGGCAGAGGTCTGGAGGCACATGCACGGGGAAGACTGTCTGTTGAGTGCGCAGCTGGCTTTCTCAAGCAGGAGGGAGTCAGAAGCTCCTAACTGTGCTGAACTCCAGTTCCGGGTGAGACTCTGGGAACCCAGACTTGTTCAGGGAAAAACTGGACTGTCTGGAAACAGGTGAAACTCAAGAGCAGCTTTCTCTCAGAGGTGCTTGCAGTGATTACCAAGGGACACTGAGACCCAGGGCCCTCATAGGGCAAGGATGATGGAAAGCCAAAGCTGTCTGCTCCAAAATGAGACTCCACCCCATCCAAGCTAAGCACAGAGGCTTTTGCAACTTTACACGTCTTGTCTCATAAGGGTGTCTCCAGCACATAAGTTCTCCCAGTGTAGACACAATGATCCTCACAGTCAATTGGCCTGGAGTCAATTCTTCCCAGTGATACCAACAACAACAATCAAGGATTAACTAAAACAAGACTGTGCACACAGTCCACAAAGGAGTGCACCAAGAGTGCCCACCTCAAGTAACTGGGGAGGCTGAGCCACTGGGCCATATAGAACACATAGCACACAAAGCTACTCTACCAACTCAGGGAAGCAGTTAAAATGTAGAGACAAAGAAACAGATCATACATGAAAGAAATGGAGGAAAGCAAATGACTGGATATAGAGTTTAAAACCACGGTTATAAGACTTTTCAAGAATTTCCCTAGAAAAGGCCAATAAATTTAGTGAGATCCTTGAGGATATGAAAAAGGACCAACTAGAAATTAAACATACATTAACTGAAATAAAAAATATACAGAGAGCTAACAACAGATTAGAGGATCTTAAAAATCAAGTCAAAGATTTGAAATACAGGAAGAACTAAGATGGTGGCATAAGATATACATCTGTACGTGCTGTCTCTTACAACCACACCAAAACTACATCTAAAAGACAAAACAACTATCCCCCAGAACCACGGGAAAGCTGGCAGAGTGGAAGTTCTACAACTAGAAGGAAAGAAAAGAGTGCATCCAGACCTGGTAGGACATGCAGAGGCTCAGAAAGGCAGAGGTACAGAGACACGTGTGAATCGGGTTGGTGTTCCCTGTTGTTTTTCAATTGGGAGGGAGCTACAAGTTCCCGACTCTCTGAACTCCAGTTTCTAGCAAGATTCTGGGGATCCAGACTCATACAGTGATAAACTAGACTGTCTGCCATCAGGTCAGAAAGGGAGGGTGGCTATCTCACAGAGTTGTGCACTGGAATCATTGTTTACTGTGTTGGGGTGCGGGACACAGGGCACTGAACAGAACACGGCAGAGAGGGCTGACTGGCAGCCCTTGCTGTTTGTCATGCTTTAGCCTAGAGAATCCCTGAGACCCCGCCCCACCCAATTTACAAACCCACCCAGCTGTGTGGCGACTTTTGCATATGAATGGCCAGCCTTCTGTCAGCTTAATCTAACAAACTGCAACTGGGTCAGACAACTCCAAAACTTCCAAACTCCAAGCAAAAAGAAGAAATCTGCAGAGCTCCCTGTAGCTCCTGTTGGGTGGTCTCAGACACTAGCTGACTTGCACCTCCTTGGAGATCCAGGAACCAGTGTACCTAGAGGTCAGTGTGAGACAACACCAGATTTCAACTCCTCCTCACACTCAAGAGGAAGACTTGGTGAGCACCAAAGCCTCATTGAAAGATAAAGATAAAAATTAGGAACAACAAATACATATTTATCAACAAGTGAATCTAAAAATCAAGTGAATAAAAAAATCCGATGAACAGAATAAACTGGTGAATATAATAGAATTAGGGGCAATTCTCTGGGGCAAAGGGATGTGGGGGATGTGCGAAGAGACTGAACAAAAATAGTACACCTATGGATGAGGACAGTGGAGGGGAGGTAAGGGCAGGGGGTAGGGTAGGAGTGGGTGGAGTGGAGCTATAGGGGGAAAAAAGAGGAACAATTGTAATAATCTAAACAATAAAGATTTATTAAATTTAAAAAAAGAAATAAAACTACAGGGGTACCTCGAGATACGAGTTTAATTCGTTCTGTAACCTTGAGGCGTGGGAAACTATGAGACACTCGAGTCGTGGTAAACTGGTGGGTAGTGTGCAGCCGGCCGATCCGCGCAATTACTCCTATCTCAAATGTTGCTCGTATTTCAAAGCAAAAATAGCTCGCTTGACGGCTCGTATCTCAAAAATCTCGTATGTTAGGACACTCGTATCTCGAGGTACCACTGTACTAGTAATTCTAGCAGGAAGCTTTTAACAACCCAAAGTTTCCAGGCTGGGTCCTGAGATCTCCAGTACAACAGATGCTCAGCCAGCACTGCAAGTGGTAAAAAGCCTTCCTGGTACTGCTTTAGCTTGATTTCTTCAGAAGCAAATCTTTTGATAAGAATTCAGTTGCAACTACTTTACTTGAAGGGTGAAGGAAATGTGAAACACAAATAAAGGGAGTTGGGACTCGAGATAGAAAAGGGAAGGAAGTTAAGAAATGATGCTATCAGGCCATCTTAGTCCCCCTGGGGAAATGGTGGGAGCTGGTGCAGAACACACCTCGGAATCCACCCCCACCCAGGGTGAGAGAGCTGGTATTTATACTCCAACTGCAGTCCAACACTGATTCATTGGGAGACATTAATTGCCCAGCATTCCTAGGCTGCCTCATGGGCAGCAAAGCAGGCCCCAGAGGCAAGAGAAGACCTCAGGCAAAAAGGTCTGTAGTTGGAAGTCTGGCCAAGTCCACTGACTTGATAAAGGTGAGAGATATGGATTGGGGCCAGCAGAGGTTGCCAGAAACTAAAGTGAGATTGAAAGATAATAAAAAAGGAAATAGTTTTCCCATTCTTTACGTCAAAGGAACTTATGCTGGACCCATTATTCACTCAGAATCCTCTCTCATACCACCAGGCTGAGGCTTCCCTATGCTGGTAAGGTCTGAAGCAGCTCTGGGGGACCGACCCCAGCCCAGCCACTGTCCTGAAGGTCCTGGCCGAATCTTATCCAGACCCGGTCACTGAGAAACAGACCCTTTACAATACTTTTAAATTTCAATTTGCTGTCCTCCCTATCAATTAGAAACAGCCTCATCAGAGCTATATGCCCAACAGAGTTGTCAAAAAGATTTTTCCTGATGAAAGCAACTCATTAGAATGAAAATCTATATTGACAACATAGACAAATGAGAATGAAAGATCATTTTTAAAAGTAATTTTATCCTTATAAAAAGACCATCAAATTCTTTCAAGTAATAACATCCCTGATCCATTTCAAATGGTTTATTTATCAATATCAAGCTCACAACTAAAACAAGGGATAAAGTATACAGGCACCAAGTACAGTGGTACCTCGAGATACGAGTGCCCTAACATACGAGATTTTTGAGATACGAGCCATCGAGCGAGCATTTTTTGCTTTGAAATACGAGCAACATTTGAGGTAGGAGTAATCACGCGGATTGGCCGTCTGCACACGACCCACCAGTTTACCGCGACTCGAGCGTCTCATAGTTTCCCACACCTCAGTCAGTGTGCTTGTTTACCTCATTGTCGAAGCATCTTTTGTGCATTTACATACTTTATCACATTTCTTTTTATAACCATGGGTCCGAAGAAAGCGAGTGGAAAGGTCAGTGCTCAGAAGAGGATGATGTCTATTGAATTAAAGCGTGAAATCATAGAAAAATATGAGCAAGGTGTGCGAGTGGCTGACTTGGCGAGGCAATACGGGCGTAGTACTTCAACGATATGCACTGTGCTTAAACAGAAGGAGTTGATAAAGGGTATAACGCCAGCTAAGGGCGTTACAATAATTTCTAAGCTCCGTAGCTCTCTCCATGAAAAGATGCAGAATCTACTGATGGTGTGGGTGACGGAGAAGCAGCTTAAAGGAGATACATTAACACAGGGCATCATATGCGAGAAGGCGCCAGCGATTTACGGTGATTTGCTGGAGCAGACCCCAGCACTTCCATGGACGAAGCATCGAAAGACTCATTTAAAGTCAATAGAGGCTGGTTTGATAACTTCAGGAAAAGGTCCGGCATTCACTCCATCGTCAGGCATGGTGAGGCAGCAAGTTGGATGTGAAGGCAGCTGAGGATTACCTCAAAACTTTTTCTGAACTGATAGAAGCCAAAGGATATATCCCCCAGCAAGTCTTCAACTGTGACGAGACAGGGCTTTTCTGGAAGAAGATGCCGAATAGGACTTATATATGTAACGGCAGAGGAGAAGGCGATGCCAGGCCACAAACCCATGAAGGATAGGCTAACTCTCGCACTGTGCGCCAATGCGAGTGGCGACTGCAAGATCAAGCCTCTGCTCGTATACCATTCAGAAAACCCCAGAGTCTTTAAGTCACATAAGATTTTAAAAGATAAACTGCAAGTTATGTGGAGGGCAAACCTGAAGGCAAGGGTCACCAGGCAGTTCTTTGTGGAGTGGGTAAACCTGGTTTTTGGCCCTTCTGTTAAGAAATATCTACAAGAAAACAACCTAACCATGCAAGCCCTCCTCATCCTCGACAATGCTCCTGCTCACCCACTGAATCTCAAAGACGAACTCCTTGAAGAATTCAAGTTTATAAATGTTGTCTACCTACCTCCCAACACCTCTCCTATCCTGCAGCCCATGGATCAGGAACTGATTTCTAATTTTAAAAAGGTGTACATCAAGCACCTATTCTGGCACTGCTTTGAGGTGACAGAGAACACAAACCTCACCCTTCAAGAGTTCTGGAAGAGCTACTTTAACATCATGATATGCCTCAGAATTATTGATCAGGCCTGGCTGGGTGTTACAATGAGGACTTTGACCTCTGCATGGAAGAAGCTGTGGCCTGAGGCCGTCGCCGAAAGGACCTTTGAAGGATTCAAACCCGAGGTGCCAGTAGAGGAGGAGATAGTGTCTCTGGGAAAATCCATGGGCCTGGAGGTGGATGAGAGAGACGTGAATGAGCTCGTGGAGGAGCACTCTCTGGAACTCACCACGGAGGAGTTACAAGAGTTGCAGTCTCAGCAACATGCGGAGGTTCTCCAAGAAATTGGTTTTGAGGAGGAGCCAGAGATGGAGGAGATCTCTACAAGTGAGATAAAGGAGATCTTAGGAATGTGGGAGAGGGTGTCACACTTCGTGGAAAAGAAACACACCAAAAAAGTTGCTACTGGTCGTGCATCGGAGCTGTTTAATGAAACTTGCCTCACCCATTTCAGAAACATTCTGAAAGGGAGGAAGAGGCAAACCTCGTTGGACACGTTTTTTTTTAAATCGGCCAAAAATGCAAAGACCAATAGCAATTAAGTTCAGTGAAGATTAGTTAAGTTACATTCAGTTTAGGGATAAAGTGTAGCATTAAGAGTGTAACGAGTAGGTAAATACACTTTATAAAACCAGTTTATTCCTTTACATTCTCTTTTATTATTTTTTATACAATATTTGTCATTTATAAATACATTTTTCTTATTCAAAAACACGTAACAAGAACAACTGGGGTGGCATTTTGGGAGCTGGAACGGATTAACGGCATTTCAATTTATTTCAATGGGGAAAATTGCTTTGAGATACGAGCAACTTGAGATACGAGCAAGGTTACGGAATGAATTAAACTCATATCTCGAAGTACCACTGTACTACCAAACTATGCGTACATGTTTTTTTTATATATTTTTTCATTAGCAACATTTATTGAACTCTTTCTACATACCAAGAACTGTTCTAGATGCCTGGAGATATAGCAATGAAGGAAACACAAAAAACTCTTCTCTCCAATGAACTACATCCTAGTGGGGAAGATGGTCAATGAAGAAATAAATCATATATCAAGGATGGCAGCTGCCAATAACTGCTACAAATAAGGCAGGAAAAGGCGATGGGGCGTCCCAGTGGCTGGAGAGGGATTATAACTTTAGGACAGTGGTTGGCAAACCATGGCACGCCAGCCACATGCGGCTCTTTGGCCCCTTGAGTGTGGCTCTTCCACATAATACCATAGCCTGGGCTAGTCTATTTTGAAGAAGTGGCATTAGAAGTTTAAGTTTAAAATATTTGGCTCTCAAAAGAAATTTCAATCATTGTACTGTTGATACTTGGCTCTGTTGACTAATGAGTTTGCCGACAACTGCTTTAAGGTGATCAGAGAAGATTTTACTGACAAGGTACATTTGCAAAGACCCAACGGAGGCGAGGGAGAACACCAGGTGAAATTTGGAGAAAGATTACTACAAAAAAGGAAATAGCCTGTGCAAAGATCCTGGGGCAAGGCCATGCCTGTGATTTGAGAAACAGCAAGAATCCTGGTGAGACTGGTGCAGAGTAAACAAGAGGAAGGAAAAGCAGGAAGAGATGATACCAGTAGGAGAGAAGTCCAGGGAGAGAGTAGATAACATAGGGTCTTATAAGCCATTGAAGTGGTAAACATCTGGATAGTTCTGAGCAGAGGAAAGACCTGGACTGACTTAGGTGTAGAGGATTGCTCTGGTGGCCATGCAGACAACAGGCAGGTGTGGCAAGGGCAGAAACAGATTCGTTAGGAGGCTGCTGTCAAAATCCAGATGAAAGATGATAGCAGATAGGAGATTGGTCTAAGGCTGTGAGGTGTCATTGATTCTAGTTACATTTAGCAGGTAAAAGATTTGTAGCCTGATAAGATATGGGCAGTAAGAGAAAGAGAAGAGTAACGGCTCCAAGGTGTTTGCCTGAGCAGCAGAACAGATCTGTCATTTCCTGAGAGAGAGGACTGTGGAAGATCAGATCTGGGAAAAGATCGGTTAGATTTTGAACATGTCAAACTTCAGATATCTAGTAGACATCCAAATGGAGAGGTCCATAGACAGTTGGACATGGAAGTCTGTAAGTCAGAGGCTAGGTCTAGGCCAAAGATGTAACTCTGAGAGTTGCTAGCATCTACATTACATCTAAAAGCATGAGACAGGATGAGGTCATCAGGGGAATGAATAGGTAGAAGGTTGGCTTGGAAGCTGGGCCACAGGAGCACTCTGCCAACTTCAGGTGAGGGAGAAGATAGATGCCCAAGGAGACTGAGGGTGGCTCAAGAGACCAGGAAAGAAACAGAAACTTATGGCATCCCAGAAGCTAGTGAGAAAGTGAAGAAAGAGTGATCAAGTGTGGTCTAGCCGGGTAAGGCTCTGTGGTTGACCTTTGACCTATGAACCAGGAGGTCACAGTTTGATTCCTGGTCAGGGAACGTAATTGGATTGCAGACTCAATTCCCAGTATGGGGTGTGCAGGAGGCAATCCTATATAATAAAAGACTAACATGCAAATTGACTGAACCGTGGAACTACCGGTCACTGTGACACACACTGACAATCAGGGGGCAGATGCTCATAGCTGGCAAGCACAGTGGCTGTGGCAGAAGCCTCTCCAGCCTCCACAGCAGCACTAAAGGATGTTTGACTGATGTTTGTCCCGTGGGGAGTGGGCCTAAGCCATCAGTCAGACATCCCCTGAGGGCTCCTGGACTGCAAGAGGGCACAGGCCTGGCTGAGGGAACACCCCCCCACCAAGTGCACAAATTTCATGCACCGAGCCTGTAGTCAGTTAATAATTCTCTATCATCACTGAAATTTTTCTCTCTCTCTCCCTCTCCCTTCATCTCTGAAATAAAAATACATTTAAGAAAAAAAAGAGTGATCAACTGTGTCAAATGCTGATGATGAGGAAAAGAAGAATTGACCATCAGGTTTAGCAGCAGAGAGCTGGGGCCAAAAGCATGTCTGGAGTATGTTCAAGAGAGAATGGGTGGATGAAACTGGTTTGGCTCAGTGGATAGAGCATCAGCCTGCAGACGAGGGGTTCCAGGTTCGATTCCGGTCAAGGGCATATACCTTGTTTGCGGGCACATCCCCAGTAGGAGGTGTGCAGGAGGCGGCTGATCGATGTCTCTCTCTCATCAATGTTTCTCTCTATCGCTCTCTCTTCCTCTCTGTAAAAAATCAATAAAATATACATATTTAAAAAAAGAGAGAGAATGAGTGAAGAGGCGTGTGCCAGTGGTTTTAGCACTGTTTGGAACCTAAAAAAAGGTCCAAATTTTTTTTTTCCCTGACCAAAAAAAAAGTATAATTGAACATTAGATTAAATAGATTAATGCAGGTTAACAAATAGTCTTTTCTTCAACAATAGGGTGTTTTGTCTAAAACAACTGGTTTCATTTTCAGATTTACTTTTTTCATGAACAAAAATATTGGCTACAGACTATAATGCCTGTATCATATATGATGGATATTCTGCATATGTAGTCACTATAGTAAGTGACTTGTAGTATCTAAGTCAATAATTAAGTTTCTCTCCTTCTCTCCTTCTTCCTTCTGGTGAAGCACCAATGATCTGGAAGATGAGAAAAAGGAGACAGTAGGATGAAAAAGAGGAGCCAGCAATACTTCTAAATTATCTCCAACCTGAGGATGGAGTTAGGTCCATTTATCCAGTAGCAACACAATGGGTGAACACAAAGTCACATTCATCAGTGATCACAGTGAGTCTGGTAGCACATGCACAATGGAAATTGGGTTACAAAATAAAGAGAAAATTTGCCTCAGCTTTCCTTTTAAATGAAATCTTGTGTCATGTTGATCAGAATACAATCCTGAGTTTTTAACTGTATAAATTAGTTGTAATGTCTGCAGTATCATCTTTATTTGAGTGTGAATTCCTCTTTCATCTTCCACAAGAAGAAACTAGGAGGAAACAGGATATCACTCACCCACTGATTTACAAAAGTGAGGGCGGTTTCATTAAAAGGATCATAGTCTTAGGCTAGAAATATAATTATTATTTTATTTATTTTTCTTTTTCGTCTTCTTGTTTTTTCTTTCAACAACAAAGGAGGAGACAGAGACAGTGCAGCTGTAATAGAGTTACTTCCATAAAATGTTTCTTCCAAGGTGCTGGGAACGCTGAGATAACAGTGCTGTATTCAAACGTGAGAAGCAGAAAATGTCATTTACTTGAAGCATTACATGAAACAGAATAGCTTTTTAAAAAATCAACCACAGTAAAGTGAAATACTCACAGTAACTAATGGACAATGTCCACTTGATTTTCAATCTATTTTTCACTTTTAGGAATCAAAAAATAGAGATAATGATGATTGTCACTTAAAGATCAGTTTTGCTGTTGCTATTGCTGCTCTAGTGACTATAATTAATCATAGAGCATTAACTCCTGCAGGAGAAGCAAGCAAACAAGTAAATACCCACCTTGGCTTACAAGCCAATGAGACAAAAGAAAATATTTAGCTATTATGTAAACTCCCTCCCTTGCTTCTTTTTCACTAGATTGTAACTTAACTTTTATTACTGCTCTTTGTTGAACTGTCTTTCTCACAGAAATGGATCTTTGTTATTATCTTTTCAGCTCACTTCCCATTTCTTACCTACGTAGGGACTGCACAAAGGTGTTTCTTGCGCATGTGATTCTTTCTGGAGACCAGTTCACCACCTTGCACACCAAGTCATCCTTCGTTCCTAATTCTCTTCATTTTTAGGGGTCAAACTATGAAATTCTCATAATTCACCAGTGGGAACCATTTACCAGGTGATTTCACACCCTGCATACTGCAGGGCCCATGAAGAAAGGAAACAGATGAAAGGCATTGAGGAGCAAGACTAGGGCTCTGCAGGGTGCTGCAGTCCTTCTTGGGAGTAAATCCTGAATGTTTCCACATTACTGTTTTTATTCCCCTCACAACATGCCATGTCTTTCTGGACTACCAGGATGGTCGTCCAAAAGGTTCTGACACTTGGCTAAGAAATCATCTGACCTGAACCACACTGCAATCCATTCCACAGGCAGACAATTCTGACTGTTTACTGGTCAGATTGTTCTGGCATAGGCATTTGAACCCAAAGTTAAGTTGATTAAATTTTCTTTTCCTGGAAGCCCAGGTTTATTTTCAGGGATTTGGGGGAGGAGAGAGAGAGGGAAAGGGAGAGGGAGAGGGAGAGGGAGAGGGAGAGGGAGAGGGAGAGAGAATGTCAACTATTTCACAATAAGGGGGAAAAGCATCAGACTACATCCTGTCTGTATTTTTTACCACTTCCCATAAGAGAAATCCAGGAAATACACCCCTCCCATTTTTTTTTAACAATGAGTATAATTTCATGCCACAGCCCAAAGACCCTCCTGTGAGATGTGCTCAACTGCATGTTCACAGTGGACATGTACACAGTGGACTGGATCAGACAGAGGTCAGAGGAGCACTAAGCTCAGGAGGCCTGTGCTGGGGACATGCATAAACACTCTGTGCTGCTCTCCTGTGTTCCTATACCCACCAAAGATCCCTACACTCCCAGGTCTCTGGGATGAAGGTACCTCTATAAATCACCCCATCACTTCCTTCTCAACTGACCTGCCCATCTTCTCCCCCAAGCATCCATGTTGGGAGGACCCAAGACCTCCTCTGACTATTGTATCTGTTGGGACCACAGGCATCATTTTATCTATTACATTGAAAAGCAATTTGTGATACAACAATTTTGCTGAATTTACTTGGTGGATGTTTCACTTCAGCATTTCAACAGTCAACCCTATGCCATGAGTTCCAGTTCCGCCCTTCCTATATAAAATAGCACATTTTCTGGGAAGGCCTATTTTCATCTGACAAGTTTTTAGATGGACACAATAAATCAGAGATAGTTTAAGGGATATTTCCAAAGTAGTGAGCAAGAAAAGAGCAATCTAACAACATGACAGTTCACAAAAAAAGTTGCTTCATGCGGGAATCTCTGGGGTGATTGAAATGTTCTGTACGGTGAGTGAAGAGTTGGTTTCACAGGTGTATGTACTTATGAAAACTCATTGGACTGTACACTTAAAACCTGTACATTTCACTGTGTTTACATTTTACCCCTTGTTACAAACTGGTCAGAGCACCTTTGTGTTAACTTCAACACACCCCGGAGCTGGCCCTGAAACTGTGTCTGCTACAACGCAGTGGCCCCAACATTGCCAATGCTGCCTCATCCTCTTCTTGTCTTTGGTGACTTAATCATTTCTTTCTCTTTTTTTCCTTAATGTTGTCAAAATAACCGAGGATTGGCTCTTTTATTTTTTAAATCCTTTCTTTATCATATTACATTTTAACATTTAAAAATCTTCTTTAACAATGTTGGTCCATTGCATATACATGTTTTTGAAAGTAAAAATGACTCACTATTCAGAGAAAATGACCATCAGTATTTTAGTCAATCCTTCTAGAAACATTCAGTGGGTGCTGACTGAGTGTCCACTCTATGGCAGGAACTGTTCTAGGTACCAGGTACACTGTGATCCACAGGCAGCGCCCTTGTCTTCGCAGAGCTTACATGCTAAAAAGTAACACATAGAAAGGGATTTTGGTACTTGTTCCTTTACAATCTTTTAGCACTTGACAATATATCACTATCTTTTCAAGTGAATAAAAATAATGGTATGACATCATTTTCATAGCTGTGTAATGCTTTTATTTAATAAATCCCCTAGTTCAAACAACTAAACCTTTCAGTTATAAACTACATTTCTATGAATATCTCATTCAGAGTCTTTTGCATATGTTTTTAGTGATTTTCTTGCTGGCAAAATAATTTCAGAAATCATTGTTAACATACTTACATGTTTTCTTTCAAACACCCTTCACTTTAGTGGTTGCATAAACTTACTCCTTAACTCTCTATACTTTTGATGTAAAAATCTATAGGTCATGTTCAAAGTCATGGTAAGCAATGACATGCACATGCACGTCTGTCCAATGCCAATATCAAGACCTTGAAGGTAGACCCTCAGCAAGAGACTCTTTACCCATTTCTTCCAGGGAATTACCTGACTTTTAATTGCATCAGGGTTTAAATCTCTGAAATGGGCAGAATGATTTTTGTAACGATATAGCATTTGCCTACATCGGAGGCTAATACCTTATTAAGATACCTTATTTGAAAACTCCAGGCACAGCACAGAGATTTACTATCTGGCCCATATATGGCCTAGGAGCAGTTGAGGGAGGATAGCTGAGAATGAATCTTGTGGGAGTAGGATTTCTCCATGCTATATATTTCTTGAGAAACCTTTGATCCTAGATGACTTGTAGAGAACTTAGCAGTTTTGCAGGGGAGGAGCAAGTCATTTTAGAAAATAGGAAACAGGAAATCTTCACATTACATATTTCCTGAAGTTCAATGGTAAATCTATTATTAAGAATGTAGAGAAACATTTAAAGAAACAATTCAACAACATACTTGAACCACAACTATTCAGGGAGCCCCTAAAATGTGCAAAGCACTATTATAATGTGTGTTAGACTATTATTATAATATCAAACTTATTTCACCCTGCAATGAAGTTGAAAGTAAATTTATATTTGCCAAGAAAGATAGTATATAACAACATATTATAATACTCTTTGACATGTTTTTGATGAGCTACTGTTTTAAGAGCATTGTTCAAAGCATTATTGTCAAAGTGGCCTGCAAAGATGAAACAGACAAAAACTTGTCATTGAAGAGTGGACCCACTATAGCTGTACTATCTAATACAATAGCCTCCAGCCACATGTGCTGCTGAGGGGCAGAAATTTGGCTAGTTTGAACTGAAAGTGATATCAGCAAACCATATACCAAATTAAAAAACTGAGTATAAATAAAAGAATGTAAAATATTTAATAAGTTTTTATAGTGATTATGTGTTGAAATTATAATATTTTGGATACTGGGGTAATAGAATTATATTATTAAAATTAATTTAACCTGTTTCTTTATAGCTTTTTAATTTAAAAGTACATGTGTGACTTATGTCCTATTTCTATTGGCAATGTTATCTACACCATTATAGTTACTACCTATATTCAGTGTTTAACTATGTGCCAGGTAATTTTTTAAAAATATATTTTATTGATTTTTTTTTTTTTTACAGAGAGGAAGGGAGAGGGATAGAGAATTAGAAACATCGACAAGAGAGAAACATTGATCAGCTGCCTCCTACACACTCCCCACTGGGGATGTGCCCGCAACCAAAGTACATGCCTTTGACTGGAATCAAACCTGGGACCCTTCAGTCTGTAGACTGACACTCTGTCCACTGAGCCAAACTGGTTAGAGCTGTACCAGGTAATTTTATATCAGATATATGTAATTTTCCACAAGGGAGGTATTGTAGATGAAGAAACTGAGGGGGCAAAGGCTATATTAATCCACTCTTCAACACATATCTCATATATTTTCTGTGCACCAAGGGCTGTTGTAGAGAGTTCCCTACTCTTGTAGAACTTACGTTATAGTGGAGAGACAAGTAATAAATCAATAAACGAGTATAAAAAATATGTCAGGCTCAGCCAGTGTGGCTCAGTGGTTGAGCATCGACCTATGAACTAGGAGGTCATGATTCAATTCCTGGACAGGGCACATGCTCAGGTTGCGGGCTTAAACCCCTAGTGTGGGTCATGCAGAAGGCAGCCAATTCATGATCCTCTTGCATCACTGATGTTTCTCTCTCTCTCTCTCTTTCTCCCTTTCTGCAATCAATAAAAATATATTTTAAAAAAATACATCAGGCAGAAGAAAGATGAAGATGACAATGAAGAAAGATGAAGCCTATAAATGAATGCAGAGTGCCCAGAATTGGGAGAGATGGGGGTAGTCTATATGTTAGATAACAAGATTTGAAAGGAACCATCATCTGAGCAGAGACAAGGAGTGAGTCCTGCAATTATCTCCCTGGCTGGGATCTTCTGGGCAGAGGCAACAAGTAAAGGACTAAGGAGTGTGTGTGTGTGTGTGTGCATGCTTTACACACTGGAGGGACAGCAAGAGAACCACTGGTGCTGGAGAGCACTGGACAAGGAATAGAAGGAGAGGAAGCCAGAAGCATATTCCCATAGCAACTTGGAAGCCACCCCGAGTAGGAAATGTTCAAGGATGACTTTGGCTGCTCTATGACGCATGGACTGTTGTGGGCATGCATGGAACCCAGCAAGAGCGGAAGCCGGAGACCAGTCAGGAGGCTGCTGCAGAAATGTAAGAGAGATTTTACAAGGTCTGTCTGACTCAGCTGCTGGAGATTTGCTGTTCCTGCAACACAAAGGAAAATAATCTAAAAATTATCCAGAGAATTGGAATAGCAAAGGTCAAATAACTGGATAATTTAAGCTTCAAAATATATTTGGGAGTCTATAAAGTTATTCAAGCTGGCAGTTTAAAAAAAAATCACTGTCTAACTTCATAGGATAGTAATTTGTCTCTGTGCATTGCTTTCTGCCAATTTAACCTAAGGGAAGTGGACTTGAGATCTGTAATTGGCAGAACAAGATTTCAGGACATTTAAGTCAAATTCAGATCAGGCAAATTAGCTTTATTTTTGCCAAAGAAAATTACTTAGTTGAAGCAGATAACAGTTCTGAAGCCTAAACTATTTGCATTGGTTGTCTACCTTTCAAATTGCTACCATAATTGCTAATTCTGAGATTGAGCTTAGTTGTACCTGCAAGATAAAGATAGAACTAGAATGTGTGTCTTGGATAAATGTATAGATTAGTCGATAACTCCATCCAATAAACCTGTTTTAATGGACAGAAGTACTTTTAAAAAGAAAGCATCCTCAAGGTCAAATGTTATGTAGGCCAAGTCCCTCCCTTAAGAGATAAATTAAGGTTTAAAGTAGGTACCTAGTTTCAAACGGAAACAAATATAAAGCAATCACAAAGACCCCTAAAAGTTTTGTCATGATAAAAAAAAAGGAGGCTCAATCTCGACCCTCCAGGTGATTTATTTACTTTGATGGAATTCACTGGAAAATTGTTCAACTCCATGTTTCAGGCAGTTTCTCCCAGTGCTAAAATGTACAGATTACACACATCAAAAGCCTGCTGCAACCATTGCAGCTGAAATTTACACAAATCTGTGTTGTGAGTAACTGGATAAACAATGAGACTAATGACCTTGTTCTGCACTAATCTCCATATGGCTTTGTTGGTACTGTTCTTGCCTTCAGGCAGGAAGGTTGTTGCTTTGGCTTCTCAGCAAACCAGGGATTAGAGGATGGCCCATAGCTGACAGAGCCCAGGGCTCTACTCTTACAGCTCCGGCAGCCTGAGAGGACTACAGAGGATGCCATCTCAGGAGGTGCATTTGCCGCCATTCAAGAAACACCTCCATTATCATAGCCCCCGAGGAAACAGATGTATAAAAAGTAAGAAAACCCTCACCTGGCCAGTGTGGCACAGTGGTTGAGCATCCACCCATGCACTAAGAGGTCACTGTTTAATTCCCCGTGGGAGCACATTCCCAGGTTGTGGGTTCGTGCAGGAGGCAGCCAATCGATATTCCCCTCTCCCATTGATGTTTCTCTTTCCCTCTCCTTTCTTCTCTCTGTGAAATCAATAAAAACATACTTAAAAAATTAAGAAACCCTTTAGCCATGCGTCCCCCTTCTGAGAGCTTATTTTCTTCCAGAGAGGGCCCAGATTTTCCTGGGGTATTTTCAGGGCCTCCACACAGCTGCCCCCACTTCCTCAAAAAAGACAGAACTCTCAATGCCTTGGTCCATGTTCCTCTTTCCACCAAGAATAGATTTAAAAATGGCCGCCTTTGTAAAGAGTGAAAGGGAGGACTGAAGTGGACCAGTGTACTTGATAGGCATTTACTTCTAATCTGGGATATTTGGGGAAAGATGTGTTTAAAAAGGTGTCTCTTAGATGTCCCTGCCCCCAAATTGCTACCAAGTCCCTTCAACACTAATTGGAAAGTCTGAGTGTTGCTGTCAAAAGAGACAGAGTACCTCTAATGCTTCTGTACTGGAGCGGCTTTGGCCTTGGTAGCAGGAGAATGGAACACTGGGAACCAGCCCCTGTCCTAGCTTCATCATCTGGTACACAGGTCACACAGCAAAGTTTATCCTGGGACATGGAGCCAAGGCAGTGGCTCTATTGGTGGGGTTACCTTAGGTCAGAAAGGATCACGCAAGAAACATACTGAGTTAAATGCCCTAAGTGCTACTCATGTGATACCCCTGCCACTTCACATCCAGCCCTAGCCATAATCTTTACTGCCTTGTGAACTTGAGATGCCTCAGTCAGAGATACGGAATCACATTCTATTCTTTTTCTGAACTTAGGTTCAGAAACCTAAGTTCTGGTGGGATTTACAGTCCCAAGAAACACCTCGTATACACCTTTCTGCTCACTCCCTTCCCCCCCCCCCACATCTGTATGGCTTTTGTTGTTTCAAATACTTGATCCATGTAGATATTACCCCTTATCACACCACTAAGACTGTTCTCAGTTAGTGTGAGCTGGGTCAAATGCCTCACAAAAATGTATTCCATGTTCAGTGTCATTTTCTCGATCTATTTGTCAATTCATTAAAAGCCCACCATAAACATGAGGCAGAGGTAAGGCACATTCCCTCACTTCCTGGAACAGTCTTCCTCTCATCACTCTCACTCTGGGTAACAGACGCTAAGGTCACTTTGGTACCTTTGTAATATGATTGTCGCAGGTAGTCACAGCAGCTGATGTGTGAGCCTGACACCATCCCCACTTGCTCCTGGGGTAGAGGTTCCTAGTGTTTTAGAAGTTTTCTGTTTTACAACTTACAGGTCTCCTCAATCATCACCTTTGCTTCACAGATTAATAATATCTTACATTTGTACATACTTTCACATGCATTATCTCGCTGAACCCTTAAAACAATCTTATCATGTAGGCAATTATTATACCCATTCTGCAGAAAGGAAACTGGATCCAGGAGAATTGAAAAGCCTTGCCGAAGAAGGTCACCATAGCATGAGAGGGAGTGGCAGAGCCCATATTCAAACCAGAATTTCTACATCTCTTCATTACATTATTTGGAAGCTGTCTCTTTGTTTTGGTTACTTCTAAAACAAGAGCATGCTGCTAAGAAGCATTTCAAGAGGGGCCTTACAGTTTAACCATCTAATTTTCTGTTTAATCACTTTCTGGCTGAAGGAGAAGATTTCTGAAATCTAACAACCAATACAAGGATTTCAAATCAGAGACCATTCAGATAGTGAGTGGATTGATAAAAAATAATATTAACCTTGGTTCTCCAGAATCTAACTTGTGTGGAAGGAAACTATATGGCGCTGTGTACTGTGTCAGAAAAAGCAGTATGAGGCACAATGAATATGCGCACCCGGGTTGTGTCAACATTCTCTTCCCAAATGTGGCTGCAGAAGAGAGTGTGAAGCATACCAAAAATGAGACAATATTTATGGCTGAAGAAACTCGGCTTCACATAACGGTAATTATGAACAAGATATTTTCCTTAATAAAATTACTGCAAAACAAAATCTGGAGGAATTAAGTGTTTCCCTATGTCCTCCCTGTTTTATTCCATGTGCTCAAGAATGATTGCGGGAAAGAAAGGGAGCGAGTACAGGGAGCAGAGGGAGAAAGAGAGGCATACATAGCCAGACGGCCTCTGCTGAGGGTTGGTTTTGCTTTAGAAACTGGAATGTGTCCAGGCTTGATTTTTATTTTCAATTCACATTTCAGATCCAGCTCCCCAAACTCTTTGATCTTTCTCCCTGTCTCCTTACCCGGAAGAGAACCCTTGGCCTTCTCAGCTGGGAGCTGGGAGCACACGTGGAAAGACTGGCTCGGATCCATATTCCTGCCAAATTTAGTCACACAAAGGGGCCTGCAAGGGGGAAAAAAAAGGATGAAAGCGGCAGCCGCCAGGACTTCAAAGGCCGCGCCGCCGCGCCGGGCCCTGCGCAGGCGCCGCCCTCCGCAGATATAAGGCGCAACTGGCGCGCGTCCGCCCGCGCGCGTCCCCGGCCCGAGGGTGGGCGGAGGGGTCCCGCGGCGCAAGGGGGGGTTGGGGGTGGGGAGCGGTGTGATGCCGCGCCCGCGCCTCCCGCCCGCCCGCAGCCGGTCCTCAGCCCAGTGAAGGCGCCTGAGAAAAGTTTTCAGAAAGAGGAGAAAGAATGTCAAGTCCAGCGCACTGGGCGAGTGGCACTGCGGCCCGCCAATGTAGTCCAGCTCCCACAACTCTCCCTTTGGGGGCGGGGGGTGGGGGCGCTTCCAGACAAAACGCCCGCTCCTCTGGGCGGGAGCTCGGGCCCCGCGGGGGCTGCCCGTCGCGGAGCCGAGCAGCGAGGGCGCGTGGCGGGACTCGAACTGGCCCAGACCGCGCCCTCGAGCCCGCGCCGCACCCCCTCACTCTGGTCGGCGACCTCCCAGCTTGACTTCTCTCCCTCCGGCCGCCTCGGCACTTGGGCCCTTGCTCCCCCCGCCCCCCGCCCCCAGCTTAGCAGAAGGTCCTCTGGCCGAGCCCACACTTGGAGGAGGGGGACGTGGCCGCCCGTCCTGGCCGTGGGAGGATCCGGGCCCGGGCCTGGCGGTCCTGGGGCCCCACCCCGGTGGGACGCACCCGCACCCGCACCCGCACCCGCGCGGGGGGTAGAGCCCTCCGGGGCGCTGAAGCGGCGGCGGGGCGGCGGACGTGGGCTCCGGGGGCGGACCCGCCAGGCAGCGCGGGCCCCGCGGAAGCCGGCGGTGCGCCGGCGGCCGGATTTGGGAAGGACGTTTTTACGGTCCCACGAGTTCTCTGCTACCCCGGCGAGGGAAGGAGGAGGGGGGAGCGCTGAGTTTGTTTGTCTTAGGAGGCGGAGGAACCCCTGGGACACAAACGGCCGTTCCCCTCGCCCTCCCTCCGGCCTCGCCCCGCGGTCCGTTCAGCGGCAGAGGCTCAGCTCCTCGTCTCCGGCGAGAACTGGAGTGGGAGAGCTGCGTCTCTGTCATCGCCTTCTGCGTCTGTTTGGTCCTGCACTCTCGCTTCTCTGGAGCATCCTCTTCCGTGGGTCCCCGCCATCTCCCCCCCCCCCCCCCCCCCCCCCGCACACACACCCCCGTTTTGGGATCCCACCAAAGTCGTAGCTGGGAGAGAGTCCAGGCCACACAGAGGGGAAGACCCGGAGCTCGGGAGGGGGAGGACGGAGGGGCGGGGAGGCTCCGAAGGGCACCGCGCTCCCCTCTCCTCCCTGTAATTAAGGACTACTCGAGTGTCTGTAGCTGACTCCTCTTGGCAGCAAAATCGCCGGGGGGCGGGGGCGGGGGAGGTTGGAGGGAAGGCAAGGGGCGAGGTGTGTGTGTGTGGGGGGGAGGGGGGTCATTCTCCCAGTCCTTCTGCAGGCACCCAGCGGGGTCTGTGCCCGGCTTGCCCTGGAGATTTCGGGGCGCATCTCCAGTGCCCCCACTCCTCTGTTCGCGCCGGGTGGGCGCCTCGCCCCCCACGTGCAGCCCGGGCCGGCGGCGCCCGGCGCAGAGGGAAGTGTTGATATAAAACAAGTCACTGTTCGCTCCCAAACTAAAACCCCCAACCCACCAAAGCCACCGAGAGGGGAAAAACCAACAGCAGTCCAGCCAGCCCCGAGCAATTGTTTCACGGTCGGAATTCAATCACATCAAAACGCCCCCTGAAACCCACATCCTGAAGGAGTGAACCTGCAACAGCCAACCGCCAGTCCTTCGCTCGAGTTCACACGAACAACCCGCCTCTACATCCGAGCGAAGGGGGCGGCGGGCGGCGGAGTTTCTCCCGCGTCGCACCCACTGCATCCCGGACCGTGCACCCCAAGATGGGGGGGGGGGCTGCGTATGCTAATAGCAGCCCCCACACGAATTAAGAGACCTTCGGGCGATAGAAATGCCTGTGCCCGGATCTTCACGGAACCTGCAGGGAGGAAGGATGCTCTTCCCGGAGTAATTTCGCCCCTCTCGGGTCGCTCCCTTATCCGGAGAGACGGACTTCATGTGGAAATGTCCATCTCCTTCCCAGACAAAGCTTTAAAAAAAAAACCTAGGTGAATGTTTTCTTGCAGCGCTTCTTGAAAGAATATTTGCAACTATGATAAGGACAACTGGCCAACACCCCGCACGCCACGGGGAGGGAAAACAGTCACGCAAACGGTCTGACGTTGAGTGATTTTTGTTGGAAACAATGTTTCCAAAGGAGAGGCTTATGGCCAAGAACTAAAGGCGGACACCTACCCTTGGCCCTTCTAGTAAACCGTTCCCACTAGTTATTGCTCCCCAAACTCCCATCTTCTGGAGCGCCTAATCTCCAGGACACCTGGAGTTGAGCTTCAAATGACTCCAGGAGTTCAGATAATTAACATGAAGGAGAAAATGGAATTCGACTGAGTTGCAACACTTAAATGGGGATGTAGGAGTCCTCATTTAATCTTCCTCTGGCTTCCAGAAACTACCTTCTGGCCATGCTGTGTGCCCCCACCCCCTCCTCGAGTTTGATGAAAGGAGCTTCTTCTCTGTCTGCTTTGGCGAAACTGCATTTTCCAGTTCTTTTCCTGTCGCAAATTGGCGCATTTGTGGGAGGGCTTTTTGACTTTGTTTCCCCGTATTTTAGAACAGAGGCTATAAATGTCTAACACAGCTACAAGTCCACAATTCTAGGACACTACACTCGCACTGGTGTGTAACTTCAAGGGAAGTTGCATATGGCCACCAACCAAAAAAATTAAAATTGTTTTCTTTCCAACCTTTTCAGTATTGCTGTATAGACATATTGCAGTAGAATATTCTTTTTATTTTTCTTCTCTAAGGAACCGCATAATTAGATATGTAAAGTGGATTTAATGTTTTACGCTTCCTGGTTCCCTTCACCAGCCCCAGATAGAATTTACCTGTGACTACTGGCCATGCTCTGTGACTTACTGAACCCTTTAAATGATAGCTTTTAAAATTGCTTCCTAGAAAATTCTCACCTCTGGAAAGTAGTTATCAGTAGGCGAGGTTTTAGGTGCTCATTTAGATCATTGTTGAGGTCTTTACTTATCAGTGTCCAACAGCATGCAATGCCCCCTTAGGAAAAGAAGGATCTTTGCCTGATTGTTGCTGTATCATAGAGCTAAAGTCTGATTCTGTAGTGCTTTCCTTATTTCCAATTTAAGGGTGATGGAGACACATTTCTTCCTGCTCCTTGTTTACTGTTCTGAGGTTTTACAGATGGTTACTGTATTGGGTATAATAAATTTGCCTGGATTTTTAACTGAGGGGGTTTGAGAGCCAAGGAACAACATGTAATGTGTTTTTAAACTTCAACTTAGCTTATACTATAACGTTCACAAAACATCTTCTTAAGTCCTGTCGTTGTATAAAATGCATCAAAGAGACGGGTGGAGGCTGGGGAATTTTTGAGGTTGGATTCAGATTTGCATCTTCAAGGGTCTCTTTGAGCCAGCGGTCCGAGGTGCCAAAGACTGCCAGATCCTCTCTCCCTCTACTGGCCTCGCTCTCTTGGGTCCCTTTGCCTTCTCTTCCTCCTCCTTGGGTTGTTTTTGCATCCTCCTCAAGAGGTTCCCACACATGGTGGCGCGTATCTCCGAAAATCCGTGGAAGATCTGGCGTAACTCTAGGTGCATCGCATGGCGAGGCTGTAATGGAAGAGATCTTGTTTAACAAGCGATAATGCAGGTCCTCTTCGTTTTTTTCCTCCTTGTCCTATTATTCTCGGTAAGTATGTGCTTCCTAGTCCTTCGACATTATATTTTGGAAAACCACAACTCTCTTCCATGTCCTTCTTGTTTCCATTCTCTCTTATTAGTTGAGCAATGCCTGTTATATTTTCCTTCTCTGTCCCCGATTCCCGCCTCATCCGCTCGGTCAGAGCATCTATCAATGTGGTGTCGATCACAGCTGCAGCGGCTTCTCTTTCATCTTCCTCCTCTTGCAGGGCGGCGGGGGTGGGGTGGGGGAGAAGCGAGTAGGCGGAAAGGAGGTGGGAGGTGAGACTGGCAGAGGAGGGGGGGTAGACGAGAGAAGAGATACTTAAGATGAAGTTAAACCATTCGGGCAGTTTCTTGTCAATTTCACGCGGGCAAAGCGTGCCTCTCAGTGGGTTATAAGAAGCGCCCGGTCCCTCCTTCCCTCGCCAAATTGCCTGATCCTTCCCTCCAGGAGCGCGCGCGCACACACACACACACACACACACACATACACCCCAAAACTAGGACTGGTCCTACAGGCTCTGGGAAAGGGAAAAAAAAAAAAAAGTCCTCAATCACCACCTCCAACTCGCGGTCCCCCTCCTCCCGCCCAGCGGGCAGCCAAGGAGAGCTGGAGGCGGGGGAAGAGGGGGAGGAGAAGCGACGCAAATGGGTAGCTTTTCAGCGCCGGCGAGGCGCGGGAGGAGGAGAAGTGGTGGGGAGGCGCAGCCGCTCACCTGCGGGGCAGGGCGCGGAGGAGGAACTCAGGCTGCACGCACTCGGGCCGTAGAGCCGGGACGCGCCAAAGCCGCGCACGCGGTCAAGCTCGGGGGTTCTCCTCCCCTTGGCCGGGAGAACCCGAGGAGTGCAGCTCCTTGCTTTGACAGAGCTGCCCGGAGGAGGCGTGGAGAGCGGCGAGCGAGACCGCCAGCAAGCCAGGCTGAGAAATTCGAGCCGGGAACAAAGAGGGGTCGGGCTCTGCGTGTGTGTGTCGGCTCCAGCTTCGGGCAGAAGCCTTTGGGTTTGAGGACCCTGCTGTGACTTTCCGAGACCCCGCCGAGCCCTCCACTGCCGACTCCCAGCACTCGCCGCGCAAACTTTATTCTTGGCAAACTTCTTTCTTTGCCTCTTATCCTCCCCCTCCTCCTCCCTCTTTTTCCCCCCTCCTCCTCCAGCAGATTAAATGCGCCCGGAGAAGGAAAATTCAAGCGAAAGAGAAGGAAATTAGAAGCTCGAAAGTGGACATCTCCCACCCGGCTGGCTCTTTAGTTTTACTTTTCTTAACCCTCCAGGAAGTGGACATTTCGTTAATTTCTGATTCTCCTGGCACCCTCTCGGCTGAGGCAAACGGAGCCTTTTTGCCCAGCTCTCCTCTTTTCTCGGAAAACCAACTCCCAAGTCGGCATCCGGGAAAGCTCGAGCGGAGAGGTTTGCGTGCAGACGCGCCCGACGGACCCTGCTCCGCACTCTGGAGGGTCGCGCCTCCTCCAGAACCGGCGTCCTCAGCGCGCGTCAGCTGGGGGCGTGGGGTGGCCGCCCGGGCAGCGGAGCCTAGAGCGCGCCGCCGCCCCCAGAGGCACCCGCGGCGGCGGCCCTCGCTGCCCGGTGCTCCTCGGCCTCCGGCGTGCACCGACGTCGGTCTCGGCTGAGCGGCAAGGCGCGGGCGGCCGCGGGACTCGGGCGCCGCCGCAGCGGCTCCGGCTGCGGGCCCTCCGGCCCGGTGTTGGCTGGCCCCGCTCCCGCCCACTCTCTTACCTCACGCATCCTTCCAGCCTCCCCCCCCCACCCCCGCTCCCTTTCGTTGACCCCCTCTCTTCCTGCGGTCGCCTCGGGTGCTCCCCCAGCAGAGCGGAGATTGCAGAGTGGTCGGGATGCCCCAACTCTCCGGGGCCGGCGGCGGGGGGGACCCGGAACTCTGCGCCACGGACGAGATGATCCCCTTCAAGGACGAGGGCGATCCCCAGAAGGAGAAGATCTTCGCCGAGATCAGCCACCCCGAAGAGGAAGGCGATTTGGCCGATATCAAGTCCTCCTTGGTGAATGAGTCCGAAATCATCCCGGCCAGCAATGGACACGAGGTCAGTGTCCGGGCCGCCGCCGGAGCGCGCGCCTCGAGGCGTGGCGGGTCCCGGGATAGAGAGAGGGGAGAGCGAGGGCGGCAGGGCGGGCGCCGGCCGCCCGGAGACGGCCCCTCGCTGGCCCCTCGTGTCTGCCGGAGGCCGGGCGAGCCCCCGGTCAGCCCTCGCCCTTTGTGTGCGTGTGTGTGTGTGTGTGTGTGTGTGTGTGTGTGTGTACGCGCGCGCGCGCGTGTCGGGTGGGCGGTGGAGGTCCGTGCCGGGAAACTTGTTCCAGGTGGGTCCGTTGGGGTTCGGCGGCCAGACCGTTGGCTGGCGGGAGGAGAAGTTGGCCGGCAGCACGTTGGCGTGGCCTTCGGACTGTGCCTTGGCACGGAGAGGGTGCGAGGCTTTAAAGCGAGGGTGCCCGCACTCGGAATTCTCCGCAGGACGGAAAACCAAGTGCGCCCGCTATCTCGGGAGCTATCTCTGCACCCGTGCGTTACACCGCCGGAGGCTTAGGCAGCGACGAGCAGAGCCCCAGGCGGAGAGGAAGAGGAGGCGGGTGGGCGTGGGCCGGGGACCGGGGACTGGGGACTGGGGGTGGAGGGGCGGGGTAAGGCGGCCCAACCGCGGCGGAGTTGGGCTCGCGCGGAGCCCCCGGGCGGGTGGTGGCGGGGGCGGTGCGGGGCTGGGTCCCTGCGGCCTCGCCAGCGCAGCGCAGGGCCTGTTGCCCCCGGTCCTCGGCGCTCTGAACCGAGCCACCCCTGGCAGAGCCTCCCGCCACACGGGTTTTCTCCCACCCCCGTCACTTAACAAACAGAAAATCCAAGACGCTCGTCTGCGGGGCTAGTTGGATCAGGCCTGCCATCTCCCCAGAAGACAGGCGAGTGAGAGTGGCGGTGCGGCGGAAGCCCGGCACCCACTCCGGGGAGGTGGGAAGCGCTTTATCAGATCCCCAGGCCGGCGGCGGGCGATGGCTGCTGGTAACTCGAGTAGAGTAAATAGAGCCACGTGGGTGCCTGCGGGAGAAAGCCCGGAGCAGGGACCCCGCGGAAGGGCTATTTCAGGCCGCGCCAAAGCTTCAGCAGGGGGGGGGGTGGGGGTGGGGTGGGCGGATGGACCCTGACACCCGACACTCCACTGGCCACCCTAGTTCAACAGCTGGGAAACGCTTTGGAGGAAATCCGGTAGAAAAGTTCTGACACTCAGATGATTTCATCAACGATTTTTCCCTCACAGAAACCTGGAGGTTATACCCTTTTCCCTTAAATGGCATCCTTCTGCCCCCAAAAAGAAAGCGTGTGGTTTTGGGGGCGGGGGCATTTGGGGTTTTAAACACGCGTTTAAGAACACCTCAAGAGTTACCTTCTTTATTCCAATGGCAGGGGTGAGTACTCATTTTGAAGGCTGGGGGCCTGAGTTCTAAGGAGAATATATCAGGTATTCTTTATCCTCCGAATCTTTCATCCCATTATGCCAATTTGAAGGGGACGTCGTGGTGGAGGGCGAGGGAGTTGGGGTGCACCCAACCCCATTTGAATGGTTTGTGACTGTGTATATTGAGGGGGAAGAAGTCATTGGTGGGGGATACATGTCCAAAGAAGCAAATAACACCTAAAACACTCAGGCAAAACTCTCATATTGTGGAAGAGTCTCTGTTTCTTCCTACCCATTTTGCTGCCCTTCCTTTTTCCATTAATAAAGTTGCCACCATTTCACATTTTCTGCGGCATTTGAAGCCCAGAATCCAGGTTTTGGGGCTCTGTCAGTGTTTGTCTGGTGTTAAATGGGCATGGGGCAGTCCCAAGGAAGATGGTGAAGGGGGTAATACCACTGATTTGCACGTGGTTGAGCCTGGGTGGATGGTGGTTACCAGAACTGATATTAGCTGGGCTCCCTTTTAGATGTCTATAATCCGACTCTCAAATCTTCCTTTCTTTAACCACAGAGTAGTTCACTTTTCTCTGGTAAACTTGCACCCAGCCGGCCATGGTAGCTTACATGGAGTGGAGCTCCCGCTGGAGCTGGCTTGGGACAATGGCCTTAAGCCCATCTGTGAGAGGTTGACTTGCCTTTATTTAAAATGTCATTTTCAGTTGTAAAATGACATTTCAGCAAGCTTTTAATCAACTCTGATTGAAGTAAGCGAACAGTGGCTGAAGAAGCTATCAAAACGATCAACCCCATTAACTCACTCTTATCATATTAGGCATCCTAGCAGCCTTGATGCATTTTAGCAAACATCAGTGAGAACAGCATGTGGATCTTTCCCACATTTACTATATTGTTATTGCTTTTCCTCTTAGTACTTATGCTCTTTGTAGTCCTCAGTAGATAATAATGATTCAGAAATACATGTTGAAAAGAAAAAGATTTTCCAAAACTCAACCGTAGCCTTTGCCTCTTGGATAGATAAAACAGGTGATTGAGTTGCACCAGTGGGCGCACACTATGTCAGTATTGTCACAAACTCTAAGGTGACTTTTCTTTCTTTTGGGGATGGGAATTCATGCTGTTAGGTGGCCAGACAAGCACAAACCTCGCAGGAATCCTACCATGACAAGGCCAGAGAACACCCTGATGACGGTAAGACTTAAATCTACTTCTTTCAACTTTATCATTTAACAAGTGCAGTTTGTGAATATAGGTACGTTTTGCTATGTTGAGTTAAAAAAACAACAAAAAACAGATGTGATAAGATTATGCCCACTATTTTAACAAAATGGGAAAGAAAACCCGGGAAACTTAATGCTTATCTCTAGTGTATATTTATGGAATTTTAAAACTGCCTTTGAATGAGTTAGGGCACTTTGGATTTCATTTGACTTCCAAATTCATTGTGGAAGAGGAAATAATGAGTTTGCCACTTTTCTTCATTTTATCTAAAGTTGTAATTGGCTTAGACCTTTAGCATTCCCCCCCGCCCCCCCCTGAATTGTTATAGTGACAGTCTAAACCAATTTATTTACCAACATGAATAGTTTCAAGTGGATTTTCATTTGTTAAATTGCTGTTTCTATTTACAGTGAGAAGGCAGGCAGAGAATGCATGGACTAATATAACTCAGTGAAACAGAATCTAACTTGTAAAAATATAAAACTTTTATTTGTAAAATTAGAAACTATGCATATGAAACATGACAATCAGGCGTCTTCCCATTTCTGATTCTTGCCCAAAACTTAAAAATTGAATATATTTTTTTAGATTTAAGGAGAACTCCATGGGACTTTAAAAGAATCAAGGCATCTATAAGGTTTCCTTGTTGGACAGTCGGCTTTTCTGTTCTCCTTTAATTATTTACAATTGGCCTGACCAGAACGAAGTGTTTGTATATATAATATGTCAACCCAGAGAAGAATGGAAGAGAACTATAATATCAGGCTTCTTTCTGAGCTACAAAATAGTTACACAGATTAAAGAGAAGAAATGTATATACTGAACCATGCAAATTACTCTGACAAAATGATGTAAGTGTAGCACATAAAATCTAAGTTTCCTGGAGTTAATCCTTCACAAATTTAGGTTGTTGTCCATATACTAGTTACAACTCTCTTCTTCCATAAAACCTAGAAATTTTCTAGAAATCTTGAAGCACAGGCAGGATTTACAAGTTTGCCGGTAAGATGGACCATAACTTCAAGGGTATAAATGTAGATGCGTGTGAATGGCTAAATGGCCTAATATGTTTATATTGCAGCCTTAAGTTTGTGTGTGTTTTTTCATGTGTTTCTATTTCTTAGTCTAGTGTGTTAGTATTAGAACAAATTAAGTTAGATGGATAACACTTATTTTTATAAAAACACCCATCAGTAGTGGAAGTAAATTGAACCACATGTTTTTTAAAACATCTGGTTCACTGCTAATTTCATTTAAGAGAATAAATATTGTCAATCTAAAATAGAGCATAATTCAGTTACAATATTTTGTAAACAACTCTTGTGTAAGGTCCCATTTGTCATAGAACTAGATGATTTTTCAGATAAAGGCAGTGATATATAAAAAAGAAACCCAGTGCATCATCAATTGTTCTTTGGACTCTCTCAGGAAAGCATCCAGACGGAGGCCTCTACAACAAGGGACCCTCCTACTCGAGTTATTCCGGGTACATAATGATGCCAAATATGAATAATGACCCATACATGTCCAATGGATCTCTCTCTCCACCCATTCCGAGAACAGTGAGTAACGTGCTGATGTTACAAATTATTTTCAGAAGAGCACATTAATTTGTGTTTTGTAAAAAAATGTATTTTGTGTGTGTGTGTGTGTGTGTGTGTGTGTGTGTGTTTAAACACATTAGAGATGCTTTCATTATATATGACTAGTCGTTGCTAAATAAGACCTGTTAGGAGGAATGGCTGCCTTAAAAGAGTGCTAATTTTGATGTCTTGTACTTGGAATTTTAGCTTTTTATTGGTTAAGATTAATAAATAACAGATTACCAATTGTCATGAACTCAAGTGAAGTCAACAAACTTATAATTTTATGAGTATTGTGTTTTCTGTGCCGATGAGAAGAAAAAATTGATTTACTCTTTCAGTTAGCTACATGCTGAATCTGCATTGCCCTTAAACTGTCTAGAATCAGAATACTTTGGCTCATTGAAGCTGAACATCCGAAATCTTTAGCTTCTAAAACAGAGTCATCTTTTTATTGTATTAGCTAATGTTTCTTTTAAAATCAGTTGCACAAGCTATTTTTACTCTACTGTCCATTGTTGCAAATGTATAACACCATGAAGAAGTCCAGATTTGTACTTGACAGTATTTCTCTGTTGCTGAGAAGGGGAAACCTCCCTCATCTCTCTATTAAGAGAGCATGAAAAGGGTAACTTGTGTAGTGGGTGAACGTGAGATGTGCTGGTGATTGTGCTCCCTGGGAACTAGCCCTGTGGCTTGGGGATTGATGTTTAGTGCTCCATCAATATATTTACCTTCATTCCCTCTCCTTCTCCCTCTCCCACCTAAAAGTATATGAAAAGCATGTATGCCTGGGCCTTGGGGATTAGAGTTTCAGTCTACCTGTCCCTCCTTGGAGTCAGATCTTGATCATGAAAAGGAACCTATAATTTTTGCCTCATTAGCCCAGTTCTTCCAGTAAATGAAAAAAATCAGTCACAGACATTTGGGGAAAGTACTGTCATTAATCCCTCAGTGAGCAGAATCTGGGGTCGAAAAGATTCACCAAAATAGCAGAGAGGAATGACTCAGTCAAGAGTATGAGTGTTTATTTTGATTATCCACGGCACTCAATTGTTGATAGCTATGTGAAACATAATTTATGTGGGCACTGTGATTTAGAAATTATTCTCATTTTTCCACAAATTTCAAAAACATACTTGACCTTTCTAGTAGGGATTAAGATTTTTTTAATTTTTATATTGCGGCTAAAATTGTGACCTTGGGGATCTTGTGATGGTTGAAATAGCAATTTCACATTTTATTTTAAAAGGCTTTTTAAATATATAATGATAGAGACTCCTGTGTAGTAAATATGAATTTCCTACCTAAAAAGGGAATGAACGCGTAAAAACAAATACAGTTTTAATATTTAGAGACCACTGCCAAATTAATACTTCTCTAAGTTTTAAAATTTGTAGGAGACTATATTTGTTGAACTGAACATACAATCACATATTTCTTTTATAGTTGGAATATTTTGTTTGGTTTGGTTTTTATGAAGGGGTGGAGAATATGATTTAGATAAGGAATAATTAAAGATTTCTGTTGAAAGGCTTTTTAGAACAGCAAATAATCTTTCTCACAAATCTAGATTACAGTCTCTGACTTGTTAAACAATAGAAAATAGCCAACAAAACAATCTTATACTTTCAGTTATGCACAGTTAATGCTTAATAAGTATTTGTGGGTTTTGTTCCATAGTTTAGCTACTTCTCCTTTCAAAATAATTTTTAAAGCCAATATAAGAAAAAAATCTATTGGCATTTATAAATCATCCCTACTAATATTGAAAAGTAAGCTTCTCTTCCTCTTTCAATCAGAATTTTCTGCCTTCACCATTTCTCTCCAGCTTTTGCTCCTCCCTCCATATTAATCATTTTGAAATTTTTATAGAAAATGGACAGTATTTATTGTTAGTATATGTATTCAAATTTTGAGGTCAGTAAATTGAACAGCCATTCATTGTTTAGGAAAGATTTGTGGCCAGAATAAATGTTGGTGTAGAGTGGAAGAGAGGGGTGTGGTCAGGAAGCAGTTACTTTACCCTGTTATCTGCTGCTTTGCTTTATTCTGTTACATTTTAAGACATATTATTTTAGGCACATTTTCTTGCGGATATTCTGCAGTTTGCACAGTTCCAGAAGCTTTTCAGTTTTAACCACAAGGCTAGGTCCAATTTTTTGTTTAAGGTTCAACTGAAGTGAGTTGCAATCTTGTGTTTTTAATACCTAACAGCTGTTTTTAACGTGTCTGAGACCCAAAACACTTTAACCGGAAGGCAGCCTCTCTCCTGCACCCTTAACCACACTTGTGCCTTCTTGCTAACTCAGTCCTTAACAGAGCGAGCTAGCCATCGGTTGTGTAACTGACATCCACAGTAATAGGTTTTTATCTGTGGTGTCGAGGAGCAGCGCAGCTTGACCTTTTGTGTTTGGGCTTAAGGTGGGAGCAGCCTGGAGACATCCCAGTTACTTGAATTTGCATTATAAACAACTGCTTGTTTACTGCACTTGAGGCCTGCAGGTGTTAGGACTAGAAACACATCTGGGGGTGGGGGAAGGCCCATACTGCCCCTTTCCCCACACAGAATCTTCCATTTGTAGTAATGGCAGGTAATCCAGAGAATAGCAGTTTAGAACTACTGGCACGCACAGAGATGTTTCTGCTGGTAGTTCATTCTAATAATTCTGTATGCTTTTCCTCTTTTTTTCCCCCCACAAACACTGACACCTTGTATGATCGTAGAGCTTTTACATATGACCTGAGTGTAGTATTATCTGCTCAGGAGAACCACCTTCTCCAATCCAGGTTTGTTTGTTTCTTTTCTTTCAGAAGGAAAATTTTAATGGGCTAATTATCTCCTTCCAAAATTGGAATTCTTAGAGATGAGTCTGTACCACAAAGCTTACAAATGGCTGCCTCACCAAATTTTAAATAAGACTCATTACTTCAGACAAAATGGACCTAATGAGAAAGTACCTGTACTGACAATGCATTCAGTGTCAGTGTGAGTTCTGGAAGCACAGTAAACCTTGGCTGCCTTCGTAGAGAGGGAGAGGATGCAGAAGCCTATTAAATATGTCCTAGCAAAGAGCCTGCCTGGCAAGTGTATTAAAAGCATCCCCCCGAACCATTCTTTCTCTGAGTCTTATTTATGGAAATCCCTGTCGGCAAATGGTAAAGGTTAATACTAAAAGAAAAAAAATAGTTTGCTTCCTCCTCTGTGGGGTCCTTGCGCTCGTGTGCCTGAATACCGTGTGAGCAGTGAGCCTGGCAGGCTTTAAAAACAGTGAAAGTTCCCATTGGCCTAGAGCACTGTGGTTATTCATCTTAGGTGTCAGGCTTCCATTTGTCCCTCACACAGCCCAAATGTTTAACACCTTTGAAGAGAAACATCTCATTTCTCTTCAGCTGCTCAGGGGAGGGAAAAGCAGCCGGCTTAGTGCAGGAAACGACAAATGTTGCAGCTGGGTTCTACCAACCACAGTGCACCTGGTCAGCCTGGCTGCTGGCTGCATGTGTGTTTCTTTGTGATCTTCCTGAAGATAGTCTTTAAGGTGGGAGAGGAAGATGTTTGCATTTCATCTTTCTTATTTCTATTATTAGGCATTGCTATTAAAATGTTTCAGGGGTTCTTTTTTCCTTATTTAAAACAACTCATTAGGCTTTGAGTTCTAGTGTATGGTTTTCACTTTCAGGGAATCAACATTTGGATTTCTGATGGACAGAATTATACCTATTACACCTTTGTTGTAATCTCCCATGTTTGTATTTGCTTACAAACAGCTATAGTTTGATTCTTTTTTTTTTTAATCATTGCTGACATCTGAAATTAAGGAACAAAGATGTCTAATCAGTGAGCTTACACTTAAATCACTGTACATCACATTCCTGTGTAGCTTTGAAAACAATCACAGAAATAATAATTCAAGGGTAGAGAAGACTATGGCTTGTATTTTGAGCAAGATTTTTAAGGCAGTGTGTCTTTTCACATTAGTGCAAGGCACTACTTAGTGTGACTTACTGACAAATTGTACACTTTTTGAAGCGAAGTGGAATAAATTTTCCTCTTTACTTCAAGTGCAGGAGAAGTCAACTTTTAGGAAGCACGTTCTGATCTGAACATCTCAGATCTGAATATGGATGTCAGAAGAAAGCATGGGAAAATTCCATAGAGCCCCAGACTCTTCCGTTGGATTCATTCTTAATTATACTGCCACAAAGTTGGGAAAGTATCACAATAAGAATAATTGGGCTCTGTTGGTGTCCCCACTTCAGCTTACTTATTCCAGTGGCCCAGGGAGCCATACTGCATGGCCCTTCAGGAGCTGGTGTTCTTGCATGACTGGTGCCACACGTGTATGGCCCTTAGGTGGATGTGTTTTTTTGAAATGATCCTAGATATTTATTGTTCATAAAATCTTGAGAACAACCCAGTTTCACTAAGACAAGGCCATTGATCCAACCTACAGAAAATCTTGCTCTTTGAAGTAACCCTCTCCCATCCCCCAAGCTGGCCCTGGTCTTGCCCTCATCAACCCCATTATTTTCATCCAGTCAGTCTCTCTTGTGGACAAAGACTCCTGTGTGATTTAGCAGGACAGAGATAGGGCCACTGTCTGGACTTGAACTTGTAGCCTCATAAATGTTCTTCCATAATATCAACTGAGAAAAATTTGCAGCTTTTGAGTCTCTCTCTTTTCTCTTTTTTAAACTAATCTTGTTAGTTCTTTAGACAGAAATGTTTTTTGTTTATGTGATGTGACTGGCATTTTATAAAAGCAATTGGATCATTCCATCCCTCTCTGACTCCTTTTGTTTCTCATGTGTATATTCTGGATATATGATTAGAACTTCCCTTTGATTTCGAGGTAAACTTGGAATTTAAGGGCATAATATGCCAGCAGTGTCTGTGAGCCAGCAGAAAAGCACATCTGTTTTATTTCTGGGCAGAGTAGAGCTCAGCGTTACATAGGTGCTGCTGTCATGGGAATGAGGTTTAGAAAAAGAGGATATTCATGTAACACTTGCATCTTTAAAGTTATTACCTAAGTGGTTAGGCCAAACTGAGCCAGCCTGTGGAAAGCTAATATTGTGACATCGAGAGACTTAGTACTGCTTTGTACTGTCCCGACAGGTCTTCACTCATTTGAAAAAGGCAACCATTGGATCTTCTTTAAATAATTTTAAAAGTATGTTTTAAATTCATGGTCAATTTTTAAATATCAATTGTGACCTTATGAAGTCACAGTCTAGCAACTGTAAGCTCTGCTATAAGTTCTTAAGTCATTTTAGGCAAATAAATGATTCAGTCTCTAGGATTTAGAGGCATAAAGCCAGGAAGTGACCTAAAGACCAACAACAAAGACTGCTGGGTAAGGTTTGAAATGCACCAAAGTGGGAGATTGGGAGTTGAACATTAACAGTGAACAGGGATTGCTAACTCCAGAGATTTTGATAATGTAGGTAATCTAACCTGGGCTATTTATAGATTAATAATAGAGGCTGTTCAGAGGAATATAGCCTCTGTAGAGTAGTATATTTGCACACAATACCCATTGTATCTAAACTTATAAACCTGCTGCAGTTATCTACTTGCTATATATAGACTACTTACAAAGCTCACTGAGGCACAGTCCTCACCTGCCTCCCCAGTGTAGTGGGAAATTTGAAAGGACATTGCAGAGCCAACAAGAGTTTGGTTACCTGTCTCCTGTCTCCTGTCTCCCATCTGACAAATACAACTGGCAGAGATGCAGCATCACAGAAGGTCTAGAAATGTATCTTATTTTTGCAGCTAATGAGGGGCAAGTCAACTCTGAAAAACATTTGATTATTAACAGTTGTTTCTAGCTATGCCTACAAGTAATATAATGTTAATATTATGTTCACTTAAAAAGGGGGCCTATTGCTATTTTACTCAACACAGAGAGAGGTTGAATGAGGGCTGCGTGGAGGGAAGGCTCTATAATGTAAAAAGAGTTGGCTCTAATGTTCTTTATTGTCAGTTTCTCAGTGAAACAATTACCAAAACAAAAAATTTAAAGCATTAAAGCTGACATACTAAAAGCTGACTTACTAAAATATTTTTGCAAGTCCTTATATTTTTATTTTGCAATGGAACTATCAACTGTTGATGATAGTTGACTATCTGATCAATTGACTAATGATGAATTATGAGATACTTACATTCAGCCTAGTACAGAATAGGCACTTTAGTAGATTTGCTGAATAAATAAATTTTCATGTAAGCTTTTGGGATATTTCCAAAAGATTTTTCTGTATCTAACCAAGTGCTATATGAAAAGCAAAATCTAAACGTGTCTATTACATAATCCTTAGCATTTTATTCTTTTCCATTTCCTCTGATTTTGTTGTATCAATGAAAAGAGCATTAAAGCAGTGTCTTCCAGCTCCTCACAGAATGTTAAGTTTCCAAGTGAGAGTTGAAAGCTGCCAGTCTCTGAGCTTGCTGCTTGTGTAAGAAGAATGGGAGTGGGCCCTCCTATGAAAACTGATCATAAGAAGTGCTTATCTCTTACTTAGGTCCAGAAACCTCATTGAAAAAGAGGAGATGATAGAAATGCTTTTTTTGCAGAAGGGTGCTTGAGATGGAAATAGTATAAAGAGAAAACCGTCTTCAATTATATTTTAGTATCATATGGTTAATGCTTTTTACTTCATTTTTATTCTTCCCCAGATAAAAAGGACTTGTTTTTTCAGTAACACTTGAGATTTTCTCTGATGTTAAAAATTCTTTGTGCTCCACCGGTCTGGCTCAGTGGCTGAGCATTGACCTATGAACCAGGAGGTCATGGTTTGATTCCTCCTCAGGGTACATGCCCAGGTTGCAAGCTTGATCCCCAGTAGGGGGCGTGCAGGAGGCAGCCAATCAGTGATTCTCTCTCATCACTGATGTTTTTCTCTCTTCCTATTTGAAACCAATAAAATATATATATAAGAAAAAAGTATTTGTGTTCCTTCTAAATGCATGTGGCAGCATCCATGCTGACTTCCCTAGGCCAGTGTGTGCTGTAAATTGATTATATCCTTCAGCAATGGGGAAGCAAAAATGTTGAGTCTTTATTAGGTGAAAGTTGAGGCTGGTCCCAAGTTTATTACTCTTCCCCAAGAGCCTGGAGAAGTTATTTAACCTCTGTCCATCTTTGTTTCCTTATTCACAAAATGGCATATTAATATCTGGCTTGTCCACCTTGTATGGCTGATGTGAAATTCATATAAAGTCTGCAAAAGCACTCAGTTTTCCAGTTAAGGGAGCAAAGCTGGAGTCTCAGGTGGTATTATCCAGTGCCCTGGTTTCCACCTGCTGGGAATTCTGCAGCCAGGAGAGGTTTTGACTATACCCAGGAAGCAATTGAGAAAGGGAGGAAACTTTGGATTTTTGCTATGCCATCTTGCTGACCTGGAATTTGAACACTGAGTGAAGGCCCTACATTAATCTTTAAAAAGTATTTGCATAAATAAAAGTTTTGGGACTTGTCATCACATCCTTTACAAAGGTGGCTTTCCTCTCTTGGGTTCTGTTTTCCCCTCATAATTGTTAGGAGAATAACTGATTTTTCTTTTCAGCATCATAGTCTTCTAACAAGAGAATGAGGAGCATGAGGGATCAGATTCCTAAATTTTATATTTGTTATTAATTGTATATCCTTCTAATATTTGAAAATTGCCAGATAACTCCTAACTCCTTGGATGAGAGTAAGAATATATTTTTGGTTAAGCTACTTCCCCTCCTTCATCCTTTAGGAGCTGGGTTCTTCTCCCCACTGCAAAAATTAGAGGAAAGCTCTATAATTGTGAATGTAGAGGACAACAAGCAAGTCATTTTTTTCCTTCTGAATTTTCTTTTAACTAAAATCTTTCTAGCTTTCCCAGCACCTAAAAGGATCAGGTCCAAGGGGATATAATGGCCAGACAGCAAAGAGAAATCAATGCTCTTCTAGCCTCATAGTTCCTTTCAAGGTGCACAAATTCATGCACTGGGGCCCCCTAGTACCTTCTAATAATGGTGATCACACATATCCTTTTGGTGCACTAGTTAAGATGACTTGGATAAAGTGGAAAGGTACTGTAACCTTATCTCAGGTGTATTAGACTTTGTCTTGACTCCTAACACATCTTTTTAAAAGTCAGAAACAAACCCAAAAAGGACTGTAAAAATATGTTTACCATAGTTGTGTTAACCAGTTAGCTAGCTAGCAAGGTTAGGAAAAGTATTAAGCATCCCAAACGTTGCTTGAATTGTCTTTTTGTTCATTTTTTATATATACATTAAAATCTTAAATTGAAGCTGAAATTTGTTTTTGTTTTTGCGAGGGAAAACAATTACCTTTTTAAGTTTTTAAACTGCTACCTTGTGCCAGATACTGTGCTAGGCAATTTACATGGTTATTTTGTTTAATTTCATCTTAACTGAAAACTGTGGGTGGATGTTATCATCTCCACATTAAGATAAGGGCCCATCCTCAGAGAGATCAGTAACCTGCCTCAATTTAGTAAGTTGTAGAGTCCGTGCCTTTTCTTAAGGTCTAAAAACTTATTTATTTTCATTAAAAATAACCATAGTTGCCTTCCAGAACATAAAACACTTACTAATGAATCATAATTAAAATGTAAAACAGGAAAGCAGTTATTATGTTGATGATTTTGTTGGAAATTTCTTTTCATTAATGCTTAACTATATTTAATGAAAATAAAAAGAAATAACTCATTAAAACTTGATATATGTTTACTAGAAAAAATAAAAAACTCAGATGAGCAACAGGAATAATGAATATTAAATTCACTGAATTCCACTGTCAGAGATGAACACTCTTAAAATTCGCTTGGGGCCTTTAGAGTTATTCCTATGCATATGTAGAAATATACATAAACATACCCGATACATGTTAGACACTTATGCAAGGAGAGCATAATATGCCATTTTGTAACTTGCTTCCCCCCCATGGACATAATACAGTGCAGGGGTCGCCAAATGGTGGTCCACAGACCACTGGTGTTCTGTGGGGTCTGAAAGGTTGCCAACCAATGATACAGTGGATATCATTTTTACTCCTCTATAATGTCATTTTTAATGATTGCCTACTCGTCTTTGGGTACATATTCAGATGACATTACCTTTTCCCTCTATGTTGGGCAACATTGTACTGAAGTACATTATTATTATTTTTTAAATATATTTTATTGATTTTTTTACAGAGAGAAAGGGAGAGGGATAGAGAGTTAGAAACTTCGATGAGAGAGAGACATCAATCAGCCGCCTCCTTCACGCCCCCCACTGGGGATATGCCCTTGACCGGAATCAAACCTGGGACCCCTTGGTCCGCAGGCCGACGCTCTATCCACTGAGCCAAACCGGTTTCGGCTGAAGTACATTATTTTTTAACTAAACTAAATCTTTGCCCTCATTTTATTTCTTTGTAATAAAGTGCTAGAAGTAGAATTGTAGAGTCAAAGGCAATGTACCTTTTTAAGTTGTGTGAACCCAGCATTGGCAGTTAACCTTAAACACATTTACTTATACATAGTCGGTATTTAAAAGTATGTACTTGATTATGTTCAAGTTTTGAGGCGGATGATTTTTATGCCTTCTTCCAGTCAAGACTAAGTCCAGCAGCAGGCAAGATGCTGGACAGATGGAGAGCAGAATGTCAGCTTACTCAATAAAAAGGCTGAATTGGGGTCTGTGACTTGAACTGTGACATGAATTTGGATTTCCTTTGACTTTCCTTAATTGAACACACCCCCTTCAGCGGAAGCAGCAGTTTACCTGCCAGAGAATTGGAAATGAGAACAAACCTGTGCCTTGAGCAACCTAGCCCCAAAAGAGAAAACCAGGAGTCCGTCTGTTCTTGCCCAGTTTCTTCTCTCAATCACTACAGATGGGTAGGTCTTACTTGTGAAAAGTGAATGAGGAAGTGGGAGAGAAGAGAGTTACCGCCACTGCCCAGAGCGTAGAAATTCCTACCTTATGGGCCATGCTACAGAGGAGAGGAGAAGGAGAGGGTGGTTGGCTCCTTTGTCCCAATCATTGATCAGAGGGGTCAGCCTGGGCCCACGGCCGGGGTGGTAACACACCTGCCCACACACGATGGGCGTTGCAACGAGCTATGCAGTTGGAGTCAGATCTAGATCCCAGTGCTCAACTGCTGACCAGCTTTGTGTTCTTCAGCAGTGACTTCCTTTCTCCGAACTTTGGTTTCTTCAGCTGTGACATAGGTGGCCACCTTTCCTACTTGTAAAAGTACACAGTATTCTGTGTTAGTAGTAGGCTTTCTGGGAGGGGCACCAACTGCAACAAAATCACTGGTGTTCTTCTTTAAAGGGCAGAAATGGGGGTCCCTGTGCAAATGTCCTGAACCAGACACTACAGGCAGGCCATGGGTACACACTTTTGACAAATTGCTTTATTGATTGTTACCTGAAGTCACGTTGAAGAAACACTGGCCCAGGAGATGGTCAAAATGTCACGGAGGTTCAGAACACCTAAGTGACTCACACAAGGTCTCACACCAAGAAAGAGTGGGACTTGGACTCAAAGTCCAGTGCTTTGGTCCCACCCCAAGCTCACTTTCTCTCCACTCAACTCTGTCCAGCCCTGTCCTTCATCGAGACTCTTGGCCCTCTGTTCACTTCGAGTCAGACCTCAGGAGGTTTCCTCCCTGAGGGTTCTCCTCCATGGACCACAGAATAAAACCTACGTTCTTAAGTATTTTTTTCAAAGCTTCCCACCATCTGGACCCTATACCTTTCAAGACCCTGTCTCCTCACTGCCCTACCCTGCGGCTTATGATTCAGCTACATTTCCAGACCTGCACCTTGAACCCTTTCCCAAAATCTCTGTGCCTCACCAGCACCGCACAATCTCGTTTATCAAATCTCTGTGCCTCACCAGCACCGCACAATCTCGTTTATCCTTAAAGGCCCAGGCTAAATGGTATGTCCTGCAGGTGCTCCTGATTGCACCGCCAGTCCTGTGGGTTCCCATAGGACCTTCTTCATGACTCTGTTCCCATGTCTTAGATAATGGGTGGTCATCTCCGTTCTGTATTTCTCACTAGCTGCCAGTTCCTTTAGGATAGGGAGCATGTCTTACTTATCTCTATGGCCCAGAACCCATTATCCCATTATACTATCCTGCATGGAGCAGGTTACTTCCCAGGTGTTTGAGGAATAAATGTAGCAGAAATATTAAAACTTTACTAATACAGGGCAATAACACCAGATGTCAGTCCATGTTTAAATAAAGTCTTAAAAATATATCAACTCATGCAAAATCCCAAAGCTGACATTGAGCTTAGAAATTACCTGAGCATTAAATACAGAGTCCATGGGCTAGACATTAGCTATTAGTTTTGAGTATTTAGTCCATGCCATGATCTGTTCTGAGCCCTTTATACTAGTATGTATTAGCTAATTTAATCCTCCCAGTAACCTGACAATATCGCTGTTATCCCTATTTTACAGATGAGAAGACTGAGGCATAAAGAGGGTTGAGAAACTGAGTCATAGGGGATATAGAAAGGGAACAGACCATGAAGTGTAAGGTCACATGAAGTAGGTCATTTGCTCAGATCACAGCCCTGGTAAGTAGTGGTACCGTAATTGGGGTCCAGACCTTGACTCCTGCTACAGGTGCTTTCTGCAACCTCAGTTTGTGTTGCCATCACTGCCCCTGGCACACAGAAAGTGCTAGATGATTGTTGAATCAAAGACTTTCTCATCAGTGAGAATTGATTGCTCACTTACAGGGCTTTGTGTGTGTATAAAGTGAGGTATTATATGAAATTATACATTTCTTTAGTGTAATTTTTGGTAGTAATAGCTGTTGTGCTGGTGGAGAACACGGAGTCAAAAGCGTCCAGTGAGATGTGGAGGGTGGGGGTGAGGGTGGGGTGGGGATGTATAGAAGATGGTTAAGGTTCCAGCCTGATTATGAGGGGGCAGTATTAAATGGAAATAATACATCCAGAAAGAGGGGCAAGTTTTAGGACAGCCATTTGTGAGTTTTGCTTAAGGATTATCCTATATTTTCTCTTTCATGGTAAGAAAACAAAAATTAGCCAATACCTGGAACCAAACATTTTACATTATGGACATCATTTTGGTCCCTGATTCATTTAAGTTCCTCAAAAGATCACCTAACTTTCCTGACCAGCAGCTTCTGTATGATTTTGGGAAATAGAACTTGGCATTGCCAGAGGCAAGGAGAGTAGTAGTATTAATAATATAGTAGAATATATTTAATGGATGAACTTCAATGTATTTTTTCTTATTAAATACTCATATAGCACTGTGAAGTGAATACTACTTGTCTTTCCATGTTTCCAGTAAAGAAACTGAGGCACAAAGAGGCTATTTGATTGCTATATTCCCAGAGTTCAATAAGTGGTAGAATTTGTATTCAAAGCCAGATATTCCTGATCCAGGAGCTAGGGTCCAATTCATGAACTAGTTTCTCCTTGAAAAGGGGTTGAGGAGAATCCTTTGGTAAATGTCAGTATAACTACTTTGAGGATTATACCACTATCTGTATGTTTCTGTTTTATTCAGTGATATGGATGGTTTAGCTTTAATGGTGGCTCAATAATAGGTTCTCAGAATTCTTAAATATTGTCTTCTGGTTCACTCAACACACAGTCATGTGATTGCTCAATGTGTTTGTGAAAATTCCCCAGAAATACTTGTTCCTTGGGTCTATCAGACACATGTTGATAAATGTCTGCTTTTTATGGGAATTCCATTGCTTGCTTCTACAGGCCCAGTGTCCCCAAGTCTAACCAAATAGAGGATAACCAAGTAGCTGTGTGACCAAAGGTTTTGTGATTCTTGAATTCTCTTTGTAAATGATGTTGCCTTCTTATTCCATGACTAGAGGCCCAGTGCACGAAATTCATGCATCGGTGGGGTCCCTTGAGGTGGCCTGCAGAGATCAGGCTGGAGTTTGTGCTCCCAGCCTCACAACCCCTGTCACCCGCTTGCTGGCCCCACCTTCCCACAACCGCTGCCAGCTGCTGCCTGCAGGGTGATCTATTGGGGCAATCAGGGCCCTCTGCTAGTACTTGCCTTGGTCTGGCACTGCCCCCACTCACCTGCTCCATGGTCCCGCTCTCGTCAGGGCCCATTGGGGCCAGCAGTGCCTCCACTGCCACCTGTTGCCAGCACCACAACAGCAATGCCTGCCATGTTCCACACCATCCCTGCTCCCAGTTAATCTAACTCCTGACTGAGGGGACAATTTGCATATTAGGCTTTTATTATATAGGATTAGGTGCCCAGTGCATATATTCATGCACCTTAAAAAGAACTGTGGGCTAGGAGGCTGCTGTGGGCACAGGGGTGCATCTCTGCTCATCTTCTAGGCCCTGCCTGGTCCCCTGTCTGCTGGTGGCCCTGATCCCAGAGCCACCACTCCCACAGACCAGCGTGATGGGGGCCGGCACCAGCAGCAAGTGTGAGTGGTGGCTGCTGCCCCAATTGTCCTTCAGGAGCAGGCTGAGAGCAGGGCCATCTCCAGCAGTGGGTGCAAGAGGTGGCTGCCAGCCCCGATCGCCCCTCACAAGCAGGGAGAGGTGAAGAAGCCACCTGCTGATGGCATTGAGCGATTGGGACTGGCACAGCTGCTGGCAGTGGGTGTGAGCACCAGGTGGGACTACAGCATGAGGGAACAAAGAATTTTCAGTAATCACCAGAGGCTCACCCTGATGACAGAGATTGGCACCCCATTTTGGTCTGGCACCCCCACTTACCTGCTCCACCATCCTGTGTGGCTGATGCCCGCCATGTTCTGCACATGCTCCCTGGTGGTCAGCACGAGTCATAGCAATTGGTTGTTCGGTTGTTCTGCCTTTTGGTCTATTTGTTTATTAGGGTGTTATATATATAGATAATTGAGCATTGACAGGCATAAATCTGCAGTAGAGGATGTCCTTTGCACAATAAGCAACTAAAATGTGGTATGTGCTTTGTTTTTTAGAGCTATTAGTGATTATATTTATGTATCATGATATTACGTTAAGAGAAATTAGCTTAGAATTATCTGGAATTGCGATCATTCCTGAGAAGTTACAACAGTAGGTTTCCTTCAAAAAGTGAAAAAACTTCTTAAGGACATCTCATTAGGAATACAGTAGGTCCTTGGGTTACATCGGAGATCTGCTCCTACAGTGCGACATAATACAATTTTCACCGTAAACTCACCTACATAAGCATCTATGTCACTCACATGGAGCACATATCCAGCAGTTATGAAGTGAGACAGTAAAAAAAATTAAAAGAAAACAATTCCTGACCTTTACTTGTGGTAAATAACTAATAAAAAAAAAACATGTACGTCGTCGAAATGACGGAACTTTTTTTTTTATAAATAAATGGGAGATGACGACATAACCATGAAACAGCATATGTGGAGTCTGACGTAACTCGAGGACTGCCTGTAATCTTTTTTTCTTTCTCTAAAGGAAATGTCTTTTGTTTTTGTTTTTTTGACTGATTCATTTTTAAAAATTAATAAGTTTTTTAAAAGCCAAGGGAAAACTCATTAAAGAACAGGAAAAAAGTACCTGTATGTATTTCTATTATTCAAATATAAATGTTTCATTTACATACACACACACACACACACACACACACACACACATTCAGATGTTCTTACAATACAGTACAAGCATTTTTATAAATGGATTTATTAGGTTAGTGGTTTACTATAATTTTTTTCATTTTAAACTATATGTGTGCTCCTATTTTCATGTGAATAAATATAGGTTTATATCATGTAATGGCTGGTTACTCTCCAGTCATAAGAATATTTAAATTTATTGATTTTTATCCTCAATTATGAATGTTAAAGTTTTTGTTGTTGGTTTTACGCAATGCTAAAATGAAACCCTGTTAAAATACATATTTACCTATAGTCTTTTTTATAGGCTATCTAGATTTTTTTACAGAAGTCTTCTAATTTCTAATAGAAATTGATTTAAATAAATTATATACTGAGTGGCCAGATTATTATGATCTCTGAACGCATAATCTGACCACTCAGTGTATATCCTATATAATAAAAGGCTAATATGCGAATTGTCCTCTCAACCAGGAGTTTGACCAGTATATGTACTGAGTGGCCAGATTATTATGCATTCAGAGATCAATAATCTGGCCACTCTGTGTAGATATGTATTTTTATATTTTTGTGTTTGTTTTACATATTTATGTTTATCTGAATTGCTTGTTCATATCTTTCTTAATTTATGAGAACTTTTTATAAAGCATATTAATCATTTTGATCAACTCTTAAAATAATAATGGTTCAAAACTATTCTCCATCTATATTGTGATTATTTTCCTCTGTTTCTTTACGACACAGTTGAGATCTGCTAGTTATTGTGTAAACAACTAGCTTCTTGTTACAAGAAAACGCTTTTCAGCATTAGCTTGGCTCATTACTCATATTTCATTTTAGGAGGGAAGATGCTAGTACAGCTTTTTGGACCCTTATTGGATGGTTCAGGAACCAAAAAGGACAATTTATTTTATCTCACTAATCAGAAGTTTTCTTTTGTGTCCATCTCTGAGCTAACCCTAAAGTTTAAGGTTAAACAACTTTCCTGGTAGAATGAAGACTTACACCGGAGAATGTTTGTTTGAGGAATGATTTAATAATTCGTCCCATAAATATTTGAAGGTTCTTATTTTCAAAGTCATTGTGCTGAGCCCCGTTGTGGGTATAGGACAATGAAGACAGAGTCAGCACTCCCAGAAGCTTACAGCTTAGGAAGGGAGAGGCACTGCTCAGCACGGAGGGAGCAGGAGCCCCCTCACCAGAACCAACCTGCGTCCAATGGGCAGAGACTAGCCAAGTCTTCCTGCAGCTGTGCAATTGTACCACAGTCCCTGGGCTGTCATCATATAATGTGGCGCTCTTCCTATACCTGCTTTCAGTTCAGCGTGGCCCATTGGAAGTATGGTAGAGAGTATTAGGGTTACTTACTTAAAAATAGTTGTGTAGAAAGCTCTGTTTATTTGGGCCAAGAAAATTGCCTAATAAATACTTTTTAAATTAAAAAGTCATGCATATTAAGCAACCTAAGACTATTGAAGAAAAGAACTCAGAACTATTTATAGAGCAATTTATTTATTTTAAAAATAAAATTAGTTAATATATTCATCATAAAACATTTTTTCTGGTTTTCTTTTAAAAAAAACCTTTATTGTTGAAAGTATTACATATATCCCCTTTTTTTCTCCCATTGACCCCTTATAGCTCGCCCCAGCCTCCTGCCCCAGGCCTCGACCACCCACCCCATTCTCTGAGTTCATGAGTTATGCATATATGCATACAAGTTCTTTAGTTGACCTCTCCCTTCAAACCCCCCCCTTCCCTCTGAGATTCGACAGTCTGTTCCATGCTTCTGCCTCATAAAACATTTCAAATGAACAAATTTATAAATATTGGTGGTTAGTAAGAATGAAGACTAAGAGTTACTATCTGTGTTTTATGTTATTGGTACTGTATCATTATTTCCTGAACACAACCACCAGAAACCCTGACCTGTAACAGATCTTTGCTCTGTGCACTCAGGGACCACGTTTCAGGGAGCTCTCAGACTTGACTCCATTAGAATTGGGCAAACAGAACTTCATGCAGGTACATAGTTCCCACTTTTATGGTACAGTGGCTGAGAACACATACGCTGGATTGTGACTGCCGGAGCCCCCGTCCAGGACCAGCCACTTGCTAGGTGTTCTCATGGAAGAATTACTGTTACCATTCTGTTTCTGTTTCTTTACTCACAGTTTGAACATTTTCGTGAGAGTTGGAAACACAGCAGGTAATGACTGCTTTGAAAATCACGTGGCTTAGTTAACATCTCTAGGAAATACTGGTCATATCCATGGCAGGGGATCACTGCCTGTGAGGAATAAAGGGCCAGGGTAGATCTGTGAGATGCAGTCTGGAGGATGTTTGCTTTCATGTCTTACATACCATTTATCAAAGAATTCTAAGCTAAAAGCAAAGTTAAATAAAGCAAGATCTTATTAACTAGATTTTATGAGGGTTTCTTATATAGCTAATTAGTCAGAGATTACTAATTAAAAAAGAAATGTTTCCTCCCAAGGTGGCTAGTTATCAGGAAAGAACAGAAGTCTCTGTGTGGTTGCAAGAGAAATGTGACTTATAACTTGAAAATGAGAAAACAGTTCATAATTCAGGGACATCTCAGATGTTTATTTTTCCTTTTTTAAAAAAATATATTTTATTGATTTTTTACAGAGAAGAAGGGTGAGGGATAGAGAGTTAGAAACATTGGTGAGGGAGAAAAATTGATCAGCTGCCTCCTGCACATCCCCTACTGGGGATGTGCTCACAACCAAGGTACATACATGCCCTTGACTGGAACCGAACCTGGGACCTTTCAGTCTGCAGGCCAATGCTCTTATCCACTGAGCCAAACTTAGGGTTAGGGCTCAGATGTTTATTTTTCATTATTTTAATAATGTTTGTGTGAATTCAATAATGTATGTATGCAATGTGAAGTTTGAAAATACTTGACTACCTGAAGAAAAATACGTTTTAAGTTCTATTGTTGCTAATTTAATGGTGGGGAAAATACTGACATGGAGTTAGGCAAGTCATTCATTAGCCCTGTTTGAACAAGTTCCTGGCTTCTGCAGCCTCCGTTTTCTTATCTAGAACCTGGTAAAAACAAATGGTTGTTTCGTGAACTATGGGGAGCACTGGCATGGCTGTGTGCTTGTGTAAAGGCCCTGGGTGTCTTGGTGCCAGCCTTCACAGGTGGGTCAGAGAGGGAAACAGCCCCGCCTCTCCCAATGCTCGAGCATTAGAATTGACCTCGGTGCTTTGGCAAAGGACGTTTTTCTGCCCTACGAGCAAACAAGGCAGAAAATTGACACCATACTGCTCTAGCCTGCTCTGAGAGGGCACCTTGTGCATTAGTAACTTTCTGGGGGCACCAGAAGTATAGACTTGCATCAGGGAAGGTCTGGCCATCTTAACTATAGCTTCCCTCACCATAAAAGGCTGCCTTCAGAGGACTGGCCCATCCCTACACTCTGTTCTTCTCTACTTTACAACCCAATCTGGTCCTAGAATTTCTTGTCCACAATTCTCATCCAGATGCTATGTTTTCATGAGTAAACATTCTATTGTTTTAAAGTTATGAGGTAGCTCCCTGGATAAGGAGTAAGCCACCCAGTAGGTGTACTGAGGGAAATCACATCCAGGAGAGTCCCATCTGCCTTTTTTATTTTTTAATTGGGTGGGAGGAGGAATTCATTCACATATTTACTCAACATTTGTTCATTAGTTACTTGATTTTTAAACAACTTAGTTGAGACATAATCCACATACAATACAGTTCATTAAAGTATACAGATTAATGGTTTTTTGTATTTTCACAGATGTGTGCGATCATCATCACAGTCCATGTTATCACCTCTGTGAATAACCCCATACCCTTTAGCGATCATCCCTTGTTTCCTGATGCCCTCCTCTCCCATCCCAGAAACCCAAGAAACCACTCATCTATTTTTGTCTCATATAGTTCTCTGTTTGAGACATTTTATAAGAATGTAATTATCATATGTGGTCAGTTGTGACTGCTTCTTTCACGTAGCATGATATTTTCAAGTTTCACTCATGTTGTAGCATGTATTAGTACTTTCATTCCTTTTTCCCTCTCACTCTTCATAGTTGTTTCTTGCCTCCAAAGCTTATATCATGTTCCTGACACAAATATGAGTATTAATACAGTGAGAAAAGGAGTTGCTTTAGTCTATTTGGGGAAAAGTAAAATAAAAATCAATTGATCTCTTCATTTATATAAATCAGTAGTGAAAATTTTTTTTGATTTCAGGTTCCTATCAGTTAGAAATTTTGACCATTATATAATTATTTAAGAATTATATGCCTGAATACATAATTATCTAATAACACATATCACAGTATACACTTAGGGCAATGTTTACAGTCATTGATGGAAGCTGCAAATTCTTATTTCAAATGAAATTGATGATTTCTCATTGTTTTGTCGGATTTCATTATAGAATTTAGCTCTAATGCAAGCTCTTCAGGAGTTGGTAGTAGAAGTAGGAAACCTATGAGCTTTGTCATTTTCCTAATGTTTGCCTGTGATTGCATTATTGGCATTTTATTCGATTCACTTGGCATTCTTGCCCATCTGACATCCATAGCAAGTGGGGATGTATATACATCCCAATGAGGATGTATATTAAATATTCTTATAAAGCTTAAAATTCTTAATATAAAGATGCATTAAATATTCTTATAAAGCTTAAAATTCTTAATATAAAGATGCATTTTAGTGTTTTCTTGCTGAACCCAATGGATGATGCTGGATACTTTCTGTTTAGGGTGCATTATAACCAACTGCTATTCATTCATAGGGAAAGTGGAGGGGAGCTATATTCCTGTCTGTTCCAATTACATGCTTCTGACAGGTGGCTGCTGTGTGTTTCACACGAAGGGTTTTTAGGAGACCAGCAGATTGTGTGGCACTCCTGGAAATGCTTTTCTTTGGGGCTGGTTGTGCCGACTCTGCTATATAGGTTACTGCAGATTGCTCAGAATCACCTGAGTTTGCTGACTGCCTATGTGACCGTGGAGTGGCTCAGCTAAATTACATCATTTGAGGGTGTGCTTCACGCTGACCTTGAGGTTTCTCCTGCCCACCCTCCTGTGGCCCTGCCCTCCGCAGCTGTGTGGGAATTCTGCTGCCTCCCTCCCTAGATTAGAATGTCCGTGCCAGGCTGTTGGCTATTTTAAACCAAAAAGGTTGTACTGGATGTGCAAGTGATGAAATCGCTTGACAAGAAAGCCCTGTGCTATCTGAGACAGTTCTCGGTCTTCCCTGAGCATGTTGAAAATTGGGTACTGTCCAAATCTTGATGTAGTTTGTGGCTCTTGATGGAGGAACTCTTCGCTAGTCTTCAGTGGGACCTGCCTGATAGAAGCTGTCATTTGATTTGGAGGCTAGTTTGAAATCATCTCAAAGTGTAAGACTGTTTCTTTCATGCCAGTTTGTGACCAGCTTTGTTCTTCCCTGAAGACAAATCCAAAGGAAATGGGTTTAAATTGTTGAAAGAATTTAGGTTAGAAGAATTACTTTCAAGGGATGGATTAATAAACACTGGAATGGTTTATCAGAGGAAAGCATGGAATCTGATTATTTAAAAGTTTTGAGAATGAATGTTTGTGTGAAGCGATTTAAATGCCTCACCTGGAGGGATTCCCAGATCATGGGCTGCGCAGGGTTATGAGCCCCATTCCTCGCCCAGCCTCTCTCACTCTTCACCTCTGAGCCAGTTTGATTTTCTTTTCAGTAAACAGCGTAAAACCCTCCAGGTCCTCCAAGAGATTATATTCCATCCTGAAGGGAAAAATAAATAGGCCAGCATACAGATTATGCTCTATAACGAGTCTCCTGTGTATTACCACAGTGTTGTCATCTCAGTTCTCAATGATGGCAGCTTTTGCTGAGGGGCAGTCTTAGGAGTGTGTGGAGCCCAAGGCAGCAGAAGCTGCTGAGGTTCCCTGAGTATGTCTCTCTCAGCTGCGTGGTGTCTCTCTCAAGGTTGGTGGCTGAGCCCATCGTATGTGCTATTCAGGCAACTAAAATTCTAAATGCCAGCTTCTCAGAGGAGAGCCTTCAAGGGCGTTGAATGCATCGGGAAGAGTCTAGGAAGGATCTAACACATTGGTGAGGCAGACTGTGTCCACTTTTCTTCAGGTGTGAATGAGAAGCCTGGCTTGTTTCCAATAGCTATTTTGCTTTTTACTTTAATGGAGAAGGCAAGAGATAGAATCATAAAATAAATGTATTTTTGCCTGATAATCTGAATAAATTGGGGCCTTGGGATGTAGAAAATGTGATAAGTTTACTAATAATGGAACCTAGAAAAAAATAAGTTGATCACTGAAACTTATTTCTGGCATTTTCTGAAAATGTAAAATTAAGGAAAGAGCATTTTAAATACATATATATTTAAAATGCTCTTTCCTTAATTTTACATACACACACATACATATATGTATATATATATGTGTATACATACACACACACACACACACACACACACACACACAATATTGGTGTATATTGGTGTTTTCAGAAACATCAATGATGAGAGAGAATTATTGATTGGCTGCCTCCTGCAGACCCCCTACTGGGGATGGAAGTCCACAACCCAGGCATGTGCCCTGACTAGGAATCGTTACTTCCTATTTCATAGGTGGGTGCTCAACCACTTAGCCATACTGGCTGGGCAGGAAAGAGCATTTTGCAAGAGAAAAAGATCTAGATTTTGACATGTTATAATTCATATTTTTCTGCATATATTTGCTATTGCAATTGTAAATTAATGTAGTTTGCACATCTTCCTCCAGGACAAACAAAAAACCCAACTCCAAGTAACACAAACATCAAAACTCTGAGGTAGACAGACTGCTAAAAGAAAGGATTTTCTAGATCAGCACCATTTCAGACAAACTTTTCCAAGGAAATTTATAGTTGGGGTCTTACAACCAGGCCTGTGGATTCAAAATCCTATCAAACAAACAAAGGCAGTTTTTGTTCACCAGTTACTTGGTGTTTCAGAACTGAGAGATTTTGTACAGAATGAAAAGAAACAAGTTATTTTATACTCATTTCTTCTATGTCCATAAGTTTCAGAATCTCATAGACTTGCAAAAGTAAAAGGATAGTTCATTGACTAATAGCTAAATAAACAATATTAAATCTTTGCCAAGAAAGGGCTTTAATAAATGAGATGCATTTAATTTTGTAAATTCTTCTGCTTTCCCACTCTCTCCTAAATCCTTGTCATTTATTACATTTGGAGTTTCTGTATAAAACTAGATAATAATTGGGGCAGATATTTTCAAAAATAGCAATTTAAAATTAGAATTGGAATATCAGAGGGTTTTGTGATAGCGAGGGCGTGGACATTACTGGACATACATAGTACCATGTGTAACCTTAAATATTTAGCAGGATAATTTATGGTTGACCTGCTTGTTTTCTATGTTGATTTTAAATGCAATAATGGATTACCAAGATGCCTTAATTTTTTCAAAAATCAGAAATACCTTCACTCTTATTAGCTATTTTAAGAAAGAGTAGGATGCCAGTGTTGCTTTGATTATTGTACCTATAAGAATCGTTCTGCCTTGTTCAGTGGCTTCAGGTTTTGAATCAGGTGTGAAGGTGTTACTATAGCACACATATTGTGCCTGTGTGTCTGGAGCCAGAATCGAAAATCTCCTCCGACTTTTCTGATCTTTTTCTTCTGTTATTAAGGAATTGTGCATTTACAGTTTTCTAAATGACCTGTGATTTATTACAAATTCAAATTTCACCTTCATTTAATTGATTGGAAAGGGAGCAGGTGCGAGGGTGGGGCTGTTGGTGAGCAGCTGTGCTGGTTCACCTTGCATCAGGTGTGGGTCGGCAGAGCCCTCAGAGCGAGTGAAGGCATGTTAGAGTCCCCTTCCCAATAGGAATCACTTACCCCATCGTTTTCATTTTACCCTCTAGGCTTGAAAAAGTGTGTATTTAGCCATCAGTTCATTTTGTGTGGTCTGAGTTATAAAAATGCCCCTGCCGGTTTTTCCATAAGAAAAACATGTTTTTCATTTGTGGAAACTTATATAATTTTTTTTTTGCTGGCTTTCTTTTGTGCTGCTTTAAATTAAAAGCAAATGTACTCCCCTCCCCTTCATTCTTGCTCTCCCACCCCCATCTTTGCATGTTCCAATTACAGAGTTGTGAAAATAAGTCATCTTTCGGCTTTTGTTACTTTAAAACAGCTATCGGTGATGTCAGAGTCAATACTAAAAGCATTAAGAATGCTGGCAGAATGTAATGCAGCTGCAATCCAACATGATGCTAGAAATGGGGTTGAGAGCATAAAGGCTTTCCATATTCCCAGGGCGCACAACTGCTTGCGGCCTTGGCTTTGATCTCTTCAAAGGCTGCTGCCTCCTCCTAGATGGAGAGACTTGGCTGCCACTCGCTTGCATTGAAAAAAGGCAGAGGTCTCTATTCAGGCAGAAATCAATCACTGTGCAGAAACAATTATGTGTAATTCAACCATCATGAAAACAGGACAAGATTACGGGTTTGTTACCTGAGTGACTGTGTGGAGACAGGGAGCAGAGAACACTGGAGTCCTGCTGACATGCCACATCTCGGTGACAATTATAGACATATGAATGATGTGGCGGGCGGGGGAGTCACGATGACAAATGCTGGTCATGCTGTCCAGCAGAGCAGAAAATGAGGTTACAATTGGGAGATAATGTTTGGGTATGTAGCCATATTTCAGCAAGCTGAGCAACTTCAGGGAACAGACCCTCAAAACCTCTGGTGGGTATTTGGGTGTATGTACACTAGCATATGATTGTGATATTAGCTGAATTAAGGCACAAGTAGTCCTAATAATTTGATAATTACCCTGGAAGAAAGACAGTGAAGTTCTGGTTTTCACACTTGCTTATTTGGAATGTATACTCCTGACATCAAACTCTGAAAACACAACCAAGTTTCTAACCTATATAAGTGTGTCTGTCTTGGAACACCTTCTGGTTCAAGAGTAACATTTTTATTTTGAATTTGTTAGCTTTTAAAAAGCATTATGTTTCTTTTGTTGTTGTTTTGTTTTGTTTTTTTATCTTTACTAAAGCTCTTTGGGGAAATGGTTTTGTCAGTCATACTATCTTCCCTTGTTTGCAAATGTTGTTTTTCTAAAGCAACCTTCTGAAATGTGTTGAAGTTTCCTTTCATTGTGGCTAAAAGCAGGGCCTTTTTCTAGGTAGGAAATAACTTTCTGCTCTAAGTAGAAGTATATTTAATCTCAGAGCCCTGGCACGCAAAGCTGTCGAGGCATTTATTTTTACTTTAACTTGCTCTTTGTCGCCTAACAAAGGCGTAGCCAGCTAGCCCTGGTAAGGGTTGGGGGTTGGGAGGGGGGCAAAATAAGATGAAAACCTAGATGGGTGATTATAAAATGGTATTGCTGCCGCTCAGCTTGCTACCCAGGCCCGGGTTTACCTTTTATGCTGCTCCAGCTTAGACATCAGAGGCGTGAGAGCTGCTTTGAGTTACAGATCTTCAAACAATAAGTCAAAACAAAAAATCAATCCCCTCTGGTCCCTGGGTGCAGTTATCGAAAGATAAAAGAGAAAAATAAAGTTATGCTAAAGCAGATAGAGGAAGGGAGCCGATATGCCAAGGAAACTCGGAGGACAAGTGCAGAGTTGAAGTGGGCCTCGTGTGAGCCGACATCAATGGATTTTTATCTTATCAAAAAGTTTTAGGGTTGCCAATTCTTTTCAAACTGGATCCAGTCTGCTCCAGGGCTGCCTGGAGCATTGGCTTAATAAAATTGCCCCCCCCCCAATCCATCCCCCAATCCCCTAAACATAACCACATAGGAATTAGATTGCATTTCACTCAAGGTATAAAACTTGCCACAGACTTCAACACAAATTAGGGGTTTCAATAATCCCTTGATATTTTGAATATAAATTGAGGGGAGTTTTTTTATGTTTATTGAAAGTTGTAGATTTACATGAAAAGCAAAGCAAAGCTCTATAGTGTGTGTGCTTTCTTCAAGCCAGATTTCTAAGGAGAGCTGGAAAGCCCCATGAATTCTTTTTGAGGTAAGAGATCTGTGTTGTTTCTCTGTTGCATGTGGGTAATGTCAAATATTTTTGGAGATTAATTCTAAATATCTATCTGAAGCATTTTGGCCAACATTTTGATATATGAGCCAGTATGTATTTTTGTGAATCCCAAATTACAGTAAAAAAAAAAAAGGTTTATAGTTTTAGACATTCTTACAGAATAGTGAACCTGTTGCTCACTAATTTTATAGTCGTAAACATTTCTGAGATTATCCAATATAGAGTTCCTTCCCTAGCTTTCCTGATGTCTCCCATCAGACGGCAGCACCCATTTCACTCTCCACCGCTCCCTGGGTCCCTCTTCAGTTTCCTCATCTGATCGGGGAGTGCACCTGAGCCTCTGCCTGGAGCCCGCTTCGCATCTTCTCCCTGGCCACTGGGAGCTCTGGCTGCCCCTTGCCAGGTCATCAGTTTCCAGATTTTAAGGGAGAAGAAGATAGTTTGCTTAGATAGTTAGAGGACTGGATGCTCTTCTATTTAAAGAAACATGTTCTATATATAAACTATATTTAGTCAGGCATGTGAGTAAAGCCATCATAGCTTTCATTTGCATAGTTCAGATGACTCACTGTTTTGAAAATTAAATAAACTCAAATGGAAAACAACCACACTCTTTGGGTTGCAACTTCTATTTCCTAGTCTGGAGTTAATGAGCAGAAAAATGTCTGAGCCCTTTCCAAACTCTGAAGGCGTAAATGTTTTTTCTGGACCATTAATGAATGTACCCTATTACAAACACTGAAGCTTAGAGTATGTGCTGCAGGCCCTGAGAGAAGAAGTGGAGTGCAGATTCTTCCTTGTTTCTTATTCTTAAGCGATGGTAGGGAATCGCAGTCTGTATTTTTAGGCCTTTGTCCTCTGGCTCTCCTTCAGGCGTGGTTCAGCTAACATTCTCGGTCCAGTCTCTCTCTTACCATTTCCTATCCTTAATCCCATCTTGTCATCCTTCCAGGCTTCTTAGAGGATGTTGTTACAAGTGGCTTCAAGTTCACATGCAAGGAAGGAAAGAAGACAGAAGAGGGAAATGGGGCAGGGTAGTGTATACCACCCATGGGTACCATGCCCCAGCACGCTCCGTTCTGGTCCAGGTGGAAGACCTGTGAATTCCTGACATCCCAGCCCTAAATTCTGAACTCTTACTCTTGTGTAGGCAGTGTTGGCTCCAGGCGGTTGGTTGGGAAGGGGTGGGGTGTTTGGGTGCTAGCCTCCATAATCTCTGGCAATACTCTTCAAGATAGACTCTCTAACCCCTTTTCCCAACCAGATTGCTGTTTCTAAGCATCTGTTTATAGAAATGAATATGCTAGGTTAACTGTCAGCATAGTCACCTGTATGTGTGTGTGTGCGCGCGTGTGTGTATGTACATGTAATACAGTGTTTAAAGCTCATGAATCAGATTGGCTTTGCATGAATCTGAGCTCCACCACTTAATGGCTATGTGAGATTGTAAGCAAGTTACTTAAGTATTTTAATCCTTATTTCCTTATCTGTATAATGGGAATAATAGTAATAGCCACCCAATGCTTTGTGTAAAGGCAGTGCAAATACAAAGCATACTTGACGTTTAGGTGCTAATAAATATTAGCTGCTATTGTTGTAGGGAAAGAACACCTCTTCTGCCTTCATTTAAAACATGATTTGTATCTTGTTACTGTGTGAGATGTACTATCTTCTCTACTTGTGCTTTGTTGATATTTGAGTTTCCTCATGACCTGTTCCCAGAGTAGAGCCCAGGCTATGGAGGGAAGTGGAGAGTCCAGCCTGTCTTAGCTAAGCCTGAATTTCAATTGAAGGTGCAAAATTAGGAGGTTTGCTGTTGCGGTGCTAAAGGTGGTAAAATCATGGGGAAAATATATATGGTTAGAAATTCCTTAAACTGTTAGGTTGCAGTAATTTGGAATTTAGGGAAAAACCATAGTTCATATTTTTTCTAGCCTTTTTAATATTCTACAGGAAATAGCTTATCTCTTTCACAGGAAAAATGAACTTTAATTACATGAATGTTACCTAGTATATTTAGGCATTTTATGTGTAGTTGGATGTGTTCCAGAGGACAATCTTAAGTCCTAATTATATAGTACAGACATGTGTAATTCACTAATATTCGAAATGGTAAAAAAGAAAGCCATATTTCAAATATTTTTAGTCAAATAAAATATGGGTTATAGATCTAAAATTTATATTCAGGGCTATGGTGAATGAGACCAAGAAGGTTCGGGTTACAGGATGATTATGGTCCTTCAGCGTCAAGGCAGGCCCTGGGCAGCGCAGTCTCCGGTGTCTGTCCTTTCTGCACTCAGCCAGATCCCCTGGCCTGTAGCACACATGGCCTGGACCCTTCCCTCCTCGGTCCCTGAGGGCAGCAGCATTTGTTCTCTCCTACAAACTCCAAATGGAAATCTTAAGTTGCAATGTGAAGGCAACTTTATGATATTCAAAATATTACTTGAAACTTTGTTTTAAACAGAAATCTCTTATTTTGATGATTCTGTTATTATAAAAAAAATTTAAAAGGAACTTATTTAACAGCTTTGCTCCTTTTAGCTTCAAAATTCTGTAATTGGAAGAATATTTGTTTGGGGAGGGGCTCTAAAATATATTTTAATTAGAATTAATTAACATCAATTTTAAAGTATTTAAAATAAAACACTGACTTTATAACAAGCCGAAAGAAACTTACTCTGAGTTAAATAGCTTTATCCTTAGCAGAAATGTCCAGAGAACCTCTTAAATCCCTCCCCGCCCCCCCGCCCCCGCCCAGCTTTATTGAGGTATAATTAACAAATAAGTGATGCTTTGGTCAACCTCAGAATTTTAAAGTAACAGAGCTCTTATTTATAGTTGTAACTTTCAGTGTCTACATACCTACATCATAGCTTCATAAAAAGTTTTAGACAGTATCTCCCATTCTACTCTTGGCTATTTGGAGTTAGAACATTACTTCAGAATATAACAAGTATATAGCAGGGAAAATAATCACAAAACATTTATGCTTTTGAAAGAAAATACAAATCTTATTGGAGTGCACATGACCCTTAATTTGACCCTTCACGTACTCTAAGAATTTACTATCATTCTGTATAAGACATGTAAATCATGACTAGTTCCACATGTAAGAATTCTAACCGGCAACTTTTGTCCAAAAGTATTGTTTGTTAGCTTTCAGATTTGAGTGGGATATCCAAACCTGAAATGTTAGTATGTGGCATAACTATCTAAAGCTGAGTGTGTTTTTTTTAAAGGAAATTTAAGGAGATGTGCATTATTTCATTTTTAGTATTCAAACTGGCAATTTAGCACACACATGCTTCTGTAAACATTAACCCTTTTATTTTAGAATATTTGGTTGAATAGACAGTGCAACTAAAGTGTTGAGGGTATAGAATTTTTATAGTAGAGGGACAAAGCAGAAATGGTAGAGATGTATAATTTATAAAGTGCTAAACCAACACCACATGGAAATTTGAAAGGTAAGAGTTCTTTGGAGAACTTGTATATGCTTGTGCATCTCGGGGGAAAAAATGCGCTTGTGTTTTATTTATAATTTTTAAGTTTTAAATACGATAATCTTCTGGAAAATTTCCTTCTCTTGTCTACCATGTTTGTTTGTTTTTTTCCTACCTGAATTTTGACTCCACATAATCATCTTCCTTTAAGAAGTTACATGGCTTCCAGGTGAAATGAGATCAGTTGTTGTTCTGTTGGTCTGTTTGTTCACTAATTTTGTGACTTTTTCTTTATGGATAGGTAAAAAAGAAGTCAGGCTAAGGAATTTTAAAGGGATGTACGTATTTAATCATACAAACTGCTGATGTACATTTGCGCAAGTGGGGGAAGAAGGATATATGTATGATGAAGCCAAAAAGAAGAGATTCCGCAGTCCATGTGTATTTAAGCCTCAGCCAATGGGATGAGTGGGAGGAGGGCAAAAGGAATTGCAGGTTCCGGTGGGTTAGCCTTGGAGGATTCAGAGTGGATAATTACCTACCCGGTAGGGCTTGAGAAGAGCTACATGTCTCTGCTTGCCTGAAAATCTCTCCCCTGCTGGCAGTCTATTGAAATGTCACTCAGCCGGCCTACTTGCTCCCAATTCCCACTGCTAAAGGTCCTCAAGGGACAAAGCCATTGCTGCCTGCAGGCTGTTCAATGCCCCAGAACTGAACCTAAAGAATGGGAGGGGCTTTAAACATCCTATCCGGCTGATGGGACACAGCGCTATGTTTCCCCCGGTGAGGCCAAACCTCTTCAGGAGAGACCCTGCATTTCAGGGCCATCACTGACAAGACATGAAATCATTGGTCTGTATGTATTTGAGACTGTCATTTGCTTTCTTCTCACCCTTTTTTACTCTTCAGATGAAATAGACATTCTTCGTTCTTCCAAGCTGCTGGTTCTGGAACTTTTGCTGTTCTGTACACCTCCTTCCTCATATGTGCTTGGTTCAATAAAAGCTTGAGGTTTGAACTACTCAGTACTTCAGATTGGGTCTGACCACTACAGCATAGGGCTGATCTGAGGTCTTCCTCCTTCTGAGCATCATAGGTCTAATAGTATTAATGTAGCCGGAGGATTTAGTTTTAATCACCCTTTGATACCTAGGCTCAAAGTTAATTTTATGCCACTGAAATTTCTGTTTTCCTTCAACATGTTGGTGTATAGAACCATCAACTTGTAAAGTTTTACATTCATCCATATTAAATTGCCCCTTCTCAATGTCACTTAGTCATTTTTAGCCATTTTGGTTTATTTGGATCCAGTGATACAATATTTTTTATTCTTCCCATTTTCTTGTCCTCTTGGATTTTGAAAAGCGGGCATCTCTTTAAAGGCATTAATTAAAATGTGAGTAGAGGCTGGCCAAGAATGATTCACTGAGCCATTCATCAGTGGCCTTTGGGTACATTGGAAGGATCTCTCATAGACTTTGGGATAAGATAAGAATCCTGGTTTTGCCTTTGGCTTGCTGTGTGACTTTTTCTCCTGTAGGAAATGATGACACCTCCTGCTGCACAGGGTAGTTGTAAGGATTGGAGGTCATGTATGTAATCATCAAACGCAGTACCTGGCACATAGTAGTGGTCAACAAGGATTAGTTCTCCTCTTTTTACTCTGTTTTGGAATTATAGAAAGCATCATTCTTCACCCATGCCTTGGATTAATTAAACAACTGTCTCGCCCATCAGCTTCACAGGCCTCTTTTCTAAGATTGAATGCTATTTCCTTTGACGCCCAACCACCCCCCCCCCCCCCGTGCTCTTACATTTCTGCACTTTTGAACTTTAAATAATGAAATAAGGTTGCTCTGGATAAGTAGTTGACCTTTTTTCTAGTCCTCTTTCATTACAGTGAATTACTTAATCATTTGAAAATTTAGAAGAATAGGAAGAAGCATAGTGGTGAGGGAGAGGGGTATGACAAAAGTCGAAGGACTGCTAGTGTGGAATCACAGGACAGAATCATACAGCCCCACAATCCTTTTCTCATAAATTTGGAATTGAAAAGTATCTGTAAATTTAGTGTCAGAATCTGACCCTAAGTAATGTGAAGTTGCTTATGGTCTTTATTTCACTAAGCATGAATATTTATATGCCTCATTGCAAAACTGAAAATGTGTTTGATTATAGACTACTGCTTTTGGACCCGACTGAGGGCAATGCATAATATACAGTATGTGTGCCAAACTATTAACTTTCCTTTTTTCCGCCAAGTACTAATTTTCTAAAATTTGAAAAATTAATTTATAAAACATATGGTCCCAAAGGTTTCAGTTAAGAGGTTATGGGGCCTAAACCAATGGGTAAGTAGAAGTCTTGGAAAGAAAAATACCAGCTTAATTTAAGGAAGACTTTCCATACTTCACAATAAATGGGATCATTTGGATTATTTTCCAACACGATGACATCTCAAACACCAAAATCCCTCTTGGTGGTGGTGGGGGGAGGGAGGAGAGGAGGTGCTTTGAACCACCTTGTAAGGATATTGTCAAAAGAGTTTAATGAGTAGGACACTAAACCTCTAGAATCTCTTCCCACCCCAGAGTTATTAACGTCAAAGATAGTTTTCAGCCTTAGATAGATGAGCTCCAGTGGAGGTTTCTCTGGGAGCACGAGTCCCAGGCCATTCCAAGAATTAATTAGGACACAGCATAAACAGGAGGTGCCATGCCAGCCAGTGCAGGACCTAATGATAGAGGAGTCTGTAATTGCTTTACATTGATTACTTATGTCTCAATAATGACATAGAATGCTAGCATCACTGTAAAGTTTAAAATGTAGATAAAGGTTGTATGATAAACTTCTGTTTCGTGAGGTCGATCTCTCTGTTCTCAGAGTGTGGTCTCCAGATCAGTAACATCAGCATCACCTGGGAACTTCTTAGAAATTCTCATTTCTACTATCTCAAGTCTACTGAGAACTCTGTGGGTAAGGTCCAGAAACCTGTTTCTTATTAAGCCTTCCAAGAGATTCTGATGCATGCTGATTCATTAGCCATTATAGAGTACCTTTTGTAACACACACACACACTCACACTCACACAGCATGGTTCATAATGCTGTGGCCTCAAAACAGAGTTTGAGATAGGTCTGGTTTACTCTATGCCAAGGTGATGTTTTGAAAAGGCTGTAAATGAAACTCAAAATGCAGGAGAAATGGGAGGAGTAAGAGGATTCTAACTGGGACTGTGAGAAAGGCTCATTGGGAAGTGTGTGCTTTAAGACACCAGTAAGACTTTGGGGTACAGAATGGGATAGCATTCTGGCCTTGGGAAGGACAGTTACCCTCTCCACTGGGGACTCGGTTGTCTTTAGAATGTCAATGTCATATAGCACTAATAATGTAGAACTAAGACAGTACTATTAGCCAGACTACTGCAGTACATATTTCACATACTTTGGATATTAAATCAATTCTTTGGGGGCCCCATTTCCTTACCTTATTTCATCTTGCTTGAGTAGCACATCAGTCTAATCCTGTAATGTTTTGGATTCCTGAATCTCTTACTCCGTTGTCTAATTAGATCCTCATTCAAGTCATCGAAAACTCTGAACTTGCATATGAAATTTCCCTCCTGTTTGACCTAAATCCAAACCTCAGTTTAGTGTACTTGCTGAACTAGAAAGAAATAATCCTGAATATTTTGTGTGTGGTTTGTAAAAACAATCTCATTGTTCTGTCATTATACCCTGTATTACACACCCTTCACTTTTACTGGGAATGTTTTACATTTTAAGCTTTTTATTCAAGATATTGTTTATACTACATGGCATGCTGCACAAGAGCAGGGTTTTGGCTGATTTTCAGAAGTCTGCCAGAAATTTTAAAAATGTATTTATGTTCCCAAAGGGGCTTTGCCTCACAGAAGCATAACTCATTAGTCCTATATAGTGGCTTGTGCAAGGACACCACCCAAAACAAAGGCTCATGGGTTGGTCCCTGTGACCTCTTTGGACAACTTAGGTAATTTATGGCAGTTGACTTGGATGATGTTGCTGGAGAGTCCAATGTTTCCAAATGTCTTTCTTTGAACTGAATATTGTTCTAATGATACATGGAAGTCTGTGTTTTTATTTGTTTGATTGTTGTTAATCCTCACCTAAGGATATATTTTCCATTGATTTTTTAGAGATAGTGGAAGTGGTGGAACAAAGGAAGGGAGAGGTGGGGAGGGGGGGAAGAGACAGAGAGAGAGAGAGAGAGAGAGAGAGAGAGAGAGAGAGAGAGAAGAGAAGAGATTGGTTAATTTGAGAGAGAGACATCCATTGGTTGCTTCCTGCACGTGCCCTGACCAGACTGGGAATTGAACCCAGAACTCTTTGGTGGGATAACCGATGCTCTAAGCATTAGACACACATGCCAGGGGGGTAGTGTGTTTTTGTAATGGCCTCTTGCATAATTGTGTTGGCATTGCTTTAAGTACTTTTGCATGGTTTAGATTAGAGAAAACTAAGTTTATGTAGCACTACCGTTACCATGTAATAATTTAATATTGTTTAAGACCAAAAAAAAAAAAAGAGTATACCTTACCAATTTTAGGGACAAGCCTAAGTTTCAGGAAGCAATTTGGGAAGATGGAGGAAGGAGACATGTTATTTTTGCTTTATAGCAAATTAACTGGAGAGCCTTTTAATAAACTAAATAGTTAATAATCATAGGCTGATAACACACCATTATAGGACTGTGTATTCCAGTGCTTTTAAGGATCTAATATGCCAAGCCCTTAAACACTTCATTTAAAAAGAATCATATAAGTGGTCTTAGTAATTGGTTTGGGTCACCTGTGTAACAGGCTAGTCTTCCTTTAAAAAAACAAACAAAACAAAAACCTAAATTCCAGCTGCTGTTCTAAAATTCTTGTATAAAGGGAGAAATTTGAAAGACTATTTTAACTCATCCTTAAACTCAAAGGGAAGTATATGAAATGCCATTTTTCTGTAAGTGGTCATTGGGGCCGATAATGTTAATGGAAGAAAAGAAATGAAAAATGGATGACTATTGAATACCTTGGAGAGTATTCACACTGTAAATAGCAGCAATTTTTCTTTCCTAAATAGATGCTGTTTATTATTTGTACTTCAGACAGGCTAAGAAAATCGTTCAGAGAATGAATACACATGTGATTCTTAGGCTTATACCCTATATAAGTACCCACCCAAGATTGATAGCACATTTTTTTTGTGCCTACAATTTGTGCCTAACATAAGGTAAACTAAGTATATTGCTGACTTTATTAAACAAATAGAATGCTGAGATGTGAACTGAATTAATCGGGAATACTTGTTTGTTGGATAGATTGATGGAGAACTTACTGTCAACAGTTGTTGTTGTTTTGTTTGTTTTTTAAGTAGAATGCCCAGAGAAGACATTTTGTCCTATATCTGGAATTTTCTCAGAATCCAGATAAGTGTTCTTTTACTTTGTTCTCTTTCCTTCTGCTTCTCCCATTATTCATGAAGAACCACGTTTTTGAGAGCAAAGCATTCAAAATTCATGGAATCCATAGATGGTTTGAGCTTCTAACTACCCCTTACCAAAACAATTATGACTCTAAGGCTTTGAGAAACTATGACTCAGAGATTTTTTTTCTCCTGAAATTATAATTTTCTTTGGAATTTGAGTGCTCTTAGAATGTTCAAGACAAAGAGAATATTCAAATTGACCACTGGTTTGGGAGTAAAGTTTTGTATTTTTCTAGTTCTTTCTAGTGAGTTGGTTGACCAGTGGTCTCCAATCTTTCAGACCTCATGGACCACTGGTTGGCAACTGCTGGATGAAACAATTTAGAACTGAGAAGATTTCTGTATAATCAAGAAAGACTTTGAAATGAATGGCTAGCCTTCTGCAAAAGTGTTCAAGGAAACTTGATTTTCTGTTTTCCTTTCTTCTTGCCTTGGAAGCAGAGGGTTTGGTAATGTTGGAAATTGAAGAAAGAATGGAAGCCAAAGAAATGCATTGATTCAGCCTAGAGATGGGGGTGGAAAGAGGTTTCACCTGGCCTTATTTCCCAAAGTGAAAGCGTTGCCTATGATTTAATAGTTTGGGAAGTGCTTATTGATTTTATCTGTGATAGTATTTATTTGATTACTACAAATAACCATTTCTGATAGGCATTTTTATGGGTTATTTTCCTCTTTTTTGTTTGAATATGTATTAAAGCCAACAACAAAGGAAATGAGCTAATTCATATATAACCTCACCACACTAATAACTCTTTTCATTATTCACGACCTTTTCTAGTCCTTGACCATGTACATGTACATTTTGTATTTTTATAATCCCATCTGTGTGTGTGTGTGTGTGTGTGTATGTATATATATATATACATATGTATATATATATGTATATATATACATATGTATATATATATATATATATGTATATATATATACATATATATGTGTGTGTGTGTGTGTGTGTGTATGTCGTGCACAGGGGGCGGGGTGTCCCCCAGCCCAGCCTGCACCCTCTCCAATCTGGGACCCCTCAAGGGATGTCGGAAATCCTTCTCACAATCCAGGACTGCTGGCTCCCAAGTGCTTGCCTGCCTGCCTTCCTGGTTGCCCCTAACTGCTCTTCCTGCCAACCTGATCACCCCCTAACCACTCCCCTGCCAGCCTGTTTGCCCCTAACTAACCTCCCCTGCCGGCCTAGTCCCCCCCAACTGCTCTTCCCTGCAGGCCTGGGCCACCCCCGCAACTTCCCTTCCCTCCAGGCCTAGTCATTCCCAACTCCTCCTCTGCCAGCCTGATTATCCCTAATGGCCCTCCCCCGCAGGCTTGATTGCCCCTAACTGCTCTCCCTTGCAAGCCTGGTCCCTTCTAACTGCTCTCCCCTGCTGGCCATCTTGTGGTGGCCATCTTGTGCCCACATGGGGCAGGATCTTTGACCACATGGGAGCAAACATCTTGTGTGTTGGAGTGATGGTCAATCTGCATATTACTCTTTTATTAGATAGAATAGAAGCCTGGTGCACATGTGGGGGCCAGCTGGTTTGCCCTGAAGGGTGTCCCGGATCAGGGTGGGGGTTCCCTTGGGGTGTGCGGTGGCCTGGGTGAGGGGCCTGTGGTGGTTTGCAGGCCAGCCACACACCCTGGCAACCCAAGAGGAGGCTCTGGTATCTGGGATTTATTTAACTTCTACAATTGAAACTTTGTAGCCTGGAGCAGAGCCCAGACTTCTGCTTGCTCCATGGCAGCAGCCATTTCTGTTGGGATTTATTTATCTTCTATAATTGAAACTTTGTAGCCTTAATCAGAGGCTAAGGCAGGCCAGGGTGTGTGGAAAGCTTGGCTTCCTCCATGGCTGGGGGAAATCCTGGCCTCCTCCCTTCTTCAGCTCTGTGGCTGCCACCCTTTTATTTATCTTCTATAATTGAAACTTTGTAGCTTTGAGTGGAGGCCTGGGTCCACCAGGGTGTGCGGAAAGCTTGGCTTCCTCCATCATCGGGGCAACCCAAGGCTCCCTCCTGCTTTCTCTGTGGCTACAGCCATCTTGGTTGGGTTAATTCGCATATCCACTCCTGATTGGATAGTGGGTGTGGCTTTTGGGTGTGACAGTGATGGTTAATTTGCATATTACTCTTTTATTAGATAGGATATGTTGAGTATTTATCCTTTAAATATGGGTGCTGTATCTTAAGTATATATTTATTTTCTATTAAGATGAAAATATTTCACAATTTAGAAAAGGAGTCCTTTAGAGCAGGAGTGGGGAATGTCTGCCCAGCAGGCCGTATAAGGCCCGTGAAATTATGTGGTCTGGCCCTGCCAAGACCTTAGGGATGAGTTAATTAAATGTTTGACCAAATATAGCAGGCTACTTTTTTAAAAAAAACCTTCACCCAAGGATATATTTTCCATTAATTTGCAGATAGAATGGAAGGGAAGAAGGAAGGGGAGAAAGAGAGAAACATTGACATGAGAGAACCCATTGATTGGTTGCCTCCTATATGGGTCCCTACTGGGGCTGGGGAACCTACAACTGAGGTACGTGCCCTTGACCTGGAATCAAACCCACAACCCTTTGATCTGAGGGCCAACACACTGATGACTGAGCCAAACCGGTCAGGGCTAGCAGGCTAATTTTTAAGAATGATGGCCCCTGGCAGAAAAAAAGGTTCCACACCCCTGCTTTAGAGTCAGGATGGAGAATTCCAGACAAAGGGACACAAGGACAGACACCCAGTCCTGGACCTAGTTCTCTTTGCCTGGCTCTAAACACTTGCAACCTTAAATTCCTATTTCCCACAGTCCAGCCTTTACTGTTGCACAAGTTATGCTCTCTATATCCATAAGTCCTCAGTGACTTCCATTTCCCACTATTAATATTTCTAAAATCTCTGGGTCTTTGCAGTGGCACAAGGGCTACAGTACATTTTCCTCTTAACGGGGTGAGATGTGGCCATCGTATATACTTGGCCCAAGGAAGTGAGACATGCTGTCAAACCAGAGAGGACCTGTAACTAATCGGGGTAGTTTGACAGGTGGTTTTCAAAGACACAAAGAGAAGGAGAAAGAACATAAAATTTATGACCATACAATAGTAATTTTAGTAACTTTTTATCATCACTGGAAACCAGGGCTTGCTTCTCTCTAGACACCAGGATCTCCAGCTCTCTCCAGCCTCTCTTTGGAGGTTCACGTGAGAGTCAGCTGCATTTATATAGCAGTCTTCAAACTCAGCATCCCCTCAGGTTCACAACTTTATAAATGAAATCGGTCATTTTCAGATTTCTTTCATTTCTTTAATAGTCCCCCCAGCTTAGACAGCTTTGAAGTAACATAAGGAGTCCTCCTGAAGGACAGCCCAGAAATTGACTAGTCAGACAAGAAGTGCCCAGTGCCGTCTCCCGCCTCCGCCTGGTGTCAGGGCGCTGTCCCAGCCTCTGGGCCTTTGCCTCTGTTGTTCTTTCTGCCAAAATGTCCCCCCTCCCTCTGCAGGCAAACTTGTACTCAGCCACTGACCCTGCTCACAGGCCCTCTCCCGGGAAACTCTCCTCAGATCCTATGTGGCCTTACTTAACTCCTGTATAGTATTTGATTCATGCCTCACTTAGAGAATTTTTCACACTGTATTGAAAGTGATTAATTCACATCTCATTCCTCCCCCTCATTAGACAGTGTGCAGATTCTTCAGGACAGGGACCTCTTTTACATGATTAGCCCTTAAAATAGAGCCACATATACACACATTGACAAATATTAGAGTAAATGAGTAGCACTTTCACCTCATTTTTATTTAAAGGATAAACAACCAGAAGGTGAGAAACTAGTACATTATAGTCCTGATTAATTATTCCAATTGTGATTTATTCTAACTCTAATCTTTTTACCCACTTTTCCTTTGTGTCCTCATACCTCTGTGTATATACCAAAGACACAGGAAGATCAAAGTCAAACTAATCCGTTTAAGTCCTGGTAAGGGACTTAGATGAAAAATTTTGATTGGGGAAATTGACATAATTGACTAAAATAACTTCTGAACACTTACAAAAAATATCCATGATATTTTTTCATTATTGTAAAAAAATCTAGAATTGGCTTTTTACATGCATGTATATATAAACTTTATTTCTAAATTAAAGAAACTTATAATTGGCGCTTAAGTCCTCAGTGGAAAACAAGAGGACTTAATCAAAACATAATTAAAACCACTGGGTCCAGCCAGGTGGTTTAGTGGTTGAGCGTCAACCTAGGAACCAAGAGGTCACAGTTCAATTTCCAGTCAGGGCACATACTGGGTTGTAGCCCTATCCCTAGTGGAGGCTGTGCAGGAGGCAGCTGATCAGTGACGTTTCTTTCTTGTTGATGTTTTCTCTCTCTCTCTCTCTCTCTCTCTCTCTCTCTCTCTCTCTCCTTTACTCTCTCTCTAAAAATCAATAAACATATTTAAAACAACAATCACTGAATTTTAACAGGACTATTTCCTGAAACAAACAAAAAACTACCCCAATCCAGAAAAAGTGGTCTCATGTCCATGTAAGTACTTAAACATTTAAATTTGGCAGATAGCCCTGACCAGTTTGGCTCAGTGGATGGAGCATTGGACTCAAGGGTTCTGGGTTCGATTCTGGTCAAGGGCATGTACCTTGGTTGTGGGCACATCCTCATTGTGGGGTGTGCAGGAGGTAGCTGATTGATGTTTCTCTCTCATCAATGTTTTCTGACTCTCTTTCCCTCTCCCTTCCTCTCTGTAAAAAATCAATAAAATATGTTTAAAAAATAAAATAAAATTGGCAGCTAATTGGGAAGTTTTTGTGGGTTTTAGTAGTAAATATGAGTAGTTCATGCTGTTATGATTAGTAACTTTTTAATTTAGAGATAAATAATACACCACAATATATTTGGGATTACCTCAGAGGTAAATCACAATGGCTTTAATCACCTTTGCAGATTACATGCAATTGAAGTCCCAGGCCAGCCTTGGCTTCTGTTCTCTGATGGTAGGACTACACACCAGACTACTGCATTAAACCATCTGTTGTGGGCCAGTTGTTTCCAAAATTGGACTATTAAACTATTTTGCAAACTCATGTACTTAAAAAAAAAAAAGATTCTGAGGTAGTGTGGTATTACGCAGCAAATAAATGGTTTTTCTGGAAGGCCCATAAGGTGTAAAATTCTAATATAAACTATCAATAATATGAACATATCTGCTGAACTTCCATGAATTTTCACTAGTTTATCAGTTAAATTCTAAAACATGGAATATTTCACTTATAACAGTGGGAAATTTAAAAATGATAATGCGTGGCCCTAGCTGGCTGGCTCAGTTGGTTGGAGTATTGTCCTGTACACCAAAACATTGCGCAGGTTTGATTTCTGGAGAAGGTACATACAATGCATACTAGTAAGCTCAGTGCATTAGTCCAGAGAAAAATAACTGCTAGTTTATGATGGGAAAACACATTGGTGTAGGGGAATCTTTAAGTTGGGAAGTGCTACTTTCTACATGATTAGAGAATTCATTTCAGTAGAGAATTCATTTCACGTTTAACAAGTCAACATAAAGGTTCCCATAGCTTGGTACCATTGGGACTACATTAAAGTATATAGGATAAATCTGGTGATGCCTAGAACGGAGTGTTATAGAAAACCAGTTTTAGTCCTGGGTCTAAGTTGGACTCTGGACAGATTGCTTGTGGATAAAGAATGTGGAAAGCCAAAAGAAGCTCTGAAATCTGAAACTGTTTTCAGAGCCTATTTGGTGGCCAGTACTAATTGGTGTGAGACTTTACACAGCCTTTATTCACCCCACTGATGTGCCTGCTGTTGAGTTTTGCTGAAATAACATACATATATCTGATTAAGGGGTGCTGCCCTAGACTATATATTACATAGTATATATCCAGTATTACTGCCCATACAGGTGTAAAATTTGGCCCTCCGAGTTTCATTCATATAACATGTATCTTGTAGGCTAGAAACCTCAGTTACTTCATGTAAATTAGAGTAATGATATTATACTATTTTACTAAGTGTCAGGCAAATCTGTGTTTGAATCTTCCTTTGCCTGTTTCTCTGAAAGGATAAATCTGAGTGTATATGGTTCTTTGTTTTCAGAGTTCTAAAATAGGGTTTGAGAGGTGTTAAGTCAATATATACTTCCTAAATTGTAGCTTTGATTATTGATTTTAAATTTAAAACTGATAATAAGCACCAGACAGTTGATGTGGTCTTCAAATTCTGGCATCATGCTTGATGAAATGCTCTAACCAGCCCTTCTGATGTAATAAGCTAAAATTATAGATACATACTTTACTTACACAAACACTCATATATACTCACATATGTACACATTCATAATACAGGGTGGGTCAACTGTATTTTCCATACAGTTGTTTGTATGGAAAATAATACAAAATTAAGAAAGAAATAGTAATACAAGAATAAACTCTTATTTCATGTACTCAAAACTGGAAACCTACTTTTGAAACACCCTGTATGGATACATAAACATGCACATACATATCTAACCTGTAAAAAATCCTTTTTTTTTTCTTACAAAATAAGTACATATTTTGAATGCATTCATGAGCTGACTAGAAAGTATGGGCTAGTCAGAGCCAGTCAGCAAGTAAAAATGGGAATCCAGTGATGAAAATTGCCCACAGAAGCTGGCTTTTGTTGAATGCAGTGAAACAAATTTCAGTTTACATCTTGTAGGGTGCATGGAACAAAGAATAGAATCTAATAGGAGAAAAACCCCAACCCCAGCAGGAAGCTGGATCGCAAAAGCTGAAGAATCTCCTGTGTAAAGGTGAACTAGAAAAAAACTCGTTTTCCCAGGGAAATTGGCACTGACTAGAAGAGGAAAAACACTGTCCTAAGAATTGAATTAAATCTTTATTATTCAGATTATTACATTTGTTTCTCTTTTTTCCCCTCCATAGCTCCCCTCTACCCAACTCCCACCCTTCCCTCTACCCTTACCTCCCTCCTGTTGACCTCATCCATAGGTGTATGATTTTTGTCCAGTCTCTCCCTGTACACCCCTCACCCCCTTCCCCCTGAGAATTATCAGTCCACTTCCTTTCTGTGCTCCTGATTCTATTATATTCACCAGTTTATTCTGTTGATAAAATCTTCAATTCCCTTAATTTTCAGATTCACTTGTTGATAGATACGTATTTGTTGTTCATAATTTTTTGTCTTTTACGTTTTTCTTCTTCCTCTTCTTAAAGAGTACCTTTCAGCATTTCATATAATACTGGTTTGGAGTTGATGAACTCCTTTAGCTTTTTCTTCTCTGTGAAGGTCTTTATCTGCCCTTCAATTCTGAATGATAGCTTTGCTGGATAGAGTAATCTTGTTTGTAGGTTCTTGCTATTCATCACGTTGAATATTTCTTGCCACTCCCGTCTGGCCTGCATCATTTCTGTTGAGAAATCAGCTGACAGATGTATGGGTGCTCCCTTGTAGGTAATGAACTGTTTTTCTCTTGCTGTTTTTAATATTCTCTCTTTGTCTTTTGCTCTTGGTATTTTAATTATGATGTGTCTTGGTGTAGTCCTCTTTGGATTCCTTTTATATGGGGTTCTGTGTGCTTCCTGGACTTGTAAGTCTATTTCTTTTACCAGATGTGGGAAGTTTTCAGTCATTATTTCTTGAAATAGGTTTTCAGTATCTTGCTCTCTCTCTTCTTCTGGCACCCCCATAATTCTGATGTTGGTAAGGTTGAAGCTGTCCCAGAGTCTCCTTACATTATCTTCACATTTTTGGATTCTTTTCTCTTCTTGCTTTTCCAGTTGAGTGTTTTCTGCTTCTTTATATTTCAAATTTTTTACTTGATTCTTGCTTTCCTCTAGTCTGCTGTTAGGACTCTGTATAATATTTTTTATTTCAGTCAGTGTATGTTTAATTTCTAGTTGGATCTTTTCCATCTCTAGTTGGTTCTTTTTCATCTCTTGGGTCTCGCTAACTTTATCCAACTTTTCTAGGATATTCTTGAAAAACCTTATAAGCATGGTTTTGAACTCTATATCCAGTCGTTTTTTTTCCTCCATTTCTTTTGTTTGTGATCTCTTCCCTTGTCTCGACATTTTCACTATGCTGGGAGAACTTCTGTGTTGGATTCAGCCTTATGATACTAAACTTGCAAAACTGCAAAAGCCTCTCTGTTGAGCTTGGGATGGGTGGAGTCTCAGGGCTTAAGAGACCGCCTTGCCTTCTAGTCTGCCCGCCCTCCATGGCCCCCGAGTCTCATGTGACTGGAGCGGTCCCTGTGCACATGTGTGTGCTCGCTCTCTGGCAGTGCCTCTAGATTGCTGCCCCTCCGGCTCCCCTGCACTCCAGGACCATATGAGTCTGGGTCCCCAGGGTTTCGCCCAAAACTGGGCTTTAGTGGAGTTAGAAGTGGCACAATTGGGAGAGTCTGTCTCCCGCCCATTCATGAAAGCCAGTGCCACAATCAGCAGTCGGTCCTCTGCATGCAGTGCCGTGCCCACCACCAGACTTCTGATCTTTTGCGACTCCCCTAAATTTCCGTGCATTTCTCCCTTTTCACAGTTCAAACGCAAACTCCCCCCTATGAGTTTCGGCTGGATCTGGGGTTTAGTGTCATAGGATAAGAGGTTCCTTGCCGTTGAGAGTCTCCATCTCCCTCCTGCCAGAGAAAGCCAGCCAGGTTCTCTGGCACCCACTCTCCACATGCGCATCAATGTACCTCAGCTTTTTGCAGCTCCTCTGGGTCTCTGTGAGCCCCTCTCTTTCCCTCTAGTTGTAGAATTTCCACTCAGCCAGCTTTCCTGTGGTTCTGAATGATGTCCGTCCTGTCTTTTAGTTGTAGTTTTGAAATTGTTGTGCGAGGCAGCAGTGTAGGTGTTTACCTATGCCGCCATCTTGGATTCTCTCCAACTCTCCTGTCCTAAGAACTGAAATGGCAGCTTGCTTTCCTTCAGGTTTGCATCCCCATTCCACACCCATCCAGGTGGATACAAAGACTCAGAGTGAGGGTTTTCTTTGAGAGAGTCCTAGTTTGGCCATGTTTCTCAGCATATGGCAGAAGCGAAGCAGATCCCCTCTGGAAGCACTTAATTTCAATATAGACCTCAAAGAATTTCCATTTATAAACTTACAAGGGATGAGCAGTCATAATAAAGCAAAAAAGAAAGGAAGAACATCACACACACAAGGAAACATGATCCCATGAGCCAGTCAGCAGATGCAGTAGAGTCAGACACCCGAGCCTTTGTATCACTGTTACCATTTGTATTATCCACTGTACTGCCTGCATGTGCTTCTTGAGCACTTCCCTGGTGCACCTGAGAAACTGAATTTTTAATTTATTTAAGTTTAAGTACCTTATAGTTAGTGACTACTATATTAGACTCTACAGTTGTAGAAAATAGCATTATTACACATTTACTTTAATGTTTAAGAAGTAGACAAGAAAATTGAAAAATATGAGTAAACATAAAGAACCTATTTGAAGATAATGACACACTTCAAGGAATTCTGTAGTACTGAATATTGTGTGGTATTTAAATAAGTGAATCCTCTGCTGGGGTGCAGAATATCATTAAACCTTTTCACTGCAATATTAAAAAATAGTACAGTTTTGAAAAAGAAAACACTTCAGAAGATTGGAGTTAGCTGAAGGAGGTATTAATGGAAGGGAGGAAAGATCTGAAGAAACTTTCCTGAAAACATATAAAGAGACCAAAATAAAGGAAAATTATGAAAGTTGAAGTATGAAAGAGATACTATACGCAAAGATCAACTCAAAATAAGCTGATGGAGCTATGATAATATCAGACAAAGGAAAATACCATTCTAAACTGTTACCCTGATAATAATATAGCTTCAAAGTCTATAAGGGAAAAATTGACAGAACCTCAGCAAATATAGACAAACCTCCCTTCTATATAGTAAGAGAGTTCAACATATCTTACTAATTAATAAATCACTAGGTACTCCCCCTCTCACTCTAAAATAACTATGCTATGAAATATTTGAACACAGATTAAATGGATTATATGGGTTGCTGTTTCCAATAGCTCTAAGATGGAAAATAGTGCTCCAGGAGTCAAGCATAACAAACTTCAGTGCATTTAATTATTATATGACTACTAGAAGCCCGTTGCATGAAGATTTGTGCAATAGGCCTTCCTTCCCCTGGCTGCCAGCACTGGTTACCTGGGACTCGAGCCAAGCCTTCAGCCTTCAGCCTTCAGCCTTCAGTCTTCAGTCTTTGCTATGCAAATTAACCCACAATCTTGTTGGGTTAATTTGCATACTCACTCTTGATTGGCTGGTGGGTGTCATGGAGGTACAATCATTTGCATCTTTCTTTTTTATTAGTGTAGATTCTCTGATCCAAAGCCTTTGATTTAGAAGAAGAGAGCTATATCTTATTAAAAAAGAAAACTCTTCTAAATGTCTCAGAGGTTGAAGAAAATATTTGGAACTAAATGGTAATAGAACATTTACATGTCAAAACCAGTCATTTGAAGCCAAAAGGATACTTAGAAATTTATAGCCTTAAACTAATAATAGCAAACAAGAAAGATTAAAGGTGCAGTAAACATGTGGTGGATCAACGAGAATGATAAAGACATGAGGAATGATTGTAGCACAGTGCAGGCAGGTGGCTATCCTCCTTTGCTGCTAGCAGTCATCAGCTCCTATATTTTGGAGGAGCATTTTTAACTTTCAGGATGTTATCCAGGTTATTGGGAACAGCTGGTTCAGAGGGTGAGAAAAGGGAAATGGTTACCTTGTAATGCCCAAACTACTAGGGCATGCATGGATTGTGCTTTCATATCTCTGTTCTGCACCCAGAGCAAAAATAAACCAGCTCCTTTAGTTGTGGGTCGGTATCAGCAGGTTTGGTTTAATAACTAGGTTCTCAAAATATGCTTTTGGAACCCCTGCATCCCCGAGACACTTTAGGGAGGCTTCATGAGATCAAAACTGTTTTCATTAAATTTTTTTTTCTGTCATTTTCACTATGTTGACATTTGTGGTATGAAAGCAATGGTAAGTAACCGCACAAAACAAGATAGTGTCACCAACTGTACTAGTAGTCATTTTTATTTGTGCTGGGTTGAAAAATGCTAGTTACTTGAAAGAGGTGTTTATAACTTGGTAAAGGTTATTAATTTTGTTAAAAGTAGGCTTTGAATACGTGTCTTTTTTTTTCTGGTGATGAAATGAGAAGTACTTTGCTGTGTAGTGAATTTGCAATGGCTGTCTCAAGGAAAACACTTGTATGATTAAGTTTTTACTTTACAGAAAGAGTGATGGATCAAATATGGCTATTCAGAGTTGATTATTTGGTAGACTTTTTATCAAAACTACAAAATGAGCCTGTCACTCTAAGGAAAACAATTATATTTGTTACCAATGATAAAATTCAGACTTGCAAGCAAAAATTAGATTTTAGGAAATCTTGAATCCTTCACCATAAGCTTGAGCTTGAATCCTTAAAGGCTCTTCTGATGAGAGCTTTGGTGATACTGACAAATGCGATTTTGGTTTTGTATAATGAAATGTGTCAATATTTGGGAGATCTGTATAACTCAGTAAGCCAACATTCTTCAAATGATCAGTTACAAAATCATACATAGGTGAAAAGGATTATTCAGGATGCAAGGCAGACTAATGGATTTTAATGTAACAGAATGGGAAAAGTTCACTGGTATGATTTCAAATTCCATACTGCAGCTAATCTTTAAGAAACTATCATTTGTCCTGTGTCATATTAAAGGAGAATATTCACAATGATCTAAAAAGGCTATTAAAATAATTCTTTTCCAACTACATATGTGTATGAGGCTAGATTTTCTTACATGTACTTGAACCAAAACAACATATCACCACAGATTTTATACAGAGGCAGATATGAGAATGAAGCTGTTTTCTATTAAGCCAGATGTTAAATGGATTTTCAAAAATGTAGAACAGTGCCACTTATTTTCCATAAAAATGTGTTATTTATGTTCACCATGTGATGTATTTACTATTGTTTTTATAGACAAATATTTTTAAATATTCTCAGTTTTAATTTCTAATACAGTAAGTATCGATAGACAAAATCCTCATAAATAAAAGGCCTCTTTGGGGTCCTCAATAATTTTTAAGAGTAAAGGTATCTTGAAACCAAAAAAGTCTGAGAATTATTAGTTTAGTAAGTCAAACTTTTAGGCTCTTTTATAGGAAAGATTTGAAGTTGCCAAATCTATATGCATAGTTTTTTATTTGTAATGAAGGCTACTGTCAAATGAACCAATACCATTCAACATAATCCCAAATAGGCCACATTGAAAGGACCTTAAGACCTTTTATTGAGCATTTGAACTTTTTTTTTTTATTACAGGGGGATTTTTTTTCTTAAGTGTGGGTAATTCTCACTGTCATTTTGAACATGATTGTAATATTCTTAAATGACATTTTGAGCAATATAAATTTGAATCCTATTATATATTTAAAGGCGACTCAAATTTCCTGAGTGAAAATAGATAAGAATCAGTCATGTCCTTAGCTCTTAATTAAAACAAAACTTCAGTCTGTGCATTCAAAGGAGATCAAGAATAGAAATAAAATCTATTCTAAACGAAAGGAAAGAAAAGTTCCCCATTTTAACAGAAACAAAGACAAATGATTTAGAAACCCAGAGACTTGCTCTTCTCCGCAGTATGTGATTTTCGGTAACCTGGTGCTTGGGCTTTCATCTGAGTGTGGGAGTTTGCCTTCACCTCCACACACAGGGTTGTGATCACAGCCTTTCCCTTGGCCTTTAGACCTCAAAATTCCACAGGCACAGTTAAGAGAGATGGGAACAGGAAAGAGAAGAATCATCTTACCATGTATCCATATAGTATTCCAGAAGGGGAAAGCAATAAACCAGCAAGACAGGGAGCCCACCTTTCTGCATCGTTTGCATCTATAATCTACATAGCTGTCGTACTGAGGAGGCAGACATGGAATGATGAAATCCTCTTTTTTCAATTTTATTTTTGTTTCCTTTGGTTATTTGAATGCATTTGATTCAAATCACATGACATAAAGTGTGGCTTTTCTCATGTGTTTGAAAAACAACAAGAGTTTTTGCTTCAATCAAAAAGAAGCTCAAGAGCAGATTAGACTGAAACAGCAAGTGTATGTAAAAAAAAAACAAAAAAAACAGAAAACAGGTCGGTGGATGTTGTTATACTGTCTCATTAAAGAAAATGAGTCAAGATTGATCTAATTAACTTACATGGATTCAGCACATTCACCCACTAAAGCAGGCAGCAGTGGCCATCTCCTGCCACAGCTGTTTAAATTGCTCACATGAGTCATGCTGAGAAGAGACTCTGCCTTGAAGAAAATAAGTAAACAATTGTCTTCTACCTGATAATCATCTAAGAGGAGCATTGTAATTATGTACTTGGGAGAGTCCTTGGCCTGAGGCCTTTCCAAACCTGATGTGGCCTCCCAGAGAAATTTAGAAGAAACGTCATTTGTCATTCCATTCAGGAGAGGCACAATGTCTTATCAAGTGTTACCTTCTTGCTAGTTCATTGCATGTTAAGCCTAAACTTTACACTCAGGCCGTATCAAAACCATAATCATATAAAATATGTGGAGGTTGACTACCACCAAATTGATCTGTTAAGTATTTTTATGTAATTGTTTAACAAATGCAGAAATGTAGCTTTGTAAAAAGATGACCAGAGAGATGAAAGTATGAATTCTTTGCCACCTTCTAAATTAGAAGTGAGTGCCAATAAGCTCATCTTTTAAATCCAATGCAATAGAAATAAAAATAGTCAGACACTCTTACAATATGCTTGTTCTGGGTCAGATGGGTCTGTATTTGATTCCTGCCCCTATCTTTCTAGCTATGGGATCTTGAGCAGCTCATTTAGTCTTTCTCAGCCTCATCCTAAAATGGGGATAATTATAGCAATCTCTCAAGGTTGCTGCTGGGATCAAACATTTGTTTAGCATAGTACTTGTTGCACAGTAAATGTTCCAACTGGTAGTGAAGGTAATTGTGGCTGTTATCATTGCTAATATTAAGTTGTATTTCACAAGTACGAATTAAGTCCTGTTATCTTCCTGAGTCTTAACTCGCCTCTAAAATGGGGAGTTGGTAGGTGAGTCTTAAGACTCTCTCAGCTGGGCCTTCAGAGTGGTGCAGAAGGTTGGCACACTGCCCAGTGGAGGGTCCTTCACACTGGCTCCCCTCCCCTCCCCTCTCCTCCTCCCCTCCTCCACTTCTATAGCCGCCCTGGCCAGTTAACGCCAGGCAGGAGGAAGCTGCCAGATCAAAGCCCTGAGGAAGGTCAGGCATTCCTGGAGCTGGGAAGCTGCGCTGCCCTGGCCTAAGTAGCTAGCTGCCTTTTCCTAATCTTCTACCCAGCCCCTCCATGGAGAGGCTTTTTTAGTAGCCCCTTTCTGAGCACTGGGCTCGGCTCAACTGGGGGAGTAATTTAAGGGAGAAAACCTGTTTGCAGGCCCGGGAGGGAGAGGGAGTCGCCATCAAAAGCTTTACATAATTGTAATGCTTTTGTTTGGGGGGGGGGATATGTAAAAGGTGAGAATAGGATGGCAGAGGTCAAGTCTTGTCAAAGTATGCTAACAAGTGGTAAATGAAATTATAGTATACCAAACAGTACAACCATTAAAAATGGTGTCATAAAGCATAATCAATAAGAAAAAAAATTCACAGTATAATGAGTGAAAACTAGTAAATGAAACCTCACAGATTCGTGTTTTGTTTTGTTTTTTTAAATAAATGAATTGGAAAGACAATGATCTTCGTTAAAGTTTTCTGGGTGGCAATATCAGGTAATTTTTGTAACTTATTTTTATACTATTATTTTTTAATATTTTATATTTAGTTAACTTAATTTTTATTTTCTAAATATTTGACATGAGTCAAGATTTCTAATAAGAAAAAACAAAGCCTTTTTTTTTTTTTAAGAAGAAACTGAATTGTCTTTTGGGTGGAAAGCTTAACCTTTTCAGAGAAAAGAGGATGTGTGCCTGTGAGTTGTGTGCCGTGGTGCCTCTCAGTGACTACATCGGGTGCTCACCTGTAGCCACCTCCTGGGCTGTGGACTTGAAGCTGTGGAGGTGACCAGTGCCTTTGTTTGTGAAACACAGTGCTTACCTCATGCCCAGCTCTGCTCTTAGCACTCTAGAATGGACTCACTTTGTAAAGAAGGCTTTTGTGGGAAAGTGAGGCATAGGGGAGGTTAGCACCCTCAGGAGGCAAGCTAAGACGCAGACCTAGAGCCCATGCTCCAACCTCACACTGTCCTGGGCTGCTCTGAGGCCAGCCTTTTCCAGAGTGGAGTCTATACCTGCTTCCTAGCGAGGTGAACGGGTGCTGTGGCTCATTCAGTCCTGAGTGGATGCAAAGGGCTCTTTGGACCCTTCTTTCTCCCTTCTTGAGTCTCTGTCTTGTCAGCTAAGTCCAGCCCATGTGCCACTGCCCTCCTCTCTGGGTCCCAATCCTACTCCCTCAACAACCTTGGGTACTTCTTTTACCTAAGATTAAAAATCTTACCTGGGTGTGAGGGTAGCAGTGAGTCTGTAGTGTCATCAGAATTGAAACCACCATTTCTCTTTCTTCTCAGTCAGTGGCTCCACTTCTTACAAAAACAGCTTTTCCATAGTTTCTTCTCAAACGAGGGAGAAAAGCAAGGTAAAGAGGCCAGATGCTCTAACGTCGTGTGTGTGTGTGTGTGTGTGTGTGTGTGTGTGTGTGTGTGTGTGTGTGGTGGGCACACCCCTGGGCCTCAGTTTCCTCATTAGAGCAAAGCAAGGACAGAATTAAATGAATGTCAAGGTATCTCACTGCTCTGATTCTTTGAAAAGCTTCACGCCATCTTTCAACGTTTTCTGTCACAGGTTGTTTTTCTATATATTTCTCTATGTTTCAGAAGCAGAAAGAAGTGAGAATATTACCATATATTTGTACACCAGCCACTAAACTCTTGTTTTGAGTTAATCTCTTCCAGTCTGGTGAGTCCCTCACTGTGCCCTGTTGTTTTGAGAGCTGTTATCTGCACTGTGGCATCAGTTACTAGCTTACTTTTGGTGGAGAGCTCAGAGTTACCAATTCTTGGATCAGCAAAATAATGGGTTTCTAGAAAGACCCATTGTCTCTTCAAAGCAAATAACCTTAAAGTAACTTTTAGACAGACATCTTCTCAGTGTTCTAAAGCAGGGGAATGATATGGGCCCTCCATGGCCACTGAGAGAGGAGGCAGGCGACTTCCCACTATGAAACCACATTATGGCTGACTGACTGGTCTCCATCGGGTCTCCGGACTGTTTCCACTTACGTCTGTGCTCGCCCTCAGGTGGACATGCACGTTACGTGGTGCCTGTTGGTCTGATGAATCGGGACAGATCATTTTCGGTGGAAAAAGTTGGGCCTTTCATGGCCAGTAGAGACACATAAGTACACAGTAGTGTAACTGGTATGTTACACTGCTGGAACATACCAGTTACACCATTGTGTACATATATATCTGTATAAAGGGGACCTTTAGTTAATGCTTACCATCTAAAAAGGATAACAAATGAAGTGCTTTAAAGTTAGGCTCTTGGACTTAAGTTGTTCATCACAAGCCAGTGGAACACAGTTCAAGTGCCATTCTCTCCTCCCCTTTCTTCCAGACAGGCAACGCCCACTCTCACCAACCACGACTGCTGCCTGGGGTGATGCTGTCGTGGGCACCCCAAGGATAGGGAGCTCCCGAGGTTCTGTTCACAGGGAAGGTGACAGTTCTCTTGAGACTACAGACAGCAATTCTCTCCGACATTGCCGATCTGCTTCAATCTGTAGCACCTTGATAGTGACAAGCTGTGGTCACACGTGACATGAGCCTCTGAGATTGGTCCTCACTGCCCAGTGTGGAAGCTGTTGTCCTTGTCCTGTGGTCGCTGCTCATTCACAGTCAGTGTTCTCTCCCTAACCATTAAATCCGTTTCTTCAGCTCATAGAGCTTGTTGGCTTAGAGGCACCAACATTATCTCTACATTTCCCAGAGAACACTTGTTTTCATGTCACGTTGGGCTCTGTGCCCACACTGCATAACTTTTCACTTTTGTGCCTTTGCTATCATCTTCAATTTGTCCTTTCCCCTTAATCACAGGGCCTGTGGGGTGGTGGTGGTGATGAAGGCCTTCTTTCTGGAAGGGCCCCATTGGTATGTCTTACCATCCTATTATATTGATTGACAGCAGTGGAGGTGCAGTGAAGATGATGATGATGCTGATGCTGATAATGATGATGGTTACCACCTGTATGGGCTCTTTGCATACAACATTTTTTTTTTCTCTATTATTTAGGCAGCTTGGTAGTTCTCACTGGCTTTTTCTTACCCATTCTTTTATGTGACTCTTGACAATAGTTTCATTTGCTTACCAAATAGGTTAACTGTAAGAGAGAAAAATCTCCAAAGGACAATTTTTTGTTTGTTTCTTGTTTTGCTTCCATACTAAATACTCTGGACTATACAGAGGCACAAAGTTTGAATGTTTGCAACTACTGAGCTGAGTAGGCCTACAATAGGAAAATGGATTTTTAGTAACTTAATAAAACAGGTAAAAAATATTTGAGTAATTTTCAACTTCCTGAAATTTTCCTGACATTCTTGCCTTTTAAAACAAACAACAAGAAAAGAGATCCAGTTTGCTTTAAACTTATTTGTTGCCTTTTTTATTCTTTGTCTTCACATAGAGGTTTTTAATGACTTTAGTGTCCAGAGCTGAACCTTCCACAGCTGAAAGTAGAACAAACCAACTTTTAACTTGAATCTGTCTTGTCTTTTATTCAGAGTGCTTATTGTAAGCAGTGGTGACAGTGGGTAGCCACATGGTAGAATTAGCCATTTACTGCTTCATCCTGTCTGCCCTCACTTCTCTCTCAACATAGATTCCTACAACTTGCTCGTGGCCTGACCTCCCGACACAGCTATTGCTGTTTTGCAGTTGTCCTTCCTGCCATCCTAAGTGCCAGGGAAATCCTGTTGAATTCTTTGAAGAGCAGATTTATAGGTGTCTATGTTTTGTTATTTTGACAGCACGAGGTGCAGACTTGGGTTCAAGGTGCTTGTGATCTTTGGCAAAAACAGGATGTTTTAGGTGAGCCTGACTGTACAGGTGGTAGACTTGTGGCAGTGTGGGTACTCCCTGCTCTGGTCCCTATTTCCCCTGAACACCCACAATAATCTGATGCCTTTGTGTACAGGTTAGCATTAGGACTTGTCAAGTTACAGTCATTCGTTCAGTAGGTGCACCCTTCTCTCTTTCACACAGCTCCCTAATCTCCCACCCAAACCCAAGCAGCTCTCTGTACCCCCTCTCCCCTGCACTCGGTCTCAATAGCACCCAGCCCTGTGGCATTGCTCCAACTGTCCCCTCTCTGCCTTCACCTAAATGTCTTCTGTCCCACATGCTTTCGCTCTGATTTCCTAATGGAAACATCTCGTTAGTGCATCTGCTGGCTATGTAGTTGTTCTTCTTTGATGAGTGACATCATATGAAGAGGATGGTCTCCATCCGTATCAATCCTGTAATGCATGGTGTGTTTTTCACATGAGTAACATCTCACCTTTGGAGACGCGTGGCAGCCCCAGGCTCTCCTTCCCGGCTCCTGCCTCTCCTAGTGTTTCCTTTTCCAAATGGGCGATTTTTGACTTGGCCTAACAGTGTATTTTATTGGTCTCTGTGTGTCTTAAGGCAGAACATTTTATTTTGTGGTGTTAAACCCTGGCTTGCTTCTGCCTTTTCTGAGAGGGCTGCTTCTATAAAGGGGTTTAGGTTTGGAATGAGGAGCACAAACTAACGGTGCTCGTGCAAAGCCATTCCTACTGGGTACAAAGGACATTTGGTCCCTGTGCAGCAGCTGTTGATTTGTTTTCATAGTTTATCTATTTAACAAACATTATTATGAGCAAGGAACTGATTTAGACACTTAATGATAGTAGTAGCTCACTTAATCCTTAACAGCCTTGTGAATGAGGTATTGTGACCCTTGTTTTCAGATGAGGCACAGAAGGAACAAGTAAGTTGCCCAAGGCTATACAGTGAGCGCAGGCAGTTGGGCTCCAGCCATCTGCTTTACCACTGCCCCATGGCTGTGTCCTACATGCTGCAGGGCAGTCAAACACAGTCCTGGGTACCATTTCAAGAGACCATTCTCTTTGCCTGTGGGAAAGCAGCATGAGAATTCTCTATTCAGGGGACTGAGGCACACAGTGAAAACCTGACCCTCTGGCCTAAGAACTGTGTGTCCCGGCGGTTTTTATTGGCCTTTTCTGATGGAGGCAGCTCCTCAGGGTTCTCCTCTGATGACCCCAAAACCATCCTAGGTTCACAGAACGGGTTCCAGCTGCCATACGGCATGCACCTGTTAGTGTGGCCTGGGTTGGCTGGTGCCGCCTATCCAACATTCCAGCCCTTTGCCTACTCTGACCACTAGCTACTGACCCGAGGGGGCAGATAGGGAAGGGCTTGACCTCATGACAGATGTCGGGCCAGTAGTCTACCTCAGTCCATCTGCCACTGCTTTGTACTCCAACACCTTTCTCTCTCATCTTGTCTTTCTCTACCTCATCCTTCCTTCACCCTTCCTCTCATTAAACAAGGTGACGGGGATAAGTGACAGTCAGGGCTTTAATGGCTGTGGGGCCGCAGAAGGGAAAGGATCTCTTTTTGGAGCCATCCTTGTTTTTCTCTTCTCTCTTCCACCCCAGCAGGAGTGTGGGCTCTGCAGCACAGCCTGATCACCAAAAGGTGACTTGACTGATAGTGCTGACCTTTGGCTGGGTCCCCAGAGGTACACTGAGCAGACGGTGCTTTCAACATTAGCTATAGGCCAATATTCTGGGAATCAAGATAAAAACACAGCTTATGTGAAGTCATCAAAGCTTTAGCTATAGTTAGAAAAAAAAAGGAGTGGAAGGAAAGTAGAGAGTCAAGTCTGCATGGTTACACCTCATGGGTAGGTGAGTGTTCTTCATTGACCATCACAGAGTTCTGCACAAATCATCATCATGAATAACCTCTTCTTCCTTTTTTGTTACATGTGTTCTTTGGTGTGTTTTATGGAAATAGTGGGGCAGGGAAAAACAAGGTGTCCATTAGCCCTATATCCTGCTTAGGAAGAAATTAGAGGAAATAATTTGTCCAATTGCTAGGAACTTCAGCGTATAGAAATATGACCCATCTTTCTCCCAATTTTAGTAGATGCTCAGTTTGGACAGATTTCAGAGACCTTATAGTTGTAGGACCATCCAAGGTTTGAAATAATACGAATTGTTACCATGTACTTTTTGAGCAGCTACTAACTCTATTTTTTTTTAAATTCCTTATCAGAGCATTCTATGGTAGGTATTAATATTTCCATTTTATAGTGGAAGAAAGAGAGAGGTTAAGACACTAGACAAAGATTATGAAGAGTGGCAAGTCAAGATTTGAACCGGTCTTGCACCGCACCAGGAGGCCGGCATTGAGTGCCGCCGGTGCCTGGGCAGAGGCATAAATGAGCTGGGCCAGTTTCCTCAGAGAAGTGGAGAGAGGAGCATTCTTAGAAGGGTGAAGAAATAAAGAACTTTGATATGACTGTCTCTTTGGTGTAAATAACCTCCTTTGTGTTTTTTTTTTAATTATTATTAAATGTCAGTAGTAGAAGTTTAGTCTCAAAGACAATTATATTCATCCTATTAGCAACATTCTAGGCAACAGACAAATGGTTGTATCACCAGAGACAGATTGAAGCTATTAAGTTATAGAGATCAGAAACATCCATACTGTATGATGTGCGTGAGAAATTCTGACTTTCAGAGGAATAAAAATAAAATAATAAAAAGTATTAATTTTAGAAAGTGAAAACATGCCCCAATAAGGAAATGATGATAATACTTAATGACCCCTGTTGCTGTACTCAAAATAACAGACAGAAAAATGTGACAAGCATTGTTTGGAAGATGTTAATTTTCTGCCTGGAAACCTGTTTAGCCAATATTGCCACCTGCTTTTCTCCCCACTTTTCCTCCCCACTGGAGGTGCCTCACCTTGGCGCATCCTAGGTATACTGGTTAATAATGGCAGATTTTGTAATCAAAGAAAACACGATAATTTCAAGAGAAACATCAAAAGTAATACTTTATTCAAAGTAATGTCCACCGCTAGCTACACATTTCCCCATCTTTCAGGTAATTTGTGGATACCGTTTCAATAGAACTTTTCTTGTTTTGAGGCAAACCATTCAAAGACCCAATTTTCCACTTCTTCATACATTTTGAAGTGCTGCTCAGAAAGTGCGTGTACCATCAATCAGAGAACAAGTGATAGTATGAAGAAGCAAGGACTGGTGAATATGGCGAGTGGGTTAATACTTCCCAGGCAAGACCTTTTAATGTGTCTTTAACTGGTTTTGAAGTGTGTGATGGTGCATTATCATGAAGCAAAATTACTTTCCCATGTCTTCTGGCCCATTCTGATCGTTTCACGATCAAAGCGTGATTCAAATTGTTTTCGGTAGCAGCCAGTATTAATGATTTCACCTTATTTTAGAAGCTCATAATATACCATACCTTCCTGATCCCACCAAACGCAGAGCATTGTCTTCTTTCCAAAGCGATTTGGCCTTGCAGTCTATGTTGATGGTTGACCAGGATCAACCCATGGTTTTCTGCATTTGGGATTCTCAAAATAAATCCACTTTTCATCGCCAGTCACAATTCAATGCAAAAAAGACTTTCTTTAATACCATTGAAGCAACAATTTACTAATGACTTTTCAGTTTTCCATTTGTCTTTCATTCAGTTGATGTGGCACCTATTTTCCTTCCTTTAAAATCTTTCCCATTGCTTGTAAACAATCGGAAATTGTTTGCTGAGCAACCTTTAATCTTTCTGCAAGTTGTTTTTGAGTTTGACATGCATCTTCACCCAATAATGCTTGTAATTGTTGGTCTTCAAACTTTTTCGGTTGACCTGGACGTTATTGTCTTTCACGTTGAAATGATCACTTTTAAAGCATTTAAACCAGTGCTCACAAGTATCTTGAGATGGAGCATGTTCACCATAAGCTTCCCAAAGTATATAATAACTTTTTCTTCAAAATAAAGTAATTAATTAAAACTTCCCGCAAATGCTCTTTTTTTGGCACGAAATTGGACATTTTTAAGTGTAAAAATATCAATGATATTAACACCTTCAGCAAATACATATGACATATGAAGTTTTGAAGCTTGCTGTCAATACAACAAAATAGTGTACATATCAAATATGTGTGACTCCATCTATTGAACAAAATCCGCATTATTAACTGGTACAACTAGTACACAGCGGGAAGGAAAGGCAGTTCTAATTCAAACTCTCATTACTTCCTTTCACACCCCTCCCCCAGCAGACTTTAAAAGTGATAATTGCCTGAAATACTGGGAGAAAGTAATTTGTATTGGTAAAGCTATGATGAACTTCAAACAAATCTGCGTATGGTAAGGGTGACTTCTTTAATCAAGGGGCTGGGCAGATGGGTGTTTCTGTGGACCTGCTGCGGCTGACCGCCCCTCAACCCCGACCTGCGCTCCAGAGCTTGGGACTTGATGGAAAATCACTTTTTTAAATTTTTTAAAATTTGTGTACAGCAGGAGGTCATTATTTAGAGCTTCAGGTAATGCCTTAATATTCAGCACCCTGAATGTTTTGGCCTCTGTTTTCTAGATTAAATTTTACGTTAGACTGTAGTCATATCTAATGGCCACAGGTCTAAGCACTGCACAAACATTTATTTTTAACATTTACGCAGCACTTACCATGTGCCAGGCAGTTCTGAGTGGGTTACAAATATGAATGCATGTACTCCTCATACCGTGCTTCTGTGCTTGTCTTCATTTTCCAAATGAGGGGCACATGGAGATGGAGTGACTCACCAGTCACCCAGCTGGTAGGTGGCAGAAGTGACATACAAACCCAGGCAGTCTGGCCCTGGAGGTCATGCCTAATCGCCTTCCTGCCCTGGAAGACGCTGTCTCTTCGTTTCTAGGGGCGGTTCACAGCAAGTGAACAGCATTTAGCTTCATCTGTTAACCATTGAAACAAACTGAGCACCGAGGAAGCACTCAGGCTCACACGCTAAGGAGGAACCGCTGACCACCTTACAAAGGAGTGGAGATCTCTTCTTTCCTCCAATTTAATTAGTTCTTCCACACAGGTGCTAACTGAGCTCTGCCTAAAGACCGCATGCCTCCAGCAGATAAGCAGCTTCTAGCAGATTCAACAAATTATCCTTTGTCTGCCAAGCCCCTTTGTTATCAGAAGACATCCCTGGGTAGAAATGTAAGTTCTTACACTTCAAAGTTTGCCTGCTAAGCTGGGGCTCCCACAGGAGGGACCTATTGAATTTGATACTTGGTCTGGGTCCAATCCTGTATTTCTGGTTGTAGATAGAAAATGAAAAACACACATAAGTCAACTCTAATTATTAGTAAGATCTTCACTTCAGATCCTTTTAATGTAATTAAGAGGGTTAATAGGGGCAGGAGTGGGAGGCAGGAGAGAAGCTTGCTGCTCAACCGGAAGGGCTTGTTTGCTTGTTTTCTGTTTGTTTTCAAAGCTAATATTTGACTGTTAACCCTAATCCCGTGTAGAGTACACCTTATAAATAAGGAAATTGAGAAGGTGTGATTTGTGGAGGTTTCCTGGGTGATCTGTCTGCCTCTCGGAGAAGACTGGGTCAGATGAAGTGGGACACTCAGGAGGCTGTTCTCATTTGGATGGAAATGTCTCCAGTTTGGAGACCAGGAGGCCTCTCCCATGTTTTAGTCTGAGCTTGTATACACATTCAGAAGGAAAATTCTAGCGTTCTAGCCACTGCTTTAATTTGGATAGGAAAAACTGAGGCCAGCAAGCAAAGCATCAGCGCTGCACCTCCGAGCCAGGCCAGGTTGCAAGGAGAAAGGGTGAGTGAGTCAAACCCAGAAGAAGCTGAAAGTAAGAAAGGTGCTGTGACAAACTGATCGCAGATAAGATGATGATAAACGGAGACCTTTTCATTACCAGCACAGTGCACGCTGGTTACACAACTGTCATCTTTTGCACAGCACCTGAGGCTGCTGTGGAAAATCTGAGCCACTTGGAGAGGAAACCTCATGGCATGAAGCTCTCTGTGATGAAGCCACATGTCGGGGCTGCGGTCCCTTTTAGCTACACACTTGCCAGAATGAGTGCATCCAGATGGTCAGGTCTTATTGATGCTCCATCTCTCTTGAATTCATGGTTTCCTTGGTCTTATGGGTCCCTGTGTAGGCGACCTGCCCCTTCGAAGCCAGCTCAGCACAGTGGGTATCTGGCTTTGAATCGTCAGAGCTGTGCTTTCTGAGGATATCCGGGCTCCCACTGAAGGCCTTCATGTGGTAAACTGCCCCCACGAGTTGTGTGCTTAATCACAGGGGGCGTGGCAGTGAGAGGCAGGGGAGTGGGAGACGGCGAGGAGGGCAAGTGGACTCGGGCTCCATGATAGGCAGAGGACATAGTACCCAGTTTGTTTTCCTTTGATGGACCTAAAGTGTGTGCGCGAGTGTATAATAGAGAGCGAGAGAGAAAAAGAGAGAGAGAGAGACAGAGACAGAGACAGAGAGAGACAGAGAGAGAGACAGAGATGAGAGGTAATCAGTTACTTGACTGAAACATGGGGGGATATTTTGGGAGAAACCTAAATATTTACATGTGAGGCTGACTTCACAAAAATGTCCTTTTTTTTGTAAAATAAAATTTTTTCTTTTATTATAAATGCAAATACATAATATTCTTGGTAACACAATATTCTTTTATTATAAATGCAAATACATAATATTCACCTATAGTCTCACAAGTTAATATTGTGATTACTGTTTCATTGCATATTTCTAGCCTTTTTGCTATTTGTTTACATTATATGTACAAAGTTTCATTTTTCCTAGAACTAAGGCTGCTAAATCTGTGTGCTCTATCTTTTAAAGAAAAAACTCTTTTCCCTCTCTCTGCCCATGAATTCCATCATGTTTGCCCAAGAGATCACTGACCTCTGCCCTTTTCCCTAAAGTTAGTCTGTATGTTTGTGCAGAATAAATCTTTTAAGGCCCAGTCAGCCTTCCTACAATGACCATGTAGGGTATGGGGTTAGGTTTTTGTTTTGTTTTTAATATATTTTTATTTATTTCAGAGAGGAAGGGAGAGGGAGAGAGGTAGAAACATCAATGATGAGAGAGAATCATTGATCAGCTGCCTCTTGCATACCCTCCACTGGGAATGAGCCCAAAACCTGGTCATGTGCCCTTAACTGGAATAAAATCTGGGACTCTTCAGTGAGCCAAACCAGCTAGGGCTGAGGTTGGGTTTTTTACATGTTTTCTAGTAAGGCTCAAGTTTAGTGTTGCTTTGAATGCTCCATGATATAGTTCCTTGCATACATGTCGTACCTCCTTGAGCAGAATACTAAGTTTCTGGTGAGAGGAGATGTTTTTTATCTTTGTTCCCTTGGTCTTGCTTCCTTGCCTGGCCCTGCTCCTTACGTTGTAGACGCTCAATTTAAAATCGATTGATTGGAGCGCTTGCCCTTTCTGAGCCAGCTCTGGGCTGACCTAGTAGAGGCGTGGTGTCCCAGGGGGAGTGCTGGCCTTGAGGTGGGAGGTCCGGAGCCTGACTGCAGACAACCCACCCCTGGTTTCCCTGGAGGGCACTCTCCTCGTTGCCCACTGAGGGTAGTCACACTCCCCAGCCTGCATGCCCCTTTCAGCTCTCGAATTTCATTTTAATAAACTGCTTTGCACTTAATCACTTTGAAGTGGCAGTTTTCCTCCTCTTGGATGAGATAAAATGAATATTTCATCTCAGGCCCAGGAGCCATTTTGCACAGACCTCTGAGAAAAGGCTAATGAAAGCCCTGGCACAGACCTGACACTTTTAGAGGCAAGATGGCTCTGTCGCTCTATCCTGAGATTTGACCAGATCCTCTATAGAGAAATGCCATAGAAGCCTTACAGATTTCATTCATAACAGTAAAAATCATGACTTGGAACATTATAGAAGTTAATTTTAAAACCATTTAGGAAAATAGAGATATCTGATGTGAAAACAATTTCTTGAATTCTAAGTGAGTGGCCGTTAAGGTTTTTTGAGGGGGTGGGTATTACATTGAAGTGGATTCTTTTAAGTTAAGAAACATTTGCTGATTTATAAGTATAGGAAAAATAAAACCCATAGTACTTAGCACCCCAGGTTAAAATGTTTAGTTTGTGGGTAATTGAGGACTGTAAGCCTGGCTTGGTGGCTGGGCCCTCGGAACCCTTCAGTGCCTGCCAGGTTCAGAGCCTGCAGGGCGTGTTCCCTCAGCTCCCACCGAGAGCAGGCTGGGAAGACAGTGTCAGTTCCCAGGAGGTCTGCACACATTCCACTCATCCTCCATTGGGTTGGAGAATACCTGCAAAGGTGCACCTGTTCCCAACTGTCAGTTCCTTGGAAGTGCCCCCAGAGAGTCAGAGTGATGCCATCTATGGACCTGCTCCAGAGAGAGACCCTGGAAGGGGAGGGGCTAAAGGCTAATGGCAGCCCTAATGCCATCCCTGTGAGGTAGGCCTGGGGGGAAGAGAGGAGGCTAGCTCCCAGACATGCCTTTCATATGATAATGTGGTATCATCTGTGTCCCTAACCGTGTACAGTTCGTCCTACTTTTGCTGTGGACTGCGCTTTGATTATATATAATTCCAAGTTTAGCCTTCTGAGATTCCCCTGTCATCACTGATGTAAAATAACATGGTTCAGAGATACTTCAATTTGCCTTACATATAAAGTAAAATTAGCCTTCATTCAGTTCAAATCTGTTCTTGTGCCCTTTGTTTATTTTTTAAAAACTGAGATGTAATGCCCAAACTGGTTTGGCTCAGTGGATAGAGCATTAGCCTGTGGACTGAAAGGTCCCATGTTCGATTCCCATAAAGGGCATGTACCTTGGTTGCGGGCACATCCCCAGTAGGAGGCGTGCAGGAAGCAGTTGATCGATGTTTCTCTCTCATCAATGTTTCTAACTCTTTATCCCTCTCTCTTCCTCTCTGTAAAAAATCAATAAAAATATTTAAACAAAAATTGACATGTAATTCATATAACATGAAATGCACCATTTAAACTGTACACCTTGGTAATTTTTGATATTCACTAAGTGGTGGGACTATCAGCGCTGTCTAATTCCAGTCATCACTCCAAAAAGAAACCATTTACCTATTGACAGTCTGTCCCAATTTCCCCCTCCCCTCAACCCCTAGCCACCACTCATCGACTTTGTCTCTAGAATTTGCCTATTCTGGACATACCATGTAAGTGGAATCATATAATATGTGATCTTTTGTTTATTTCTAGTTTATTTCACTTAGCATAGTTTTAAAGTTTCATCTATGTTCTAGCATATATCAGAACTTTATTTTTCTTAGGGTTGAATATTATTTCATTGTATGGATGGACATAAAGGCATACCTCGGAAATATTATGGTTTGGTAACAGCATGGCAATAAAGCAAGTGTTGCAATAAAGTGGAGTCAATCTTTTTGCTGATGGAGGGTCTCGCCTGCAATTTGTAAAAAAAATGTAACATCTGTGAAGTCCAATAAAGCAAAGTGCAATAAAAAGAGATATTACCACAATTTATCATTCATCAGTTGATAGACATTTGGGTTGTTTCCACTTTTTGGCTATTATGAACAAATGCTGCCATGAATATTTGTGTATAAGTGTTTATGTGAACATATGCTTTCAGTTCTCTTGGGTATATACCTAAAAGTGGAATTTCTAGATCATATGATAATTCTATGTTTAACTTTTTGAGGAGCTGAAAAGTTATTTTTCTATTTCTTTTAAATATTTTTAAATCCCTAATTATCACCTAATTTAAAAACTTTTAAAGGGAGGTAGGGGTTCAAACAAGACGACATACTTAGTTAGAGAAAACCCAGCTAAATTAATAAGTTGAGGAAAATTTCAGGTTATGGTAAACAAAAGAAAATGTATTACAATGATTTATGTTATCTTCACATTTACACATTAAAATGGGCTTAAGTAGGGTTAGTGAAGAGGATGAATTCCCAGAGATTTTTTAATAGACAATTAAAGTCTGGTAAAGTACAAGTTTATTTTCAAGAATTATCAGCAGCGGCCAAGGTTGAGAAGATATCCAGAGCATTGCTAATTAGCTGGAAGACTGGAGAGCCTGAAAAAATGACCATTATTAATGAAAACTGGGAAATTAAAGAAGTGGAAAACAGAAGATGATTATTCTTTGGTCTATGGACAGTAATTTTCTAAATAGAATGTAGCTTATGTTCCTTTTAGACCTTGAATTCTTCAGCTTAGCTTGGGAATCACAGACTTGTGAATAATTTATTGAGTGATTATACTGTCCTCTAGCATGCTATTAAGATGTTATTGCATAACCATTTCTAAAACATACACAAAGGTGATGATAGCAGCGATCCGGTGTGAAGAGGAAGGGAAGGTTCTGTGGTGGTTTCTTGTTTGGTTACACATTTACAACTTGACATTACTCACACCTGCTTCAGAGACCTCTGTGGCTGTCCCAGGTCAATTTTTGAGACCACCCTAGTGAGCGGAGGGGCTTCTGGCCACTGGGCAAACAGAAAATGGGCAACATCATGGTTTGGTGAAAGAAAACAGGATTGAGTCCAGCTTCTTTTACTTACTGTGTGGTGATGTTTTTTTTCTGAGTATTTTTCCTCTTATTTAATATGTGGGGATATTAATAATCCGTTCCTTACAGGCTGAGGGTGAGATCCAAATGAGATAAGGAACATGGAAACACTTTGTAAATGAATGTCAACTTGGTTGTGTTTGTTATAGTTCAATCTGGCTCTCCCCACCTCCCACCCTTAAGACATCAGCCTCTCCTTGGAGTGTGGCTTATTTACAGCTAGACGCTAAGTTGTTCTTCGGAGAGAATTTATGTTGTGTTCCTGACTGAACGCACTGCAAAAATAACAGCCTCTCATCTCCTTTTTTTATCTCCAGCCCAGCGCCAGGTCCTGTGCAGTTGGCTGGGATCATTGCACCTGACACACTGCCCTCCTGTTGGAAACCATTCTTTAATGTGCAGATGGCAGTTACTTGCTTTTCTGTGTAAAATTCATTTGTTATGGATAACTTTCAAAAATAATTACATTATTTTATATATTTTAATCCTCATCCAAAGATATTTTCTTCCATTGACGTTTAGAGAAAGTGGAAAGGAAGGAAGGTGGAAGGAAGGGAGGGAGGGAGTGAGGGAGAGGAACATTGATATGAGACACACTGTTTGGTTGCACACAAACCCCCTTGGTGCTACGGATCAAACCTGCAACCCAGGTGCATGCCCTTGACCAGGAATTGAACCGACCCTTTGGTCTGCAGGCTGATGCTCTAACCATTGAGTGCACCAGCCAGAGCAAGCATTTTACACTTTTTTGTTGTTGTTTTAAAAAAACTACATATGTGCTAGCTGATTTGGCTCAGCAGATAGAGCATTGACCTGTGGACTGAAGGGTCCCGGGTTTGATTCCAATCAAGGGCACATGCCTAGGTTGTGGGTTCATCCCCAGTAAAGCGCATGCAGGAGGCAGCCAATCAATGATTCATCATTGATGTTTTATCTCTCTCTCCCTCTGCCTTCCTCTCTAGAATCAAACACACACACACACACACACACACACAAATCCTATCTAATAAAAGAGTAATATGCAAATTATACCTCCACTACACCCATAAGCCACACCCACCAGCCACATCCATTAGCCAATCAGAGCGAATATGCAAATTAACCCAACCAAGATGGCTACAGACACAGAAAGAGCAGGAGGGAGGCTTGAATTGCCCCTAGTGATGGAAGAAGCCAAAGCTTTCTCCACACCCTGGCCCATACTTAAGGCAACAAAGTTTCAATTGGCTTAGCTCCAGGCTACAAAATTTTAATTGTAAAAATAGATAAATCCCAGATACCAGGGCCTCCACTTGGGTCGCTGGGGGGTGTGGCCAGCCTGCAAACCATCATAGGCCCCTCGCCCAGGCCATCCCATGCCCCAAGGGAACACCCATCCTGATCCAGGGCACCCGTTAGGGCAAACCTAGCTGGCCCCCACCCATGCACCAGGCCTCTATTCTATCTAATAAAAGAGTAGTAATATGCAGATTGACCATCACTCCAACACACAAGATGACTGCCCCCATGTGATCAAAATATCCTGCCCCCATTTGGACATAAGATGGCCACCACAAGATGGCCAGCAGAGGAGGGCAGTTGGCAGGGACCAAGCCATCAAGGGAGGGAAGTTGGGGGTGATCAAGCCTACAGGGGAGGGCAGTTAGGGGTGACTAGGCCCACTGGGTAGGGCAGTTAGGGGCAAATAGGCTGGCAGGGGAGCAGTTAGGCATCCATCAGGCTGGCAGGGGAGTGGTTAGGAGGTGATCATGCTGGCAGACAGAAGTGGTTAGGGGCAATCAGGAAGGCAAGCAGGTGAGCAGTTGGGAGCCAGCAGTCCTGGATTGTGAGAGGGATGTCTGACTGCCCGTTTAGGCCCAATCCTACAGTCAGACATCCCTCAAGGGGTCCCAGATTGGAGAGGGAGCAGGCTGGGCTGAAGGACAACCCCCCTCCCTGTGCACAAATTTTGGACACCGGGCCTCTAGTATATATATATACAAATCTACACTAAAAAAAGAGAAACATGCAAATTAACCATCACTCCGCTACGTCCACTAGCCAATCGAGGAATATGCAAATTAAGAGGGGCCAAGGGATCTACAGGAGCCAAGTGCTGCAGCAAAGAGGAAGATGGCAGACTCTGGCCTGATTCTGCAGCGAACATGCAGGAGGCAGGCCCTGGCCAGAGTCTGCAGCAAAAAAGGAAGAACACAGACACTGGTTAGAGTGAAGGCCTGGGTCCTGGGTGCCAGAGGAAAGCTAGTGCTGGAAGCCAAGGGAAGGAAAGCCTATTGCAACGGGCCTCTAGTGTGTGTGTGTGTGTGTGTGTGTGTGTGTGTGTGTGTGTGTAAAAAACCTACATTAACTAGTACTTTGAAATGGGGAGAGAGTATAATGCTCATGGATCTTCTATACATCTCTTTGCATTGCTGTGCAGTGGAACTCCTCCTATCCAGTGACTCAGCCCAGGGTGTTCAGGCCTAAAGACAAGGAACCAGGCAGAGTAATTGGTGCCTGATGGCTGCACATGTCTCCATGTTAGTGGGACCTGGGACATTGATCAGGTCATCCTAGATCAGTGGTTCTCAACCTTCCTAATGCCGCTGCCCTTTAATACAGTTCCTCATGTTGTGGTGACCCCCAACCATAAAATTATTTTTGTTGCTACTTCATAATTGTAATTTTGCTACTGTTATGAATCGTAATGTAAATACCTGTGTTTTCTGATGGTCTTAGGCTCTACAGCAGCGGTTCTCAACCTGTGGGTTCTCAACCTGAGAATCGGTAGCAGGGTCATGTAAGACCATCGGAAAACACAGGTATTTACATTACAGTTCATAACAGTAGAAAAATTACAGTTATGAAGTAGCAACAAAAATAGTTTTATGGTTGGGGGTCACCACAACATGAGGAACTGTAGTAAAGGGTCGTGGCATTAGAAAGATTGAGAACCACTGTCCTCGATCATGTGAAATAATGATCTTTGAAATTTCGTACTCTGAAATGGTTTCAGACAGAGTTCAAGGTTACATTCATGATGCTTGTCAAAGAGAAGTAAGGAAAGAAATGTTTGTTTCTTCTAACAATTTAGGAAGGGATTCAGTGTTTGCCTGTGGTGTGTTGGTGTATGTTCAATAACCAGCTTGGGGGAAAGTAGCACTGGCTTTTTATATTTGCCCATTTCCATGGTACAAATAATCCCACCATGGCCAATTTCAAGCTACCAATATAATATTAACAGGATCTCAATATTCCTGGACAGTTTGTAATCAGTTTTGGAGAGCAAGTACAAGCAAACTCCAGCTCAATTCTGGAAATTAAGGGCAACTTAGGTTATTTTGGGGAAAGAAATATAGATCAGAAATTCAGTATCTACTTTGATTTCATGGACATATTCTTACCAAAATATGCAAAATGAAATTTAGGAAAATAATTTTCTATTCATAATAAATGATACAAAATAGAATTTATCTTTGATTTTAGCTTCACTGAAGTATCCCTTTTCACTAGCAGAAAATAGCTGTTGTCATCTGTGTTATTATAATTTTTATAACTGGCAGTATAATTATTTTAAGAGTCTTTTAAAAGGTCTGTACATTTTGCCTCCTTTTTTTGCCTCCTTTTTTCATACCATTGAAACAAATATTTTTAAGGAAAATTTTCAATTCTAGTTTGACTTATTTGGGGGCTTTAAAAAGGTGAATCAAAATGTGCAAAATTACGTCCTTGCCAGTGTTTCTAAGTGGTTAGAGTATCTGTCTACAGACAAAGGGTAGAGGGTTCGATTCCCAGTCAAAGCTACGTACCTGGGTTGCAGGTTTGAGCCCCGTCCCGGTCCGGACATGTGTGAGAGGCAACCAATCAATGTGTCTCTCTCACATGGATATTCGTTTCTCCCTCCTCTCTCTCTTTCCCCTTAGCCCCTCCCTTCCACTCTCTCTAAATATCAATGGAAAAATATCCTCACTGTTGGGTGAGGATTAAAAAAATGAAAAGTGCAAAATTACATAAAACAATTTTTTGTCATCTTTTTTGTTTGTCATTTAAGTTTTCTGCTTTAATTTTTAACTCATTTAAGGATTTTGCTTTTTAAATCTAAGACAGAAGGTTCTTTTTCTTTGACTCATCTAAGTATATCCTATGAGTAGTGATGTTGGCAGCATCATTTTCATTCAAGACAAGCGCTGGTTATTTTTCAGGTAATAAGCTCTGATGTGAGATGGAAACAGTGGTTACCCATCAAAGAATGAGTTAATCATTAGTTCTTTGGGGTTTTTTATTTTAAGAGTTCATTCTTTTTTTTTTTTTTAATATATTTTTATTGATTTCAGAGAGGAAGGGAGAGGGAGAGAGAGAGAAACATCAATGATGAGAGAGAATCATTGATTGGCTGCTTCCTGCATACCCTTTACTGGGGATGGAGTCTACAACCTGGCATGTGCCCTGACCAGGTATTGAATCCGTGACTTCTTGATCCCTGGGACACACAGGCTGGGCAACAGGAGCAATCTTACCTATAGATTTTCCATTGTAAAGCCAAGCTGCCTGACAAATGTAATAGAAGTCACAAATGCAAATTATATGTTAATTTTAAATTTTAGTAGCCACATCAAAAAAATAAAGAAAAACAGGTAAAATTTACTTTGATAAACCCATTTAATGCAGTATAGCTAAGATGTTGTTTCTTTGTTTAAAATGTGTTTTTATTGCTTTTTAGATAGAAAGGAAGGAAGAGGGAGGCAGGGGAGAGAGAGAGAGAGAGAGAAACATCAATGAGAGTGAAACATTGATCAAGCTACCTCCTACATGCCCCTCACTGAGGATTCACCCTACAATCTGGGCATGTGCTCTTATCAAGAATCAAACTGGTGACTTTTTGGTCTATGGTTCAGCACTCAAACACACCTGCCAGGGTGCCAAGATGTTATTTCAACATGTAATCAATGTTAAATATCATTGAAATATGTTATGTTCTCTTTCTTACATTAAGTGTTTGAAATTTATGTATATTTTACACTTAAAGCACATCTCCATTTGGACGAGCCACATTTCAAATCTGAAAGTGAGTGACCACCATATTGGACAGTGCAGCTCTATGGAAGGTTTAATGCTTATCTTACATGTAAATATAGTATTTACACCTTCATAGAAATTATTTGAATTTCTTGATAAACTTTAGCTCTCAACTAAAGTTTTAGTCTTAGTAGTTGAATCCAAAATAATTTGTTGCTTCTTTTCTTTTGGTTTCTGACTCTTCAGCAAATTTTATAGAAAAATAAGGATCCCCACAGACTTTAAATGTTGCTCTTTTCACTTTTTAAAAGCAGAGTCTTAAGCAAATAATATTTTACACATATGGCACTTATTAAAATCTTAGATGTCTTGGTGGAACGAAATTGGTACATAATCCTTCTTAGTCAATTGTCTTGTAAATGCTTCACACCCGATCTTAAAAATCAATTTTATTTAAAATGAGGCAAATGTACTTCATAGTTCCTTTAAGAGTGACGGGTCCCCTTTTAGTAGGAAATTGTTAGGTTTAAGTCTCTTGTCTTTGTCCCTATGGAATTTTGCCCCATGAATTTACAGCTTGAACATATAAATGACTCCTCCACACTCGCCATCTGGGTAGCTGTTGTATTTCCCTGGCCTTGACCCACCATGCTTCATCCCCCTAGAGAGCTAGAGTCATCTAGCTTCTTGGAGCCCCAAACAGTCTTCCCACTGGGTATTCTGAGTGCCATGGGGAGGAGATCTTCCTGCTCTCTGAAACTATCTGGGTAACAGAGGGGTGCTGCTATGGTGGAAGACTTCCCTTCCCTTCAAAATTGCACCTGTGGCCAGTGGTGACAGTGGTAGAGAGAGCCTCTTTAACCAATGTGTGCCCACATCACCAGTCTGCTCAGGCCGATACCTGACAAGGTTCAGGGAGAAGTGGAATTCACTCACCCCACAGCCACACCTTCTCTCGGGTTCTGGAAATCCAGGAGTTGCCTCCTCCTGTCCATCCTGTTGCGTGTTGTCATTCTACAGCCTGGCCCCTGGGCCTGCTGCCTCTGCACTGAGCTCTCTGGCTCCTGGTGTGCCACTCACCTTCAACCTTCACTGCCTTGTTTACCTTCTGTCCCAGGGACCTACACAAGTAGTACTTTTGAGAAACTGACTAAACACCCGGACCTTAATAATAAGGAAAGATTATGCAGTGATGGCCAAGCACTTCTCTTTTGGAACAGGGCAACTGTTTTTAATCTAATATTCCTCTTCTCTCCTGTAAACACCACAACTGCCACCCCTGTCCACCGATATGTGGTTGTATTTGTATATAAAAACATTTGTACACAACTTTGATCAGATCACAGTGCCTGTAATCTGGAAAAGGTGAGGGACCACTGGGATTTTGTTCTACCCCATGTCCTTCCCACTATAGTTTTACAATCGCATGCACCTCGTGGAACCCTGTGCTTCTGCAGCCAGGAGTCCAGCAGGCTCCTGGTCCTTCCTCTCCTTAGAGTCTGGCCACCCCTCTCCCCCACCCCCACCTTACCCCCGCCTCCCGGCTTTCACTTATGGCCCACCCCTTCACTGGACTTTTCTGGACTTGTAATATTTTCCCACTAGCACTTGTTTTGTGCTTTGGTTTGTTTATCTTGAATGACTCCAGTTCTTTATTTTTTATTTTTTTAATTTATTTTATTGGTATTTTACAGAGAGGAAGGGGGGGAGAGAGAGAGAGAGAGAGAGAGAGAGAGAGAGAGAGAGAGAGAGAGAGGGAGAGGGAGAGAGAGAGAGAGAGAAAGAGAAACATCGATGAGAGAAAAACAGAGTTAGAAACATCGAACACTGCCTCCTGCACACTCCCCACTGGGGATGTGACTGCAACCAAGGTACATACCCTTGACCAGAATTGAACCTGGGATCCTTCAGTCCACAGGCCAACGCTCTCTCCACCTAGCCAAACCAGCTAGGGCTCCAGTTCTTTCTTTTAATTTTCAAAGAACAGTCTTAACAGGGACAAAAGAATCTTTAACTTGAAAAGAAAATGTAGCACCCAGGAGGATTAGGGGTGGTCCGGAAAAGTGTTGTGAGATCAATGAGATAATAGGATAGAGTATTGTTATGTAATTGGAAGTCATTCTCCCTTTTCTCTTCTCTCAGCTTCAACCTTAACCCCAGTTCCTCTATTTGTAGACTCCAGTTATTGGAAGCAGGGGGAGAGGGGTCCCTTTTGGCTCCCAGATAAAACAGATCTGTACTTAACCCAAGTTCAACCAAATATAGGCTAGCCTGTATGACCTGGGACGACACTTCACCTTTCTAAGTCCCAATTTGCTTCCTTATTTGAAAATGGGGGAATAAATTTGATCACAAATATGAAAGCATCATTCGTTCTTAAAATATAGTAAGTATTCAGGGAATTGTCTCTTGTCTTACTCAAATATCCAGGTTCCAGGTTTATTGTTTTTGAATATATTTTTATTGATTTTTTTTTAAGAAAAAAAGGGAGAGGGAGAGAAAAATAGAAACATCAATGATGAGAGAGAATCATTGATCAGCTGCCTCCTGCACACCCCCACTAGGGATCAAACCCACAACCCAGGCATGTGCCATGACCGGGAATCAAACCATGACCTCCTGGTTTACAGGTTGACACTCAATCACTGAGCTACACTGGCTGGGCCAGGTTCCAGATTTTAACTATTGTGACCTGTACTTATACTCTTTTCAATTAATTGCATTTCTTTGATTTATTTTCCTTTTATCATATTTACTTCCTACAGCATTTAGTGCATTATTAATGATGAATGGACATTAAAACAATTATGTGACTCCTTAGTTACCTTCAAGGATCAAATAATTAAGTTAAAACTTAAGGTTAGGCATAGCCTTGTAATAGATGAGTTGCATTTAAATATAAAATAATGATTTTTCTAAAAATTTTCTTAAAAGGCAAATGATTGGCCATAATCTAACATGTTGGTTGTTAATGTTGGAAAGAAAGTCAAAGCTTTTTAAAAATTTTCCTCAAAATAAAATGATCTGGACCCTTTAACTCTGTTTACAGATTGCCCTTTTGATTTCTTCAGCCATGACCTGCAGTTAACTTGGAACTTGCCCTGCCTGCATATTTAGTAGCTCTCCCCCAAGTCCTTGAAGGGGGCAGGGGTGGAGGGAGGAGCTGTGCTAATCCTGACTCTTGCTTCCCCTCTAAACTGCAAGTGACTCCTGTCAGCTCTGATATGTGAGGAACACACTCTTGACTTTGCAGCCCCTGGATAAAAGGAAGAAAGAAAACACAAAACTTAATTTCAGAACTTTATAGTATAATCAGAATAACTATACCTCCAAATACTAATGTCTGCAATGGCACTTCATTTTTATCTGCTGGAGATAAGTTGGTTTATCTTTTGTAAGGGAGAGAAAAAGAAATACAAGAAAGGTAAATGGGTTATCTTTGTCCTAACAGATGGTGGTAGGCCTTGCAGCCTCCCGAGCTTATCATTGCTGCCCTCTCCCCCACTCACTGTTGACATTTGCAAAGGGAGATTATGCGGCAGGCCTTATGCAGTCACATGAACCCTTACACAGCCGAGAGGCTTCTCCACTGGTCAGAGAAGAGGAAGTCAGAGATTCTAAACAGGAAGGATTCAAAACCAGCACCATTGCTGCTGTGAGATGGAGGCAGCTACTTGTCAGGAAATATGAGTGGCCCCACTTCATAACCAGAAAGAAAATGGGGACAAATCAACAGAGGCTACGAAATCAAGAGTGTGTTCCTTACATATTCTACTAACAACCGGAATGAGCCTGCAGAGCCTCTGGTAGGAACCCAGTTGGCCAGTACCTTGAGATAGATACCCTGAACAGAGGACCCGGTCACACCAAATGGTGCTGGAAGCCTGCTCAGGGGATCTGTGAGATAGTAAACTGTGATGTATTAAGCTGATAATAAGTGTGTGGTCATTTTATGCAGAAATAGAAAATACAAGAACCAATCCCCTGTTTTTCTTTCTTTTTTTCTTTTTTTATTAATTTTTTATTAATTTTTTATACATATCTCCCCATTGCCCCCCCTCCCTCCCAGGCATACCCCAACCCCCCAGTGTCTGTGTTCATTGGTTATGATTATATGCATAGATACAAGTCCTTTGATTGATCTCTTATCTACCTCACCTAACTTTAATCTTCCTGCTGTAATTTCACAGTCTGTTTGAAGCTTTACTGTCTCTGTATCTATCCTTTTGTTCATCAGTTTATAATGTTCTTTATTATCCCCCAATGAGTGCGATCATGTGATGCTTCTCCTTCATTGACTGGCTTATTTCACTAAGCATAAGGCTCTCCAGTTCCAACCAGGTTGCTGCAAATTACCACCTGTTTTTCTGATTAGGGTATGAATTCTTTCTTAAAAGGAATTGGCTTCTTAACTAATGAACACAAGACACTGGGGAGTTGGGGTATACCTGGGCGGGGGGGAGGGGGGGCAATGGGAAGATATGTATATGTGTAACACAATAAAAAAAAAAAGGAATTGACTTCTTAATGTTGAAAGCCTCATTCGGGCAATTAGTCCTAAGCAATAGGTATTAAATATCTCATTTTGCCCTGCCCTGCCTTAGATGCTTGGGGATAGTTACCACAGCATGACCTCCATCTGATGGGAGAAAACAGAGGCACAAACAGATAGTAACAGCACAGTGTGGTCCAAGGAAGGGGCTGTGGGTATGGGCAGATGGTGATTGGACAGGAGGACTGAGCATTGAAGGGTACAGATCCATATTCCTGGCTACTGGCATGCAAGAATCCTTTGGAAGAAAATAATTCAAACTCTAATAAAAGAACCCAAGTCTGGGGTTCACACTGAGTTAAATTAAAGAAGTTTCAAAATTTTTAAATATCATTTAAAAGTATGTGGTATGGCCCTAACTGGTTTGGCTCAGTGGATAGAGCATCGGTCTGCAGACTGAAAGATCCCGGGTTTGATTCCAGTAAGGGGCATGTACCTTGGTTGTGGGCACATCCCCAATGGGGAGTGTGCAGGAGGCGGCTGATCTATGTTTCTAACTCTCTGTTTTTCTCTCATCAATGTTTCTGACTCTGTATCCCTTTCCCTTCCTCTCTGTAAAAAAAAATTAATAATATATATATACAGTGGTACCTCGAGATATGAGTTTAATTCGTTCCGTAACCTTGAGGCGTGGGAAACTATGAGACGCTTGAGTTGCGGTAAACTGGTGGGTCGTGTGCAGCCAGCCGATCCGTGCAATTACTCGTATCTCAAATGTTGCTTGTATTTCAAAGCAAAAAATCGCTCGCTCGTATCTCAAAAATCTCGTATGTTAGGGCACTCGTATCTCGAGGTACCACTCTATTTTAAAAGTATGTGGTATGTATTTTTCTTTGTTTTTCATATTTCTCTTGATTTGTACATTTAGAATACTAGGAAATAAGGTGTGGGGGGATGTAATAATAGCTTAGTACATCACAAAAACATTTTTATAACCCATAAATCAATTTCTCTTTCAATTCAACATAACTGAAATATTAACTTCTCATTTTATTAGCTTGAATCATTCGTAATCAATAACTATTTATGTTCTATTACTTGATTATGGGCATCAGTTCTTTTTTTTAAAATATATTTTATTGATTTTTTACAGAGAGGAAGGGAGAGGGATAGAAAGTCAGAAACATCGATGAGAGAGAGAGACATCGATCAGCCGCCTCCTGCATGCCCCACATTGGAGATGTGCCTGCAACCAAGGTACATGCCCCTGACCGGAATCGAACCTGGGAACCTTCAGTCCGCAGGCCGACGCTCTATCAACTGAGCCAAACCTGTTTCGGCCATCAGTTCTTAAAAGTGTCTGTGAACTCCTGGAGCTCCCTGAAGTAGGGGGCCCACAATGTTAGAACTAGTCTCATGGTAACACTAACAGTTATATGCTTTTTCACTGTATTGACATTTGCAGTGATGGTGCAAAGCAATGATGGGTAAAAGTGCTGGTACCTTGGCTCCAAATGGTACTAATAGTTTCTGAATTCTGCACCACAAAACCCTCCCAGGAAAAAGAACATGCCAGTGTCACTTCAGAATATCCTTGATGAAGCAGTAAAAATTATTAGTATCATTGAATCTTGACCTTTGAATGCGTAATGGATAAACTACGGTTTCATAGTTTGTAACTAGGCAGATATTTTCTCACAAATGAGCAGAGATTCTCTTTTCAATGAAAACAGCAATTGGCAGCATTTGATGCTAATGATAAAATTTGAGTTTTCAAGAAAAAATTAGAATGTTAGAAATTTGTGTCTTCTGCTTGATAGCTTCTTAAATTCTTAAATCTTTTTTGATTAGATCAGTGATGATGTGAATAAAAAAGCGATTTCTATAATGTATAATGAAATATGTCAACTCACTGAGCCAGTATTTCCAGATAACTAATGCATAATGTTGCAAATGATATTTTAGTAAATTCAGATCAATGGATGTAAATGTAAGAGTAGGAAAAGTAGATTGATATGGTTTTTGACTCTATGTGGCACTGAAAAAACTATTAAAATAATTATTTTCTTTCCAACAACATATCTATGTGAGGTCAGACTTTTTTTCATATACTTCAACCAAAATAACATCAAAGCAGAGACTTGAATTCACATGAAAGCAGATATAAGAAACCTGTTGTCTTCATTAAACCAGATGCTAAAAAGATTTGTGGAAACTGTAAAACTAAATGCCACTCTTCTCCTTTAATGCTTTTGTTTCAAAATGGTCATTTTTCATAGAAATATTTTTGTGTTAACATGTAATGGGCTTGTAATTTTTAAATAATTTAATAAATACTTTTAAATTTTTTATTTTTATGTTGTGTAGGGAGCAGGGTGGGGCAGGACGAGTGGGGACGTGATGCTTATCATTTGAATGTGATAGGTATTTATGAATAAGCCAACACAAACAAAAGCTCTTTAGGATACTCAAAGATTTTTAAGAGTATTAAGGTGTTCTGAGAACAAAAAAGTTTGAGAATTGCGGCTGTAAGAAATATTTTTTAAATGAATAAATATAGATTGTATTATCGATTAAATTATAATCTAACAGAAGAAGTAAAGCAAGCACATAGAAAACCCATGTTCATATGATTCCGTAGTAAGTTCTAACCCAGAAAGTTGTGTGTGGTTTAAGATGTCAGGTGTGCCACTTGTGATGGATCTTGAAGGATGAGAATGTTTTCTACAAGCAGTGATGAGAGGAAAGTATTGAGACACATTAGACTAAAAGTACGTTGGCAGAATAAGGAAGGGAGAGTTTGGTGGGGAATTCACCTGAAAAAAGCATATTTCTAATTCTAAAACTTACTTTGTCTTAGAGATGAGTGATTTGAATTTGGGGAACAGAGCAATTTATTTATTGGCTCTATTTTTCTTTTTCCTTTATTTATTCCACAAGTATTTATTGAGCATATTATGTGCTAGGACCTGAGTAAGAGGTTTTATTTGCATTGCTCATTAATCTTCAGTTTAATCCTGTGAAGTATTATGTCACCCATTTTATGTATGAGGAAACTAAAATTCTGAAAATTCAGTGAGTTACCTAGAAGCTAGACATTTAAATGTTTGGGATTTGAACTGTACCTCCAGTGTCCATGTACTTAAATATTAAATGATTGTATCACTCTCTCTCCCACTTGAATGGTAGGAATACCTCTTTTTAATTCTATAGGAGTACAAGCTGTGCATTTCAGTGTCACCGACTTGAGTCAAATCCTGTCTATGCTACAACATCCTGTGTGATCTTGTATAAACTATTTATGTCTCAGAACCTTGATTTTCTTCTCTATAAGACAGAAATCTTAACACCTAGCTTATGGGTGATTTCATGATTAAAGGAGATACTGTATGGAGATCATCACTTTATAGAGAACGGGGGAAATTGTGGGTGAGCCACACTTTTCTTCTCAGCAGCTCTTCCAGCATTTTGTCTGTAGTCCTGCTAGTGATCAGTTCCGCTTTCTGGCAGCGGAGCCCATGGCAGGCCACACTCGTTGGAAGGGTGCTTTGGAACGGAGGTGGGGAGAGGAGTTGTGTAGGGGGCAGTGTGGGGCAGGACGAGCAGGGACTGGGTACCAAACCATGCCAGCACAAGTCCTCTGTCGATTAGTCATTACTGAGCTGTGTGTCCAAAAGGACTCAGCCTTCTCACCTATAAATGCAGTGACACTGCTAACTTATGTGGACAAGTGCCAGAGGGTACAAAGTCACAGCCATTAGGACGGGCACTTACTGTGTATCCATCCACATTCCTCCCTTTCCCTGTGACATGTTCCTCCCCTCTTAGGAGAGCATCCCAGGTGTCTGATGACGGGACACCTTTGCCTCCAGGGTTGGATTCATGGAATATTTGTCCCTTGTGAACCTTGCAACTTTACCAGTTCCTGCTCAGGAAGTCTTCCTAGCCCAGTGCCCCACTGTTATCGGAAAAGAGGTACTTACGCATCTCAAACAGTAGTGATCTTCGATTTGGAAACCACATCAGGTATTTAGCTTTGGTGGATCTTAGGAAAGACTTCCAGCACTAAACGTTACTTTTGAGGTCTAGTTGGTGCAAGGATCGTCACATCCTTTCGGAGTAAATCAGATCTGCTCTTATTTGTGGGAGGGCTTAAGAAGCCCAGATTCTCATAGGAGGAGGGAAGGCAGGATGTGAAATTTCAGGGCTTCTACTGTACTAGTACCAGACTTTCTAAGAGTGTAATAAAACGTTGATACCACTATAACGACTGAGGTCAGATGAAATTCCTCATTTCAACAGGTTGGTGGAGTGTTAAAATGCCCCTGGATTCAGTAATTGCCAGGAGTACTCTGGATGAAATGCACAGCCAGTTGAAATGATACTCAGGGCCTTACACACAGTCGGTTCCTGTGCTGTGGGTTTAGTTGAAACCTGGAGATGTGCAAAATGGGGACTAGCCAGCAGACCCGCAGGTTTCTCCCCCATCACTCCACTTACCAGCAGGCCCACGCCTTCGCCAGGAGGGAGCTGAATCACTTTTTAGTCCTTTCCAGAAAGAACTACATCCTCAGAGGCCAAGAGTTTTCATGCCAGTGGAGGAGTGGTCACTTATGGGAATGCTGCTGAGGGTAACTCTCAGGATCCTCAAGTGGCACCCACTTTGTGTGGGTATTTTGGCTGTGATGCCAAAGAGGCTGATACCTGCAGGGAGCAGCCTGGGTGGCAACCACACAGCTTCGGGGAATGCTTTCCAGCTATGGAGAGGGTGGCAGTGGCGTCTCTGCAGGCCAACTGCTTCTGTTGAGGCACCTCTTGGTCCGAGGTGATTCCTACGCCTGGGACAGAGACCACTCAGTCATGTCATGGGTGTGCATCCTGTTATATGGCCCGATGGTCAGTGCAGTGCCCAAGGTTTTATGAACTTGGCTCTCCTGGGAGGTTGCATACTGTACAGGTAGTGAATGTGGCCCTTGGGAAAGTTGCTGACCTTCTATGCCTCAGTTTACCTGTCTCCAAGGTATGGTGTTAGTTGCTATCATAATGATGTGCTTTGTGGATAGGATGGCCTAATGGTGGTTTTTTGAGTTTGGGAAGGGATTGAGGGCTTCCTGATTTTTTGAGTTTGGGAAGGGATTGAGGGCTTCCTGCTGAATGAGCGGGGCCGAGTAGGTGGGAGAGGAGTCGGCCTTTAGGGTTCTTTGCCCCCTTCTTCCCAGTACCCACTCTCTCCATCTTTTTTTTTTTTCTTTGAACACCCAACCCATCACCTGCTTGAGATAAAAGAATGTGTAGTCTACATGGAATCAAAAGATCAGCGTGTGTGGCCTGACTGAGCCACTTAGCGCCGTGTGAGCTTAGACCTGAGTGCTTCCAGTTCTGAGCGGCCGCAGCATTTGGGGGATGACACAGGCTCCTGGCGATCTCACCAAGGTGGGATAATTGTGCCTGCTGTCACCTGGGAAAGGAAACAGGACAAACATTGGGAGCTCTTGGTGCTTCTCCACTGGAAGCTAAGATTCACCTGAGTGAAAAAGAAAGCCATTTGTCCTTTTTCCTCCCTTCCTCGTAGGTAAATGTATGGGAGTCAGGGCCAGGGGGGTCTATTGAGATCCTAGGTGCGCAGAGTAGGAGCTAAAAGGATGGCCCTCACTGTCTTGAGTGGCTAGGGTATCCCCAGTAACCCTGTGTTACTGGAGTGGTGTAGTAAGCAGCCCTGGGTTGTCATAAGTGCTGAAAACAGTCATGGCTTGCTCACCCATTCCCTGGTGACCTCTGTTTCCTGTTTTAGAAAATAGAATCTTAGACTGTTTGGTTTTAAACTGTTGGTTTCTTATAGTGTTAACATACTACAAAGGCATATAATTACTATATTCTCTTATCACTAGGATTCTTTTAACCTTAGTATTCGATGTCATCCTCTGAGATTTTACTCGTCTTGTTTACATACTATTTGTCCGTTGTCTCCAGTGCCCGCGACCCCACTTTCAGGCCCCTAGAAAAGAGGCTGCACAAGAACAGCAGCCTCATCTGTGTTGGCCATCAGTGCTCACATCGCGCTTGGCAATTTCAGGTGCTTAAATACACGCATAGGCCCACATCCACTGCACAACCACACATTATAATATAGTTACATAAAGTTGTCTGTAAAGACTAGGTAGTCACTTGGTTATTCCTCCTCCTTTCCCTTTGCCCCACCCAAGATGTCCCACATTGTTATTTGGAGATCTGAGGCTAGAATTAAGAATGGTTATATTGTCTTTAAAACTTAAAGTAGCCATACCTGGGTTCTTGCCTTGTGCCTGCACATAGTGTCAAAGGACAGTCCCTCATGCTCTCAGGGGAAGCCCACTGTTTAGGGCCGAGGACACTTGATCATGATGGTGATGTGTACTGTAGTTTGGTCCTGTTCATATGCCCAGTGGAGGTGGTTGGCAGGAGACAAATATAAAACTTGAGAATTGTGTTCACACCTCTTATTGAGATTTCATATTGCTTTCATGATTTGGCCACAAAAATGTACACAAGCCTTGTTGGCTATAACACACTACTAGTATGCTATCCATCTTGCAAAATATAAGTAAGACAAGGCCAGAGCTTAAATTAAAATCCCTGGCTTCTTATCTCTTTCCCACAGGAAAGCAAATCTGTGTTGAAAACCGTAAAATTAAGAGGAGAGCAAGGATAGCATAATTTAGCAAAAATTCATGGCACCGAATTCTGAGCTATATGACTGGAGGGATAGGTCAGACGTTAAGGAGATGCTGTCTGCTAATGCAAGTTTCTTAAGATGGTGCTATGGAAATAAGAAAGGCATGCAAAATACATATGTGTTTTCAGGAGATTTCTGCAATGCTTATTCTTTTTAACTACCCTAAGAAAATATCTTCGTAGATTGTTTGGCAACTATACTTATGAGTCTTTTGAAATGAAAATCAAAGCTTTTACTCTAAAATATCATTGAAATGTATTCGTTTTAGCATTTGGGTGTTGAGATTTTTGTTTCCATTTGAAAAAGGGTTTATAACAATATCCCCCTATCTCCGCACCCATCCTCCCATTACCTCCTACCTCCTCTAAATTCTAAATTCCTTGTATTTAAGAAGCTCATTGTTGTATTTGTCAGGCTGCATCATTAACACTTGAAAAGCATTGGAATATTTTTTTTAACCTTTTACACATTTATATGCATAGATGTCTGTGCTGAGGTATGTAGAGAAAAGGCATGTGGCTTTGATAATGGTGCTCTATTTAATAAATGCCAAGGGCTATACAAGCGATGCAAGTTCTGCCATTAGAGAGGAGCTAGTAATTATAAAACAGGGAAAATCATATTATTGTCTGAAAAAGGGTGATTTTTTTTCCTCTCTTGAATTTTTTTCCTTCATAAGTTTCTTTTGGGTGGAGGTTATAATGACAAGGTATAGAGAATTACTATTACTGGCTGTAAAGAGAATTTAGTGTTACTAGGATAATTGCTCCTAATTTTCCTGAGGCTAGACCTTCTTGCTGGAGCCACTTACTTTTTATACTAATTTGTAAAAAACATCAAACACGAAATGATGCATATCATAGTGCTACCACCACACTCAGGTGTGTTACAGGGCCCGAAAGCAGTCGGATATAGACCTACATTATAGGCAGTTTATACTGTGCAGGGCAGTTTTCAGGCACTTCCCCAAATTTTAAAATACAGATATTTGCTTTTGGAGAAACGGATTTCCAATGCATTTTAGTCTATAGTACAGTAAAAATTTCATGAATTCAAACTACTGATGGTGAAAGCATGTCTTAAGTAGTGAATTAGTTAATAGTCAAGATTCTTTATAACTTATTCCTCTTAAATTCACAAATTACTCATTACTGTAATGTTTGCAAATAGAGATCTTTGTGATACTGGTTTAATTAGTCTAATGTATTTAAAATCAAACATTTTGTATGTATATAGTTATGTCAAGTTTATTGTCTTTTAGGGAGAGGAAATATAAAGTTTCTAAAATATCTATCTCCCTAAATAGGTTAAACTGCCTGGGTCTTGCTTATATGACTAATTTACTTAGTGCACTTTCTTGAGGAGACAAGGAGTTTATTCAACTATAGGCAAACAAAAGGATCTCAGATTTCAAACTGATGAAGTCCAAGTAAATAACCTGTACCTTAAAAAAAAATGTTATGTAGCTTTGGGCTTCCATTTTAAATAAATTTATTTTTTAAACAAATACAAGATAGAATATATAAGTTGTTAAAAATTTAAAGTGATTTTTACAAGCTATATTTTACATTATGTATTTAAACGCAAGATTGGAAATTCCTTTTATTAATTAAGACTTCTAGAAACTAGAGATCATGAAGATGAACTGAGTAGGCCTAAAGCATAATGGGTGGTCAGGTTTGATTGACAAAACTATAACACATTAAAATGGTATAACATGATTCCTAGAGATATAAAATTATAGAATCATAAATTACATAAACCAATGGAATATCAGTACAGCAAATTTATATTTATTGGGTTGTTTGAGAATTTGCCCTTCAAATTGACAGTATTAATATTTGTTCATTGAATAATTTTTTATTGAGTGCCTTTTTATTGCTAGACATATGTAATGAATAAAGAACTTATAAAGCATTCATAACTTTTGCTCCAATAACTCTCTGTTGAAATCAATTTGAAGAGATCATGTAAACAGGTGTGTACAGGATTCATATCATGTGGAATAATAGCACTCAACCTAAATCTCCACAGAGGAGTTGGTTAAATAACTGAAAGTCTCCTAATGGGCTCGTCAGACATGAAGAGTATTTAGCATGGACAGAATCTGAAGGTCTAAATGGGTACAGCAGTTGATTTCCGCTGTCCAGGTCTGGAGAGGATTCTTCAGTTTTGCTGATGCCCAGTTACTGCTATTGTGTGGCTTTTTCTCTGGGAGAGAAGACAGGAGCCGGGCATCCATTGTTAACTGTTGACCTTGTGGTTCCTTTGCAGTCGAATAAAGTGCCCGTGGTGCAGCCATCCCATGCGGTTCATCCTCTCACCCCCCTCATCACTTACAGCGACGAGCACTTTTCTCCAGGATCACACCCGTCACACATCCCATCAGATGTCAACTCCAAACAAGGTGAGAGCCCTGCCCTCCCAGGTCTGTTTCAGTTAGGGAGGAACCGTGCCACATCAGCCTTGGGACCTTACCAGGGCCTTTGCTCCCTGTCACTGAGTGGATCAAAATGGATTGTTAGGGGACAAGAATAAGTTTTTTTTATAGCTGTTTTTAAAAACCCCAAAGAATTTATTGTTGCTTCTTTTATTTTTCAGGACAAAAACATGAAGGAACCTAGAAGGGTTATTTTCAAAGTGACAGCTCTGAAAATCTAGGCTCCACAATATAGACCAGTATGTTATACAAATATACTAAAAATCCAGTCATCGAGTCCTGCAGTTACTCGTTATTTCATCATGTACTAGGAGTTGATGGTAGTGTTAAACAAAAAGTTAGAGCCCTAACCAGTTTGGCTTAGTGGACAGAGCATTGGCCTGCAGACTGAAGGGTCCCAAGTTTGATTCTGATCAAGGTTACATGCCCTGGTTGTGGGCTCCATCCCAAGTGGAGGGTGTTCAGGAGGCAGCCGATCAATGATTCTCTCTCATTACTGATGTTTCTCTCTTTCTCTCTCTCTCTCTCTTCATCTCTTTTTCCTTTCTTCTCTGAAATGAATAAAATATGTTTTTTTAAAAAAGAAAACTTAGAAAAAGGACAAAGTAGGAGATTTCTACTTTCAAATATTATCTTTTTGAGCCATTAATGGTTTCTTTAGTTTCAGTTATATACCTATTAGGTTTTATCCTCTTTTTATTATTTACACCACCAACTTAGACATGAATAATAAAGTACAAAACTGTAAAATGAATCTCACTTGCTTTTCTACATTATTGCCAAGTTCCCCTTCTGTATCACTTACAGAAAAGCACACAATATAGAGGTCTAAGAAATGGAAATGCCAGTGGGGGTGGGGTGCTTGGCTGTGGACACAGAGCACAGGGTCTTCCAGCCTGCGGGTCTCACAGTTTGAGAGCAAACTTTCAGGTTAAATTTGTTCCTGGGTGGCCTGTGCTCTTTCCATGTACGTCTACACTTGCACCTCAAAAGAATCTTTAGGGGTTAAAAATAAAAGATACCACATACCTGAAAGTAATATAATATTGAACATCAACTGTAATTGAAGAGAGAGAGATAAATATTCCGTAAAACCAAATGAAGGCAGGGAATAGATAGATGAAAATTTTACCATCTTCAGCACCTCACCCTTTTGTCCAGCCCTCTCTTTGACCTGTTAGAAGTGAAATTAAGTTTGTAAGAAAGAGTGGTGTTCAGGGGCTGGGAGTTTTGTTGTTGTTTTTCACCATTGTGAGCACTTCTAGGTTAAATTCGCAGCACCTTCATTTCCTTCCCTGGTTAAAATAGGCACCTTATTTGAGGACTTAGTTACTATTGGACTTTGATTTGAGTGGAGCCGGTACCTTTACTTAAAGAAGGTAAGAATCACCCATGCAGAGGTGTCCAGGTTTGCCTCTGTTTTCGTTATTTCCAGTTCTTTCTCTAATTTCTGTTACCAGGGACCTCCAAAGAAACAGCAAGGACAGGTCTATGGATTTATGGAAGAAGGCATTTTAGGAAGAAGGCCATGTTTCAGAGAGACGATCAGGACTATGATCTAGGTTTGAAATAATCTAAAGGGAGACACGAGGTAGGCAGTTTAAATACCCCAGTCCCAGGGCAGGGCCTGAGCCAGAGACACACACTTGGGAACCACAAATATGTAGATGACAGTTAAAGGCAGTTGTAAAAACTCAAACAAGCTATTAACAGAAAGAACCCAACAGTGGGTTTTATTAAGTTTTTAACTAGTTAACAGTTACATAGTGCTTCCTAGGTCCTAGCCTCTGGTCTAAGCACTTCAAAATGAGCTTATTTAAAGGAATAACATATATCAGTTTAGTAGCTTTTCTCTTTAAGAATTCTAGGACAGTTCAATTTTTTTAAAAGACAAGTTTATAAACAGCTATCAATTACATTTCTATTTTATCTTCTGTTCCCATACTTACTGCTACCCTATCTTGTTTTGCCTTACTAATTATAATTATAGCTTTGTTTCTCAAACTTTCCTCTTTTTAACAAACTCCAGAACTAGAAAAGGCCCAGTGGGCATGACCAAAAGTTATCTGCTTGCAGTTTCTTTGAAAAGTTGTGTTATTTTCACATTCTATTCCATACATTCTTTGTGTTGCTTTTAATGTCAAGATCCTCTTTTTGATTACTTTTTGTCCTGGACTTCATGTATCTCAGGGGATATGTAAACTTTGGTTTGAAAAGAATGAATTTACATGATTTTGAATTATATTATTCAATTGAGAGAACATTCTCACTAGGTTTCTTGCTTTTCCTTCTTTTCTCTCCTTCTGTCTGACTTTTGGCTTTATCATGTAGCTCAATCAGTTAGAACATAATCCCTCAGCCAGAGTCACTGATTTCAAAGTCCCCAGGAAGCTGGTTAGCTTTATTAAATAAATAAAAAAGTACAACAACTAAAAACCAAAAGAGTGTTATGTACATATTCTAACACTAGATGTAACCATCCCATAAATTAACCTATTCGTCAGCAGGACCCAATCTCATTCATAAGAAAATAACTTAGGTTGATTTCACACTAGGAAGCACATTCGTTTTTACCTTTCTGTCAGTGTGTTGGTGTGTGGAGTGGAGTGCAAGTGTAGAAACAGGAAAGGAAGATAATACCAATCATTTTGTTCTCATTATTTCTGGTAAAAATATTAAAAGAAAAGAGCTTTTAGGAAACGCTGGGCTTATTTATGCCTACTTATATCTTTCTAGTCATTGTATCCTATTTAAATAACAACAAAAACAACAAAAACATATCACTTAGTATACTGTGTGCCAGGTGTTTTCTGTATTGCATATATTAATGCGTTTATTCTTCACAACAACCCCTATTCTATTTTTATTCTGATTTTACAGAATAATGAATCATTTCCTCAAAGATATGTAGTTGAGTGGCAAAATGAATATATTGACATAGTCTAACTCCAAAATAATTTTATCTATATCTATTAATGTTACTTGTAAAAGCTTAAAAATGTTTAAGGCCATACTGTTTATAGCCCACAGCACACAGTAAGTGTTCAGTAAATACCAGTAAAATGCATGATATGAAGTCAGCAGTTGGTAAGAGGGTCACAACTTCTAGGAATCTTTGGAAGGAGGTTCTTAAAACAATAACCTATTTAGAAAACACAGATCTATTTTCTGCTCACGTAGTGACCTAAGCCCCATCATGTACTTATGTACCTGCAAAATGGTTGATAATGTTGACCCAGGATGGGGAATGGGTCTGTTTAAATACTTTTTTTCACTTGTTCATTTGTTCAGTCACTCAAAAGTATTTATTGAGAACCTCCTATGGAGACAACCCTAGTCTGATACATTGATTGGCAAAACATGGTTTCTCTTTTCCCAAGCTCTGTTTAAACTCATGCAGGAAATCATTTGCACAAACTAACTATAAAAGAAAATGAAGAACATCTTTAGTACCATGTTAAAAGTACAAATAAAACCTTGTAGATTCAAAGAAGAAAGAGATTTTTCTGAGCTGTAAAAGTTAGAGAATACTCCATGGGAGAGGGGTATTTGAAATATGAGTAGAATTTTAATAGAAACAGTCAAAAGACTAGCATAGGAAGTGGCATATAGCAGGTGCTAAGTAAATGTTAGTTTTCTCCTTCCTCCTTCAGAGTAGTAAAACGAAGTCTGACTAGTTTGTATATTGTTCTGCTGAACTGCACCTACGCAGAGTTACTGATGTGTTGTTTGTTCTCCACACACTCACAACATGAACTAGCATGGCAGCAGAGTTTTAAGCTTGTCTGCTGAGAGGTAGGTGATTGCAAGCAAGTTACTTCTTTGTGTGCCAGTCAGAAGAGCCCAGGGCAAGCCATTATTTTGTGTGTGCTCTAACAGTCAGTTCAACAAAGGCTTTTAACTATTTATTAAAGTAGATAATTCAGTAGTCTCTCACCTCTAACCCTGAATTTCAAGTTCATATTTTCACAGAGTTCCTAAAGTCCTTCTTGATTGGTATGGTTTTTCTTTTCAAAACTGAGCAATCCCCCTGCAGACCCTGAGGATTGGGGAGATATGTGAATCTCAGGTGAGGTTGGAGGCCAGTAAAGAAACTCCCATGATTCTGATATGCCTTAGGGTCACCCCAGCTACTCAAACTTACCCAAATCTAAGAAGGAAATCAAGAGTATGAAATTGGGGGGAGGGAGAGGAAATCTATTGTGACCAAAAGAAGCAGTACCTCTAGCCAAAAAAAAAAAAAAAAAGGAGATTTGAAGAACATGCTTTCAAAAACAGCCAAACATGAGATGATCATATAAAAGCATGTAAGCTTTCTATTGAGGGAGAGACCTCAATAGAGGTCCCACCTACTTTCTGTAAGAATCGAGAAATAGTCTGTCCTAACTTCAAAGTCAAATTAATATAAACTATGAAGGCAACACTTCTTAAGTTATTCCCATATGTTTAAGGCCTTTAGCATCTTTTACAATTCAAATAGAATTCATAATCAATTTAAACAGTAAAAATGTAGAATATATAAAGAGCATCTCCATGTGCTCACCCAGCTCCACATTCTGGTCAATCAATATATTTACAACCATTGAGTGCATCCTCTAAGTCTTCAACCTGGGAATGTGGTTTTTTATATGGAAATGACCTTATAGTCAGACTAGCTGTATAAGAAAGCAGTTGTGGTCTTTATCTATTCAGAATCACTCATTTCCCCCCAAATACATTGAATCTAAGTTTAAAATATTTTGCATTTTTATGAATGTGTCTTACCCCTTCTTCTCTGTATCCAAGGTAAGATAAACAAAGAGATGTCATTTGGGACTAGGATTAGGTATAATCTTTAGGCGGTTTTTAAAGTTATAAGCCAATATGAGCTCCAGGGAATCCGAGCTCAAGAAACAATTTGGGGGCACTCTCATTTTCTATGGGCCACAACTAATCCTGAGCAGCTTGACCTTGGAGCCCAGAGGACTCAACTTGATGAAGAGCTTAGTTGGAGCTGAAGTGGCAGAGACCAAGTGAATCATATCAAATGTGACCATTATGGGGCTGCAGATGATTCCTAATTAATCTTTGATTCTCTGAGGTATCACATTTCCCAAATCTGTGAGTCCATAAGGGAGCCAATAAAAATATGAAATTGGCAATTTACCTAATCCTTGGGCACCAGGCAGGCTGTCTACTTATGAAGGCCTGTCATTTTCCATTCTACACAAAAATAATTGTCTACCATTTTCTTAACCAAAGTGAAATAAGTGGGCAAACTAAATTATTTGAAAGTCTTATTTTGATGGCTTTTATGAGCAGTATATTTACTATTTCATGAATCCCTCAAGATGAACTACCTTACTTTTTTAAATATATTTTTATTGATTTCAGAGAGGAAAGGAGAGGGATAGAGAGAGATAGAAACATCTATATATATAAAAGGCTAATATGCAAAGTGTCCCCTTGGGAGTTCAACCGGGAGACCAGGAGTTTGCTCGCTATTATGTGTGCTGACCACCAGGGGGTAGCGTGGAACAAAGGAAGGCCCTAGCCAGCAGCCTGAAGGCCCTGTTCGCTGGCCAGGCCTAGGGACCCTACCAGGCATGAATTTCGTGTACTGGGCCTCTAGTCAATGATGATAGAGAATCATCACAAGCTGTCTCCTGTAAGCCCCCCACTGGGGATGGAGCCCACAACCTGGGCATGTGCCCCTGACCAGGAATCTATGATCTGGCTCATAGGTCGAAATTCAACCACTGAGCCAAGCGGGCAGAGAAGATGTACTATTTTAAAACCTGTTGTCTCACATGTTGAAATCTTGAGAAGAGATACCAAACTGACTTGTAATGACATAAAGCATTTTATTGCCTTTCCATTGCCATTAGAGTCAGATGTCCTACAAATCTGAACACTCTACCTCTCCATTCTTTTTAATAGGCATGTCCAGACACCCTCCTGCTCCTGAGATCCCTACCTTTTACCCGCTGTCTCCAAGTGGAGTTGGACAGATTACCCCACCACTCGGCTGGTAAGAGCCTCCTTGCAAACTTTAGCCAGGCATTTGAACATGTTCTCCTACTTCCCACTCAGCAGTTAGTTTGATGAATGATAATACCTGTGGAGTTAAGGAAACTTTAAAACAAGCAAGATGCTAGCTTCATTTCATTTTAAAAGACTGAAAAAACATACAGGCATTGAAATCAATTGAACCCATTTGCTTATATGTATAGAAAATGACTATAGCATTTGCTTTGAAGCCTATAGTTTTATGGATTCAATTTGTGGTTTGGGGCTGGTGCTATGCCTGTACAAAGTGCTCAGTGTGGTTTTCTTTTCTGTTTTTTTATGAAAACATATATTTGAAGGAAACAGACACATTGAATATCTATGTACTATCTTTGCTTATAAATGGCAAATGAGTAAATGACAAATAGGGAGAAACTTAAAAGTACAAAAACATCTTTTGAATTTTAATGTAAGTTTCAGCTTGAGTTCAGAAAAGCAAAAACAAACAAACAAAAAAACCTAATGTTTGGGCTTTTTATTTTCCAGAATTCAATTGGCCTTTGTTATTTATTAAAAAAATCCTTAATTGCTGCCTTGAAAGTGTTCTGAATTGTAAAGGTAAAGAAAAGAAAATATATCTTAGGAAGAAGGAATTTTTTTTCTATAATGTAACTTATATTTATCATTTCATTGTGAGTATACAACTTTCCCTGCTCCCATTCCATCCCTCTCCATTCCTGCCTCCCCATAGCACTCCATGGAAACAGTGCTGCAACTTTGGCAAAAGTTTTCTCTCCTTTCTTCAGCGGGTTCTCTATCCTTTCGGCCCCCAGGACATTCATTGCCCATGTCTCTACCTTCAGCAAGAAGGGGTTATGCTGCCAGGGAAATTTCCCCTTACTCTGTAGTATTAGCCCTCTCATCAATAACTGTTTGCATTTACTAGTAATTGATTATGTATACATGTTCAGTCCTACGGTCATTCTGTCTGAACTTAGCTACTCAGGGGCAATAATACTGTGCTGCCTTCTGTCGGTGGCAGCTGAAAATAAGGACTGTATAAGTGAAAAATGGGAGATGTGGAAAATGGGAGATGTGGGCAAAGTAGGAGAGATGGACTTGGCAAAGAGCGGGAAGATAATTCCAGTGAATTGCTCTCCTGTGGTGAGTAGGAGGGAGGAAGGGAAGGAGTGCAGTGTCTTTAAAAGACTTATTCATTTTTACATAAATATGAAGTTCTATTTCTTTCTTTCTTTTTCCCTAAAATTGTCAAGGATTCTGTCCTAGTCTCCTCTGAAAAGATTATTTCATTGTTCCCAGGGTTCTGTTAGAGTTAATAAATGTTTGTCAGATGCCTACTTTGTTCAAAGCATTTAATGGGGTTAGGAGAGGGGAAGGGATAAAAGACTGGTAATTCGTGGACTAGTTTGTTTTTCATGTTGAAGGTGGGAACTTTTCTTCAAGGCAGAAGGTACTTTGATTGGGTGGAGAGTTAGGAAGGGAAGCAATTGGATAACTGAAGAAATGCACTGGTCTGTAATAAAAATCCTATTTGAATACCTCCCTCTTCTCCCCTCATCAAACTCTGACTGCTGGTTGGTTACTCATGTTTTGTCATTGATGGGTTCCTTTCTTCTGTGACCTCAGGCAAGGTCAGCCTGTATATCCCATCACGGGAGGATTCAGGCAGCCCTACCCATCCTCACTGTCAGTCGACACTTCCATGTCCAGGTAGGTAGAGGTGGAAACGGGCACCCAGGACAAGCTGCTCTTCCTGCGCTTGCATCTTGTGTGCCTCTGCTTGCCTCTCAGTCGGTCGGCTAGGAGGGTGCGTAGCTCAGCCCCGCGTCTGTCTGTGCAGTGTGCCTGGCTCCCACACTAGGTGTCCTAGAGATCCCTGGGTAGGAGCCTTACTCTGCGCCCCAACAGCAAACACCGGCCACACCCGCCAGGGGGAAGCACTCGGTCATGCGGGAGACTGTGCCTCCAGAAGACCCGATGCCACCTGGCAGCAGGATGTGAGATGTCCCAAAAGTGGACAACCTAAGAGCTTGTTTTACTCAAAATACGCTGGAGGTATGGAAAGGGGGGGAGATAAAGACTGGTTTGGTTAGAGTTCTATCCTTGACTTTCTCTGAGGAAAGTTGACATTGAATGTGACAGTGTTTGCAAATGCCCAGACAGTCCAGAGCCTTCCTGGACCAAGGCTGTCAGAAGAGCCCTCAGCCTTGTGAGGGGCGTGTCCTAGTGTGTGAATCAGGCCCTGTGGGGATGCAGTGCCAGTGCAGCTCTAGGCGTCTGCGCCCCCTGCTCTGTGGGATGCTTGCTTCTGGACAGGATGGCTTCTGTGCCTGTGCTTGATGTACACACACGTGTGGTGTGGCATCCATGTTCCATGTCGCTTTACCCCAGGAGCATTGTTGTGCCAGAAGTCGAGCTTTTGGGCCTCTCACTGGTCGTGGATCTTTACTTTTTATGTAGGTGTGAAATTCGCAGTTTGTGTGGTGAATTTCAGCATTTTGAAAAAAAACACATTATTTTTTCCAAACAAATTGTAAATTCAGCTCGTTGGAAGGGGATAAAATTAATATCCTTCCCCCCAAATATATTTTTACACTTTTTTAACTCTGTAAAAACTATCTGATGACAGGAGTTTTTCCCAGGCATCATGTATTCTTGCAAATGGTGCATTTAGCAAAGCGTTATTATTTGGTCAACTATTTGTGTTTTTACCAGGCTGCCTTAATTTTAAAAAAATTTGTTTCTGAAATATTATATATCCAAGCAGAATTCCTTTTTTCCTTCCCAGATGAAGGACTACATCGTACTGGCTGTGATGAAAGACCTGGAATGTTGTTCTTGCTGAATTGTTTACTTTAAAACAGTTTAAAAAGCAAAGATTTCTAAAGCACTCGCAAATTTATCCAACGTGCTTGTTGAAAGTAGCCTTTATTTATTTTATTTGTCTTGCATGGCAGTTTCCCTCCTTTGTGTTGGATGGTGGTGGATATTTTAAGATGTTTTTACGCTCTGCAAGCATACTCTGGGAAAAGCCTTTGTTTAGCGTGTGTAGTTTTTGCCTTGATGTAGAACTCTATGTAGTCTCCCCTTTGATTAAACGCTTCCCTCCATTATATTACCAGGTTTCCATAAGGCGAGATCTCTTAAGCATTCTTTCTGTGTAGAAAATTACTCTGGATGATAAGGGCAACCTTATTAAATTGGGGACTGAAAAATATCTTCCTGTCCCTTATTTTCTCCTAGTATTAATAAAGAAGCCAACAATGCGGGAAGACTCTTACTCACGGTGATGGTTTGATTGGGAACATTCGCAGTTTTTTAAATGTGATTTCTTTAGCTTTTATTTAAAATCTTTGAAAAGCTAAATCTTACTTGTTTTATTTCCAACATAATTGTTCTTAATGAAATTATTTAAGAACTGCTTTGCATGTAAAACGACTCAATTTCTTTTAATCCTATGGCCTAGAGCCGACCCAGGAAAAATGCCAGATTTTAATATTAGGGGTTTTTTTTTGGGGGGGGGAAGAGAAGGGAGAGAAATTGCTATAAAGGGAAGAATTATAAATATTTTCCACCTGAACACAGAAAGGAAAGGAATTCTCAGCCTATTCCAGTGGTCGGCAAACTCATTCGTCAACAGAGCAGCAAACCACGGCTTGTGAGCTGCATGTGGCTTGTGAGCTGCAGTTTACCGACCACTGGCCTATTCTAATGTATAGTTAATTCTCCTGTGTATAACTGTCAGTAGCAGTGAGTGGACTATACACATGCCATCTAGCTTTTGCTGCAGTGGCCACTAGTGAGTATTGTTTCTTCTCTTTCCTTCCTTTAGGTTTTCCCATCACATGATTCCTGGTCCTCCAGGTCCCCACACAACTGGCATCCCTCATCCAGCTATTGTAACGCCTCAGGTCAAGCAGGAGCACCCCCACACTGATGGGGACCTGATGCACGTGTAAGTGGGCCTGTGGGCTCCCTGGGAGTGCCTGAAGGTGCTGCTATGTAAGCCATTTCTTCCTCCCTGTTGAACCTGCCCCTCTCTTTATGATGGAAATCAGTGTGCTTAGCTTCCTGTGGACTTTTAGCAGGCTTGATTCTCACTGCCAACTAACTGTGATTCTGGGATTGGAAAGGAACACAGACCTCAGTAGATCATGGGAATCTCGCCAAAATGAAGTAGTCTTCCCGAGCACGAGCACTGGATAAGCTTGAGCTATGCAGCCCCTTTCTGCCCAATTTCAGTTGGTTCTGATTGTTGAGGAGCCAGCCCCCGATGGTACCTGAAAAGGACTGGGAATCTAGTGTCCGCCCAGGATGCAGGCTTTAAAAGCATAGAAGTCCAGGGAAAGGGGCCAACCATACCCAGGATTGTATCAGGCTGTTATAGCAAATTCCTTGAAGAGATTAGGAATTGAGTTTCTTAATGCAGGGGGTTTGCAGACTGGGAGGAAGCGGTGGTAGGAAGCACGAGATAGTCCATAAATGCCCTGCAAATGTGGGCAAAACCAGCAAACATTTGTTTGGGGGAGAGAGAGGCTGAAGTTTCATTAGCATCTCAAAATGGCCCTTTCCCCTATCCCCCAAAGTTAAGAATCTGACTTCTGAAAGAGGAATGACCACTTATAACTGTAGGTTCAGCTTTTCCTGAGGTGACCTAAGAGCTCGGCCTCAGAGCCCCAACTAGAGCAGCCTACACACCCATTTCCATTTGGTGTTAACACTTCTGTTGCCCCCAGAGAACTTGCTCAAACCTAAGGTACTCACTCACAAAGGGTTGCTCTTCTAAGTTGATGGTGTTCCAGGCTTGTAGAGAGCCTCAGGGTTGTCCCAGCCTGAGTTTGCTGTGTAATCACATGCTCTGCTACTGTCTACCCATCTCTTCCTTCTTCTGCCCACCACCCTCCCTCAACACCATGTCCCCCTTTCAGGAAGCCTCAGCATGAACAGAGAAAGGAGCAGGAGCCCAAGAGACCTCACATTAAGAAGCCTCTGAATGCTTTTATGTTATACATGAAAGAAATGAGAGCAAATGTGGTGGCCGAGTGTACTCTGAAAGAAAGTGCAGCTATCAACCAGATCCTAGGCAGAAGGGTAAGTAGTGGGATGGCAAATCCGTGTTTGTGGGACTTGTGGGGCTGCTTCATTAGAACATGCCCACATGCACTTGCATATGAGGTGGTCATTAGATGCATAGGGGTCATCACCAGCCTCTCTGGGAAGTAAGCAAGAGAACAAGCTATGGCGACACCTTCTCCGAGGATTAAATGCTATAATGCATTGTCAACCACCTATGCTGTTGTTCCTGTTATCACTCTTAAAACAAGTACTTGTTGTCTTTTGTGTGCGAGGCACTATAGATAGGTAATGAGATAATAATTGCTGAATAAAATAGATATGGTTCTTGTCTTCATGGAGTTTAAAGTTTTGTGACAGGATACAGATATTAGGCAGTTAATTACCTGATAAATGTATAATTAAAATTGTGACAAATACCGTGACTATAAATAAGCTTCTATGAGAAAGAATAATGGGAGAAGGGCCCCTCTGAGAAAATAGTATTTAAGCTGAGACCTGAGGGATGTGTAAGGGTTAACCACATGTGTGTGAAGTCCTGTCTGAAACAGGAGAGCATTGAGCCCACATGAGGAGCAATGGAAAGGCCACTTTTTCCAAGGGAGAAGCAGATACTGGCCACTTTTTCCAAAGTAGAAGCAGATCTGTGCTACTCAGATGCTTTGAGTGGAAGAACTTATATGGGCCAGAGAAATCTTTATTCTAGAAAAATCCTTTTTCATCATTTTGTCACCTATGCTAAGATATTTTTCTGAGAACATACTGTGTACCAGGCACTAGACTGCAACTAGGACAGATACTGAGATTTTTATATCCAACCACCAGCCAAAAGGCTAATCAGTTTTTCCAGGGTTTTTCTCTGGATTGAAATGCTTTTAGTTAGGTATCTGAAGAGTGGTGGGGAAAAAAAATTGAAATTTTAAATTCAAATCACATTTTCTCTGTAATTTCATTACAATTTTAGAAGATGCTTCATCATAGTGGTTGATGCTCTTCATAGATGTATGGTGGCTTCTTAACTATGCAGGTGTATATTTGCTTTTGAAACTTCTCAAGAAATTTGTGATTTGCAAATGAACATTCGATGATGGGGGTCTAGCATCCTTTGTGAAACTTAGAGGACCACGTTTTATCTGTTATTGATGATCATTTTTACCATGTTTGCTACAAACCTAATACATTTTAGCATTCATAATAGAAAGATTCAGAAGATTTTAGGCAGAGGGGAACAGGCTTTCTTGCATTATTGATTCCTGTTGGATGGCCAAAAAAAAAAAAAAAAAGCAGTTATTTCCAATCTGCAAGACACCAGGGTGCAATGACAGATTATAGCTTTCTGGTGCCCTGCATACAATACTCTATGTCCTGTGGATCCTTAAACACTTAATAACAGTAATTACAATGATTTCCCAAGCCGATGAGTGATTTCTATCGTCTTTGAAGAACTCCACCTTAAAAGCTTAAAGACTGATGACCGTTTCCCCTGACCCTTTAAAAGAAGAAATTGGAGGAAAAGAAGAGTTGTTCTTTCAGCTTCTGTAAAACTCTTTGTTTGGTTGTGTGTTTTTTGTTTTGTTTTGTTTTGTTTTGTTTTCGTTTTTTGGGTTAAAGGTCCCCTGTCCTTCCAGCAGGGATTCTTTTCCTGCTCAGGAGACTAGGGAAGGCTATGATATGGCAACATGCTTCCTATTTTTCATGCACGTTTCCCACAATTGCTACTTTCTCAGCTCCTTTAACCATCCCCAGATCAGAGCATGTGTCTTAAGGGATGGTTCTCATTTGGGGTCTCTCTCTGTGTTTGATTTGGACACCTGTTTCTATTTATAGTTTCTGAGATCTCTGATTAAGATCAGGTTTTCTCTCCTTTCATGGCTCCCCTCTGCCAGAGTAGTCCCTGCTCCTTCTTAAAGTCCCTGGCTTTACCATCATGACGTTTTACACTGGGATGATTATAATTCTTTAAAGGGAGCTTAAATTCATCCTTGAGCATTTTATCTTTGGGTTTTTGTGCATCTTGATTGTCTCTCAAAAGTAGAAATATTCATGTGTAGGAATTAATCCACTTTCTTCTTCTCATTGTATATAATAACACAAATCTAACTTTAAGATAAGCTTTTTTTTTTTATAAGACCTCCCAGGCTATTAAAGGGAAGTCCATTTATTGCAAATGTATTGACAGGATTTTAAAATCTTGGAACTGTATAAATTTCTTCAAGTTAAGTGGGTATTTTCTCAACAACTTGGTGAAATCTTGACAATGAAATTTAATTTTGAAAAAATTAACTCAGTTTTTCAGTAAGCAAAATCAATAGAAAAGCATTTTCGTCAGGTGTGTTTCAGAAATGCCTGTAAAGAAAGATCATCTTTCTGGTTTGTATTAGACTTTATTTTTGTTTCAGTGCAAAACTTTAATACCATTATTTGACCTACTGCTTTTCTCTGATCTTTCATTGTGAGTAGATTTTGAGCATTAGAAATATCAGGAAACTAAAAGGAACTTTTCAGTGCAAGTAAATGGTTTAATTCATGACCTGCTTTTTCTCCTTGCAGTTTGCTCAGTTTTGTTAGCTCAGGGTTTTTTGTCAGCCCTAAGTTTTCAGCTTGAACTGAAAAATACCTGATTGCTTGGATAGAAGACCCAACTTCCCAAACTTGGGGAAATAGTTTTATAAAACTTATTTCAGGTTTTCTCAGCAATTTATAAAGCTGCCATACATTATATAAAATTATATTGATATATTATGGTAGCATTAGAGAGATATTATTTGTCAAATGAATAAACAAATTTACAAGGTAAGATTTCTTTCATAACTTTAGTCCCTTTTTGTCTCCTTTTGTGTTGTTCTTTGGTAACACTTTGCCTCCTGCGAGTCACATTTATTTCATACCAGAAGAGTAAATATTAATGATTAGTCTTTTCTCAAAAAACAAACAATCGCAGCACAGAAAGAGACAATCCAGGCTGCTCTCTTCCCTTGTGCTCAGTTTGTTTGCTTCTCCCTGGGGAGGACTCTCACCAGGCCAGCACAGTGTCTCAGGTTTGGGTACACTGCCTCTTGGCAGAAGCCACGTGGCTTTTCCTGCCTGGTTTAAGCTGCCAGAGCTGACCCAGACAGGCCTCTTCCTAGGCGCCACTTGAGTCAGCGGGTTTACTCTGCCACTACAATGAACTGGGCCTCAGTAGCTTTCAGGTGTGTGTTTGTTTCCTTCTGTCCACTCCCCCATTTCTTTTTTAAGAAAAGCATTTTACCTGATATAGGTTCAGGCCAAGTTCTGCTTTGTGTCCTGCTTCTTAACTTTACACTCTACACTTGTATAGCAATTAAAAGATAAATCATCTACCCTGTCCAACACAGCGGCCCTGGCTGTTTAAGGGGCTTTCAAAGTTCATGACTTAGTTGACCTCCTGGAGACTGGAGTGGTGGGTGGGATGTGGCAGAAGGGGCATCAGTGCTCCTCCTGAGATGGGCTTCTCTTGACAGACAAGAGCAGCGGCTGTTTCTGTTTTCCCCAGGAAAGCCTCCTAACCTGCCTTCTGGGGCCATCCCTGTGCTGAGGGAGGACTGAGACATCACTTCCTCCTGGGGACTTTCTCACCCACCTTTCTTGCTCCTTCCTCTCCCCAATCCAGCCACACCTGTTTTTTTCTTTTTCCTTGTTTTGTCATTAATAAAGAACAGGGGAATTGAAATCAATATTCAGGGTGGACATGAATGAGAAAGACTAGCTTAGCCTTGCATGGAAGGAGTGAACTGGAAGTTCCTTACCCTGAGCTGGGAGAGCAGGAGTGGAGCCCGGGCTGATCCAGAGTGTCTGTGCGCAGTTGCGCACATGGACTTAGGTCTGCTCCTGCAGCTGCACCTCTGTGCCATCACCTCAGGCCAGTAGGGGCCCCCAACACTCAGCCTGGAAGGTTCTGCTGACAGATTCGGGCACTGAGGAAGTAGGGAATATATTTGAAACTGCCTACTGGGGGCCTGGGACAAGTTGTGGGCAAATATATGCAGAGCAGTGTGCAAATATAAGCTACTTAAAATCCCAAATGGATGCCTTACCCTACATAAGCTATTGTGCCATATACATATATATCAGTGATGTGAAAGGCAAACGGGAAGTTAGCAGGGTATCAGCCACTGTATTCTCCAAAGTAGATACTGTTGCCTCAAATTCTCTAGATGGCAAAGTAAACTTCGATAACGCTCCTTGCCTGCCATCAGAAGGAAGCGAAAACTCAGCACCACGAAGTGTGCGTGTACAATGTTATCAGTGTTCTCCCTGTAAGTCTGAGGAGAGGGTGAAGAGGCTGGGACAGACTGACTTTGGAGGTCTTGCTTTATGGACAGGATCATATGATGAAGGTTTCAGGCTTTTCATATGACAGTGAGAGAGTGGCCATGCGAAGTGAGGATGTATCTGTGGGAAAGACATCTGGAAGTTATCACATTTTGCATAAATAAGTGGTACTTAGGCTCAGATATCAGAATATGCTACAAACTATGGAAAGAGCTAAATTGGGCGTTGAGGTTCAGCAGTGAAAGTTCTTTCTAATTTGTATTGGAAAAGAGAAAGGGTGGGTGACAGATCTCGTTTCTTCGGGTACTCAGGTTGGCTTTGATGTGTTTCCTGTGATATCAGAGAATGGAACAGAGAGACCCAGGTTGGAGTTTTCTCCCGCCACCAGACTCCAGCGGGATGTCTGCAGCCCTCAGTCTTCTGCCATTTATTTACAAGCAAATTGATGTTTAAGTGCTTAATGTTTTCGTACTTTGGTGTTAAAAACATGGACTGGATACTACTGTGTCTATTTTGCTCACTTCTGTTTGTCTCTGCCTCCCCTCCCCTCTGTTTCAGTGGCACGCCCTCTCCCGAGAAGAGCAGGCTAAGTATTATGAACTAGCGCGGAAGGAAAGGCAGCTTCATATGCAACTCTATCCAGGCTGGTCTGCAAGAGACAATTATGTAAGGCCGCCATGCGTCCACGGCTCTCTGCTGTCCCTCATCCTTTCTTCCCACGGCTTTCACTGTGTATCTCATGCTGGTGCTATGTCCTATTTTTGGAAATTAAGAGACTTCATGATATATCATCACATTTTGAAAACTTTGAGCTGTCACAGTTTTTTTTTGGGGGGGGTCTATAAATGCTAATAAATGTTTTAAATGAAACTTTTTAAATAAGAAAACACCTTATGTTTTCTTTCATACAAAAATAATTAAAAGACCTTCTCATTGAAATGTTGGCAAAAAATGATTTTTTTAGCCCATGAACTTATCAGGCCTAGTTTCCTAGCACCTCCCTAAGAAGACTGCTTAAGTTGAAGACACTTCTCCCTGCCCTGGGCTTCTGTTCCCGGGGCAGTAATTATAATTAGCATCTTCTGGGCAGAGCCTTTGCCATGCCCTTTCAGTGGGAATCAGCTTCCTGCCCAAAGGGTTTCAGAAGTGTCCTCTTCTCACCTACGCTGCCTCTCTCCAGCAGCTGCCTCTCTCCAGGATGAGGTTGGGCAGCTGGCCTTTCCTCTCTGGCACAGGGGAGGTCTGTGCTGTGCTATGAATCTGTATAGATTGAATGAGCATTGCATCTTGAATGTCTTTGAAGTTTCTGATTCTGACCCTTAAGTAGATAAGTGAGTTTTTACTTTTTAGAAGAGATAAAAGAAACATTCTCTCCCTCTTTCTTTTCTGTCCATATGGAGAGATGGGAAGAAAGTTGTAAAGGCAGCCAGTGTCATGTGAATTTACCTTGAAAGATTTTCCTCAGCACAGTTTTTAAAGGAAATGGTTTTGCAAAACTTGATTTTAGGATTGTCCTGAATGAAGGGGAAACCCAGCTTTATTACATACAATTTTTATCAGAAATCAAAATAAGCCTATTAGTTACTAAGGCAAACAGAAGTCAATCAAGTGATAGCACTTTAGCTAAAGGTATTCTTAAAATAATAGTACAAGAATAGTCTAAACAAGACTATCCTTATTGTAGCTTAGCTTTTAAGTGTCAGAATGCTAGTCTGATACTCACTGAGATCATATTAAATATAGCTCACTGATTTACTATTAAAATGCCCTATTATTCTATGGCATTTTAGATTTTATAACTTTGATTTGTTTGTATAGCTTTTATAACTGAGGTTTTCATAAGTCAACAACCGTGAACATATTTTCTTAGGTGAGATCAGCCAAATATTTATTAGAGCTTTTAAATTTAGTGCTTAATAACCTCAGTATTAGATATAATTTTATGAAAAATAATTTTATGCTTACCATCCATGAATTTTGTTTTTTTGCATAGGTTTGACATTAAGGCATCCAAAAGATGGAGCTCTTTTTGTTTGCTATATCTGTAGGTTCTCTTGAAACACTGCTTGTCCTTGAAATGTAGACTAGGTCAGTAGTCGCCAAACTGGTGGCCCATGAACCAGTGATGGCCCATGAGGTCTGAAAGGTTGGCGACCCCTGGTCTTAGGTTATTTCACAAAGGCTGCAGTCACATGTTCTAGGTGTATGCTGGGTGGCAGAGCAGTGCTGACTTGGGGGGTGCTCTGGTGGGTGCTCTGGTGAGAGGAGCTGTGTGGGGAGGGACTGGGGGACACAGCCCAGCGCAGCACCTATGGTGAGTTAGGTATGGCAGTGAGCTCCAGCTGAGGGAGGCTTGGGGTGGGTGAGAAGTAGTTCCAGGAAGAGATGATACTTGAGATGAGTGTTAAAGGACAAATTTTGAGGGAGGAGGAGAAAGTGAGGAACCGCACTGCACCTTGGGAAAACCATTTGAAAGGGCAATGGGGGTGCCAGTGAGAAGCATGCTCTCCTGCTGTCCGCTCCCCTCCCAGAGCACTCAGTCACCTTAGAGGCCACTCTGCTATTACTCACACGCCAGTTCCCTCAGTGTTTGTAAGGATAGTTCAGTCAACTTTCCAAAGACTTATGGCCTCAGTAGTCAGGTCCTGTGACATGAAGAAAAACTACCTTGTTGTATATGAACACATGCTTTCATGTATTCACACAATATATTCAAGATGGTCGGATAGTTTTATTTTTTATTGCTAATACGATTTTATACATATTTTTCTTCACCCAAGGATATGTTTATTGATTTGAGAGAGGCCGGGGGTGGGGGTGTATGTGTGTGTAGGGCAAATGAGAATGAATGAATATGAGGCATCTGCATCTCTCTGTTGACTGCCCATCTGTATTGTTATATCCCATTCACCCACATGTTCTCAGTACAGTCTATAACATGACACTGCCTGTCTTCTTCCAGGGTAAGAAAAAGAAGAGGAAGAGAGAGAAACTACAAGAATCCACATCAGGTAGGCACCCTGTGACTTTTCAGTAAATCCTCACGTTTCTGACAAACACCTTTAAAGTAGTTTGCATCTTTCTACACACACACACTGCTTTATTCAGCAACTGTATCTTGTGACACCTCCACTTTGTTTTTCCTCCTGAAATTCATTTCAAATGTTTTAAGAGACCTTTCTTTTCAATCTGACTTTGTGTGCAGGTACATCTAAAAACTCCTTTCCCCAACCCTGTCACCTGGAATCCTGGTTAACTGTGGTTGTTTGTTTTGCCTTTTTTTTTTTCCTTCTGTTGTCTATGTTCTCTTTGCTTTATTAATACTTCTGTTCTTCTATTTGCAGAACTCTTTACAGTAAAATTTTTTATGATGATTCTATAATATGCTACCTTAAATCACCTTGAGAATCTTTTTTGTGGTTTAGATTATTTAAAAATATAAAACATGCTGTTAGGGTCTATCTTTCCTACACATTAATTCAAGGCATCAATCAGTGAGGTCCTCTTTATTTCCCCTTTTTCTTTCATTAAAAGTAAGGTCACTTGTACTGCACAAATAAAAACGGCTGGTATAAGAACCATAAAAAGTAAAGCAAACAGGTCCACATAATGTTGTAGCTACTACATATTTGGAATGTTCAAAAACCTCTTCAATAAAAATTTGTTAAAGACACAATTTTCTGCAGGTACAGGTCCAAGAATGACAGCTGCCTACATCTGAAACATGGTAAGAATGACTCTCTGGTCCTACTGCTGACATTCGTTATACACAGAGGCACTTGGCTTGCGAACCTCCTTGCTCACTCAGCATTGCTACCTTAAAGAGGAAACTCCACCAAAATCAAATTAGCGCTTTAAAAAAATCTGATGGTTTTTATACCGGCTATGTATTTGCAATATAGTGTGCGTTCATCTCTCCCCTTCTTCCTGCTTTGCCCCTTTAATCTTTCTCCATTCCCTTTTCTCTTACCCCCTTCTCAGCCATTCCTTACCCTGAGTGGCAAATCTGCCTCCTTAAAAAACAAAAACAACATAAACCAGCAAGCAAAATGCGGTCTTCCTCCAAGGCTGGGGGTGGGAGAGGAGCCCAAGCCATTCTCTCTCAGCTCTGCACCATCTGCTCTCTAGGGACTTCCTTTCAATAGAGATGACACACAGATACTTAAAAATAATTCACGTGTTTCTAGTGAGAAAGATGTGCTTTATTTATTTATTTATTTATTTAACCTGGCATGGGGACTTCTTACTTGATTAATTGTATTCTACCAAGATTTTTCTTCATTGGTTACCATTGCTAAATCTCTACTATTTGCAAGTAACATTTATTTCACTTCTTTTTGCTCTATTATTTTTGACCATATAACCACCAGCCCAAGGAACCTGCCTTATACATTGATTTGGTCTTGGCTGAGTTTTGAGTCTTCAAAATGTAGTGCTTCTGCATTTTCTCCCAGTGACAATTCTTCCCGAAGGAACCACTTTGGATTCTGCTGTCTAGTAGCCACATCCAGGTGCTGTCCGTTCTGTCTCTTGGGTCTGTCTGGCTTTCCTCTCTCACTCGCCACTGCCAGTCGCCACAGCCCAGCTCAGGAGCACAAACTTTTCATCGGATTATTACAGTAGCCTTTGGTCATTTTCCTGCCAGTTCCCAGAGGAATTGGCTCCAACACAGACTGATTATGTCACTTCCCGACTAAAACAGTCAGTGCTTTTCACCACCCATAGGATCAAGAGCAAACCACTTAGTGCTGCCCCACCTCTCCCCTCTCTCTCCTCAGAGTTCAGCCTTCAGTCTCTCGTTCTCCGCCCCTCCTGCCCTCCTGCCTGTACTTGAGTCCTGTGGTCAGACTAGGCAAAATTCCTAGCAGTTCCCTGTGGGTGGAGGCTGCTGCATGCACTGCCTTGTGCTTGGAGGGCCTGGGGCCTGAGTAGAGCGCTGGCCTGAAGACCATTTGGCTCTTGACTAGAATCAGGTGATTCCTACGTAGTCTTTAGAACTACATTTTGGCCCTGAAATGTCGATGGAGTTTCCCAAAGGAGCCAGCAGAGGTTTGAGTACCAAATAGATCTGAATTTTAAATCCACTGTTTGCCTGGGCAATCTATTTCAGCTTTTTTTTTAATCCTCACCAAAGGATATGTTTTTATTGATTTTAGAGAGAGAGGAAGGGAGAGAGAGACACACACATCAATGAGAGAGAAATATTGGTTGGCTGCTTCCCGAACATGCCCTGACTGGGGATTGAATATGAAACCTATGTATGTCCCCTGACCAGGAATGGAACCTGCAGTCTTTTGGTGCATGGGATGATGCTCCAACCAACTGAGCCACCCGGCCAGGGCTTTACTTCAGCTTTCTCATCTTCTTTCTCCTCATCTATGAAATGGGGATGATAACACCACCACCTGCATTTGTTTCTGTGCCACATATGCCTGCCTTCCTCCTCCACCCTCACTGAGACCCGACTCAGGTGCTCGCTCCTCTGTACAACTCCCTGATCTTATTCAGATTCCCAGATTCTTCAGAATCCCATCACCGTAGTTTGTGATATCAAAACTCTTCTAGCCCTGGCCAGGCAGCTCAGCTCAGTTTGTTAGAGCAATGTCCCCATTTAGCAAGGTTTTTTGGTTCAATCCCCAGTCAAGGCACATACGAGAATGAATCAATAAAAAGAACAAGAAATCTCCCTCAATCTCTCTCTCTCTCAAAATAATTTAAAACACAACTCTTCTAAATTAATGCAGAGAGGCAGGCTTTTCTCTGAGTGAAAAGAGGGTCATTCCTTCGTCTAAGTGTCCAAACAAAGAATCCAAAAAATGTCACAGATGCTCATCTTTAATTCAGCCTAACAGCTATGATCCTAGGACCTATCCTGAGGCCTCCCTGGTTGGTGATTAAGAGCAAGGAACAGGAAGATGATTAAATCACCTGCCTCCAGAAGCTCATGACATCATAATAGAAGTAACTCCAGTCACCATCACACACACAAGCTTGTGTGGGACTTTTTGCACTCTTTTTTTTTTGAAAGAATGTTGTCCTTTTAAGTGCTGATGCAGGTCTGGACAGCAGTCTCTCCTTCTGTGCTCTTCCCCCAAAGGGAAGACCCTCCAAGTGCAGTGCGCTGAGGACTGATATTCACAGACTAGCTCCACCTTCTATTTGCATCAAAACCTCTAATGCTGTTTCTACTGAGAACCATGAAAATGTATTACTGTATTTCAGAGTGTGTATTTGGTTTTGTGTCCTTATTGATTAACATCACCTAATATTTTCCATTAGAAGATTAAGCAGAGTATATTTTTATCGTAGAGTGTATCCCAAACAACTTTTTTAAAAAAATAAGTCATAACTATCGTTGTGCTTCCTTGTCATTAACTTATTTCTAAAGTTAAGGTGTCCTCTCTAATTTGTCCCAGAAGAAAACAAAATAAAGTGGTCCCCACCCTCTTCGAGCAAAAATTCCCTCTAGCTGCCTGTGAGGCTCCAGATGGTGGGGCTCCCCTTGCTGCTGGGTCGTCCTTCATTCAGCCTTTGAAGTCACTGTCCCCTCACTGTCCTGCTTCAGAGAGCTGCACTGGTGGTCCCTTGATAAGAATTGCTGAGCAGCCCTAGCTGGTTTGACTCAGTGGGATAGAGCATTGGCCAGTGAACTGAGGGGTCCCAGGTTTAATTCTAGTCAAGGGCACAAGCCTGGGTTGTGGGCTCGATCCTGAGTAGGGGGTGTGCAGGAGGCAGCCGATCAATGATTCTCTCATCATTGATATCTCCCCCCCCTCTCTCTCTCTCACTCTCTCTCCCTCTCTCTCCCCTCTCTTCCTCTCTGAAATAAATTTTATATATATATATATATATATATATATATATATATGAATTGCTGAGCATAGAGGAGTTGACTTGCATTCATAAAAATTTTAGTAAATTACGAATAATGATATCTCTTCTCCCCACTTTCTCTTGTGTTAGGGTTTCAGAAACTTTGATATGTATAGTAGTTGACTTCAGCACATATTGAGCACCCAGTGGAAGCCAGGCTGTGTGAGACCTGGATTAGAGTGGTGGAGGAGGCACAGGAGCTCCCTGCTCTCATGGTTCTTATACCGAGGTGTGGCGGGGGTTGATGAAGAATGAGTGGGAGAATATATGTGTTGTAATCAAAATGAAACAGGGCATGGGCTTGGCATCTGCTTTAGGCTGTCTGGTCAGAAAGGGCCTTTCTGAGGATGTAACACTTGGAGACACCCAGTTGTTACCCCCTGAGAAATGGAGGGGTGTGTGTGTTTGGTTCTGAAACAGCAGTGGCCAAGCAAAGAAAGTCAAAGGAAAGAGAGCCTGGAGTTGCAGAAGGAGCTTGGACTAGGAGTGAGGCCCCAGCCCCTCACGTTACCCCTGAGTAAGCTGTGGGGCCTGAGGCAGGACATTTCCAATCTGAGTGCCTCTGGTTCCTCTTGTGTTAGGACTGAGAGCGCTATAACCAGCTTCCTAGTCTGCCCTGCTCCCCGTGGTCTGCACTGCCTCCCAGTGTTGGCAGAGAGACTCAGGTCTCTCTTATATTCACTAGTCTGCAGTCTTTATCTGTGCCTGGGTGGTTTGTAACTATTACACACCTGTGTGATCTTGGATGACTTGTACCCACGGTGGTTTTGTTCTGTTCCTGCATAGGTCACCCTGCCTGCCTCCTTCTTTCCAGGTCAGGGCCTGGATGCTCTGCCTCTATGGGTTTGATTCTCCGCTGACATGATCAAGCGGCTCCATTTGACAGACTGAATCATGCTAGTGCTGGCTTCACCTTAGATACAAATGGAAGACAGATTAAACATGTGATTAGAATCAATCATGCGGGCGGTGCGATGTGAAAGCTCCCAGGGCTGGTTTTCAGTTATGAAGGGGCATAACAGAGTATTAGCTAAGTCCTGCTGCTCCTCTCTCTAGTCAGGAAAAGCTGATGGAGCACAGGGCCCAGGCAGGGAAAATGTGGTGACTCCAATAGGAAGAGTTGTTGTTTTGTTTTTTGTTTTTTAATTGATTTCAGAGGGAAGGAGAGAGAGAAAAAGATAGAAACATCAATAAGAGAGAATCATTGATTGGCTGCCTCCTACGTACCCCATACTGGGATTTGAGCCTGTAACCCCGGCATGCACCCAATCTGGAATTGAACCCTCACCTCCTCCCTCATAGGTCAATACTCCACCACTGAGCCACACCAGCTGGGCCGGAAGGTATTTTTTTTTTTGAGATGGTTTATTTCTCTTATGTACATAGTGAAATGTAACACTGTTTTGGTGTCCTTAAAGGAAATCTTTCATCCATGTCTGTTGCTCAAACACTAGAGACTCTCATTACTCTGCACTAATACGGAACCATCAACTCCAAGGAACATGCCCTGCTAACAAGGAAAAGACTCTCCTTGGCGAACCAAAAGGCCTCTGGAAACTTGTGTTTCTACTCTTTAAAAGATATAAGTTTCATTTAAAGCTTTCCATTTTTTTTGATGGGAAATGCCACTGCAGTTGCCTAATGCAGACCAAGATAAAAACTGGCCAATGAAGCAGTACACCCAGCTGTGTCCCTGTTCCCCGTGTGTTTCCACTTCTGGTCTTAGGAGAAGAGTATTACTCTGGTGAAATCATGCTGAGACAAAGAATTGGCACTCACCCAGTCTCTATACTTTGCAACCACTTCCAGGACAATTAGAAATGGGATTTGTAAAAGACATTCTTCTGGGTTGGAGGTGATTCCCAAGCTGTGGGTCTCTCATGAAAGCCAAGTTCATCCTTAGCTTTGGGCTGTGGGAATGCTGGGAGCACAGGGCCACGGAGAATGAGCCTGCACACGTTCTCAGGTCCAACTGGAAGACAAGTACCATGAATGCCAATCATTTGTGTGTTTTTTGTTGTTTCTTTTTTAAAAATAAGTTTTTATTGATTTCAGAGAAGAAGGGAGGGAGGGAGAGAGGGAGGGAGGGAGAAACATTAACAATGTGAGAGAATTGTTGATTGGCTGCCTCCTGCACACCCCACACTGGGGGTCTAGCCTGCAATCCAAGCATGTACCCTGACAGGGAATGAAACCGTGACCTCCTGGTTCATAGGTCAACACTCAACCATTGAGCCACGCCAGCCAGGCTAATTGTTTATTCTCTGCAAATAAACAGTGGGGATGACTGCTGCAAGTAAAGAACTGCAGTAGGCAATGGAGATACTTGCTAACTGGGCCCGGTCCCTTGCTGGCGTGCTCCCAGTTTAAGAAGATACAGATGTACAAATGGGTAATTAGAATAATGTGCTTTGTGCTAGGAAGGAGGCGCATGCAGGGCATGATGTAAGTACAAAGAGAACAGGAAGTACGAAAATCAGAGTGAGATTGGGAAAGGCTTCCTAGAGTAGGCAGCATTTGAGTTGCTCTGTCATGAGGGAATTCTTGGATTTGATAGAACAGGGATCAAGTCACTGTGAGCTTCCAGCGTTTTGGTACATGTTTGATTTGGAACATACAACATCTCCAGAGTTTGTCAGAAGTCAGAGATTATCATCAAAAACTGAATTTCCTTTCCTGAGCTAATTAAGATTCATAAGAAATTAAAGAAGCAAAGAATTAGAATTTTTTTTAGAGAGGATTAGAGTTTACTGTTCTAAAAACGTAACTTTACAACTTGGTTAATAACTAGCAGAACCAATACAAAAAAAAATACAAAAACCACCATCTTAAAATTATATAGATTGAGAAGATATTCTAGTGATATTTTAATGTATTTTTTATTATATAACCTCAAAGAATTAGTTTAAAAGTAGAAACATGCTATCTCTAAAAAAGCAAAAAACCTCCTGTCCAATACAGACACAGATGCACACAGGTGCTCAGTACAGACACACCTGCGTTCAGCTTTATTGTGTATACTTGCTAACCTGAGAAATTAAAGTGTTTTTACTTTAACCTTTATTTTTCTGGAGCCAAGATGTATGTAGGGGAGGTAATTTCTAGTACAGTATAGAATGCAATAGCTATTTGTGCAGTGCTTGAATATATATGTTTTAAAAAACTGCCTGGCAAGGTGGTTAGGGATGGGGAACCTGGAGTCCCTGCATCCTGTGAGGCCTCCCTACAGAGTGGGATGGAGACATCATCAGGGCGGGTGATAGGACTGCGAGCCGGGGTCTCTCAGGACTCTGGACTGAAGCTGGGAAATACCCTGCCCTGGAGTCAGGGAGTGGACTAAATATTTTCAGTGGTCTTATTAAGAAAAACATTTGTTTTAGACGAGTGACCTGGTGCGCAGATTCGTGCACATTGAAAGGAAATTAATTAGAACTATTTTAATATACACTTGGGCACTGAGTGTGTCAGGCACTGAGCAGGGGACACAGGCGTTGGGGCTTTTGGAAAGGGAAGCGCAGGGGTGGACACAGCAGCCCTGGCAGTGGTACTGCGTGGCTCCCATGAGTCCGAGTCAGCGTGTCCTGGGAAAACGTGTGCCCCTGCTCCACCTGCCTGGTCCTTTGAATGGAGGCCTCGCCCAGGGGCACCTCTGCCATTTCCACAGTGGTTAGCTCCTGATACTGTGTCATTCGCCTTGTAAAGGATCGATGGTTTACTCTGTGCAGGAAGTGGAGGTCTTGGTGGCAGGAGAAGCTCACGCTCAGCCCCTGCCCTGGGCACGCTCCTGTCTGAGATGGTGGCCTGCCTGTGTCTTCCCTCCTCTGTTTGCCCACAAATCCCTGCTAAACTTGTCACAGCTGACACTTGACTACAATGTTCCTTCCTAGGGACTCCGTGGTGAGAGCATTCCATAAGGAACGTGACATCGGCAAGTAAGGACAGGCCTGGTCACTCCATCTTAGATAGAGATGGCTGCCTGGGGACACTGTGTGGCTGGACCACACTGTGGGCTGCGGGTGTTCAGATCCTGCCCAGTCTGCAGCATGCCTTCTGCACACTGCTGACGGGGGCCTCGAGATCCCAAGGAGCAGAAAGGACCCATGCTAGCGTAAGCTGGGCAGGAAATCCATTTTAAGGATACAGGAGTATCTAGTGGAAGCCAGACAGTTGGGCTAAGGAGAGTAGTAGAGGGTGGGTGGCCTGGGAAAGCTGTCCAAATGTTCTTCCTGCCTCTTACATCCGCCCCTCCCTGGCAATTGCTTCATTCTCCCTCCTGCAGATTGACTTCCTGAGTTCTTTGATCCTCAGTCCAGAACTCCCAAGTTTAGGTGTTGTTACAATCTCAGTCTCCCGGAGAGATGGCGATTCTTTCCAGTCCCAGAGAAGGGCTCTGGGTGGCCTAGCTCAGCCGGACAGATTTCTACCCGATCCATCATCAGCGGTGGCCAGAGGAGGTGGTCGTGCAGTACAGGTGGCTGTCAGGGCTCACTGCTCTAGCCCGGGGTGTGAGGAGCGGGGACAAGAGGAGTGCTAGGCAGCAATCCACAGGTGTGCACTGCAGCTCTGTAATCAACTGTGGCCCAGCCTGTTAGCTTAGCAGACAGGGCAGTTCTGTGTAGACAGCTGTGCGTTAGTGAAGACATGGGGAGGGGGTTGCTCATATGGAGAAAGCTTCTGAAATCTCTGCCATGCTGCAGTGTCCTTGCCATCAATTCCTCTTCCTTCTTTCCTGGTCAAAAGAGCTAGCATTGTATGTAAGTTGCCTTGAGTAACAGAAATGGGGAACCAGACCCTTGGCTCTCAATGTTGATCACGTGCCATTAAAATGCAGGAGGGAGAGAAGTGTGAGGCTCATTCTACCTCCTAAGACACTTAATATTTGGTATTGTTCATGAAATTGAATAAAGACCAATGCACAAAATAGTTGACAGAAAAATACCTTTTTTAAAAATCAGAACATTCTGATTCTCACTGAGTCATCTGGATTTATAAAAAGAAATCAGCCCTTCTGAATAAGAGGGTTTCCCAGTGATCTCTAGATTTGCCTTTTATTTAAGTTAACAAAGCATGTAATGTTTCACTTTTTTGGGTGTAGCTCATCTTCAACAGAATATGTGGAAATTAAATATTTCTTAGTACTGCCTGTCATTATTCCACAGTGCACATATGTGACATGCTAATGAGGAATTGGTGCTGTTGGCCAATATTCTTAATGACCCCTGTCATGTTGGATTTTTAAAAACTCTACTCTTGCCCTGGGTGGGTGGCTCAGTTGGCTGGGGTGTCTTTTGGTACACCAAAAGGCCATGGGTTTGATTTTCTGTCAGGGCACATACCTAGATTGTGGGTTCGATCCCCAGTCAGGGTGCTTGCAGGAGGCAACCGATCCAGGTTTCTCTCTCTCAGCCACGTCTCTATCACCCTCTTCCTCTCTCTCTCTCAAAATTAATATAAAAACAAACAGATCCTTGGGTGAGGATTAAGAAAATACTGTTTTAAAATCTGATTTTGACAATATTTTGTGCATTCCTTTTCTGTCTGAGACTCTACCCCTCTTGGACAGTAATATGCGCTTTCTGACATGATGTGGAGCTGGAAGGAGAAGACAATACTTATTTAAAAATATATATAAATGGAAAAAATACATGGGGCCCCAGTTGGCATGTGGAGGTTGCTCTGATGAGGAAGGGGAGTATGTGCTATTTTGTGAGGGAACTTGCTAGCACTGGGATAGCTTGAGGCTCTGCCACTTTCTCATCTTCAGCTGTGCTCTTTAGAACTGAAGCTGTCAGACTGACTGACAGCCAGGTGAGTGGGGCGGTTCTGCCAAAGCTGTCCGTGCACTGCAGTGAGCTGCTTTGTTCTTTTTGACAGAATGAGAGAAAGGTGAGGTGGAGAGAACATATGCTCAGGGCTCAAACGCTAATCCTGCCACCTGTTGAGGGGGTGACCTCAGGCATGTTGTTTCACCACCCCCAGCCCCCATTTCCTTATCTGTAAGTGAGGATTACCTGACGCTGTCCTTGTCAAGTACTTGCCAGTGTCTGGCACACCCGTGCTCGGTGGACATTGCTTTTCCTTTCCCCTCACCAGTTTCTTGCAGACAAGGCCTCCTTGGAATCAACAAGGGACCCAGGAGACCTGGGTACTCTCGGGGGTCACCTGGGATCTGCCCCTTGATGACCGTATGCCTCAGCCTTCTCTTAAACCACGGCCGGACTAGCTCCATCATGCTTGCTTCCTGCTCTGGAAGGAGAAACTTCTCGCCTGACATACATGACATTGCGCAAGGCGGAGTTCATAGGATTTTGTCAGTTTGCCCTGCGGCCAGCTGAACATTTCAACAGTTGGCGTGAGGTGTACAGTGCGCTGCTGTGAAACAAACTTTGCAATTAGAACCTGCCTCTGTTCACCTCACAGGTACCTCTTCTCAGATTTCATGCTAGTTACATTTGGGTGGAGAATGAAGGATTTTTTATTCTGATCTTTGAACCTTCTTCATCATTTCTGAACAATGACACCAAGAGGCTGAGGGAAGTCTTTCCATGCTCCTATAGCCCCGCTCTGCTGCCCCACAGAGGAGAGCATCCCTCCACATGCTGACCTACCCCTTGGGAAATAGGGCTAGGCTGCGGAGCCCGCAGGTGTGGGCTGGCAAAGCACCAGCTTCATAGAATCTCCTGTTAAAGCTGATGGAGCAGAAATGACCCCCTTTCTCTTCTTCACTTTTGAGTCAAACCTAGAAAGCTTTAACACCTCAGAGTCAGTGCTGGTTCTCGCTCCTAAACAGGCCCATCTTGAAACCTTTGGGCTTCTGGTTCCATCTGGTTAGTGGGATATTTTGTCAAGGCAGGAGTTTGATACAGGAGAGAGAGCATCATGGGTTGCAGCTGGGAGAGGCGGTCACCTTGTGTCTCCTGGGAATCCACTGTCCAGAGGGCCCACCCTCGGGAGTGACTCCCGGCAGAGGAGCCTGAGCTCTGACACACACACAGGGCTCCCTGCTCCCTTTGAAGTGGGAGCCTAATTGCGGCTTTGATTGCACCGGCCTCACTGGTGGGTTGGGCTGCGCCGGGGCTCGCCTGGCTTGGCCCAGCCTCGCCACAGCCCCCACTGGAGCCTCAGATGTGGGAAGTCTCTAGTCTCCCAGCGTCATGCCTGTGGTTTCTTGAAAAGACTCTTGATTTGACCAGTTTTATATCTGTGAGCAGCCCTGCCAGCCCCCAGTGGTCCCACTTGGTGAGACTTGGTCTGCCCTGACAGCCCTGTGTGTCAGGAAACAGCCAGATTCAGACCGCCATACCTGATAGTGAGGCAGTTTCTTTGCCCAGGTATTTAAATATTACTGCCGCTGTTAGGAACATGTCCCGGTAGGACGAGCTTCTTTTTGTCCCTGTACAGAGGATTTCAAAGCCAGCTCTTCCAGAGGAGTTGAGAGAGGACACATATGAAATGGCAGCGGGGGAGTGTGTGGCTACCTGGGAAAGAAATGGCTTCTCGCCGAAACTGGTTTGGCTCAGTAGATAGAGTGTTGGCCTGCAGACTGAAAGGTCCCAGGTTCGATTCCAGTCAAGGGCATGTACCTCGGTTGCAGGCAAATCTCCAGTGGGGGGCGTGCAGGAGGCAGCTGATCGATGTCTCTCTCTCATGGATGTTTCTAACTCTCTATCCCTCTCTCTTCCTCTCTGTAAAAATACCAATAAAATATATATTTAAAAAAAGAAAGAAAGAAATGGCTTCGCTAGATGCCGAGATTCCTTTGGGAAGTGCACGTTACCTCTGGCGAATGGCCTCAGACAGCAAGCTTGTTCTGACACTTGTGTTAGTGCTGTGCTCAGCTCAGGAAGAGAGGAGGCAGCCCATTGGGGTGAGGTTGGAGGGGAAAGGGCGCCTCGGAAAGCGGAAGTAGGTGTGCTACAGACTGTCAGGGGTCCAGCCCTGCTCAAGGAGTAGAGCCACAGCAGTGCCTTGGAGGTCTGGACCTCACGACCTCATCATAGTCAGACTGTGTCTGGGATGAGGGACGGATCCCAGAGGGACAGTGTCTCCTTTAGCCTGCAGACCATCTGAGGCCCGGCTCATCTCCTGCTGCATAGCCTGGCCCAGGGCTGCAGGCCGTCCGCGTCCCTTGGGAACCATGGGAAAGGGGCATTGTGCAGGAGGACAGGCACTGACATTGTCCTCAGGGAACAGCAGTCTGTGGCTAACTGCCCTCTGTTTGGTCGTTGCTTATCTGTTCAGTAACTACCCAGACACAGTTTCTGCACAGCTTCGATGAGTCCTCTTGAGGCCGGTCATACCAGTAGCATCTAGTGTGCCCCGGGCTCACGGTGCGCCAGCGTTAGTCCTGTGTAGGAAAATCACACAGTGGATCCCAACAGTGCACAGACTACCCAAACACTTTAGAGAACAACTCTTCCCCTGACGTAGCCATTGCCCGCCATTACAGTTCATGTTTGCCCGTGATCCAAAGTATGAAATGGATTTTTTAAAAAGTGTATTGCACATCATAACCTATACATGTATATACTTACATGGAACCAAAATAAATGTTTCAATAAAAAAAAACTTAACCTCTCATGTAGTCTGGGATATGGGGCTAGCCTGGGGCAGTTTGTGGAGCTATCACCAAATCAGCAAAGTGGATTCATTCCATGAGAGAGCCTAAGGCACGTACTGTATTGAGGAGAGGTGAAAATCTTGTCAAGCCTTAGACAGAGTCCCATTAACAGCATCTCCTGTGTTCCTTCCTGAGGTGGAAAACGAAGCTCATTCCCAACCTGCAAAGCCAAGGCGGCGGCCCCGGGACCCCTCCTGGAGATGGAAGCTTGTTGAAACCCAGACTGTCCCCACGGCCTGCCCACTCGACCCCAGAGGAGAACTGGCACCACCTTCCCCATGAGGTCGCTGTTGAGACACTGATCCACAAAGACAATCACTGCCGAACCCCCTTTCATCTACTGCAAGAGCCAAGGTCCAAAATAAAGCGTAAAAGGTTTTTTTAAAAGAAAATTCAGCAGCACATGAGAATGCCAGCAGGCCCTGGGTCAGCTGAGCCGCTTTCCTCCCCGCGTGTCCGCCGTGCACTTCCCAGAGCGTCTTGCATCCATCCCTGTAACCTCTTGGCAAGGATGGTGACCGGCTGCCCCCGTGGGCCTCGAGCACCTGGAGCCAGCAGCCAGCGCGTCCATCGGCGTCCCCGCGGGAATATGTGGCCGAGTTCCCTCTACGTCTCCGTCTTTGCTTTTCTTTCTCTGCCTTTCTCCTGAAGCTTTTATTTAACAGTGCAAAAGGATCAAGTTTGCTTCCTTTTTTTTTAAACTTGAATATTTTTTTAATTTACACTTTTTAGTTTTAATTTTCTTGTATATTTTGCTAGCTATGAGCTTTTAAGTAAAATTCAAAGATCTGGAAAAGTTTGAAATAAAAAGGAACTGAAAATAAGCCACTGTTTTTTGAGCAACACCTTGTCCAGTAAGTGGCCATGTCCACTTTGCTGGTCGCAGTCGGCAGTACTATTCCATTTTATTTTTCCTTGGATCTCCTTTTTGTTTTTTGTTTGTTTGTTTTTTTAATGGTAAACCTTAACAGATAACTTTCGGTAGTCCAGTTTGCAGTGAATTTTCATTTCTTTCCTTCTCACCCCTTCTTGTAAAAAGCCCAGCACTTGAATTGTTATTACTTTAAATGTTCTGTATTTGTATTTGTTTTTATTAGCCAATTAGTGGGATTTTATGCCAGTTGTTAAAATGATCATTGATGTACCTTTTATCCTTTTTTAATAGCAAGGCACAGCCTTTGCCCCAAACTGTCATCTAACGTTTGTCATTCCAGTTTGCGTTAACGTGCTGAGCATTTTTTAAAGAAGCTTTGTAATAAAAATTTTTTAAAGTGTAATTTTTTTTTAAAGCATGAAGTTCGATCATTTGGAATTGGTGATGGTGAACTAACTCCAGGGGCCAGGCCACAGCTGCTCTGTCCCCGACGCAGGGGCACTGCTGGTGCAGCTTTAAAGGTACACCTCCAAGGAACTGGTACGGAGTGGGCCCTCCACCTCCTTCCCAGGTGTAGATGAAGTCAGGGCCAATGGGGAGAAGAGCATCCCCAGGATTCAGATGGGACTGATTCCCTTCTCGAGCCCCTCAGACATCACCATGGGCTCCACCCTCAGCTTGCCGCAAGTGTGCCGCGCTTTCCACTTCATAGCTCATTGCTTCTCCAACTGGGTCCCCAGGTCAAAGTGTCCCTGTGCCCAAGGAAGGTTTTAACTCTCATCTCCCCAAAGTCAATATGTACCCAATATTGAGTTTGTATTCTAGAGTTTTCCCTTTAGCTTTTGTTACACTACTAGCATATAGGTTGATATCTAACTTGGCCAAAAATACACATTTGCGCTTCAAACGTAAGGATTTCATGATTTCCCACAATGGTTTCCCATCCATTGAGATAGCATGAGAACCATTTATACCACTGGTCTAAGTTTAGTCTCTAGCTGAAATCCTATCTCTTTTTTTCAACTTTCAATACAGCTGGGGAACAGCTGGCTACCATACTTGTAATAACCCTCCACATACTGTACTTGAAGATTGCCATTAAATCACCCCTCAAATTTCTCTTCTCCAGGCTAAGTAATCCCAACTCCTTGAACCTTTCATCATCAGTCCTTTAATCATTTTTATTACTATCCTCTGGAACCTCTCCAATTCCTCTTCATTTAGTCCTAACTTGAACCAGGGAAAAATGTCTATTTTATGTTCAGGGGACCTACTTTTTATAAAGGTTTCATATTTATTTGAAAATTATCTGAGCTTTTTTAATATACATCAACCAAGTAGTTATACCTGAAGCCCCACCATGCTTTTTTCAGGAGTTGACTAGAAAATCCAACAAAATGGTGTAAGAGATGACACTGTTACTTTTGTTGGGGGGGGAGGGTTTGTAGCAACATATTAATTGGCTTTTCCGGATCTTAGAAATAAATCCATGAATATTAAAAGCCTGTCCATTAAGTGGACAGCAAAGATACAGAGCTGAGAATCAAGCCTTGCCCATGCCTACTACAGTCCTCTCCATGGGTTCCCCTCCACAATTTTCACACACAGATAATGAGTAACAATGTTGAAAGACATGGTTGTTTGCATCCTCTCTGAGCCAGTGGTTCCTTCCCCAAATCCAGGCTCCTCCTCTTGTTTTTCCATTGAGGATATTTTTCCATTGGCTTTTTAGAGAGAGTGGAAGGGAGAGGGAGACACAGAGAAACATCGATATGAGAGACACATCGATTGGTTACCTTCCCCATTTCCCCTTAGTCCACAACTGAGCCACCTGCCCTTGACTGGAATAGAACCTGCAGCCCTTCAGTCCCCAGGCCAAACTTCTATCCACTGAGCCAAACCGGCTAGGGCCCCTCTTCATTTTTTATTTTGCTTTCAGGATAACTTTTCCCAGAGAACTTTGATGTGGATGCAGTGCTCAAGCCTGGTCCATTCAGCTCAAATCCTGCTTTCTGCCACAGAGGGTTCCGGGGAAGGAGAATCAAGAGCCCTGGAGGCAATGACCAAAGGAAACTATCCTGGGCGGCTGGGCAGAGAGGCTCCTCAGCCACCACTCCTGCTGGTCTTGGGTGACTTGGCTTTCTTCCCTGCAGCAGGCTCAGAGCTGATCGCCTGCCTCTAGGAGGACGATGGCCCGCCTTTTTCCTGGGAACCAGCCTTTCTCTGAGGCCACAGTTGGCACACTGGCCCTTCGATGTTTTCTCCTGGTTTAATTTGTTTGGTTGCTAAGGTTGCTGACAACGACCTGTTTAGCTGGAAAGAGTCTTTGAATAGGTTCTTGACTACAGTTATCCCAAGTACAGTATTGTTTCCCTTGGTATAAGGCTGCAACAATATAAAAACCTCTACTGGGCCCAGGAGCAATAACGAGATGTCTGCGACTTTCCTTTTAAAGGAGAAAAATCACGAGGGAGCAACGCATATTCTAACAAAAAAGGGAAGCATATTCCACATGACTAGTAGTTGTACAAACTACATTTCCCATATTTCCCGTGGAATGTTATCTTTCATACAGAGAATTTTAGGAGCTGCCTTAACTTGCAGGGATATAAATAGACATAAACACAAAACTTTGAACTGTTTTTTACTAGGGTAGTTTACAATTAAACATCTTAATACAAATTGAATGATGTGATTCTAAATGCTTACTTAAGTGTATTGGGAAAATAAGATCATTGATTTTGTTGGCTCTCACTTAGTGGACACCGTTTTTGGAAATTGCTCAACTTCTGCACCTCTCTAATGGGAAAACCTATATTCTCCTCCTCTGCTACCAGGAGTGGTGGTGAGGGAGGCTAGGGGAAGGGCATACAAGAGCAGCTATTGAAAATAAACATTACTCACGCTAGACAACCCAAGTTAGAACTTTATACATATTAGGTAATATAGAATTAATAATTTATGGTAAAACTTGAAGAACACTGGCTATTCACTTAATTGCCCTGTTTGAGAAACAATCTAATGTTGTCTATCATAGGCAGCGCTGGGGGCCACAGCAACTGGTATAAGAGAAATGCCCGGCACCCTCACTCAGTCCATATCACTGAGCACCTGCCAATGGGCTCTGCTGAAGTAATGGTACTCCAGAAAAATGTATGCGTTGTTTGCAAGCTTACTCACCATCTCATATATTAGAATGTACAAGCATCCCATAGCTAGATAGTAATTTGGACTTTAAAAACCAGCTCTATGTTAGGAAGTAGGTGGTGCAGCAGGGAAGGTCTGGTTTGGAGTCATAGAATCAGACAAAACCCACTCCCACCACTGATGGGTGCCACGCACCCACTCCTCTGGGCATAACTCCCTGTGCGCTAAATGAAGAGACCACTGACCTCTACAAAGGAGAGACATCTGCCAGATAGGAAATAACTAATAAATGAATTCCCCCTTGAATTGCTTTGTAATTTGCTATTAAACACATTTTCTTTGTTTAGTGTAAAAAAAATTGTGTTTGTACTGCCTATAGCCATAGAACATATAAACATGTTTATTGTGTCCATGGAAGCAATCGGTAACCAAGCCTAACCAATCCATCTGGACCAAAGATCAAGGAAATACAGAAAATGGGTAGGGTTTGGATTGTACTGGGTCATCTACACTAATGTGTTTACTAAGTATTTTTCTTAATCTGTAATCGCTTGAGATGTTACCAGCTAAATTACTTAAAAATGTTTATTTCCCTTAAATAAATGGGAGAACTTGGTAGGAAATGTATGATTTGCCAGATAGAATAACACTGCTTAACTGAATAGGCAATCACACTGCTTAACTGTTTGACTTTGCAGTACAGTGGAATTAGTAGATTAGTCACTTCCTCTTTTCCATCTCTAACTTATGAGCACACCAAAGTAGAATGGAGCCCCACCAATCAGCCTGTTTGTTGTTAGAGATCCTACCAAAGTTAGGTCAGACACCTGCTGCTCGATTGCATAAAGGTTTTAAAGTCCAGCTTGCCCTCCACACCAGCTCAAGTCACCCTTAGCACTCACAGAGCAAGGCCTGCACAGTGCTCCTGGGGCTGCCTGTGGCAGTGTCATCCATCACAGCTGTGCCTACCCTGGTTCTAAGGTTCCAGTCCAGTCAGCTGGGCTGTGCTTTCCTGGGTGTCTGGTCGCAGAGAATTGGAACCCATCCAGCAGTCCTCACAAAATCTGGCCCGTTTTCATGAGCTTTCTCTTTTATTTTAAAATATATTTTTATTGATTTCAGAGAGGAAGGGAAAGATAGAAATATCAATGATGAGAGAGAATCATTGATTCATTGATCACCTACTTCCTGCATGCCCCCTACTGAGGATGGAGCCCACAACCCATGCATATGCCCTGACTGGGAATCGAACCGTGACCTCCTGGTTTATAGGTGGACTAACTTGAGCAACCACTGAGCCATGCTGGCTGGGTTCATGAGCTTTCAATGCCAATGCAGCCCTCTTCATATGTGGCTCTCCAACTTTTACTGAAGCTTTTGGATGACTGTATTCTTCTCTTCAGTCTTTCCCCCCTCATACCTTATGGAAAGGGAATTTCAAGTGGTGAGTGCGGAGTCCCAACAAGGCTGTGGTCTCTGGGGAGGGATGGGCTGCAAACTGCAGTCAGGGAGTGAGGTATGCTGTCCCTCCCTGAACACCCAGCATTGGACAGAGCTGTAATTTTAGTAAAAGGATGCTATAAACTAGTTCTCTCCTAGCAAGAGAACCCCCGACACACAGGAGACAGAACAGGAAAGGCAGGCCAGCAGAGAAAAAACAAAACATAAGCATGAATAACTACCATAGGCCTAGGATTGAAGAACGTCATGCCAGCTATTGGCAGATTCCACAAGAGATGGAGTGCTGAATGGAGCAGTTGGTCCCAGAACAGGATGCACTTGGGTAACTCAGTGACTGACCACTTCCTTACCCCCCGTCCCCGTGCGCCACCTGACACCAGTTAACAAGAGCTGCTCACCTGGGAGCAGTCTGAGGGCAGCTGTCTCTCCTGGGGACTCAAACCAGATAGCTGACGCAGCAGAGCAAGACAGCAGTGGTCCCACCACAAATCCATGTGGTGGTTCCATCCCCCTCCCTCAGCTGGACCATTGAGGCTCAAAAGCTCTAGTAACCCTACCTTCCCAGATGTGCCTCCATACCTGCACATGGCCCCAGAATGAGGTATTTAGGCAACAGTCCTTCAAACTACCCCAAACAGAAACCTTAGTTCAAGCCATGTCTTCCTCCCCACGCTGGTTCTAGCTCCTCAGTTTCCTGCCTTCTAAACCCGGAGGAATGAACAGCTGCTTTTCCAGAGGCTTCCCCTTCTGGTCCCTGTCGCCTAAACACCGACTGGATTTTCCTGGTGGGGTATCCCAGGTAGGCCTGGTGGGGTATCCCAGGTAGGTCTTGGAGATGCCCATTCAGACCCCCAGTGGCTCCAGCAAGGAAGCCTGCATTGTCCCACTGCCACGCAAAGGGCTTTTGCCTTCACCAACTACATGGTAATGGGATGAAAGCCTAATTTTCTTCTGTTCACATTCCATCACTTCCCCAGCTACCACGCTGGGAAAATCTTGGGACCTTTTCTCCTCCACACTTGCTGTTCTCCCGGGGTTTTAAATCATCCAGTCTACCATCTATTCACAAAATGTGACTTACCCAAGGGACAGCCACCCCTGCAGCTCACTGGGAGCTTTTCTGTGTGCACTTCCCTCCTGGTAGCAGACCAGCCTGACTAGCTTCCCAGGGAGCTCGGGAAGACTTCCGGAGCGGCTGTGGGGGTGGCGCTCCATCACTTATCTTCTTATCAGGCGGCCCTGCAGCTTCACTGCTAAGACTCTCTTTTATAAGACTCCCAATGGTCAGCACACTCCCCCCACGTGTGAAGTGTCTAGGCCTTTGTAAGCCTGCGGGCGGTGAAGGACTCTGGCTTCCTTCCAAATTGGGCAGAGGAGGGAGGTGGTCACAGGGTACCCTCTTTCCAGATCTGATGGAAGAGCCTGGTGGCTGTTGGGAGGAGAGTTTGGGGAGGTGAGAAGCCGTGGTGATGAAGTCAGACTCGCAGATCCTACTGGACAAGCTGCTGAGTGCAGTGGAGGCCAGCTTGGCCCTCTGGTTCCTCCTCAGTCCAGTTTGCAGCATAGACCTCAGCAAAGGGCAGCAGCTCTCGGTGGGACTTAGGACCTCACCATCAATGCCTCTTTTGTATAAGAATGTTCAACATTCCTTCCTTGTCCCAAACATGATGCATGGAAAATTTTTTGAAAATGATAAAAAGCTCAGAGGCCAGCCTTTTTGACGTGCTGAAAGTGCATATAAAAACCTCAGCCAGAAAAGGATCGCTGTGGCCCCACCCTCACATCCTGGCAGGCTGATGGTCCCATTGCCGTCTTCTCTCTTCCCTGAATTGAGGGGTAAAGTAAGAGCCCCGCCATTTTAAGGACAAAGGCCCACATCCCGTAGGCACTCTGGTCAGTAAGAGGAAATGAAGCCCTGCCGGAGGACAGACACAGGTCAAAGGCCAAGAGCTAGCCTGAGAGTACAGGGCTCAGGCACAAGGGTGACCCTTAGTGATAGAAACCTGGTGGCACTGCAGGTGCTTCCTTTTTTTGCGTTAGGAAATGTTTTATAAGAATAACCTGAAAGCTTCCTAAACCAGGGTCTCTGTGTGGTAGAAATGCATGTACCTATTTATGTTCCTATGATGCTATAGTTAGATTCAAGAAAAAAAATTACTAAGCCCCATTTCATCATGAAGTGGGGGGTGGGGTTGCAATCTCTCAACCATTAGACTTATGCCCCAGGACACCAAACCAGGATGCCCATTTTGGGGACAGTCCTGTTTGAAAGTCTGGATTTTAAATTCCCAAATGTGCTAGTTTGTATTTATTTTATCATCAAAACTAGTTCTAATCCTGGCTCTGCTACAAAACTTTTGGTGACCTTGGGCACATAACTCAGGGTCTTTGTTAATGAGGTCAATGGACCTCAGGGTTTCTGATGTCCTTCCAGTTTCAAAATTCTATCTTGGAAGACACTTTCTCAAGCCAATGATTAAAGAAGCTTATGTTACATTATTTCCCTTTGCTGGCAAAGTAGCAGATGTTCCTTAAAAATTGTTTTCTGTGCCCTTAGCATAGTTAACCGTAGTTTTATTGACACGAAACCTGGAGTGATGGCTACAGTCAGGTCCCCACAAACACCTCCACACCAACACCTCCTCCTTACCACTGCTGCTTTAAAATAGCAATGGACTGAAGGAGGTGGGACACAGCTCTCGGCTAAATTACCAACCTTTACTTTTGTAATCATTTAAGCATGTTACCATTTAAAGTTATACATGTTTATTTCAATTCAAAATTTTTACAGATTAAAAGATTGTATTTTATTAGAGTCAATTTGTAGGCAGTTTGCAGTAATGATTTCTCATGAAAGAGAGAGAGAGAGAGAGAGAGAGAGAAAGAGAGACCACACTCATCCAGATTTCAGATGTGAATGAAACCTCTTCCTGCAAACCAAGCGCATGGCGATGTTCCTGCCAGTCCAGCAGATGATGAGTGGGATAGGCAGAACCCTATGTCAGACCCAGGATGTGGGGAGAGGCTCAAAGCTGCAGGCAGCAGACCTCTCACAAAGGCGAGATGCAACCCTGATCCCTACAGTGCTTCACAGACACATCACGGTCACACCAACGTCCAGGACCCTCCGTGTGGCAGTGATGACCCCTGCACACTCTCAGAGGAAGTGCTTTCCCTCTACCAGTGCGCAAATTCAGGCAATGCTTTATCAAAGTGATAGGTTCAAAAGAAATGTTTGCTCCAAGGCACTGAGGGTGTATAGCTTTTTAGAAAATACACAGAAAAGAACAGACTAAAAAAGGGAATTCGTTCTCAATAGAGAACCCTGCTACATGTAAATAATTATTTCAGACAGATTACAATCAAATGCACATCGCACAGACTGTGCTGGGTGGGAGCAGGTCGACCCCAGGGCATTCCCGCGGGCACTTGGGACGGCTGCTAGTGGAGCTTGCAGGGCTCTTCCTGGAGCCGAAGCACCTGTGCATCATTTGTATTTATAAAACCCTTCTCCGGTCTTCTTGCCAAGCTTTTTCTCTGCCACCATCTTGTTCACGGACTGGCTGGGCTGAAACAGGGGGTTCTGTTTATCCATCTCATGCCACCCTATTGAGAGGAGGGAAGAGGGCTCAGATGAAGTGCTGGGTTTATTTTCACATCTCAGCATTCCCAGGGCAAGACTAAAGGTCCCACTTTGATGTGGAAGAGTCCCTTGGGCGTGGTGCCCCTCAGGCCAATATGGCAGAGAAAGGCTGAGCTGGTGCAGCCCCAGGGCCCCAAAGGGAGGTGAGCTGCCTGCCTTCCCCCCAACCCACGCTGCTTGAGGCCTGGCTCCTATTTATCCAAACCCTTCCAGAAATCACTGGTTCAACTGTAACTGAACCCTTCACATTGAAACAACTTTCAGAATATGTGAAAAATCCAAATTTGCTGCTGCTGGTATTTTACATCCTCTCAAAATTCCAAAGTTCATGCTTCAAGTAGAACCTTCCTCACTCCTCCCAAACACCTACGTATTCTTTGTGAAACCTGGTAGTATGAGCTACATTCAACCTCAGTAATCCCGTTTTAATAATGATTTTTATCCCATTTCAGAGCCCTCACAGGAAAGTGGACACATTACAGAAAATGGCTGGGTATCTTGATTGCAGTGCAGTCATACAAATCAGAGTGTGTGCGAGAAGGACACAATGCGTCAGTGCTGGTTTCCTGGTTTCACACTGTGCTGTGGTTTGTGATGGACTGCGAGGTGATGCTGGGAAAGGGGTAAATAGGACTGTCTGTTTTATATTTGAAACTTCCTGTGAATCTATAATTATTTCAAAGTGAAAAGTTAAAAATAAAAAAGGTACCCTGTGAAGAGATGCTAGGCAGCCACATTTTTCCTTCCTCTACCACCTAGTAACTTGAGTTGTAAAGCTGTGTGGGCGGAACGTCGGGAAGTCTCCTAAGACCCCTTAGAATTTCAGTTTTAAACAGGCCTGTCAGTCACAATTGAGAGAGACTACTTCAACTCAATGAAGAAAGACAACAGAGAATCCCAAGTCGTACCATCCATGATGAACTTCGTTGTGTCCAGCCCAACATAATCAAGAAGCTCAAACGGGCCCATGGGGTACCCAGCTCCCAGCTTCATAGCGATGTCGATGTCTTCCTTGGATGCGTCACCTAGGGAGAAGAGAGCCCTGAGTTACCATCTTCCCACAGTTCTCCTTGTCAGGTTGCTGGTTCTAGAATTGCTAGAGTTTTGCAGATTTGCATATTAAGTCAGGATTTCTGGCTTAAGTAAGATTTTGTATCAGAGGTACATGCTAAACAGGTCACAAGACTTTCAAAGCTGTTTTGTAGGTGAATTCTGCCCATGAAGAGAGGAAGGCCCTGTGACCCTGATTCCAACATTAGTTCCTTTCTAACAGGCGGGAAATTTCCAAGTCTGGAATAATGTACTAAAATATCATTTAGATATTTTTAGAATCTAAAGCAGATTTTTGATTGATAAATGGACTTTTTTATATAAAAAGAACTAAGTTTGCCCTGACAGGTTTGGCTTAGTGGATAGAGCATTGGCCTGTGGACTGAAGGGTCCCATGTTCGACTGCAATCAAGGGCATGTACCTTGGTTGTGGGCACATCCCCGGTGGGGGGTGTGCAGGAGGCAGCTGATCGATGTTTCTCTCTTTTGATGTTTCTAACTCTATCCCTCTCCCGTCCTCTCTGTAAAAAAATCAATAAAATATATATTTTAAAAAGAAGTAAGTTTTATGCTTTCTTATTTATTGTATATATATTTTTATTTTCCAGCTTTCTTGGTTTTGCAAGTACTGAATATTCCTCTAGAATCACAGTCACATAAACACTTCAGTCAAAATAATGTTTGAAGAAAAACCCAAACCTGCTTTAGAACTGCCATGAAAGCTTGAAAAATGTGCTGAGAAGACTAAGACAAGGGTCAATGTGCTTCTTCTTAGGAATTTCATCCTTAGCATACTGTCCTTGGGCCACAGGAGGCCTTTACAGAGAACAGCCTGTCCCTTTCTCTGAAATCAGGAACAGGAAGAATCTATAGTAAGTGGCTACCTAGAATTTTGTTCCAAAGCATAAAGAAAGGGACAATTATACCAAAATGTTTCAAATACTCAGAGAATATTTCATACCTAAGTATTTTGGATTTTTGGGCAAGAGAAACAGGAATTATTTAAAGATCTATAAAGATAATTTTAAAAGAAAATTAAGTACTGAAATAATGCCAAAAGATTTCAAGGCAGTCCAAGGCGATTAAAATATCAGCCAATTATTTCATAAGAGTGACAGTATTAGTACTCCACTAATTAATTAACCAGAGGGTCGAGAATCATGGTTTGAATTTCCAGTCATAAGAAAGCAAAGAAAGTAAAATGAGCATACACACTAGCCTTATAAGTGTCCTCATTCATTTCATTCATTCACTCATTCATTCATTCAACTTGCATTCATATTTGTGATGTACCAGGCACCCAGACTTAGAATGAGACAAAGAAAATCAAGAAGAGTACTTGAGTATGAATAATCAAGATATAATGGAAGAAGTCAGATATGTAAACAAAAAATTTCACTATTAAGAGCTGAAGAGTCACACAGCTGTGTGGGCAAAAATGGAGAGGTTTACTCACACTACCATGACTTCACCAAAACCACCACCAGGCCCAGGTCTTAAATGTCCTAATGAGAACCCCAAGGAAGGCAACAGGAACAGCATGTGCAAAGCCAGGAATGAGAAAGAAAATGGCAGCTGAAAGGCAGATTCTGCTCAAAGAATTTCATTAAACCCCAAGGCTTCTATGCTGTCAGAGCCAGAATGCTGGAATGACAGCCTTGCACATTCCTCTGGTTCAGCACCTGCCATTCCCTGTGCTGGGTGCCCAATGTCCTCAGACTTCTGACATCTGTAGGCCTCTGCTCACTGCCATCCGTCTCCAGACTCGAGGCTGGGACTCCTGCCATCCTCTTACTTTATCTTTCTCAGAGGTTACTGGTCACAACCTAACATGTTGATTATTTACTAGGGGTTCTCCCATCGTATAAAAATATAGGCTCCCTGAGGACAGAAATCTCCTGGCATAATGGTCCCAACTCACCTCATGCCATTTAATCAAATCTATATTCAAGGACAGGCAATGAACCCTAGAGGCAAGACTGTATTTCTAGATTCAGAGACTCACTTATTTCAAAAAGTAATATGAAGACAGCATATTACAAAATAAAACAAAACCCAAAGTTTTACAGCACAACTCTGAAAGTTCTATTCTGAGTTAATACAGAGCCAAAGACGCAAAAAAGAGAGAGCTAAATAAAACACACACATATAGATTGGTGTGCCATGTGGGAGTTAAACGTGGTGGGGTGTTTTAGACTAATAATTCCTAACTTTATAGTGAAACACTGATGCCCTCTACAAAGAAAATGTACATACATGCAAAATCCTGCATTAACATTAGGAGATTCTTGGAACCCTCCTCCCCAGATAAGAGTCCTTAACTCTAGATAACAAGGAAAAGCCTCCTCAGTGAACTCCCAAATCTCCAGCAGCCTGTGAACCTGGGATCGCCCCAACAGGGCTCTTTTGCTGGCTCATTAGCACCACCTATCAGCCACCCTTGGCATTAACAACACCCAGGGTCACAGCCACAAGTAGAACCTCCGAGAGCCACCATTCCTTTATACTCAGCAACAGTGACCTCAATGCTTGTCCTGTACCGGCACACCGAGGATATGAAGATAAGACCCGGATTCTGCCACAGGAAAAAGTAGGGAAGGAGGAAGACACCTTCCTTGCCTCAGGAACTGAATGGTAACAGTCCCACGGACAGCCAGAGCGTAAAGACACTGGCAACACAGATCAGGTCTGGCCTGCAGCCCTGGGGACACAAGGTGGAGTTGTGAGAAAGGTAGGGCAAGATATGTGGTGACAAAGGCAAGGGCAGAGGGTGAGGGAAAAGGCCCTCTGGCAAGGACACTGTCCTTAATGACAACAGAATCTCTGCATATGTCCTAAGCAAAGAGTGACAGTGTTAGCAGGACATCACAGTGATTGGAGGGCAGGCTCATGGCACTCCCAGGTGTCACCTGTGGCCCCATCACCCTACCAGAGCCTACTGTGGCCTTTCAGAGTGCCACCTGTCTGCTACCGGACACCAGCCTGCTCAAAGGTGTGGGGAGTGAGCTCTGACCCAAAGGAATGAGGGTGACTGACTCCACCCATCAGGCCTTTACGGCAGTGGGAATGAATGAGACCCACAGAAAGAGGACAGAAGCTGAAGGACACAGAGACGCACGAGGCTCAGAGGCAGAGAGAGTGGTGGAGTGCCCGGATACCATGGGGAGATGGTGCAAGCTCTGGTGCAGCCTGTGGCTTTCTGTGAGGTGTTCAGCTGCCAGAAGGCCTTAATGGATGATGACTGGGATGACCCCCTGCTGAAATGCCCCAGGCCCCTCTTGCCGAGCCTGCACCTCAAAGCAGCAGTGTGCCAGGCCATGTGCGTGGAGCACTCACACCACAGGTTGAATATTTGTGTCCCCCAATTCCTATGTTGAAACCCCACCCACCCCCAATGAAATGGTATAAAAAACTGGGAAGTGATCAGGATCAGATGATGTCATGAGGGTAGAGCCCCCATGAGTGGGATTAGAGCCCCTCGAAGAGCCTGTTTCCTCTCTGCAATCTCCACGTGAGGACACAGCGAGAAGTCAGCACCCTGCAGCAGGCCCTTACCAGAACCCAACCTTGCCATCACCTTGGCCTCGGACTTCTAGCCTCCAGAACTGTCAGATATGAACTTGTTAGTTGCAGGGTACCCAGTCTGTGGTATTCTTGTTACAGCAGCCCAAGCTGCCCAAAGCAATATTGTACTGAGTTTTTCTCAAGTGTTCAGAAAAGGCCGGGCGAAAGAGTCAGTGTACATCTTCATTGTACAACTCTGCTGCTGGGCCCTGGGCTCCCCCCGGCATGGGGCAGACACAGCATGCACTGTGTCCTCACCCCCCAAGACAGCACGAGACTGTCTGCAAAGATGGCAGAGACCAGTTAGGAAAAGACGCAAGGTGGTGTGAACGACTTTGCTGCCTGAAGGAGCCCGGCTGAGGCAGAATGACAGCACAGGGAGCTGGGATGACACGGAGGAGTCAACAGTGACAAATGAACAGATATGACAGGCAGCAGAAGATCCAAAATAGGTTCAGGTTTCCAAGTAGAATGGATGCAGGCAGGTCAGCACAGACAATGGAAACGAGTGGCAGGTGTGCATCTCACACACCTCTGTGTTGGCTGAAGGAGGGCAGAACCTTGAGGCAGCATCAGGGACATGGTAAGGAGCCTGAGGTGTGACATGAGGAGTCCAGACCACAGTGGCTTACTGGGAGAAAGCCCCACCCCCAACATGATCCCCAGCTGTTCTAGAAGAATAGGCTCTGGCTCCCAGGCCCTGAGAAGCAGTTGGCGGAGGCAAAGGGACAGCAAGGACAGATGCTGAGGGAAGCGTCAAAGGCAAACTAAGAGCACCTCCCCCAGGGGTCAGCCCCCTCTTCCAGCTTCACCTCACCAGCCACTGGTGATGGTGAGGCTCAAAGGAAATGCATCTATTCAGAAAGAGACCACTGGGGACAGAAGAGGAAAAAAAGACTTTCGACTTACAATCAGATCCACGGTCCCTCTGCAAATGTCAAAGTGACAGTATGTTGCAGTGAGAAAAACACCTCAGGAGGTGAATCACCCACATGCTTTATTCTAACACATTACATTACAAAAGCCAACCCTGCCTTGCAAGGTTGGGCAAAACATTTCGAGCTTCCTCCGAGGTGTAATTAGGAATATTTGTTGATAGATAAACACAGAAGTGTTAGTTTGATCTTGGAGCAAAAGTGAGGCAAATGCTCTCTTGAAACACAGAGAAAAGTTTTAATATTTAAAACAGATTTTGAGGAAGCAAATGTGCTTTCATCTCTCTGGAAGAGCTGGTAGAAACGTTTTGTTTTGAAATGACATGCTCAGGAGCAAGTATTTATGAAGAAATTGAAAACAATTACACTTGCTTTTTATCTATCCTATTAAGGCTCTTTGCCTTTGAAGCTGACATGATAGTTACCTTTCCAGAAATGTGGTGGGGAAGGCAGGCAGGAGGATACATGACATTTTATAATCTGGACCGGGTCCCAGGTCTTATATGTCTATCAACAAGGACTAAGGAGACTTTTTAGACTATTCTTAAGGTTAAAAGGCCAACCTGCACCTTGACATCATCAGCAAGGCCGGACAGGGCTGTCAGAAGTGCTCCTCAGCGCATGCCAGCCTTGTTACTTACTTCCGATCACAGTCACAATTTAGAGCTTTAAGGAAAACTGAAGGTTTCCTAGCCCAATGATTTTCACATTACTACTATTATTTTAAGCAATAAACCCTTTAACCAAAAGCAGAGATCCAGGATATAAAGCTGTGCTGAGCATGCAATTACTCTGGCCAGGACTAGAGTAGAGGGTCCCAAAGCCACACCTCAGAGGTTTCACAGGGAACCCAGGGAGCCCTGGCAACACACTGACAGAGGTACCAGGGCCCAGGGTGAGGCCAACTCACCTGGCTAGAAAATGGATGCTCCTTCCCTGCCCTATAAGGCCCACCCTTCCTGCAGCTCCTACCAGAGGACATCCAGCCTGTGGCTCCCGCCTGGCCCATGCCTTGTTCGTACCTCGTTCGTACAGCCGGACTGCTTCCATGAGGTAGGGCACCAGCAGGCGGTTCACAATAAACCCAGGCGTGTCCTGTTTTACCAGACAGAAAAAGACACATGAATTTTCACTGAACTTTATCTTTTGTGAAGTCACCAGGCTGCCCCTTCTCACCCCTGATTATGTTACCCACATTTATGAAGCTATAGATTTTCAAAACTTGTATTATAGTAGCAGCACAGCCTTGCTTCCACTTTACATGACAATGTATCCAACAACTATAGTACTTAACAACACCCCAGGTGCCCCCACTGCGTGATCCTGAAATAAAGGCAGGTCAAGGAAGGGGGCATCAGAAGAGCACAGCTTTGGGGGCAGGCAAATTGGGCTCAAATTCTAACACTCTCTGACCTTACATCATCCTGAAGTTGAGTTTTATAATCTGTGAAATGGAGTCATCGTTTCTATGTGACAAGTAGTGCACACACATCAGAAAACAGTTTTGCTATGCACACTGCCCTGCACTCAATGGCAGTCTCTCTACTTCCCTCCTCTCCCACACGCCTTTCAGGGATCTAGAAAATGCAACACTCCAACTTAAACCCCCACAGGAGCACTTCTCCTAGGCTCCTCAGAGCCATTCCTGGGCCACTCAGGATTTTCTCCTGCCTTCCCACTACAACAGCAGGATCCGAGGTGGGAATAGGTTCCAGAACAATCGACCTGAGGCCGACCGCTGGCCTTTCACACACACCACTCTTTCCCTCGCATCAAAACCTTCCTTATCTCCCCTGGAGACCTAGTGAGGGATGTGGGTTCACCTACTGACCACTTTTGGGGGCTAGTAGGACGGTAATTTTTTTAAAAATATATTTTATTGATTTTTTATAGAGAGGAAGGGAGATAGAAAGTCAGAAACATCGATGAGAGAGACATCGATCAGCCGCCTCCTGCACACCCCACAGTGGAGATGTGCCCGCAAACAAGGTACATGCCCCGACCAGAATCAAACCTGGGACCTTTCAGTATGCAGGCCGACGCTCTATCCACTAAGCCAAACCGGTCTCGGCAGGACGGTAATTTTTTATGGTATTCCTGTGAAGCTGATTCTGTTAAATAAATAGCCCCCCTCTTTAAAAAAAAAAAAAGGCTGTGATCTCCTTGCAGGCAGAATTCTCACCCTGGCCTTGGGTTCTATTTCTAACACACTACGCCAGTGGTCGGCAAACTCATTAGTCAACAGAGCCAAATATCAACAGTACAATGATTGAAATTTTTTTTGAGAGTCAAATTTTTTAAACTTAAACTTCTTCTAATGCCACTTCTTCGAAATAGACTCTCCCAGGCTGTGGGATTTTGTGGAAGAGCCATACTCAAGGGGCCAAAGAGCTGCATGTGGCTCACGGGCCGCAGTTTGCCGACCACTGCACTAGGCAATCGGTACACAATGAATTAAAGATGACCTAGCCTGCATTACTCTTACAGCTAGCCTGACTGCATGGTACACACTAGGCAGCCAAGCTACAGGGCTTATACCTCCTTTCAAACATCCCCTATCCCTAGCTCTCAGGAATACAGACATGCACACAAGAGCTCCTCAGCGCATGCCAGCCTTGTTACTTACTTCCAATCACAGTCACAATTTAGAGCTTTAAGAAAAACTGAAGGTTTCCTAGCCCAGTGATTGTATTGGTAATTGCCAACACCCGACATTTAACCAAGATTGTATTAATGAGATGATGATGACTAGGGAAAAAATGCTCTTCAAATTTGAAAGGTTTATTAAAGAAACTAAAATGAGTCACACCATATACAAGATTAGAAGTCAGAAAGCAGCTGAGGAAAAATATCTGCTCTACTTACATTATACAGCGTTCTAAAATAGACAGAGTTTACATTGTCTACATAAAGAGCCTGAGAAGAGTGCTAAAACTCACAAAATACTTAAACAAGACAATCAAAAACTTTTCATTGGGCCGAAACCAGTTTGGCTCAGTGGATAGAGCCTTGGTCTTCGGACTGAAAGGTCCCAGGTTCAATTCCGGTCAAGAGCATGTACCTTGGTTGCGGGCACATCCTCAGTAGGGGGCATGCAAGAGGCAGCTGATCGATGTCTCTCTCTCATAGATGTTTCTAACTATCTCCCTCCCTTCCTCTCTGTAAAAAATCAATAAAATATATTTAAAAAAAAAACTTTTCATTGGAACAAACTAGCATTTGCCAGTAAAATTACTGGAAACAGGTTTTTCCCCATTAAAATATTCAGTATTGTTGCAGAGGCTGAGACAGATAGTCTCATAATGTTAGTGGGACATCAAGAGACATTGTCCTTGAATAAAGCAATTTAATTTTATGAAATCATACAGCTTACATTGTTTATGCTTTCTTATCAACTTACTAAATATACTTTATTGTACTTACTATGTGCCTGGTATTATTCTAAGTACTTTACAAACATTAATTCGTGCCTTGGCCAGGTGGCTCAGTTGGTTGAAGCCACCAAAAAAGGTTGCAGGTTCCGTTCCTGGTCAGGGCACATACCTAGATTATGCGTTCGATTGAGGCCTCTTGACTGCATGATACACACTGCGCAGCCAAGCCAGTGTACAGGAGGCAGCTAATTGATGTTTCTCTCACACATCTATGTTTCTCTCTCTCTCTCTCATTCCCTTCCTCACCCCACCCCTCTCTGAAAATCAATAAAAACATATCCTCAGTTGAGAATTACAAATATACATATATATCAGAAAGAAAAAAAAAAGGGGGGGGAGCTGAATAGACGGATGTGTCCCGAGCCTTGTCCCTGAGCAGACAGAAAGAACAGCTGGGGGTCGCACTAGGAGTTTGTTGGTGAGTTGAGGGACAGCTATACTCCAAAAGAAAGTGGCAGACTGCTGGATGGGGCTCTCCTGACTGGGCAGCCCCCACTGCTGCTGGGTTTTTCTCCCGGAGCCACCAGCTCAGACATGGAGACCACACCATTTTGAAGGGGAAAATGGATGTTTACGGAAGCCTGAAAATCTACAACTGAGGCACCCACCAAACAGCTGCAAGCCCCAGAACACCAGTCCCCAATTGGCACAAATACTTAGATTCAGAGGAGCTCTACACTCCACACAGAAAGGTCAGATTTCGCCTGGGATAAGGTGGGTCTCTGGTTCCGCAGGACAGAGAAATGCACGGACTGTGGGAGCTGGAGGACTGGGGTAAGCCTGCACCTAGAGAAATCCGTGGCTGTTGGACTTGGCATGATCCGTGAATGTGTAAGGGGTCCTCAGAGGCAATCTCTAAAAAGCAACCCATTTTGACCTGACACAGGACAGCCTGGGAGTTATTAAAGTGTGTCAGCTGCTTGGGCAAGAGCAGGGAAGAGGGACTGTGCAGACTTGCACTCTTTCTGAGATACTTTCAGATCCTTGCTTCTGATTGCTAAGCCAAATACATAGGATCACCCAGTCGGGGACATCTTGGGAGACTGCAGGGGACAGTTGTTTTTTTGGAATCTGGGGATCGGAGTGGGGAGTGACTGTCAAAGAACCAGCTTTGGGGCAGCCCACTTCCACAAACTGATGAGTGCCAGAGGGAAAGCGGGATCTAAGCACAGGGTAGAGAGAACCTATAGTCTCACAGGTCAATCCAGAAACACTGCCACCCAGTGGCTAACTCACAAATTGACTCTTATGTAATCACAAATAAAAGAATAAAGAGATTAAAACACATACCTTCTTAAAAACCAGGACTGGCTTACAACACTGAGCACGAGTGGAACGTAGGGAACTGCAATATTGTCCTGAATGGGAAATAGGTGTGCCAAACACAACACTAGAAGAAGTGAATGACCTTCACTGCTGCACATTCTATTTTTTTATCTTCTTAACTTTTAATATTTTTATTGTTAATTTTTTTATTGTTTACTTAAGAAATTATTTTGTTTTCTTTTGGCCTTACTTAATTTTACATTTTTTATTTGCAATCAGTATTATTACTACTACTATTTTACCTTTTGGGGGGAAAAAGAGTCATTTTATTCTCTATTTTACTTTGGGATTAGAGTTCTACATTCTATTTTCATTTTTCCTTTAGCATCATTCTACTCTATCTCAACTCTATCTTTATTCCATCACTTTCTTCCTAACTTTTCCCCTTTTGTTGTCCTATTTCTCTTACCCTTTCCTACTTTAGATTTTCCCTATTCTTTCTTTTTACCCCATTAAAATTTAATCCTACTTATATATCTAATTTCCAATCCCCTGCTCCAAGTCCATACACATCTCTCTCTTCTCTGTCTTCACTATCAAAAAAATTGTTTTTCAGAGAAACCAAGATGGCAGCATAGGTGAACAAGTGAACTGCTGCCTCACACAACAGTTTCAAAATTACAAATAAAAGACAGAATGGACACCATCCAGAACCACAGGAAAGCTGGCTGAGTGAAAATTCTACAACTAGAATAAAAGAGAGGTACTCTCAAAAACTCAGAGGAGCTGCAAAAAGATGAGGTATGGAGCTTCACTTGTGGAGAGGATGGGTAGAGGAGAGTCTGGCTGGCTTCCTCTAGAGGGAGGGAGACAGAAAATCCTGACTGCACTGAACCCCAGTTCCGGGAAAGACTAATACAGGGGAGTCTGGACTGTTATGAAAAAGAAGGAGTGCAGGGAAACTTAGGGGAGCCTCGAAAGATAGAGGTCTTGGGGTGCGCGAAAGTGCGCACACAGAGCTCTGACTGCTGATTGTGCCATTGGCTTTCTCTAGCGGGAGGAAAACAGAATCTCCCAACAGTACTGAAATCCAGGTGTGACTGCACTGAACCCCAGTTTCGGGAGAAGCCCAGGGGACCCAGACTAATATGGGTCCCTAGAGCGCACAGAAACTCAGGGGAGGGGAAAGGCAGAGGTCTGGAGGCTCGTGCGCATGTGAAAGGCAGAGGTCTGGAGATGCGTGCACGCACGCGTGCTCACAGAGAGGGCTGTAGCAACTACCCAGAGGCACTGAGACCCAGGGGCTGATGGGATGTTAAGGCTGTCTGCCTGCCCTGAGAAACCACCACAACCAAACCCAGCACAGAGGCTGTTGGAATCTTGCATGTCTTAAGCCTGAGTCCAGCACAGAAGTTCTCGGGCCGCGGAAACAGCTGATCCTCATAACCAATTGGCTTGAAGGTCAATTCCCCCCAGTGATACCAACAACAATAAAGAATTAACTACAAACAAGACTGTACACACAGTCCACAAAGGGGTGCACCAAGAGTAACTGGGGAGGCAGAGCTACTGGGCCATAAAAGACAGTTAGCACCCAAAGCTGCTCTACCAACTCAGGGAAACAGCGAAATATGCAGAGACAAAAGAATAGATCGCAAACGAAAGAAATGGAAGAAAACAAACGACTGGATATAAAGTTCAAAACTGCAGTTATAAGGTTTTTTAAGAATTTCCTAGAAAAAACGGATAAATTTAGCGAGACCCAAGAGGATATGAAAAAAGACCAACTAGAAATTAAACATACATTGACTGAAATAAAAAATATTATCCAGAGACCTAACAGCAGACTAGACGAATGCAAGAATCAAGTCAAAGATTTGAAATACAAAGAAGCAGAAAACACTTCACTGGAAAAGCAAAAAGAAAAAAGAATCCAAAAATGTGAAGATAGTGCAAGGAGCCTCTGGGACAACTTCAGGCATACAACATCAGAATTATCGGGATGCCAGAAGAAGAGAGAGAGCAATATACTGAAAACCTATTTGAAGAAATAATGACTGAAAACTTCCTCCACCTGATGAAAGAAATAGACTTACAAGTCCAGGAAGAGCACAGAACCCCAAAGGAATCCAAAGAGGACTACACCAAGACACATCATAATTAAAATACGAAGAGCAAAAGGCAAAGAGAGAATATTAAAAGCAGCAAGAAAAACAGTTAATTACCTACAAGGGAGCACCCATACAAATGTCAGCAGATTTTTCAACAGAAACTATGAAGGCCAGACGGGAGTGGCAAGAAATATTCAAAGTGATAAAGAGCAAGAACCTACAACCAAGATTACCTCTACCCACAAAGCTATTATTCAGAATTGAAGGGCAGATAAAGAGCTTCACAGATAAGAAAAAACTAAAAGAGTTCATCAGTACCAAACCAGTATTATATGAAACACTGAAAGGTATTCTTTAAGAAGAGGAAGAAGAAAATGGTAAAAGTAAAAATTATGAGCAACAAATACATATCTATCAACAAGTGAATCTAAAAGTCAAGTGAATTGAAAATCTGATGAACAGAATAAACTGGTGAATATAATAGAATTAGGGGCATAGAAAGGGAGTGGATCGATAATTCTTGGGGAAAAACAGGTTAAGGTGGGTACAGGGAGAGACTGGACAAAAATCATACACTTATGGATGAGGACAATGCGGGGGAAGTAAGGGCAGAGGGTGGGGTGGGACCCAGGTGGAGGGGAGATATGGGGGGAAATAAGAGGAACAATTGTAATAATCTGAACAATAAAGATTTATTAAAAAATAATAAAAATAAAATTTTTAAATTATTTTTCTCTCCTTTTGTTTTTGCTTGACTGTTGATTATATTGATATTTTATACTTTTTTGTGAGATTGTTTTGCTTATTCTTTTGTTTGTTTTTGTTTGTTTTTTACTTCTGTTTTCCCTCGCTTCACTTGATATTACTTGTTGTTTGTAATTTGTATTAATCTCCAGGTACTTGTTGCTGGCATTTGTTGGGATTAGTGGTTATTCTATTGGAGTTTTCTCCTCATATTTATGATTTGTTCCCCTTCTCTTTCTTATTGTCTTACTTTTCTCTCTTCCTTTTTTTTCTTTTTTCTTCCTTCTCTCAATTTCATTTTGGCATTCCATTCTTTTTTTTTCTTTTTCTTCTTTTCTTTCTTCTTCTTTCTCTCCTATCCCCTAATTTGTTTCTCTTTGGTGATCACCTTTATTTGTGGCTATTAAAATTGTGAATACATTTCTGTTCAGTGCCTTGTGTGTTGTACCTGATTGTGTTATATTTTGTGCCCTTAAACCAATGCAGGAGAGAGAGAACTACATAAGCAGACACCCGGAGAAGAGAGACACTGGGCAGCCAGCATATGAAAGAAAAGCAGGCATCACCAGAAAAGGAAGTAAATCAAATAGAGGCAAGCAACCTGCCAGAGAAAAAATTCAGAGAAATGGTCATAAGGTGGCTGAAAAGAATGGAAGATAAATTTGACAATATGAGTAAGAACCAAGAGGATATGAAGAAGAGCCAAGAAGAAATGAAAAATGACATCGCTACTGTAAAGAACTCAATAGAAAGCATCAAAAGTAGATTAGAAGAAGCAGAGGACTCATCAGTGAGCTAGAAGACAAGGTAGGAAAAAATACCCAAGTCCTCAGCAAAATGAACTCCTAAAGAGCAATGCCAAGGCACATTATAATTAAACTGGCAAACACCAACGGCAAGGTAAGAATCTTAAAAGCGGCCAGAGAGAGACAGAAAGTTACCTACAAAGGAACCCCCATCAGACTGATTTCTCAACAGAAACTCATCAGGCAAGAAGGGAATGGAATGAAATGTACAAAGTCATGCAAAGGAAGGGTCTGACCCCAAGAATACTGTACCCAGCAAAGCTATCAATCAAAATTGAAGGTGAAGTCAGGAGCTTCACAGACAAAAAAGAACTAAGGGAATTTATTACCACCAAACCAGCAATGCAAGAAATGCTAAAGAGTCTGCTCTAAAAAAAGGAAACAGGAAGCGAAGAAGGAACACAGGGGTAAAGAATAAAAATGGCAAAAAATAAGTACCTATCAATAATAACTTTAAATGTAAATGGATTAAATGCTCCAATCAAAAGACATAGGGTAACAGACTGGATAAGAAAACATAATCCATTTATATGCTATCTACAAGCAACCCACCTCAAAAATAAAATAAAACAAAATAAAATAAAGACACACACAGACTGAGGGTGAAGAGATGGAAAACGGAAATGAAAAAAAAAGCTGGGATAGCAATATTTGTATCTGACAAATTAGATCTCAAAGTGAAGGACATAAAAAGAGATATGGAAAGCCACTTCATAATATTAAAGGGAGCAATCCAACAAGAAGAAATAACTCTGATAAACATATACGCACCCAATACAGGAGCAAACCAAATACATAAATAAACTCCTGGAGGATATCAAGGGAGAGACTGACAGTAATACAATCATAGTAGAAGACTTCAATACCCTATTATCACGATTGGACAAATCCTCTAAACAAATTATCAACAAAGAAACATCAATTCTAAATGACTCACTAGACCAGATGGAATTAATTGACATCTTCAGAACATTTCACCCCAAAGCCACAGAATATACATTCTTCTCCAGTGCACATGGGTCATTTTCAAAGAGAGACCATATGTTGGGTCATAGGCAAAGTCTCTTCAAATTCAAGAAGACAGAAATCATATCAAGCATCTTTTCAGATCACAGTGGCATAAAACTGGAAATTAACTACTATAAAAACAAGCCAAAGAAATCAAACACATGGAGACTAAACAGCATGCTATTAAACAATGACTGAGCAACCAGAGAGATCAAGGAAGAAATAAAAAACATCCTGGCAACAAATGACAATGACAACACAATTCAAAACCTGTGGGGCACAGTGAAAGCAGTTTTGAGAGGGAAGTTCATAGGTCTACAAGTCTACTGCAAAAAATAAGAAACAATGGTAATAAATTACCTAACCCTACAACTCAACAAGCTACAAAGAGAGCAACAAGAAAATCCCTGCCTAAGCAGAAGGAAGGAAATAGTAAAGATCAGAGTGGAGATAAACAACATAGAGCCCAAAGAAACAATACAAAAGATAGACAAGAGCTGGTTCTTTGAAAAGATAAACAAGACTGATGAATCTCTAGGTAGGCTCAGCAAGAAGCAAAAAGAGAGGATCCAAATTAACAAAATCAGAAATAAAAGAGATGAAATAACAACAGATCTCACCGAAATACAAAGGATTGCTAAAATATACTATGAACAAATCTATTCCAACAAACTGGACAACTTGGAGGAAATAGACATATTCCTAGAAAATTATAACCTTCCAAAACTCAATTAGGAAGAATCGAAACATCTCAATAGGCCAAAAACTATGGAAGAAATTGTAGCAGTCATCAAAAAGCTTCCAGCAAATAAAAGCTTGGGGCCAAATGGCTTCGCAGGGATTTTTACCAAACATTCAAGGAAGAATTAAAACCTATCCTCCTCAGACTATTCCAAAAAATTCAAGAAGAAAAAAACACTTGCAAGCTCCTTTTATGAAGCCACCATCACCCTAATTCCAAAACCAGATAAAGACAACACAATGAAAGAGAATTACAGGCCAATAACCCTCATGAACATAGATGCAAAAATCCTCAACAAAATTCTAGCAAATCAGATCCAGCAGTACATCAGAAAGATTATACACCATGACCAAGTAGGATATATCCCAGGAATGCAAGTATGGTACAATATCCGCAAACCAATTAACATGATACATCACATAAACAAATTGAGAGATAAAAATCACACAGTTATATCAATTGATGCAGAAAAAGCATTTGACAAAATCCAATATCCTTTCTTGATAAAAACTCTCAACAATGTGGGAATGAAAGGATCATACCTCAACATAATAAAAACCATATATGATAAACCCACAGCTAACATCATACTCAATGGGCAAAAACTAAAACCATTTCCCCTAAGAACAGGAACAAGACAGGGATGCCCACTCTCGCCACTCCTGTTTGACATAGTACTGGAAGTATTAGCCATTGCAATTAGAAAAGAAGAAGAAATAAAAGGCATCCAAATTGGAAAAGAAGTAAAACTGTCCTTATTTGCAGAGGACATGATATTGTAAATAAAAACCTGAAATACTCCATCAAAAAACTAATAGACTTAATAAATGAATTAGGCAACATAGCAGGATACAAAATTAATGCCAAGAAATCTATGGCATTTCTATACACTAATAGTGAACTTACAGAAAGAGAGACTAAAAAAGCAATCCCATTTACCATCGCACCAAAAAAATTAAGATACTTAGGAATAAACTTAACTAAGGAGGTAAAAGTCACATATATGGAAACCTACAGGACACTGAAAAAAGAGAAAGGAAGACATAAACAGATGGAAGAGCATACCATGCTCATGGATTGGGAGAATTAACTTCATTAAAATGTCCATACTACCCAAGGCAATCTATAGATTCAATGCACTACCCATTAAAATACCAATGACATATTTCACAGACCTAGAAAGAACTCTTCAAAGATTCATCTGGAACAAGAAAAAAGACCCCAAATAGCCAGAGCAATCCTGAGAAAGAAGAAAGAAGTAGGTGGGATCTCAATACCAGATTTCAAGCTGTATTACAAAGCCACTGTTCTCAAAACAGCCTGGTACTGGCACAAAAACAGACATATAGACCAATGGAATAGAATAGAGAATCCAGATATCAACCCAAACCACAATGCTCAATTAATATTTGTCAAAGGAGGCAAGAACATACAATAGAGTCAAGAGAGTCTCTTCAATAAATGGTGTTGGGAAAAAATGAAACTAGACCACCAACTTGCACCATATACAAAAATAAACTCCAAATGGATACAGGACTTAAAAATAAGACGGGAAACTATAAAAATACTAGAGGAATCCACAGGCATCAAAATATCAGACTTATGCCAAAGGAACTTCTTCACTGATACTGCTCCTAGGGCGTGGAAACTAAAGAAAAAATAAACAAATGGGACTACATCAAAATAAAAAGCTTCTGCACAGCAAAAGAAACTATCAACAAGACAACAAGAAAGCTTACTATATGGGAGAACATATTTGCAAATATTATCACTGATAAAGGTTTAGTCTCCAACATCTACAGGCAACTTATACAACTTAATAAAAAGAAGATAAATAATCCAATTAAAAAATGGTCAATGGACCTAAATAGAATCTTTTAGAGAGAAAACAGAATAAAGGCCAAGAGACACATGAAAACATGCTCCAAGTCACTAATTATCGGAGAGATGCAAATCAAAAAGACAATGCGATACCATCTCACATCTGTCAGAATGGCTATCATCAACAAATCAACAAATGACAAGTGTTGGTGAGGATGAGGAGAAAAAGGAACCCTTGTGCACTGCTGGTGGGAATGCAGACTGGTGTAGCCACTATGGAGAACAGTATGGAGTTTCCTCAAAAAACTAAAAATGGAACTCCCATTTGACCCAGTAATCCCACTCCTAGGAATATATACTAAGAAACTAGAAACACCAATCAGAAAGGATATATGCACCCCTATGTTCATAGCAGCACAATTTACAATAGCTAAGATTTGGAAATAGCCCATCAGCAGATAACTGGAGCAGAAAACTATGGTACATACACACAATGGGATACTCTGCTGCCATAAAAAAGAAGGAATTCTTACCATTTGCAGCAACCTAGATGGAACTAGAAAGCATTATGCTAAATGAAATAAGCCGGTCAATGAAAGAAAAATACCACATGATCTCACTCATTTATGAATAATAAAGAACATTATAAACTGATGAACAAAAGATAGATACAGAGGCAGTAAACAGACTGTCAAATTACAGTGGGAAGGTTAGGGAGAGGTGGGGTAGATAGAAGATCAACCGAGCCCTAGCTGGTTTGGCTCACTGGATAGAGCATCAGCCTGGTACCTGAAGGGTCCCAGGTTTGATTCTGGCGAAGGGCATGTATCTTGGTTGCAGGCACATCCCCAATGGGAGGTGTGCAGGAGGCAGCTGATCGATGTTTCTTTCTCATCAATGTTTCTAACTCTCTATTCCTCTCCCTTCATCTTTGTAAAAAAATCAATTAAATGTATTTAAAAAAAAAAAGACTTCAACCAAAAGACTTGTATGCATGCATATAAGCATAACCAATGGACTCAAGACACTGGGGGGTTAGGGCACACATGGGAGTGGGTGGGGGGGCAATGGGAAGATATGTACACAGGTAATACATTTAAAAATTAATTAATTAATTAATTAAAAACACAAATATATATCCTATGGAATAAAAGAGTAATATGCAAATTGACCATACCTCTGCTATACCCACAAGCCATGCCCACCAGCCAATCAGGAGCGAGTATGCAAATAACCCAACTAATATGGCTATGGCCACAGAGAGAGCAGGAGGGAGACTTGGGTTGCCACCAATGATGGAGGAAGCCAAGCTTTCTGCACACCCTAGCAGACCCAGGCCTCTGTTTAAGGCAACAAAGTTTCAATGGCTGCCACCAAGGAGCGAGCAGAAGGCTTGGCTCCACTCCGAGCTACAATGTTTCAATTGTAGAAATTAAATAAATCCCAGATACCACTTGGGTTACCAGGAAGTGTGGCCGGCCTGTAAACCACCACAGGCCCCTCGTCCAGGCTGCCCCACACCCCAAGGGAACACTCACCCTGATATGGGACACTTTTCAGGGCAAACCAGCTGGCCCCCACCTGTGCACCTGGCCTCTATCCTATCTAATAAAAGAGTAATATGCAGATTGACCATAACTCCAACACATAAGATGACTGCCCCTTTGTGGCCAAAAGATCCTACCCCCATGTGAACACAAGATGTCTGCCACAAGATTACCAGCAGGGGAGGGCAGTTGGCAAGGACCAGGCCTGCAAGGGAGGACAGTTGGGAGTGATCAAGCCTTCAGGGGAGAGCAGTTAGGGGTGACCAGGCTGGCAAAGGAGGGAAGTTAGGGGTGACTGGACCTGCAGGGAAGGGCATTTTGGGGGGACCCAGGCCTGCAGAGAAGGGCAGTTAAGGGTGACCAGGCCTGTAGGGGAGGGCAGTTAGGGGCAAATAGGCTGGCAGGGGAGTAGTTAGGCATCAATCAGGATGGCATGGGAGTGATTAGGGGGTGATCAGGCTGGGAAGCAGAAACGGTTAAGGGCAATCAGGAAGGCAGGCAGGTGAGCAGTTGGGAGCCAACAGTCCTGGATTGTGAGAGGGATGTCCGACTGACCATTTAGGCCCTATCCTACCTGGAACAGGCCTAAATGGGCAGTTAGACATCCCTCAAGAGGTCCCAGATTGGAGAGGGGAGCAGGTTGGGCTGAAGGACACCTCCTCCCTGCCCCCTGTGCATGAATTTTGTGCACTGGGCCTCTAGTGTGTGTGTGTGTATGTGTGTGTGTGTGTGTGTGTGTGTGTGTGTGTGTGTGTGTTATTTATTCCTCATTTAATCCTGTGAGATAAGTATTTTCATTACCTCTTTATAAGGTAAAGGACACTGAGGCACAGAAACGTTAAGTAACTTGCCCAAGGTTACACAGTTAATAAGTGCCAGAGGCAATAGGTGAACCCAGTCTGGCTGATTCCAGAGTTAACCTTTTTACCTCACACTTTCCTTCCCTGTGAAGATTCACTATGAAAAGACACACTGCAGGCACATGAATGCCCCTCTTCTATGTCAGGTGTTGGCAATTACCAATACAATCCTATAGTCCAAATCCAGCCCCCAGCCCATTTTTAAATAAAGTTTATTGGCACACAGCCACATTCATCTCAGCATGTGCTATCTTTGCTGCCTTCCCGCTACAACAGTAGGATTGAGAAGCTGCAGCAGAAACCATGTGCCCTAAAATACTCACTCTAGCCCTTTTCAGTAGAGCGTGCAGACCCTGTTCTATGTGGGGGCCTTATACTGTCAGGATGCCTCTCCAAAAGCCTGAATAACTGACCTAGAAAGACTCCCAGGAAGCGCTATGGTCTAGTCTGGAGCAAGTGTTCTAGATGATATAACAGGTACTTTTATGAGACCAAGAGTTCCTATCCCTGCGTTTGGCATGGCTCCCCTGTGGAAGAACAGACCCTTGCTTTCAGGAAGTATTGATTATGCTGTGAGCTTGACTACTGGCTCAGCCCCATTTTTATAGCCAGTCTCTGATTTGCTACAAACTGTTCTTTCTAGCCTATTACTACTATCTGCCACTAACACAGTATAAACTGGTAAGAAAGTCTTATCATAACATCTGTTTAGTAACGTGATTTTTAAGAAACCCAGACAATTTAAAACCACAAAACTAAACAAATAAAGAATAAGTGTTAGAAAAGTGAGACTCCCTAATAGTTTCCGCTCCTGGGCTGGGAGATTGGCATACATTGCTCTGTTCTTTCTGATGCCCAGGGTCCACATTGAAAGGCGACTGACTCGGCTGATTTGTGAACAACCTGAGTCTTCATGGGCTAATATAATACTCTGAGTTCAAACTCAAGAATCTTTTAGAAAGCAAAAGTAGGCTATGAAAAGAACAACAATGACAGAAAATTATGGTTAAAAAAAAAAAGGTGAGATAGTTATAAAAATTCATAACAGTGTTTTGTGACACAACTGCCCTTTTAGAAAAGCTGCCAAGTCATGCAGAAGTGTGGCCCTTAAATTTCGGGAGAACTAATAAGTAACTAAACAAATGGGGAGACTGAGGTAATCAACATGAAGCAGTGGGGAGCCAGGGGTGACCTTACAGCTCATAACTGGGGATCCTAAGGGGAAAGGTCGAGGCATGCTTTCCATTTGATTGCACTTCTCACTGAAAACAAAACACGCAAACCACAACACAGCATTCCACTGAGAAGCAGCTTTCCTAGCATGACCTGGGGCAGGGCGGGCTGCTCTTCTCTCATCACCTCCTGACCATGCATGCTGCTCCTGCCAATAGCAAAGCCCCAGTGTTCTGTTTGGGATGCATGTGTCCCTCAGGCTGTGCCGGACACACAGGGTGGTTCTGGCTCCTGAGGCCCAGAGCTAAAGCTGATGGGGTAACAAAATCCATTTATGGAAACACAGCCATTCATCAACAGTCTGCTGGGCCCATATGGATCTCAGACTCCCCGTGATGGCCCTGGGGAGCTAGAAAGGAGGCTCACTCTTCCAACCCGTGGACAGGCTGCAGTATAAGTGCTCCATTTTCCGCATCATTCTCCTATGCAAGAATTCCACCTGGAGCAAGTCAGTTCCCGGGAAAATTACCCCTCCCCATGCTACTCATACTCTACCTTACAAGTAACAGGATGCTTTCCCAGGGCTTTGCTGAAGTCTAGCAGAGATTCAAACGTCTTCTGGCTGGTCATTGGTGTTTTAATGACCTGGAAATGCAATGTGGAGAAGAATTATGACCAAGAGTAAGCACATAATTTTAACAGGACAGTTCAAGAAACATTGACCAAAAGCATCCACACAAGCAGCAAAAATAGCTTTTGTTTCAGAATAGAAGGATTTCAGCCAGAAACAAAATGTTTACCAAAATGCCCACTTTAAGATAGCGAAGTACTGCAGAATACACAAAATCAAGGCCTAAAATATAAGGTTAAGTGTTCGTATAGGAGAATTTTACAGACTTTGTTGTGAGACAGACCTGGGCTCAGATCCCAACTGCACTACCTCCTGGCCCATAACTCGGCAGGTTTTGTGAGACTGAAAGGACACTGAAATCACACTACCTGTCTCAAGGAACTGAGGTGATATTGTGAAGTAAAGCAGGACCACAGCCCTAGCAGGCAGGAACTGCTTCCTAAGTACCAGCTTTGGCTGATATTTCACCTGCTCCTGTTAACTACTTCAGGGAGGTAACTAGAGGAGCCTACAGACTCTTTGCTTCTGAACAAGCCAATCAAAGAGAAGGCTTTAATTTCCTGCAAACCGGGGCCCAGGGCTGGGGCTGGCTTGCCAGGCACCTTGGGAAAGTGCCCCAGTCCTCAGACCTCCTACAAAGTGCAACACAAGGGTCTAGTGGGCCACTGGAATCTACAGGCGACGGCATAAGCACCATGCCTGGCAGTCAGCCCTCAGGAAACATTGACTGTACCTGTGAAGAATTAAGATTCTGGCAAATGGCGAGTCAGGTGAATTCATACTTACACACACACACACACACACACACACACACACACACACAATGTAAATGCCACTTAAAGAACTTCACTGAAAGTCAAAGAAAGCAGGCTAGGCTTCTCCCGCAGACCCTGTCTATGAGCATAGGCAGGCCATGCCAACCCTTCATGTCTCTCTCCTGTGAAATGGGATGAGGACACCTGAAACATCCACCCTATTTGAGAGTGCTGTGTGCCTTAATGAGCTAGTACAGTGGTACCTCGAGATACGAGTGCCCTAACATACGAGATTTTGAGATACGAGCCATCGAGTGAGCGATTTTTGCTTTGAAATACGAGCAACATTTGAGATAGGAGTAATCGCGTGGATCCGCTGGCTGCACACAACCCACCAGTTTACCGCGACTCGAGCGTCTCATAGTTTCCCATGCATCAAGGTTACGGAACAAATTAAACTCGTATCTCGAGGTACCACTGTACCTGTGCAAGATGAAGGTGCATTCTCATTCGTGTTTTAATGTGAGCCCAGCTTGGGGTGTGGTGGGGTGCCAGGACACTAAGAGAAGTCAGTATGAAGCATCCATCTTATATAAAAACTGCTGTTTGAATTTTAACCCTGCTATCTGGCTCCTGTAAATGTTTGCTTGCTTAAATAATAAGGAAAATAAGACTACTCCCACTTCAGAGAGGCCATTAAACCTTCCCCAGACAAAATTATCAGTGCTGGTACCAGGCCAGGTCTTTGGTTGAGGTCTCAAAGCCCCAGCACATAGGGACTCTTTAAGAATTTGCAAAATGGGACAAAAACACCCCATATTTGGGAGATAAAAAAGGTAAAAACATATAAATAGGGAAAATTCCTCCATGTTGGGGCCCAGAAATTGAGAGACATTTTCCTCTGGACCCGCACATAATAAATGTTAACTCCATCTCTCTAAGTATTGCTTGGTTCTTCTCCGGTTTTCTGTAATAAGTGAAAGCAGAAAGAAGCACCAGGGAGATGGGGACGAGGCTGGGAAGAACCAGGCCAGACACTGCTCTGCAGCATCACCCATTGAAGAGCAACCTGAGAGCTGATGTAAGGAGGTGCCGCACTTCCCACCAGAGCTACAAAGATGGAGTAGGGCACAGGCCGCTCAGTAGGGAGTTTTAAAAATAATGTTTTAAAGAAGTCAATGGTAAAGGCTTTTAACAAGAGGGCTGCATATTCATTCACTCAACAAATAGTTACATGCTACAGATAATCTGCTTAGAGCTCCAGCAGGGTCTGAAAAGCATATATATCTCCAGCTCCAAGTAAAAGGCAAGAGCCACTCAGACACATGTGAGAACTAAAGAATAAACACCGAATAAAGAAGAGCTCTTTTTTAGAAATGATTTTCTAGAGAATGCTAACATTTGCTAATAAGTATTAGCTGTTAACAACCAATGTGCAACTCTTTCAAAGAGACAGATGGACACTATCCAATAAATGCAGTTGAAAACAACATTATTAGAGTTTGAAGTAAATCTATAAAATGTGTCTTTATCTCCAAAATACATATGCACATGATATGTGTTTTACACAAGAAAGTAATTAGTTGCTAAGTACAGAAATGTTAAAAATTCCATTCCACTTCTTTTGCTCTTTTCTGCATAAAAGAGGGCAAATGTGGTTTTCTCTATCCCCTCTTTATTTAACTTCTTCAAAAACCACCTTAGGGAATGGGGTAAATTGGAAGAAGCTGAGAAGCAATGTTAGTAGAACAAACAGATTCCTATCACTGGTCAGAGCTGTCACTAAAGAGAATACTATAGGAAAACACAGTTTTCATTAACCTAATGCTCACGCTGCTGCTGCTGCTGCGGGGTGGTTTGGGGAGGGCAGGGATAAAGGAAGGAACGGAGGCCTGGAAAAGGCAGCAGTGGGGAAAATAGATCCCAAAACACTCTGGCTCCACATCCCCCACACTTCGCACAGCAATAAATCTCCAACCTCACAACAAATGCTACTTTAATAGCGGCTGCTCCTCATACCCCATAATTAGTCCACTGTAAAAGGCAAGTTGCCACATTTCAGGTACCAATTGTCTATTGTGACTCCATCTTCCTCATTCCCAAGCCTCCAAGCAAATAGAAGCAGCAACCAGGAAGACTGGGGCACCCTCTCAGGCCACTCCCTTCCACCTGTGGGTTTATGGTCAGGAAGTTCAAGGTTATCAGGAGCTCTTTAAATAGGTCTGATCACAACACACAAAAGATATGCCTCAACCTTGGGATAGTACTGAGGCCCTATTAAATGGGACCAAATTCACCCCAGGAGTGGTGGACGAAGTAGTGTAGTGGTAGTGGCTCTTGCGTAAAACCAGGCTGCCTAATAAGAATTCCATCTACAGCCTGGAGCAAACTGGCCTCAAGGAGACCATCTAAATACCCGTGGCTCTCCCCTGAGTTGCATCAAGCCAGTGATCTTTAGTGCTGCTTCCCAGTCAGATGCCTCTCTCTGCACTGCCCACCAGCTATGGAACAAACAAGTAACTAACATTCCACGAAGTTAAATGCCCTCCTGGACATCACGGGTCAGAACACAGGGCTGTGGAGAAACAAAGCACAGGGGCCTCCCTTTGGCTCTGACAGGATGGACTATGGCCAAAAAAACACAGCACAAGGACAAGCTACCCCCATTAGAATCCTTCCCGTGCAACGCCCTATGGCAAGGTGGGTGCGAATCAGAGAAGCAGGACAGAGCTGCAAAGCAAGCAGACATGCACACAGCAGGGACCCACTGACCTCCACGAGCTTCATCATGGGCACTGGGTTGAAGAAGTGGAGCCCGGCGAAGCGGTCCTGCCTGGTAGTGGCATTGGCTATGTTGGTGATCTGCAAAGAGGAAGTGTTGCTGGCAAAGATTGTGTGTCTGTGGAGAGAAAGATGGTAGATTATCAGAATGAATCCCATTTTGGGAACAGTCAGGACTACTCTCAGATTTGATGCACGAGGCAACACTTCCTGCCCAGATCTGCTGTCCTGACCCCCAGAGGAAGTCAGAGAAAAGACTTCTTCATATAAGAAGCTGAAATCAAGACCTGATAGACTTAATTTTAAAATTTTATATTAAGTAATTTAAAAGTTATCTGTTCCAAAGGCATACTTAATCTTTGCCAATCGTTCCTTAATTTTAGGGAGCAAAATTTCTCCTCTCTACTTGTATTAATTTTCATGGTATGAGGGGGAAAAAGGAGGCAGCTACTTAACCAACCTCAGCCACAAAACAGAACTATTAAGTACAGTAATCAAAGAACAATGTAAGAAAGGATGCATCCAGACACTCAAAAATTTACAAAGAAATACCTGGATTCTCAACTAGAACCATCAGATAAGAAACATGAACAAAGATCTTTCCCCCTCGGCGAAAAGCTTTACTTCTCCACTGAATGGGAATTCAAATGAAAAGAGAAGAAAACCACCTTTAAGGTTCCACAAGTAGAACTGCGAAAGAAAAGATACATGTATATACATGATAAATGTAGTTCAAAGTTTGTGCTCCTAAAAAGACAGTACCATCTTCTTTTGTGCATATACAATATTGTTAAATTTTAAAAAAAAACCAACTTAAACCAAATTTAATTTTTAAGACAATAAAGTAGGGTGCCAAATGAACAACAGGCAAATCTTTAACTGGGCAAGCCTTCCAAGCTTTCCTATGGCACCACCTTGTGGATAAGTAGATACAAAACAGCCCAATGCTAATTAGAACCAAAAAGGCCTGATCACAATATAACAGGAAGAAGAGCAGTCCTTTACTGACCAGATTTGGGGTTCTTGCTTATCAAAAAATCAGGGGCAAGTGGGAGGAGGGGCAGAGAAGGCTGAGAGGAGAAACAAGTGGGTCTGGAAAGAGGAGGGAAGAGAGAGGTGAAAGGAGAAGCCAGTGTGGCTGGGGGCTGTCCAAGCGCCCCAGGGAAGATCCTCTGGGTCTTCTACTCAGGAGAGCGCTCACTTTTAAGGCACTACAGCACTCAGCTTTCTCAACAACTTCCAAGTTAGCCAATTTAAAAGCCAGGTAGAGGGCCTTTCGCCTTTTTTTTTTTTAATTTTAAAGTTTTAAAATTCTAGTTTTCAAAGCTGCTTGCTTTTTGGTCAATGGAGGAAATAAGATAAACTACTGCCCACTACAGAAGAAATGAGAAAAAATCCTCTGCAATAACCACAAGTGTGGTGGCCACACACCACACACCCTGAGCCACAGCAGCAGGGGCATTTAGAGAGTATTTGCAGGACATCTGAAGGGCAACCCATGTGCAAAAAGGGGAAATGAAGCTGTATTGATTGCAGAGCATGTTTTGTGAAAGGATAAAGTCAAAACAGAGCCCAGTCCCAAGTGTCCCAACCTAGGGCACTCCCAGCACACATTTTACCAGAAGGGGAAATGCCTCCTCCCACTGCTCCTACCAGCACCTCACCTCTTCTTCCAACACAAACACAATGTGCTGCATAATAAATAAATCCACAAGGTTTTCTTATCATCCACAAAAGCACACCTCACATTTTCCCTTTCTTGGACCATCTTTTGTTTTTCCTTTTCTGACAGGTACAAAAAAAAATCTATTTTTCTCTTAAATGTACTAAGAAAAAATCGACAGTGCAAGCCTAATGACCACTGGCAATGCCTGCAGACCTGAGTGTGGAGAAGACAAGAGGGGGTGGTGGCGACTGCGGTGGGTCAGAGTCCATGAGTGTCAACAAGGGAGAGCCAGGACTCAGCTGACTAGAGGCCTTAGTCAAGCTTTCATCTGCAGTTCTTACACAAGGAAGTCGTGTCCTCCTCCAGGGCTTCCATCTGGAATGCTATCACTGAAACATATTTTTATCTCCTGTTATAGGATCTACCTGTAAAGCATTGCAGTAAAGTATATCTCAATCAAGCTGCTTAAAATGAAAATAAGTGTGAAGAGAAGGACAGCCGATGGCCAGAAGCAAAAAGCAAAATCACATCTGTGGTGGGCATCATTCCCCCTATTTTACAGATTACTAGGGAAGTTAGTCTTAGAGTTAGAACTGGGATGGTCTTGGAAATTATTTACCCCTAACTCAACTCAAATTACAAATGATACAACTGAGAGCCAGAAAGATTTGCTGGCAGTCCACATCAGAGGGAAATGATGGGGCTGGTCCCAGAATCCCTCACTTACCCTATAGTCCTCCCATTATTGTATGCTGACATAGAGAGCAGTCAGACCTGCCACTGTAACTAGGGAATGACCAACATTGCAATACTAGAAGCCTGGGGCACAAAATTTGTTCACTCAGGGACGGGGAGTTCCCCTCAGCCCAACCCTCTTGGGGATATCTGACTGATGGCTTAGGAGTGGGCCTAAGCCGGCAGTCGGACATCCTTAGCACTCCTGTGGAAGCGGGAAAAGCTGCCACCACTGCTGCTGCACTTGCTGGCCATGAGCCTAGCTTCTGGCTGAGTGGCACTTCCCTTGTGGGAGTATACTGACCACCAGGGTGTTGAGCTTCTGCCTCCTGGTGGTCAATGTATGTCATAGCGACCGTTCATTCTGCCATTTGGTCAATTTGTATATTAGCCTTTTATTCTAGAGAATAGGCCAAAATACTGGGTTTACTCCCTTTCCTGGGGCAAGTGTCTGCTTATCTGAGAGGGCTTCCTGCCCATATTGGAGCCAACATCCTTACCAAGAGCGTCCTTGGTTTCAGCAGCTCCTACATGCCAGGGTACAGAGGATGAGCATGCAGACTGGCAGTGATAGACAGGTGACAGAAAGATATGTCTCTTCTCTTTGTTGGGGCAGGTCCTTTCCTGACCCCAAGCCACAGAACTCTGAGGGTTGACATTCCAGCAGGCTGGTATGCAAAGGTCTCTCTGTAGCCATTCTCACTTGTAGCTGCCTAAGAATCAATAGTGTCATATAATCTTATTCTGACCAAGACGGGTGAGTGCAGCCAAACAAAACAGGAGAGCATGAATGAGTCAGTCAGGTGTTACTGTCACCAAAAGCCAGAGTCAAACACAACAGAAAGCTTCAGACTCTGAGAATATGAGCTGCACGTGCACAAGCGTGCTGACCGTGAGCAGCCCTGAGTCCCAGGCACCTACATGCCTGACCTTCATGGGGCTAGCTATCCTCTCCACCCTTTGCCAGAGCCTGGTCAGAACTTAATGCTCCTTTAATGCTCACAAGACTGTTACAATTTAATACAGATAAAGCTTAAAACAGGAGAGTCCTGGGAAAACATTACATAGGCAGAGGCACTGCCTTCTCTTACATCATTCTGTTAGTTCCACCCAAATAAGGGGACATAGGAAACTGCTCTAAAGGTTCACAGCAGACATCGAAGGACATGCCCAAGCCTCCTCCACGCTCTGGCCTGCGAGGGCCCATGATCTAGATTCTGCGAGAGGCAAAGGCCTGGCCCAGAGGGACCCTCCATTTACCATGGGAAATTCCACCTTTGTTTGGGGACCAGGATCAGATCAGGGCAACTGGATCCTTAGGAAGAAAACTGGGAATGGCGAATGGAGAACAAGGGAACTAGCTGTGGGCTACAGAAGGGGAAGTGGGCTTACAGCCAGAAGCCATATTCCTGGGAGGAAACCCTCAGACCCAACAAGGACATCAGGGTCCACATACTCGGAGGCAAACTTGTCCAGCCTCTTGAAGAGCTCATTCTTCACCTTCAGGTTCTCCACGATGGCCTCTACTACCAGGTCCATGCTGTGGACTACAGACGCTGCATCCGTGTTGGTCGATACGTTGCTCAGGGTCTTCTCCACAAATTCGCTGCCTGCCTATTGCCAAGAAAGGAAGGAAACATTCACTGAGCTCACTGGAAAATGGGGTGTGATTGACTGCTAAGGTGAAAGAAAAAGGAGGGTGAGATTAGGTCCATACAACTGACACAACTTGAATGTACCCTGAGATTCTGAGAAATAAAACTACCTATGCTCCTACTTAGGGACAGTGGCATTTCCATATATGTTAGATACCAAGGCAAGAATTTGGCCTGTGAACAAGCCCAACTGCTGGTCAACTATCACTGTCAGCTAGAGATTATCTTCCAAAGTTCTGGTCAGCTCTGCTCCGGTTACTGAACTGTCCATTTACAGCACATGTACTGGCCTGCTGATATCTGTCCCCAGAGTGACAGGCTGCCAGGTTCTGGTCCAGGAAGTCTATAATTTGTCCTTCCAGGGAAGGGTGAAAGCTTAGCTCAGGACCATTCATCAGTCTGGGAGATGGTGCTGACTAATCCCCTCTCATAGGAGGTAGGAAAGAGCTGAGTAAGGGCAACAGAGATGGTAAGAAAGCCAAACTCAGCATTCACCAGATAATAATCGCCCAGCACAGGCCAGCAACTGGTGTTTCAAAAACATGCCAGGCACAGCCTCTGCTCTCAAGAGCTTCAAGTCCCATCTTCCTCATCATGATTCCAGGTCCCTACAAACAGACCTCAGGGCAGGAACAGAGAGTTCTGCCATTTGGTTTCAAGATATAATTTATTCATGGACATTGAAATGGTCATAATTAGCCAAGGTTCCCAACTCATCACTGAACAGCCAACTATTAGAGCTATTCAAAAGAAGCATAAAGTGAGAGGACAGGTCTCTTTTAAATTTCTATTGGCTGCATGCTATAAAGTGGAAACAGTTAAAATTTTAATTGAACCCAAGGTATCGAAGATATCATTTCAAAATTAACCAATATTACAAAATTTTAGATGCTTGATATTCTTTTCTTCTATTGAGTCTTTGAATTCTGGTATCTGTTTTACACTTTAAGCATAACTCAGCCACATAATTCCATTTCTAGGTACATAACCGAAAGAACTGAAAGAGTGACTTGAACAGATAGTAACTGATGTTTAGTGTAGCATTATTCAATTGAGTTAGCGCTACTGTACTGGTCAGCACAGAGCTAGGTTAATATACTACATCAACCAGACAGGCTGAAGATGACACGTCCCTCTCAGAGAATGTCTCTGGTAGAGGTGAGAAATGTCAGGAAACTGGATTTCTAAGAGTGACTCTTTGGGAGCTCAGCTACCTGGGCACAGGGGCATTTATTTACACACAAGACGGGGCTGAGTCTCTGCCCATTGGGGACAGTCTGCAGAGTAAACAAGTAAAAACTGCAGGTTATCTGGGTTCAAACTCACTCTGAAAACTAGATCCACCTTGCCCCTCTGATTTTTAAAAGGTGATTAGATAGTAAGAAAATGCAAATCCAAAACACAAGATACAGTACCACTTTCGCACCTCCTATGAAAAAATAAAATAAAATAAAATAATAATAATAAGTGTTGGCCAGGATGTAGAGTATCTGAAACTTTCATACACTGTTGGTAGGAATGTAAAACAGTACAGCCACTATGGAAACCAGATTGGTGATTCCTCAAAAAAAGTAAAATTAAAAAAAAAAATGATTGCCATATAACCCAGCAATTCCATTTCTAGGTACATAACCGAAAGAACTAAAAGAGGGACTTGAACAGATAGTAACTGATGTTTAGTGAAGCATTATTCATAATAGCAGAAAGGTAAAATAATAATAATAATAATAATAATTAAGTATCCACTCACAAGTGAATGGATAAACAAAATGTGGTATACACACACAATGGAATATTATTCAGTCATAAAAAGAAATGAAGTTCATGGACAGGCCTTGAAGAGTTATACTAAATGAAAGATAAATACGGTATGATTTCACTTATTAAGGTTTCTATAATAGGCAAATTCAGACAGAAAGACTAGAGATTAAGAGAGACTGGGGAAGAGGGAATGGGGAATAATTGTTTAATGGGTACAGTTTTTGTTTGGAGAGATGAAGGAGTTTTACAAACTGTGGTAAAAATGGTTTTATAACAGTGTGAATTAATTAAAGTCACTGAGTTAAAATGGCAATTTTTTTCTTTTATATGTATTTTATCACAATAAAAACTTTTTCTTTTAATGCTCACCCAAGGATTTTTTTTTTATTGATTTGAGAAAGAGAGAGAGAGAAATATAGACATGAGACATAAACATTTATCAGTTGCCTCCCAACCAAGGATCGAGCCTGCAATGTAGGTATGTGCTCTGATTAGAAATTGAACCCACCATCTTTTTTGGTGTATGTATGGGATGACGCTCCAACCAACTGACCCACCTGGCCAGGGCAATAAAAATATTTTTAAAGGGACCTAGACTCATCCTTGTGGACACCTCAGATGAAAAAGAAAAAAATCCCCACCTGCACTCTTCTCTGCCTATATACAGAGAATTTCCATTTAAGACTCAAGGAAATCAATCCTAAGCAAATTTAACAAGGTGACAAAGATAAGCAAAGATGCACTGGGGTGACTTTTGTAGTACTTGTAATTACTTGTGAAGGTCCATTGAAAAGGAGTCAGTGAACCAGAGCCCCGACCTTCCAGGCCTTCCTCAAGTTCTTGCACCTCTGCTGCTGCTAGAAGTGACAATGACTCTGTATTTTCCTCTCTCACAAGTACATCAATAACAGGCATACCTAAGCAATCGAAAATTTCTATTGAAACACAGTATTTATAGTCTCATTCTCTTTTTAACTTACAAGTATGAGAATTATCTTCCTGTTTTTCTCTACTTATCTTTATAACAAAAGAGGTGTCATTCAATCCTAAACTCTCAGGGGACAGAATGAATTCACCACCTGCAGAACTTTCTCCTCAACCTCAAATCCCACCAGTCAATGTGGTTATTTACTTCTCCTGTTTTTTAACCAGTCTCCCCTGTATGTTTAATGATTATGTGATTATATTGGTCTAAAGTTATGGAGAAATGTATTTTATATAAACAAACTGAAAAAAATAAGCAAAGGCCAGCACCTCACTCTTCCTCCAAGAATGTGAAGTGGTCAGAGGACTGGTCTTGAGGATGCTGAACAAGAAATTACCTGAGGATTTTCTGCAAACTTCTTCTTGGCTATTTTCTTAAGGCTTTCCTCAATTCCCTTTTTGGATTTTGCCAGGATGTCCTCTGCCTGGTCCACCAACACTACTGTGTGGCCAGTTGCTGCAGCAACCTAAAGCAAAAAATGAATAATAATTTTTTTAGAAAAGAAAATATAAAAGCTAAATAAAGAGTTTCATATTCCACATGAACTCTACCACCATTCTAGTCAAAATACTAAGTCATGCCCTAATCAGTTTGGCTCAGTGGATAGATTATTGGCCTGCAGACTGAAAGGTCCCAGTTCTGATTCCGGTCAAGGGCATGTTTCGGGCACATTCCCAGTAGGGAGTGTGCAGGAGGCAGCTGATGGATGTTTTTCTCTCATCGATGTTTCTAATTCCCTCTCCCTTCCTCTCTATAAAAATCAATAAAATATATTTAAAAACATACTACGTCAGCATAATAAGGCCAACACTATCTAGACACAGATTTTGCTAAACACACAGCTCTTACCAGGCACTGTTCTAAACCCTTTCTGTGAATGATGACAAATTCTCAAAACCCATGATCTAAATCAAAGGCTACACTATAATTACTTCCTGTACAATACCAAAGCCATGAGCAACATGTGACCAGCCCCAATAAAAATCCAAAATAATGAATGTAAACTGTAATTGAAAAAAAACGTATTTTAATTTCAATTCCTCAGCTGCACTAGCCATATTCAAATGCTCACTGGTCCCCCACATCTTGCACAGCTCTACGCCTCTGCTCTTCTGCAGTCCTTACATCACCAAGAGATAAGACTTAAACTCTAGTAATGGTGCAAACAGACTCTTGTCCCCAAGGGTTATTTAATGACAAGGCTCCCATTAGGAGGGTAATTCCCCTCCCTTCCCCATGCCCACTGCAGCCGAATCCTGAGGGCACTTTAGTGAAACAGTCTTAAGTTTGAAAGTAACAGTTCAGTTTAGCCACAGTCCCTATGTCATCACAGTTTGCCCATAGCTTTGGCTAAGGCTGTGGAATGGTTGGTGTGGCTAAAGATAGATCTGGTCACATTAGAGGCAGATGTTGTAAGTGAATGAGTTCAAGCCATATGTAACTGGGCACATGTGATCTGATACACACATAAATGACACAAGAGGCCAGACACTAAGATGCTCTCTCTGGGTGTGAGAAGCCTTGCAGAGCCATTGTTTGGGAGTTTCTGAGGCACCAAAGCTGCGTAGGAGAGGGGCAGGTCAGCGAGAATGAACTTGCCCAGAGATGACAGAAAAGAGAACAGCTGACCCTTGAACAACATGAGTTTAAACTTCACTGGTCCACTTATACATGGATTTTCTCCCATAAATACTGCAAATATATTTTCTCTTCCTTTTGGCTTTCTTAATAACATTTTCTTTTCTCTATTTATTGAAAGACCACAATATATAACACATATAATATACAAAAATATGTTAATCGACTGTTTGTTATTGGTAAGGCTACCAGTGCCCTATTAAGATTTGGAGAGTCAAAAGTTATACATGAATCTTTTTTTAAAAATATATTTTATTGATTTTTTACAGAGAGGAAGGGAGAGGGATAGAGAGTTAGAAACATCGATGAGAGAGAGACATCGATTAGCCACCTCCTGCACGCCCCCTACAGGGGATGTGCCCGCAACCAGGATACATGCCCTTGACCGGAATCAAAGCTGGGACCCTTCAGTCCGCAGGCCCATGCTCCCTCCACTGAGCCAAACTGGTTTCGGCTATACATGAATCTTTGACGGCACTTCTAACCCTCACATTGTAAAGGTCAACTGTATGTAATTCTAAACCACCGTCAGATAGGAGATTTGTGAAACCAGGCAGCTAAAACTCAAAGGAAAAAAAGAAAAAGAAACAAAAGAGCAAAACTCAAAGGCAAAGAGAGGTACAAATCCCAAAGAGAGACTTCCAAAGAATACTTTTAAAAATGGTAAGATAGGTTTTAAATGGACATTAATTACAATTCTCCCCTACCCACGCTTCTCCCCGGAAAGCTTTCAGCCTGTGCCTGTGGAGCCTGGTGACAGTATCCACACCCACCTAGGAACAAAGGAAAGTAAGTCTGCCAGTCTGATAAGGCCATCAGGGCAAAGGGGTGAAGGGGGAATGAGTCATCTTGATAAAAAGACAGAGTCAGTCAGTCAACTTTCCCTCTGGGCAGAAGCCCAGGCTGCAAGCAGGCAGGTAGCACCATTAAAGTAAAACCATGTCCAGAAAGCAAAACACCCACTGACCCAGACAATAGTTCCCCTTAAGCAATGACAGACCAAGGCCCATCTAGCCAACACCTCAATCACTGGACACAAATGTGGAAGTCCAATTCAATAAATTCAAAGTAAAAAATAAGACCAACTTTAGAAACTGCATAAAGACCATGTAGCAGGCCTGAGACTGTTTTCCCCCTTGGCTGGCATCAGGAAACTCAGACTCAGGGAGGGTTCCCTCCATTCCCTGGTAAGAATGGCTTGCTGCACCTGGACTCTGTGCAACGTGGTTTATGATGAACACCTACTTTCCTTCTGAGCTAGGAATTCTAGTACTTGCTAGGTAGAGGATGTGTCTGTGACCAGCCCCAATAAAAATCCAGGGCTCTGGGTCTCTAATGAGTATGCCTGGTAGACAGCACTTCATATGTGCTGTCACAACTTGTTGCTGGAGGAATTAAGTGTGTCCTATGTGACTCTGGAAGCTTGGGAATGGTCACTCCAGACTTTACTGCATTAGCCTTTCCCCTTGCTGATTTTGCTTTATACCCTCTTGCCCTAACAAATTATATCCATGAGACTATAGTCACTCGTGCATCTCCAGTATCCATGAGAGGAATCATTACAGGACCCACTGTGTCTACCAAAACTCACAGATGCTCAAGTCCCTTATTAAAATGACGTAGCATTTGCATAGAATCTATGCACACCCTTCAGTGTACTTTAAAATCAGCGGTCACCAACCTTTCAGACTTCACAAATCACCCGTGGTCACCGGTTGGTGACCATTGCTTTAAACCATCTCTAGATAACTTATAAGGCCTAATGCAATGTAAATGCTATGTAAATAGTTGTTATACTGTATTGATTAGGGATCAAATTTCTGTAATTTTTTTTCTGAATATTTTTTATCTGAGGTTGGTTAAATTCGAGGATGCATAACCAGTAGATATAGAGGGCGGGCTGTGAGCCCTTGTAGTAAATAACCAAATTTGGAGAGGGGCTGGCGGGGGAGGGGTGGTGCAGGACGCAAAGAGGTGTTGGTGGTGAACCCTGACATAGAAACTAAGAAAATAAATCTCAAATTCCAGATGGAGCTAGTGATGAAATCAACCTGCTTTGAGACAGGCAACTCTGGGGAGCAGCTGAAGGGAGCGGGGTGACTTCTGAATGTACATTCTCTGCAAGGCTGCAGCAAGCAGGGTGCTGGCTGGCGAACCTCCTACTTTTGTTTTGGCTCCTGTGTTCTGACAGTCCCTCTGGAATGACAAAAGTGACTTTCATTTTGTTCCTTTTAACCTCTAACCTAGATCATCCTAGCTAGACCAGACATTAGTTCCTCAGCTTCCCAGCTGCCTGGTCCCAGCCCACTTCCCCTCCAGCAGGCATCACTCAGGTGTTTTTGCTCCTCAAGGTATTGGGGAGTAAGGAGAATTCAAGCTCATTTGGCACAAAATGAAACCAACACTTAAGGAAACAGGAGGGGGGAAAATGAGGGTAGAGTCGTTTTATTTAGAGACATTGTGATTTCACTTAGAAAATATGAAAATCAAACTATATATGGTTCCATACATGGATTGTCAAACAGAATAAAAACTGCTGTGGTGAGAATCCCATCAGGCAGCAGATGTCAGTCAGAAAGTTGGATAATAGTAGCTCCAGGAACAAGCAAGAGAGGTGATATTGCACCGTTTTTCTAGAAAGACACTTTCAAAGTTATCATCATCCTGTTTGATTGTGATTGTCACAGGACATTTTTGTTGTTGTTGTTGCAGATGAGCCATAATACTAGCCTTATGGTTCCTGGTTTTAAAGGTGTAAGCAGAATCAAATCTGGAAAGGAAGTACTCTCAAATATTCAAGTAAACCAAGAGACGTTATAGAAACAATAAAATTCAACCATGAAAAACCATGGCCGAAAAACATTTCAGGCTGAATGCTTACTTTTCACTCCTATCCAAAGTCCTCTGATAAAGTGCCTCCACCTCCCCATGAGAAGACTGGGCCATTCAATCACCACCTGGCTTCACTCGGGGTCTGAATGAGCACACTACAGACAACACACATAGACAGACACTGGCCAAAAAAACAACTATTAATTCAAGATGACCTTCAAGAGAGCCAAGTGTACATGTCAGATGACCATGTGAAACATTTGTTAATTTTCCCCTCTCACCCAGAAGAGGTGAAAGCAGAGGCCAAACCTAACAGAGAGAGAGGAGGTGGCAGGTTTTCTTTCCCCATTTCTGCAAAACTTCCCGGAGCCGCATGCACAGTGGAAGAAACTGCTCTCATAGAATTCAGCTCAATACTTCTACCTCAAATCACTGGAGCACTTTCTACAGTTTTGGACTCTCCAAAATGTCTAAACTGGTATTTCTGGTCTAGTGAAAAAGCAACACTTGTATGCTCTAAATATTATCCCTGGAAGGTTTTTAAATTTTTTGTAAACCTTTTCTACTTTAGCTTTTCTTTCTTTGGTTTAGGAAAATACAAAGGAAATCTTATGATGTAGTTATTCCAAGACATTGAGCAAAGGGACATCCCAGTTTCAACCCAAAGTGGATATGGTTGGTCTGAATGAATGAAGAAAATACAGGAGAAAAAGAGATTTTTTTTTTGGCGGGGGTGGGGGGGAAGTAGGGGAGGTGAAGGGAGGTAGAAGAAGGTATGGGGGATAAATGGTGATGATGTACGGAGATTTGAACTGGGGTTATGATCATACAATACAATATGCAGATGATGTATTACAGAATTATACACTTGAAACCTCTATAATTTTATTAACCAATGTCATTCTAATACATTCAATAAAAAATTTAAAAAGAGAAAATTTAACTCTCCATCATTTTACGATGAAGCACTGTTGTGCAGGCCACAATTTACTGCATAGCGATAAAATACAGCATAACTCAAAGTGATTTCAAGTTAGAGCAGCATTTTCATTCCACCCACCTGCAGAGAGGAGCCCAAGCTAATGCTCAAGTTCCTTGCAATCATTTCTCGCAGTCATATCCTAAGGTTACAAGGTTGGCAATATCCTGGGGCAACTTCATCCTTGCAAACCCCAGTGCCAGCCCACAGTGAGCACTCAATGCACAGTTTCTGAATGAATTAGTGAGGAATAAAGCATATCTAGCTCACTGCCTGTACACATTAGATGCTTAATAAAATATCCATAGGACTATGGGGTCCAAGGTAGGGATTGGTATTCCTCTCTTACTGTGTGTCTAAGTGGCCTATAAAGCACTCAGAATGCAAGCAATTTGTCTCTTTCTCCCACACAATCCATGTCAGCCCTGACAGCTGTGTGACTTGCATCAGATTGGCTCAAACAATTGAGGCAGCCTCAAGCGTGGCTAGGAAGCCAAAGGCCACTTAGAGGCCATCTCATTTCTGAAATTTTAATACAGTTTTGTTTCTCCCCAAGAGCTGGGAGGACTTAATAGAGGCAACACTCTCTATCTACCCTCAACTAATAGAAAGAACATAAACCTTTAAAAAGAAAAAAAAGCCAGCCCTGGCCAACATTGCTCAGTGGTTAGATAATCGCCCGTGCACTGAAGGGTCACAGATTGACTTCCCAGATCAAGGACACTACCTCGATTGCAGATTCAATTCCCAGCCTGCCTGGCAACCAATAGATGTCTCTCTGTCACACAGATATTTCTCTCTCTTCCCCTACCTCTTCTACTCTCTGAAAATCAATGGAAAAAATATCCGCAGGTGAAGATTAACACAACAAGAACAAGAAAAAAGAAAAAAAGCTAAATGAAACAAAAATAAGGTGTCCTGTACTAAGGACTTACTGTGGGCTGAGCACATAGTTGTACGTTCCAAGACTATTTCTGATCAATCCAACAGCCCTGTTGAAGAAGATATCATCCTCATTTTGCAAAAGAAGAAAGAGAATTGGAGAGGTGGGGTCACTCGCCCAAGGTCACTCAGCTGTGAGGCTGTGCAGCCAAGTTCCAAGAACCTGGCTCCAGAATCTGTCTTCTTATAACCTAGTTAAGAGTACAAGGAATGCTACCTGATTTGTCAAAACAACCAAATTTCAGTAGACAATAATAATAAAATCTACCTTATAGAAATGTCATGGAACTAATTTTTTGGTGTCCTTTTCCCCACTTTACTCAGTAACTATGATCAACTCGGTGATAATAACAATAAAAATTCCTCCTAAATAACCACACGTCAGTTCCTCCCTAAAGTCCTAACTAATACACCTTTGCAGTGCTTAGGAAACTGGCATCATGTTCCATTTTATAGATGAGGAAATTGGGCCTTCAAGAGGTTAAATAACATTTCCAAAGTCTCACGGCTGGTAACACATAAGCAGACTTCGGTTCAATCAAATCACAGTCTTATCCACAGCAAAAATGACCTTGACAAATGACAATTTCCATATAAGCATTAAAGACTCAAAAGAGCCCCTCAACACCCATGGCTCTATGACAGGGGTTCCCAATGTGAGTACTGGACCAGCAGCATCACTACCACCTGGGAACTTGTTAGAAATGCACATTCTTGCCCTGCAGGAGTGGCTCAGTGGTTGAGTATGTTGAGTGTCCATGTAGCCTTTGGGGTAGGCATTGTCACAGCAAACTGAGAGTCTGGACCTGAAACTAGGGCTGCTTGCATCCTCCCATGCTGGCTGTTCCTGACCCCAGAAAGCGTGACTGGATTTAAGGGAACAGTCTGAGGTACTTCCGAGTTGGGAAAGGGCTGGACTCTGGAGCCTATCTGCTGCCTGTGAAACAGAAAACACTCCTTAACCTCTTGGGCTATCTTATTTGCAGAAATGAAGTGATAGCTGTTGGGGGGATTAAATGAGTTAATGCATGTTAAATACCCAGAAAGTTGCTTGATGTATCACAACAGCTGGTTATTTTTATTCTAGGCAGTCAGTCCCCTCCCCGCTGCGAGAAGCTGAAGCCTAACACTGGATCCAGGTACAGCCTCCTAAAATAATTTATTTTACTTTGTTTTTGAGCTTACACCTTTCTGATCGTAAGATATGTTCTCTTTCTGGTTTCCACTTTCAGGTTTTCCCTTCTATGACCTTCCACTTTTACAAACAGGCTTGGATCTCTCTTCATTTAAAAAATAAAGATAAAGGAGTCGGGGAAGCACACACACTCTTAGCCACCTGAAACTGGCCTCACTTTCTGACCAAAGTCCTTTGATTCCTGAGTGGCACAGGGTATGGAGCAGACTTCCTAGGCTTAACCCAGGGCTTAGCTACTTACTGGTGACCTTGAGCAAATGATGCAACCTCTCTATATACTAGTAGAGTTTCCTGATCTCATCTCACAGCTTTGTTGTGAGGATTAAAGTGCTCAGACCAGTGCTGGGAACATGGAAGGTGCACAATGCTTGTTAGCTGATGCTCTCCTATATCAGGTGCTCCACACTCTCTTGAGCCAAGAAATTCACACACTCTAGCAACATGGTCCTCCACCACCACCATTGGATGAGATCACTGGTACTTATCAATGATCTTCTGATTGCTAAAGCTAATGCTTGTGTTTGGCTCCACCTTGTGCAGCCTACACACTGCCAACTAGGGCTTTTTTTCTGAAAAGCTCTTCAATGTCTTATCTCGATTTCTTATCTCTGTCTATTCATTTGAAATATATTAAATAACTTTTCTTAATCTTCTCAGCCTCTAAACAAAAGTATTTTTTAAGTTTCTGCTTTCAGTATTCTTTTCATCTGTCTCTACAAGTTTGCCTTCTGGAATCATCCTCATAATTCCAACCGTGCTGAAAACAGCATCTTCTGTCCTAAGCTACAGTCATCTCAGTCCTGAAACCAGTTCTTCTTGACCTTCACTAATGGTGCCACTTCTCTGAAGGGCATAGTCTGACTGAACAAAAAAGTTTCCTTTAACTTCACCCTTACTGTCCAAAGAAATTCTATTCATTATTCAAAGCCCATTTCAAATGCTACAGGCTCCAATGAAGCTTTCCCCCCAAAGAATGTACTCTTTCCTCTTTTTGATAACTCAGAGTTAGATTCTGCTCTTATTATGCTGCTTCATACCAAAGTAAACTGTGTCATTTGGATCTTTGTGTAACAACCTCTGCTCTTAGGTTTAAAATCCTGCAATGGCAGACATTGATTTGGTCTTTGTAGCCCCTAATATGTATCACATGCTTTGCACATGATGGTTGTCTAATAAATAACTACTAACTACCTAACGCTGCAGAGTAGTAACCTGAGCCTGTACTCTTCTCCAGCTATACCAGGCTTCTCCTTCCCTGATAGTTCATGGCTCCGGGCCCCTACCTAAGCGACTCCCACCACCAGGAGCTGCCTGGGGGACTCCAACTCTTCCTTTTTAAGCCAACGCAGGCTATCTCTGCTTTAGCGAAACCTCTCTTAACTTCTGGGAAGGTGGTCACTTCCTCTTGCGCTTCCACTGATTTACAGATATAGCAGATCTTTCATACAGACTTCAAATACTGAAAGAAAATAAATAACAGAGTGTGAAGCTGGTGTGAGCCACCAAAGGCCAAAATGGTGGTCTAAACCCCCAGGATGGTAACACAAAAGCTTCTTTTATGAGAAATCTCACATATCTGCCCTGGCCGGTTTTTTCAGTGGTTAAAGCATTGGCCCACGGACCAAAGGGTCACAGATTCGATTCCTGGTCAAGGGCAAGTGCCTTGGTTACAGGTTTAATCCCTGGCCCAGTCAGTGCGAGCAGGAAGCAACCAACTGAAGTGTCTATTTCACATCATTGTTTCTCTCTCTCCCTGCTCCCTCCCTTCACTCTCCAGAAAGTCAATAGAAAAAATATCCTCTGGTTAGGATTAAAAAAAAATCTCCCACATCTCAGCAAAGAGGTCACTAACCAACCAGTATGTAGGAGAAATTCCAGGTATTAAAGAAGAAAGATGGAAAAGTTTACCAACATTAACTTCTGATGATGAACTCAAGATATTACTTGGAAACATTTCTAAAACAACTGCTGCATCATCCACACTACAAATGTAGTGTCGTTCTGGCACAACCATATCTGCAGCCCACCAGAATTTCCAGTAAATATTAATGTTATATACATATACATAGTACAATATATACATGTCTTTTTTAACATATACTTTTAAAATATATATATTTTTATTTCAGAGAGGAAGGGAGAGGGAGAGAAATAGAAACATCATCTCCTGCATGCCCTCTACTGGGGACCAAGCCCACAACTCAGGCATGAGCCCTGACCAGGAATCAACCTGACTGTGCCTGGTTCATAGGTTAATGCTCAAACTCTGAGCCACGCAGGCCGGGCTACATATACTTTTTAATGTCCCATTTTCCTAACCGTAAGAAGATATATCCTATATGACATTAAGTGTTTAAAAACCTTACCTTAATGTATTTAAACCACCAAAACTTTCATCTATACCAGTGGTTCTCAACCTTCCTGATGCCGCGACCCTTTAATACAGTTCCTCATGTTGTGGTGACCCCAACTGTAAAATTTTTGGTGCTCCTTCATCATTGTCGTTTTGCTCCTGTTATGAATCATAATGTAAACATCTGTCATGCAGGATGTCTTAGGCGACCCCGGTGAAAGGGGCGTTTGACCTCTAATGGGGTCGCGACCCCCAGGTTGAGAACCACTGATCTATACCATGTAACATCCCAGATGTGACAGGTAGGCAGCCTGTGCTTTTATTACAGTTGGTTGTTCATATTTATATTTCTTTCTCTAAACAGTGAGCTCCTCAGGAGCAGCAATCACATTTTACCTTTCACACAGTCAGGTGTCTAGCACATGGGAGACACTTAATATTCATGAAAAGAATACATGAATAATAGACCTATTTTTTTTAAATGTGTAAATTACTTTAGGAGTACTTAAAGAACCATGTGGTTTTATTTGCAAAACTCTAATTTTACATACCTATAAGTGATTTAAAAAAAATATTACTTATTTTTTTGTTTTATTATTTTTTAATTAGAGATGACATAGATTATAATATTAGTTTCAGATGTATACCCCATGATTAGAATTTAATGATCATCCCAATAAATCACCACCAATCTGACACCATACATAATTATTAGTATACTAGAAGCCCAGTGCACGAAATTCGTGCACAGGAGTGGGAGGTTTGTCCTTCCGCCCAGCCTGCACTCTCTCCGATCTGGGACCCCCAGTGGGATCAGGCCTAAACGGGCAGTCGGACATCCCTCTCACAATCCAGGACTGCTGGCACCCAACTGCTCACCTGCCTGCCTTCCTAATTGCCCCTAACCCACTCTGCCTGCTAGCCTGATCACTCCTCTGCCAGTCTGATTGATGCCTAACTGCTCCCCTGCCAGCCTGTTTGCCCCTAACTGTCCTTCCTTGCAGGCCTGGTCATCCCTGCCTTCCTCTGCAGGCCTGGTCACCTCTAACTGCCCTTCCCTGCAGGTTTGATCACCCCCAAATGCCCTCCCTTGTAGGCCTGATTCCTCCCAACTGCCCTCCCCTGCTGGCCTGATTGCCCAGAAATGCCCTCCCTTGCAGACCTGGTCCCTGCCAACTGCCCTCCCCTGCTGGCCATCTTGTGGTAACCATCTTGTGTCCATCTTTTGTATTGAAGTGATGGTTAATCTGCATATTAGATACGAAAAAGGCCTGGTGCACAGGTGGGGGCCAAATGGTTTGCCCTGAAGGATGTCCCAGATCAGGGTGGGGGTTCCCTTAGGGTGTGGGGAGGCCTGGGCCAGGGGCCTGTGGTGGTTTTCAGGCTGGCCATTCCCCCCAGAGACCCAAGCAGAGGCCCTGATATCTGGGATTTATTTATCTTCTACAATTGAAACTTTGTAGTTTGGAGTGGAGCTAGGCCTTCTCTGCTCACTCCATGGTGGCAGTCATTTCTGTTGGAATTTATTTATCTTCTATAACTGAAACCTGTAGCCTTAAACAGAAGCCTGGGCCAGCCAGGGTGTGTGGTAAACGTGGCTTCCTCCATCACAGGGCAACCCAAGCCTCCCTCCTGCTCACTCTGAGGCCGTAGCCATCTTGGTTGGGTTAATTACATACTTGCTTATGGGCGTGGCTTGTGGGTGTAAAGGAGGTATAGTCAATTTGCATATTACTCTTTCATTAGATAGGATTATTGATTATATTCCTTATGCTGTACTTCACATCTCCATGACTATTCTGTAACAACCAATTTTTCCTCTTAATGCCTTCACTTTTTTCACACATTTCCCCAACTCCTCCCTCATCTGGCACCTGTCTAAATGTTCTCTGTATCTATGAGCCTGTTTCTATTTTGCTTGTCTGTTTATTTTGTTTTTTAGATTCAATTATTTTTTAATAAATATTGTTCAGATTATTACAATTATTCCTCTTTTTCCCTCCATAGCTCCCCTCCACCTGTTCCCAACCCTTCTGCCCTTAATGCCCCCTACTGTCCTCACCCAATTTTTGCCACACTCCCCTTACCCCTTTCCCCCAGAGAATTGTCAGTCCACTCCCTTTCTATGCCCCCGATTCTATTATATTCACCAGTTTATTCTGTTCATCAGATTTTTTTATTCACTTGATTTTTAAATTCACTTGTTGATATTTATTTGTTGTTCATAATTTTTATCTTTACCTTTATCTTCTTCTTCCTCTTCTTAAAGAATGCCTTTCAGCATTTCATATAATACTGGTTTGGTGGTAATGAACTCCTTTAGCTTTCTCTTATCTATTAAGCTCTTCATCTGACTTTCAATTCTGAATGATAGCTTTGTTGTATAGCGTAATCTTGGTTGTAGGTTCTTGCTATTCATTCATCACTTCGAATATTTCTTGCCACTCCTGTCTGGCCTGCATAGTTTCTATTGAGAAATCAGCTGAGAATCATATGGGTTCTCCCTAACTGTTTTTCTCTTGTTGCTTTTAATATTTTCTCTTTGTTTTTTGCTCTTGGCATTTTAATTACGATGTGTCCTGGGGTGGTCGTTTTTGGATTCCTTTCATTTGGGGTTCCTGGAGTTGTAAGTCTATTTCTTTCACCTGGTGGGGAAGTTTTCTGTCATTATTTCTTCAAATGGGTTTTCAGTATCTTGCTCTCTCTCTTCTTCTGGCACCCCCATAATTCTGATGTTGGTATGCCTGAAGTTGTCCCAGAGGCTCCTTACACTGTCTTCATATTTTTGGATTCTTTTTTTTTTTTTGCTTTTCCAGTTGGGTGTTTTTTGCTTCTTTGTATTTCAAATCTTTGACTTGATTCTTGCAATCCTCTAGTCTGCTGTTGGATCTCTGTATAATATTTTTTATTTCAGTCAGTGTATGCTTAATTCCTGACTGGTCTTTTCATATCCTCAAGTCTCACTAAGTTTATCAGCCTTTTCTAGAAAATTCTTGAAAAACCTTATAACCATGGTTTTGAACTCTATATACAGTCATTTGTTTTCCCCCATTTCTTTCATTTGTGACCTTTTCTTTGTCTCCACATTTTGGCTGGTTTCCTGTGTTGATAGAGTGGCTTTGTGTGCCAGGTGTCCAGTGGCTCAGCCTCCCCAGTTACCTGAGGTGGACACTCTTGGTACACCCCTTTGTGGGTTGTGTGCACAGTCTTGTAGTTAAGCCTTGATTGTTATTGGCATCACTGGGAGGAATTGACCTTCAGGCCAATTGGCTGTGAGGATCAGCTGTGTCTCTGATGGGAGAACTTCTATGCTGGAGACACCCTTATGAGGCAAGACTTGCTTCAGTGGGGCTTTGGTGCTCACTGAGTCTGCCCCTGAGTCTGTCCCTTATGGATCTGAGGAGTTGTAATCTGGATGGTCCCACTCTGACCCCTGGGTACACTGGCTCTTGGATCTTCAAGGAGCTGCCAATTTAGCCTCTGATTGAGGACACCCAGCAGGAGCTTCGGAGAGATCTGCAGATTCTTCTTTGTTTGGGTTTTAGAAGTGCCCAGATGAGGCCCAGCTGTGAAGCAATGCAAGCTGCTGCGAGGCCTTGGGCCTTCTTTTGGATGTTCTGGGTCTCCTGACTCAGCTACAGTTTGTTAAGTAAGTTTAAAAGTCAAAGGACCAGACCATTCATATGCAAAAGCCTCTGCACTTAGCATGAATGGGGCTGAGTCTCAGGGCGGAGCAATCAGCAAAGGCTTCAATGGATCAGGATCTCAGGGTGGAGCAAACAGCGATGGATTCCCATCAGCCCTGCCCTATGAGGCCCCTGGTTCAAAGTGTCCCATGGTAATCCCTACAAGCACTCTGAGAGAAAGCCGCCTTCAAGTTTCATCCACGGCCAGACAGTTCAGTTTCTCCCCATGTGAGTTGGGTCCCCAAGTCTCACCCGGAACTGGAGTTCAGAGCAGTTGGGAATTTTTGTCTCCCTCCTGATTAAGAAAGCCAGCCGTGTACTCATTTGCCAGCCCTCTCTGCATGCGCGCCTCATTACTTCTGTCTTCCACAACTCCTTTAAGTATCAGTGTGCTTTTCTCTTTCCTTCTAGTTGTAGAATTTCCACTCAGCCAGCCTTCCTGTGGTTTTGGATGATGTCCGTTTTGTCTTTCAGTTGCAGTTTTGAAATAGTTGTGCGAGGCAGCAGTTTAGGTGTTTACCTATGTCGTCATCTTGGTTTCTTTTTTCCCTTCAAGTTATTTTAGATTTACAAAAAATCACATTATGTTTGAAAGGAAAGGAATAAAGTTAATAATCAAAGACTGTAGTCGATTATAAAGTGAAAAAAAAAATGGTACAAGTCATTATTTTGGTGAGCAGATTAACCGATTTTTGGCCCAGTTCATTGAGATGCCAGGCAAAGGGGAAACCGGAGCCAACTACTGAGCAGTTTGACTACCCCTGTGTCTTCAAAATTGGATTAATGCTTAGTTCCCCCTCCAGCATGAGAATATGTCCCAAACCTTTTATTAAAGGGGCTGAGGGCAAGGCCAGAGGCATGTTGACCCTGTGTTTATATCCCTCTCTGAGGGCACATGTGTGAACCAGTCAAGGAGTAGTCACAGACACACAAGTTTACTTCCTCCAACACAGCTTCTTCTCTCTCACCCTGAGGAAACTGAGTCACCTTTGTTTCTCAACTACTACAATGTCAGAGATGGGCAAAAGCATTTACTGTTCATGTTTATTAGTTGCGTATCATCAAAACCATCGACTTTTTGAGCAGAAAGATACTCTAGAGATCATTCAGTATGGTGGCTTTCCAAACTTTTGTAGCCAGAAAATCCTCTTCATAGGAATGCAAACAGAAAACAACATGTAGCTGAAACTGGTTTGGCTCAGTGGATAGAGCATCGGCCTGCAGACTGAAAGGTCCCTGGTTTGATTCTGATCAAGGGCATGTACCTTGGTTGCGGGCACATCCCCAGTGGAGGGCATGCAAGGAGGCAGCTGATCGATGTTTCTCTCTCATCGATGTTTCTAACTTTCTATCCCTCTTCCTCTCTGTAAAAAATCAATAGAAGAAAGGAAGGAAGGAAAGAAGGAAGGAAGGAAGGAAGGAAAGAAGAAAGGAAGGAAGGAAGGAAGGAAGGAAGGAAGGAAGGAAGGAAGGAAGGAAGGGAGGGAAGGAAGTGGGAAAGAAAGAAAACAACATATAAAACAGAGATCAGGGAAGGGGAGTTTGGAAACCACCAAGGAAATTCATGGAATCCCTAAGTCCATTAGAGCACAGTATAAAAACCTCTGATCTATTCACATCCACTAAGATGGCAATTATAAAAAAAATAAGAAGTAAGTGTTAGCAAGGATGTGGAAAAATCAGAACCTTTGTGCACTGTTGATAGAAAAGTAAAATGGTATAGCCACTATGGAATGCAGTATAGCAATTCCTCAAAAAATTAAAAATAATTACCAAACGATTCATCAATCCCACTTCTGGGTAGTATATAACCAAAAGAATGAAAAGTAAGGCCCCTCTAATAGGTATTTGTACACCCATGTTCATAGCAGCATTATTCACAACCCCCAAAAGGTAGAAGCAACCCAAGTGTCCATCAATGATGAATGGCTAAATAAAATGTGATATATACATGCAATAAAATATCATTTCATTAAAAATATTCCAATAGAATATTATACCCCAAAAAAGGAAGAAAGAGCCCAATTGGCAGCATTGACCCATGCACCAAAAGGTTCGATTCCTGGTCAGGGTAATACCCAGGTTGTGGGCTCAATTCTCATTGTGGGTGTGCAGGAGGTAGCCAATCAATGATTCTCTTTTCATTGATGTTTCTCTCCCTCTCTCTCCCTTCCTTTCTCTCTAAAATCAATAAAAAATATTTTTTTTCAAAAAGTAAAAGTATTTATAAAGTTTCAGGATACAAATCAATATACAAAAATGCTGCATTTCTAATACACTAATAACAAACTAGCAAGAAGAGAAACTAAGAAAATTCTATTTATAATTGCATCAAAAAGGATAGCCTTTTTGGCTCAGTGAATAGAGTGGCGGCCTGAGGACTGAAGGGTCGTAGGTTTGATTTTGGTCAAGGGCATGTACCTTGGTTGCAGGCACATCCCCAGTAGGGGGTGTGCAGGAGGCAGCTGATGGATGTTTCTCTCTCATCGATGTTTCTAACTCTCTACCCTTCTCCCTTCTTCTCTGTAAAAAAAAAAAAAAAAAATCAATAAACATATTTTTAAAATAAAATGCCTAGGAATAAACTTAACCAAGCAGGTAAAAGACCTGTACACTATAAAACATTTTATAAGAAAACTATAAGACACTGATGAGAGAAATTGAAGAGAACACAAATAAGTGGAAAGATATTCTCATGGACTGAAAGAGTTAATACTGTTAAAATATCCATACTAACCAAAGTAATCTACAGGTTCAAGCAATCCCTATAAAAATTCCAATGGAATTTTTTACAGAAATAGAACAATCCTAAAATTTAGATGGAACCATGAAAGACCTCAAATAGCCAAAGCAATCTTGAGAAAGAACAAAGCTGGAGACATCATGTGCCCTGATTTCAAACTATATTACAAAACGATAGTAATCAAAACCGTATGCTACTGGCAGAAAAACAGAAACAAAGGTTAATGGAACAGATATAGAGCTCAAAAATAAACCCACATATATATGGTCAATTAATTTATGATAAAGCAGTCAAGAATATACAATGGGGACAGAACAGTCTCTTCAACAAATGGTGTCCAGGAAACTAGACAGTCACGTACAAAAGAACGCAACTAGACCACATTACACCATATATAAAAATTAACTCAAAATAGATAAAAAATTTGAATATAAGACTTGAAGTCACTAAACTCCTAGAAAAAAACAGGATAAGGTCCTTGACATAGGTCTTAGTGATGATTCTTTGGATTTGACACCAAAAGCAAAGGCAACAAAAAACTAAAATAATCAAACTAAAACACTTCTGCCCACCCAAGAAAACCATCAACAAAATGAAAAGGTAACATACTGAATGGGAGAAAATATTTGCAAATCATATACCTGATAAGAAGTTAATATCTAAGACATAAAAAGTACGCATATAATTCAATAGCAAGAATAAGTAAATCTAATTTAAAAATGAGCAGAGGAACTAAACAGTTATTTTTCCAAGTAAGACATAGAGGTGGTTAAGAGGTACAAGAAAAGATGCTCAATATCACTCACCATTAGGGAAATGCAAATTCAAATCACAATGAGATAGCACCTCACACCTGTTAAAATGGCTATTATCAGAGTCAAAAAGTAAGTGTTGAAGAGGATGTGGAGAAAAGAGAACCCTTAATCACTGGTGAAAGGAATGCAGATTGGTACAGCTACCATGAAAAACAGTATGACAGTTTCTCAAAAAATTAAAAATAGAACTACTGTATGAGCAATTCCACTTAAAAAAAAATGAGAGCACTAATCACAAAGATACATGTATCTCTATGTTCATTGCAGCACTATTTACAATAGCCAAGATACAGAACTATTGATGCAATCTGTGTCCATTGATGGCTGAATGGATAAATGAAATGTGGTGTATATACACACACAGAGAGAGAGAGAGAGAGAGAGAAAGAGAGAGAGAGAGAGAGAGAGAGAGAGAGAGAGAGAGAAATATTATTCAGACATAAAAGAGGAGTAAATCTTACCATTGTAGCACTGATGGACCTTGATGGCTTCATTTATACTAAGTGAAATAAGTCAGATAAAGAAAGACTAATACCATATGATCTACTACACCTCTCACCTCCAGGCCTTTGCACTGTTCACACATCCCCAACTTCACTTCATTAAATATGCCTGAATGTCACCCCTATATACTACTAAGCTTTCTTACTCCAAGATCCTGTCAGCTCCAGGCTATGTGTGCCTCATGCTCCTATTATACCCCCATACCACCTTACCACTGCACCCATCATAATGTGTATGATCATTCGCTTAAGTGCCATCTCATCTACCCTTTTACTGCAGTCTCCTGACTAAATGTCATTCATCTTGGTCTGCTGACTACCTACACCACACCTGGCGGTGATGGGCCCTCAGGAAATGGTGACAACAAATATATTGGCAGAAAAGCCAAGGTGAGACTAGATCTTTTGACAGTCCAGGGCTGTTTTCATTAGGGTAATTGAGGGCCTCCCCTCACAATGTGAACATAATTCTTTTCTTGAGGGTTCTTACTTAGGAATGAATTTCATGTGCGTTTGGATGCAAGGATTCGTACTCATTCCTGAATTATGCAACAGTACCACCCAATTTATTCCAACTTCCTGAGAATGAGATGGCAGTGGAAGAGAGGACCACGAAAAGTAACAGGACTCTTTTCCTGGTCCCATAAACATCTGTTATTTTTATAATAAGGAAGACTCTTGCTGGCCCTTTGAGTGACCATAATTTCATCAATCCATTGAGAACTCTTATTCTCTATGACAGTGATCTCTACACACTGTAAGACCTTCAGGACAAGTAATCCTGCAATGGAAACAATTTTATTTGAAGGTTATGCACTCAGCTTCATGACTTCTCTAGCCTGGGTGGAAGTCAGGCTTAGCCAGAGAGAAATATTTTTAGACAAGGGTACTTCAGAGCTGTAAAAATAGGCCCAGTGAATAGCACACTTGTCAAAGCCAGAGTACTCTAGCCACAGAGCCAAGTAAACATGCCCAGCAGAAGCAAACATATCACCAGATTAGAAGCATTTTCTCTGAAGCATAGCTTGAATGGTGAATTTAAAAAACAAACATATTTTTATTGATTTCAGAGAGTAAGGAAGAGGGAGAGAAAGACAGAAACATCAATGATGTCAGAAAATCATTGACTGGCTGCTTCTTGCATGTCCCACAGAGGGAATGGAGCATGCAACCCAGGCATGCACCGATTGGGAATCAAACCATGACCTCCTGGGTCATAGGTCAACACTCAACCACGGAGCCACATGGGCCATGCTAAATGGTGAATTTGTAAGAACTATGTCCATTGTTCAGTGAGGTGTCCCATAGGCCCTACTTAGCACTATAGGAGGGCTGTGTTTCACCAACATCACATTCTCTCGGAAAAATCGCAAACCTGTACAAACTATGTGCCTTAGGGGAGTTCCGACTGCTTCCTCATCCCCAGAATAAGGGCATGTATTTGGTGCTGCCCACGCTGACTGTGCCCAAGGCTCCCCTGTCCTGCCAACAAGGCCTGGCTTTGGGTTCTCATGATTTGATCTAGGGAGAGAAGCCACAAATCAGTTACATCTCTCAGAGCTGGCAATTCTGGATATATAATTATCTGTGTCTGTGTAATACCATGAACTCTGCCATCATCACTAGTTGTCTTCGCTAACTTGAACAATCAGAAAAAGGCATTCTATTGAGGCTTTTAACCACTACTTACAGTAGAGTAAGCTAGCTTATTCTTAAAACAGTTGAATTCATTGGCTGGCCTATTTATAAATACTTAGATGTTTCTATTGCACAAAGTATTTTTTAAAAGCCAAGATAATGTGCCCAGACTGACCGGGACTGGGGAATTTGCAACTCAGGAACATGTCCTTGACCAGGAATCGAATCTATGACCCTTCAGTGCACAGGTTGATGCTCCAACCACTGAGCCAAACCGGCCCAGGCTAAATACATACTTTTTTCAAAAAATTCAATGAACATTAGGGTTTGGTAATGTAGAGAAAATAACCTCTCTTCCAGGACTCTCTCACAAATTCTGGCAAAAAAAAAAAAAAAGGATAACAGGACATGTTTATGGCATCAATCAAGTCTTAGTTATATTTAAGAATATCTGAAAGATGTTGCCATGATGGATACTTTCTAGGTAGAGAAGACAGCCATGAATATAAACTGCTTTCTAGGAAGATTAATACGCAATGTCTATTAGGATGAGTGTAGTTTTAGTGAAAGGACTAATTAAGAGGCTCCCACACAAGAATCCAGGTAACAATACATGGTCCATGAATCAAAGAAAAGCACAGGGGAAAAGCTCCTCATGGAGGAGAGACTCACAATCTTTTTCAGTGTGGGTTATAGGTCAATGCTCTACCCTATCTAACCATGACCCTATCTTCAGAGTGCATGTGGCTGGAGGAAAAACAATGGTAATAAGAGGAGGAAACTCTCTGGAAAAGTTCAAGGGAACATGATGAATTGAATTTTGGTAACTGATTTGGAATCTACTGGCAGAAAGATGGCAGCAGAGTATGCAAATGGAGATGATCTAACTTTGAGTCTATCTGGTATCTGTTGATTCCAGATAGCCACAAAGGATCCCTTGTTCTTAGAGGCCACATCAGAGACCAGAGGTGCAGGCACAGCTATGGTTATCTCAGACTCTGGGATGTCTAGTCAGCAGAACAGGAGTTGAGAGACCAGAGTCCCGGCCCCAGATCTGCCTCTAATCCTTGACCCCAATATCATCTCTGCAGGAGTGATTATTATAATGATCACATTACTTTAAATGAAATAAAGTGTTACATCTGTAGAATTTTTAAAGTGCCAGGCTCTGTTGTAAATACTTTTATGAAGTCACTGTAATACCCAAAAATATCTATATGGAGCACTAAGATTTTTTTTCTCAACAATCCACATAGTAGTCTTAAAAATCTTTAGAATTGTTTGATGTCCCCATATCTCCCTACCAAATATCTTCCAAGATAGTTAAAATAATCTAAAATAAGAGAAGTCAATACCAGATTAGTTCTGAGGGAGCTATATAAAAGCATTTATTGAACAATTACCACTGAACACACTAGTATGATTGTAAGCACTTAGCTCATTTACCTGTCATAACATTGTGAAAGCAAGTATATAGATTCCCAGGTAAGAGAGAGAGGCAGAGAGGGATTAAATGACTTGCCTAAGGTGCCCACAATCAGAAGAGGAAGGGCTGGGATCCACACTCCAGCAGGCACCTCACAGCCCGCTGTTTCAAACACTGGACCACCACTCACCAGAAACTATCCCACTGCATCGTTAGCATAACCCAGGGGAGACACAGAACAGAGAGCAGCAGCATTATCTTCCAGGAGTGCTGGGCAGTGAGGGGTGTGCCTAAGGCAGATATGGGGAGAGGAGAGAAGGGGGAGGAAAGGTAATTAGAAACTCAAGCAGGGGACAAATAACAGTGAGGCTGTATCCACCACACTGCAGAGAATACCCCAAACCTGACTGAGATGTCATTTCTGCTCTACAATGTCCAAAGGTATTCCATGTGTTCTTTTTATGCTGGTCAGCCCCTCCCCAAATTCAAGAATTAATATGCTGACAAACGTTGGTTTACTGTCCCAATATGTCACAAAGAGCAGAGAACAACCCAATGAAGACCTGAGCAACAATACAGGAGGTGAGGGAAGAATATTATGACAAATATATCCCATACCCTCAAGGAGGAAGTTAACACCTGGGAATAAAAATATTCCCTCCATAAGAACACTCACAAGAAGAGATTGTGTCAGTCTCCTGTGATCCCAAAACCTCTCCCAGGCCACTGCACTTTCAAGCAAATTTCCACAGAGATGAACTCACTGCAAAACAGAATACAGAACAACTCTGATCCCTTTTCTATTTGGCACCAGACAATTCAGAGCTGGGGGAGAGAAGAGAACAGTGAACAAATTCAGTGGCTGGGAGAAGCTTTTGGGTCCACCGGATCATCCTCAAGCAACACAAATGTCAGGAAAATGTTCCTCTGTAGCTGAGAATGTTGCCCCCTCCCTTCTTTTGTTTAACAGCCTAAGGAGCTCTCCGCATAAGAAATGTGTACTTTTTGCTTTTTAAGAGGGACCAAAAAAAGAAAAGCAAAGTTTTGGGTGAGAAGAACCTAGATCCAACTCCCTTCAAGATGCAAACTTTCTCACTTCCTCCAAGAAGTGTAGAGCACTAAAAGAAAGTTTGTACTGGAGCCTGAGAAATTCAGCCTCAGAAAATCCATGCCCTGGGAACTCACTGACTCCTTAATGAAAGCTACAAGCTCTCTGGGCTCCTTATATGAAAAAAGAAATGTACAAGAAAACCTTCTAAAGAATTCACTCTATAAACTGAAGAAAAACACAACTACTACCTTTCTTCCCCTTTTTCCTCCTTTAAAAAGCAAAAAACAACTTGATCCCCACTCAAGGGTCATTTGATGCTGTAAGCTTTGCCAGCCCAAGTATCCAGCTGAAGACAAATTGGCAATCAGAACCAAGTCAGAAGTGTATAATAGGCAAACAAAAATTACAAGTTAACCCAACTTAAATATTAACCTGCAGCCTAAGCAAATTTTTAAAATTTTAAAATAAACAAGACAAATGACAGGCAAAGTAGACACCCTTGGAGAATACATATGTACAAATGACCTGTGCACTGATCAATTGTAATTAAGCATAGACCTCACTTGTCTCAAATTGCTTAATTGTTCAAAAAATGTGCCAGGCTCCCACAAAATCTGTTTAATTTTTTCCATGTTACTCAGCATAAACTGGAATATAGCAAAAATGATAAATTAAAAAATATTATGGACAAAGACAACAGTGTGGTTTGGTTGGTGGTGATTGCTGGAGAGAAGGGGGATGGGAGAAGTGGAGGAGGTTAGAGAAGGGATAAATGGTGAATGGAGTCTTGACTTGGGGTGGTGGACACACAATACATTGCACAGATGATGTGTTATAGAATTGTGCACCTGAAACTTGTATAATTTTGTTAACCAGTGTCACCCCAATAAATTCAATAAAAGGGAAACAAAAAAGATTGTAAATAGAACTACACCTTGATTAAAATTAAAGCTACTTCAGAAAGAGTTTAGGAAAGTGAAGCTAAATGTAATTTAATAGCTTACCTTGAATGCTAGTTTGTGCTTGTGTTTTTTGTTTGTTTTTTATTGATTTTAGAGAGGAAGGGAGAGGGAGAGACAGAAACATCCATCATGAGAGAGAATCATTCAGCGGCATTCCATGCACCCAAAGGTTGCTGGTTGAATTCCTGGTCAGGGCACATATGGAAGAAAATTGATCAATGTTTTTCTCTTATACATTGGTCCCTCTCTCTGTCTCTTTCTCACTCTTTCTCTTCCCCTCTAAGGAAGGCACTTTTTTGTCGTACCCTATTGTATTGTTAATTCTCATACAGCTTTTTTATCTTAGCAGCAAAGATCTGAGATGGTATGAGGGGAGAAGGACAAAAGGACAAGCAATGAAGATAATAATCATAAAGGCAGCTAAGCCTTTGTGAGCTCATACTAGGTGCCAGACACTGTGCTAAGAGCCTGACTTGTGCAAATTCATTCAATCCTCTAGATCCTCCTATGAGGCTAGTGCTAGTATTAGTCCTAGTTTAGAGATTAGTAGGCACAGAGGTTAAGTAACTCTCCCATGTTAAGACAGCCAATGTGAGGCAGAGCCAGCATATAGGCCATCCAATTCCCCATAATGAAGTGGAGCCAATCTCCAGTCAAACACATCAACTACTTTTTTGTGGCACTTAATAAGCAGAACAAATTCATCCTCTACCAAAAGCTGTAGGTCAAGGAGCATGAAGAATGAAGCAATACTGCTGAGAACTTCAAGCCTGAAGGTGGAGTGTAAAATGGATCAGCTAAACTTCTGAAACCAACCAACCTACTGGCTGAGAGCAGCACAGAGATGTTCTGCAGGAAAGTGTGGTTCCCTTCACAGAATTAGAGTTTTGATCTAGTGACTGAGGCTCTTGTAAACCTTGTTCTTTAAGAATGGAACTACTTATCTTTATGACTGTCCACTATTTCAACTTTTGGAATGGCAGTCCATTGTATTTCCAACTTGTGGGATAAACAACTCTCCCCCCCCTCCCCACTCCTTAAATTTCAAAAGGCACTCGCTTCCCTGGTCCAACTATTCAAGTCTGTGTTACCATCAATGTCAACCTCCTCCCCGCTTTCTAAGATGGAAGCTCCAATACTATATCCATAATTTTAGGTACCATGATTGTGCATCATAACACCCTTTTCTGGACAATAATGGATACAGCATTCGAAGAGATGAACAACCTGAAACAGTGCTTTCTACTTAGTTTCTAATCCTCTTCCACTGATGTCTTCAAGTCACCATTAACAGTTTCTGGACCCGTTTTTTCCTATATTGGTACAAGAAGCTGGCTGCAGAGGTGGGTGGGGTCCCTTGGTCTGGCCAGCGTTCGGAGTAAATGGGGATCCATGTCACCCAGTCTCCATTGGGGCCAATCAGGGCTGGCCAGGCATGGGAAGGGAGTTGGGGAGGTACTTGGGGAGGTTGGCTGGCCACAGGAGGTTAGCTGTGGGAGCGCACTGACCACCGGGGGGCAGCTTCCGGAATTGAGCGTCTGCCCTCCGGTGGTGAGTGCGTCGTAGTCATAGAGACTGGTAGAAGAGGTCAAAGGGCTGTAATGGTCACTTAGGCTTTTACATATGTAAAAATAAATGGTAGGCGGCCCTAATATCTTGTTTTTAAACAAATACATTATTTTATACCTTCCCACAACAAATCTCACACTCATAGCTGTGGGAGATTTTTGATGGAGCAAGGGAATACAAGTGAGCTCAAGCCTGAGTATCCTATAATATAGTATAATATTGGGAACATTTAGGTTAAAGGGACTTATTCCTCACATCTCCTGTAGAACACAGATGAAGGGGACACAATAACCTAGCAGCCAAGGCATCCACACAATAAAAAGAAAAATGTATGTCCAAACACATTATCTCGGAAGAGAGAAAGGGAAAACTATAAGAAGTTAGAAGGATAAAATGTTAATAAAATACAGATTTTAGGAGGCAACGCAATCAAATTAATACATATGTTGCAAAACATTTGCAGGACAGGAAAATTAAGATAGTCAATGATGTTTAAAAGAGTAAGCAAGGAAATGTGGACTTGACTGGAAGGACACTGAAAAATAAACTCTTTCATGACTGTAGCCACTGCATTTGAGTACTCCACGAATAAAAATTAGATAATGGTCTCTGCTTCAACAATACAAGGTGCAAAGGCTGAAATGGTAAGAATATAATAAACTAAGACACCGGAATCACGGTTCCCCAATATGAGCAGGGATTTGCGGGGAGGAGTATAGAGAAGCAGCAAATATCGCAGTATCCAGGTAATCAATTGCACAACTGACCTTGAGCCACAGTTAGGCTGGAACATGGCAGTCTGGAGGATGGACATTGAGACTGGAGGCCCTCAGCCCCTTTGTCGTCTCCCGCTTTCTCCAAGCCCCTTAAGATTTGCAGTTCTCAGCACAGAGGGCACTAGGTCAAAGGTCAAAGTTGCCTTGCCTAGCCCGGGGCGGACTAACAGGGCCTCCCACGCTCTTACTAGGTCATTTTACAAAGGGTTGCAAAAGCGATGCCTACTATCATTCTTTGTAACCCAGAAAGCCAAGGAAACACAGGGGAGGTTGGGAGGAGATCCTCCTTTAGGAGGGCAGAAAACTGCGCTTACAGAGACCGTATCATTCTAAAAAGTCCCAGATCTCTGGAAGCAAGCAGCAAGCTATGTACGTCTCAGCCTTGCACACATACAATGCTGTCTTCTCTCGCAGGACCCAGTTCCAAGCGCATTCGCTCGCACCTCCACCCAGCCCCCTCGGGCGGGGCCCCGGGCCCGGCTGGAATGTAGCGACGAGGAAACTGAGGCTCGGCCGCAAGACCCTGTATCTTGGGGGAACGACCACCCACGGTCCCAGAGGCAAGGCGTTTCAATTACGCGGGGGCGGAGCGTGGCGGCGATTCCCGGGGCTCCCGCGGACCCCGGCCTCTTGGCGGATCCACCCGCCGGGGCGCGGCCCGGTGGGCAGCAAAGCGGGCGGGTGCGCGGCCAGGGCGCGGCTCACCTGGGCGATGCCGGCGCCCATCAGCCCCCCGCCGATGACCGCCACGTTTTTGATGACGATCTTCTTCGCCGTGGCTGAGGCTGTGGACGAGGAGGACACGCTGCGCACAAACTGCCTGGTTACGAAAGCCATGGTGCTGCGGCCAACGGAGGCGGCGAGGACGTCCAGACGCGGGGAAGAAGGCACCACTGCGACCCACCGACAGCCTGCGGAGCTCTGGGGGCGGCGACCCGCGGCCCCGCCTCCCGCCGCTCGCGGGCGTTGCGGCGACGTCACCAGAGAAGGGGCGGGGATTCGCGACCCGCTCAGCTCATTGGCGGAGGCCGTGGGGACAGACTTCCGACGTCCGAGCGTGGAGGCCACGCGGGCCGCCTTTTTCCGCCGCGGAGCTGGAGGCTCTCGGCGGCGGCGGCGCTTGGAGTCGGACCCCGCGTGGAAGCGGGGCAGGGCGGTGAGCGTGCAGGCCATTCCTCGGAAAGCCACGGACGCCTGGTAAGGTGGAGGAGGCATAGTGCTGGCATCGTCGCCCCTGAAGCTCGCGCAAACGCCAGCGCTGCGTTTAGACGTGATCTCTGGCGGTGGTGGTGGTGATAAAGGGACCCAAAATGAGCAACCTTGAATCATGTCACCTAGTAACCAGCTCTAGGGGTTATTTTATTCCTGTGGATAATGAGTTTGTTCTGCTAAAACAGAAATAAACGAACTGCTCCACAATCGGAAAAAATGTCTAAGGGCCCTAACCGGTTTGGCTCAGTGGGTAGAGCCTCGGCCTGCGCGCTGAAGGGTCCCGGGTTCGATTCCGGTCAGTGCCATGTACCTTGGTTGCGGGCACATCCCCAGGAGAGGGCGTGCAGGAGGCAGCTGATGGATGTCTCTCTCTCATCGATGTTTCTGACTATCCCTCTCCCTTCCTCTCTGTAAAAATCAATAAAATATATTTAAAAAAAAAAAAAAGATTAAGAAATGTCTAACAGCCCTTGAGTCCCAAAGAAAGATCACGCCCAGGGAGTTAGTTACCCTTTGCAACATTAGACATCTGACGGTTTAAGGGCGAAGGGCAGCCTTTGTAAAGTAATTGATACTAGGCTAATCTCCCTCGTGTGAGTAATTTTGAATTACTGTAACTTAGTAATAAAGAACTTTATTCACTTATTTTAAAATACGTGATAAGAACTCACAAACTCACCATAGAATCAAAAGTAGGCCTCCTCCTAGGGGTCGTAGCTACCATAAGGAATTCCGTGTTCACCATTCCTTTGCTTTGATCTCATCTAATCCTATAAAAATATGGGAGAAGCACTTTTGCTGAGGACTGTTGGGCTTGGGAGAGATAGGGTCACATCCAAATAGTAAAGTCCATTAAGTGCCAGAATGTAGCAAAATGCAAACCACCGTGGGATCAGAAATGGGAAAGAAAAATTACACAGAGAAACCTGGTAATTTGAAGAGTAAGTGTATTAGAAAAGAAAGGTTTCAAGCCAGGGAAGCGGCACGTGCAAAGGTAGAAATAAGAAAATATTGCTACAGGAGAGGAGGAATTCGGTGTGATGAGAGCAAAGATAATAAATGTGGAGGATGCGTGGATGATCTCTAGATGGGTTTTAACCTTTTACTCTCAGTTACAAGTTGTATCTAATGCAAGGCCAAAACTTGTTCTAATGACAGTGTTCTCACTATATTTTTTAATTTATTTTTTGTTAATCCTCACCCGAGGATATTTCTTCCATTGGTTTTTTAGAGAGAGGGAAGTGGGGGAGGGGAGAGAAGGAGAGCAACATTGTGAGAGAGACACATTGATTAGTTGCCTCCCACATGTGCCCTGACCTCGGAGCCTTGGATCAAGCCTGCAGTCGAGGTATTCACCCTTGACCCTGAGTTAAACCTGAGACCCTATGGTCCATGGCCGACGCTATAAACCAGCGAGCCAAACTGGCCAGAGCATCACAAGATGTATTCTTTAGATGTGTATAATGCCAAACAATGCCAAGAATGATGCATTTGCGGACCCATGATTTGTTTTCCTCAAGAAAGAAAGAATAACCAGTGCTGTATTTTTGAGTGACTCTCAAGTCTGAAGTGATCTGTATTATGTAAACGTGATGTTGAGAAAGGATCACTGAGTGAGGGGAGCCCTTGCTTAGTCCCTGGTGGGCAGTATGACCATCTGCAGACACCTCCTGGGCTCCAGTGTCTTTGTCTATCAAAGGAAACATTTGGACAGATAACTTTGCAGCTGTTTTATACTGAGAGCTAACTCCCATTTGCAGTCTTCTGAAGCAAGGGCCACCCTGCCCCAACTCCTGCACAATCCTGGTCAGATGACAGTTACAATAGACTCATTCTCCTTTTGCCAGGACTGCTAGTCTTTTCCCAAGTGTGGCCTTGGGCTTTCGGGTGCCCAGTAACGACTTCTGTGGTCCTTGCCTTGCACATTCACCCTGTTCTGGGGTCCTGCTTCCTTTCTGCAGAATGGAGTGCTAGGAAGCATGACCTTGGTCACTGAACCAACTTAGAGATGGCAAAGGGCTGGCACAGAGAATGGAGTAAGTAATGACTACTTTGTTTTGTCCTATAAGTGGCTAATTGTAATATTTAAAAAACTGATGTCAAAGAAGCATTCTTTTATTTTTTAAATATATTTTTATTGTTTTTTTTTGTTTTTTTTGTTTTTTTTTACGGAGAGGAAGGGAGAAGGAAGGATAGAGAGTTAGAAACATTGATGAGAGAGAAACATCGATCACTGCCTCCTGCACAACCTCTACTGGGGATGTGCCTGCAACCAAGGTACATGCCCTTGACCGTAATTAAACCTGGGACCTCTCGGCCTGCAAGCCAACACTCTATCCACTGAGCCAAAGGGGTTAGGGTAAGAAGCATTATTTTAAAAATATACATGGTGTTGGGCTCTTGGAGTGGCAGGAGCAGGGAGTGCAATTGGCCCTTTTCTTCCAACAAATTGTCAGTATACAAAAACCTTTCATCATCCTGCTTTGTGAGATAGGCAGGCAGAGTGGAGCTGACACTGTCTTCACACTTTCGTGTGATAGATACAGTGACACAAGGACAGTGTGTGTTAATCAGGAACACTAATGGGGGAGGATTCACTGAGTACATTGGAATTTTTCTTCTATTTGTGGGAAAGTAATGATTTCTGACTTACTGAGGAAACAGTGTTTTGTTGAGTGCTTTTTAAATTTCTTATGGCAGAAAACCAGATTTCATGTGGCTACTCAGGATGGCCCAAGAGCAAAGCCCAGAAAGTTCAACCAAAAGCTAACCTACTACAAATTAATGAGGGTTGACATTGCCACATTTGTCAGCAGAGTTTTAAAGGAAATTAGTTATATGATAAGCATAAAATATATACTTAGCTTAAGAAGGGCAGTATCCCACTTAAGTATTGCTGTATCCCACTAAAAGATACCTTATCTAATAAAATAGTAATATGCAAATTGACTGTACCTCTGTTATACCCACCAGCCACACCCACTAGCCAATCAGAATGAGTATGCAAATTAACCCAACCAAGATGGCTATGGCAACAGAGAGCAGGAGAGAGGCTTGGGTTACCCCTAGCGATGGAGGAAGCCAAGCTTTCCGCTAAGCCTGGTAATTTCAATGGCTGTGCGAGCAAAAGGTTTGGCTCTGTTCCAGGCTACAAAGTTTCAATTATAGAAGAAAAGTAAGTCTCAGATACCAGGGCCCCAGTTTGGGTTGCTGGAGGGTGTGGCCAGGCCACCTCACACCCCAAGGGAACACCCACCCTGATCCTAGACACTCTTCAGGGCAAACTAGCTGGCCCCCACCCATGCACCAGGCCTCTATCCCATCTAATAAAAGAGTAATATGCAGATTGAACATCACTCCAACACACAAGATGACTGCCTCCATGTGGACACAAGATGGCCAGCAGGGGTGGGCAGTTGGGAGGGACCAGGCCTGTAAGGGAAGGCAGTTGAGGGTGATCAAACCTGCAGGGGAGGGCAGTTAGGGGTGACCAGGCCAGCAGAGGAGGGAAGTTGGGGGTGACCTGGCCTGCAAGGAAGGGCAGTGGGGTGACCAGGCCCAGAGGGCAAGGCAGTTAGGAGCAAACAGGCTGTTAGGGGAGCAGCTAGGCATCAATCAGGCTGGCAGGGGAGCAGTTAGGGGGTGATCAGGCTGGCAGGCAGAAGCAGTTAGGGGCAACTAGGAAGGCAGGCAGGTGAGCAGTTGGGAGCCAGCAGTTCTGGATTGTGAGAGGGATGTCCAACTGGGCCTAAATGGGCAGTCAGACATCCCTCAAGGGCTCCTAGATCGGAGAGGGAGCAGGCTGGGCTGAAGGACACTCCCCCTCGCTCTCCTGTGCACGAATTTTATGCACCAGGCCTCTAGTTCTCTTGTAAGACACACTAGAGACCTGCTGCACAAATTCATGTCCCAGTGGAGTCCCTTTGCCTGGCCTGCGGGATCTGGCCAAAACTGGCTATCGGACATCCACCAAGGGGTCCTGGATTGCAAGAGGGCTCAGGCCAGACCAAGGGACCCCACCAGACTGGAGAGGGACATGGGAGGTTGACCAGCTAGGGAGGGACCACAGGAGGTATCCAAGGCATGTCTGGTCCATCTCGCTCAGCCACTATTGGCTGGACTCCAGCAGCAAGCTAACCTATTAGTTGGAACGTCTGCCCCCTGGTGATCAGTGCATGTCATAGCAGTGGTTGAGCGACCTTAGCATATCATTAGCATATTACACTTAGATTGGTTGAACAGAAGACCAGACACTTAGCACATTAGGCTTTTATTATATAGGATTATATAGGATAAGGCAAAATATCTAATAACACTGAACAATTTTACAAATAACTTTACCTTCTTTAGCTTTTAGATAAAAATTTATCCTGGCAAACTTTAAACTTTGATCGTGTTAGCAGCTGTTCTCTACTTTTATCTTTTCCTCTACTGAGAAAATTCATTAAATCCTCATTTGATAGGTACTAAAGGTACCCCTCTATAACATGTAAGGAAACAGGTTCAGAAAGGTTCAGGAACTTGGTCAAGGTCACACAGCTAACCAATGGCACAGGCGGAATTCAAACCCAGAACAGTCTGTTTTCAGGGCTTGTGTTCTTAACCATTATACATTTTGTCTCTCTTCATAACAACCCAAAGGCTACCACTGCTATTTTCCTCTGAAGGTGAAGAAATCAAGGTTCCAAACAGTTAAATCATATATTAAATGTAACCTATCTAATAACTGGCCAAACTCAGATTTTAACCCACTCTGACCTCAAGAGTCCCACTCATTTCATACTTTCATACTCCTTAGAAATTTGCTTGCTGTTAGACAAAAAAAAAGGGGGGGATGGAGGAGTGGTTTATAATAAATGCTATGCGTATATATGTATGAATTTGGAACTTAATTGTTTTACTAATATTATAAAGGTTAAGCAGATTAATTTACTTAGGCATTCTTACTAAGAAACCCCAGAACTGCACCTTTCACACAATGATTCCCAATGTTTACATCTATAGGCTCCACAAGAGTCATGGGTGGGTTTGTTTGTTTTTTAATTACAGTTGACATACAATATTAGTTTCAGGTGTACAACCCCATGCTTATACCTTTATATAACATACTAAGTAATTATGCCAATAAATCTAGCACCATATATAGTTATTACAATACTAGAGGCCCAGTACACAAAATTCATGCATGGGGAGGGGGTTCCCTCAGCCTGGCCTGCACCCTCTCACAATCTGGGAACCCTCAGGTAGTCAGGCAGGCAGAGTGGTCGGGGTGATCAGGCAAGCAAGCTCCTTCCTCCTAACAGTGGATTCTGCAAGGAATGGACTCCCTCCTCCCTCTTGTCACAGTCCAGTTTGAAAGCTGGCCACACCCCCGAAAGTGCGAGACCCAGAATTCTGCAGCACCCTGGTGGTCCGGGGTCCATAGATCCTTCTTGCCACTGCGTCCCAGAGGCCCATAGCCCACAGATCCTTCTTGCTTCCATGCCTCGGCGGCCTGGGGTTAAAGATCCTTTTCGCCACCACCGCACTTCAGAGGCCCAGGGCTCACAGACCATTCTTGCTGCAGCCCCACCCCAGAAGCCTAGAGCCCACAGATCTCTCCTGCCACCACACCCCAGAAGCCCAGAGCCCACAAATCTTTCCTGTCTGCATACCTTGGTGGCCCAGGGCCCACAGAGCTCTCCTACTGCCACACCCCAGAGTCCACAGACCTTTCCTGCCTGCATACTTCTGTGGCCAGGGGCCCTCTGTTGGGTCATCAATCCTGGTCATGACGGCTCTAGGCTATTATGAGTATAGATTATTGACCATATCCCCTATGTAGTAATTTATATTTTCATGAATATTCTGTAACTACTAATTTTATTTCGAAATGCCTTCATCTTTTTCACCCAACTTCCCAATCCCTCTCCCATCTGGCAACTGTCAAAATGTTATCTGAGTCTGTTTCTATTTGCTTGTTTGTTTATATTGTTTTTTAGATTCCACATAAAAGTGAAATCATTATTGGCATTTGTCTTTCTCTAATTTATTTCACTTAACATAATACCGTCTAGGTCCATCCATGTTCTTGCAGATTTCATTCTTTTTTTATGGTTGAGTGATATTCCATTGTATATATGCACAACTTCTTTATCCATTCATTTCTTGACCGATACTTAGGTTACTTCCATATCTTAGCTATCTATACATATAAAGAGGTAATATGCTAATTGGCCGTTATAGTGTCCCAATTTGCTAATTGGCCGTTATGGTGTAACCAATTTGCATATTGACAGACCAGCAGGTGTGCATGCAGCATGGGTACTTGCGTGAGGCTCACTTCCCTGCCCCCAGTACCAGAGTCTTCTTTTTCTCCCGGGTGCATGTGCCTGACAAACACCCCTGTGACACTGCGCCTCACCCAAAAGCACTCTGCCTGGGGATGCCACCATCCCCCCTCCACCCCCCTGAGGGGAGGAAACTGAGGGGCGACACCTACGTGGCAGAAGGCCGGTTTTCAAGGTGCGGTTGACAGACATCAACTGGGGAGTGTGCACATTGGCGGTGACCTGTGGGAGGGGTCACGCACACAAATCGAGAGGGTATGGACCCAACACCACGAAGGAAGAGACCGGATGTGACAACAGAGAGTGCACAGGTGACCCTCATACCATAGGGAAGCCACCCCGGCTTTCTCCAGCCATCCATTCATCTGCCCAGTTTAACCTGGATGGGAGCTCGCATCCTGGACCCTGGACGGAAAGCTCCCCACCTGTGCAAGCACACCCACCGCCTGCAAATTCCAGAGGGGAGCGGATGGAGAGCTGCTCGAAGTGTGGGAGCGGGCACGCCAGGGGGTAGAAAAGACCTACATACGCCCTCCCCCCCTCACCCCTTTCAGCACTCAATGGGAGAAAAGCCTCGCACATGTACATGAATGCACATGTGCACACATAATGCAACAGTCGCCATGATGGACACCGGCCTGGCCGGCTGGACCCTCCCCCAACTTGGAGCTGGAGGCATGGGCCACCGTAGGCAAAACATAGCTGCATTGTTGCGTAGCCCCTCAAAGCTGGTGTAAGAGGGGGCCGAGTGCTCAAACAGAGGCGGCTACAGGTCCCAGAGAAGAAAGCAGTCAGTACTAAGGACGAAAAGCATAGAATTTTTTATTAGTCTGTAAAAAGAGTAAAAGAATGAGGGAGGAGAGGGAAGATGGGAAAGAAAGGAAGAACTTTATAAAGGAGTCAGAGAACAGAGTTAAAGAAGGAAAGAGGATGTGTGAGTGAACTGTGGGAGCTATAATGAAAATCAAGTATAGTTGTGTACTGAGAACAGATTTTAAAAATAGGAGTCAGAAAAGAAAAAAGATAAATGATAGTGAATAATTAGGCAGGTAGATAGATATTAAAACAGTGGAAGTAAGTAGAGTGTATGGGAAAGGTAGGATGAGAGAGAAAGAGGGAGGGAAGAAAAGTTTTAAAGGGGAGCCAATAGAGCTTAAAAGGAGAATGGGGAGAAGGAAGAAATGGGGCAGGGAGCAAAGCAAGTCCAAGGGAGGAAGTGAAGAAAAAAATTAAGGTGGGAAGGGAAGGCAGGGGTAAAGATAAAGGAAAGAAGGAATGTGGGGAGAGAGGGAGGGTAGAGGAAAGATGGGAAGAAGGATGTTGGAATAGAAATAGGAAAGAAGGAGGAAAGAAAAGTATAAATGATGTGTCAGTAGGAAACAGTTACATAAAGGAGAGAGAAAAATTGTGTGAGAGGAAGAAGCCAATAAGAAAGTCATATACAATTGTGTGTGAAGGGAATAAGATTTAAAAAAATAGTTAATAGGGATGACCAGGCCAATAAGATTTAAAAAATAGTTAACAGGGGAGGGAAGTTAGGGGGATCAGGCTGGCAGGGGAGAGTGATTAGAGCAGGCAGGCAAGTGAGCAGTTAGGAGCCAGAGATCCAGGATTGAGAGAGGGATGACCAACTGCCAGCCAGTCTAGGCCCAATCCCTGTGGGTTCCCGCATTGGAGAGGGCACAGGTCAGGCTGAGAGACTCTCCGTCCCTGTGCATGAATTTCATGCACCGGGCCTATAGTCCTATATAATAAAAGGCTAATATGCAAATTGTTTCCATGGGCAGGAGTTTGACTGACCAGGAGTTAGATGTGCACAGACCATGGGGTGGCACGGAACATGGTGGGTGTCAGCAATGCAGCGCTGTCAGCAGGCAGCAGTGGAGGCACTGCCAGCCCCAATGGGGCCCAATGAGAGCGGGATCAAGGCGGGATGGTGGAGCAAATGAGCAGGTGGTGCCAGACCAAGGCGGGTGCAAGCAGGGGTCCCAATTGCTCCACCGGTTACCCCACAGATCAGTCCTGATTGCCTGGCCAGACCTAGGAACCCTACCTGTGCATGAATTATGTGCATTGGGCCTCTAGTTGTAAATAATGCTGCAATAAACATGTGAGTGTATGTCTTTTCAATTTAATGTTCTGAGTTTCTTCAGATAAATATCCAAAAGTGGAATTACTGGGTGGGTCCTTCTTTGTCTCTTATTATAGCCTTCATTTTAAAATCTATTTTATCTGTTACAGGTATTGCGACCCTAGCTTTTTCACTTGTTTTATTTTCATTTTCATGAAATATCTTTTTCCACCCCTTTACTTTTAGTCTGTGTGTGTCTTTCAATCTGAATTGAGTCTCTTGTAGACAGCATATGTAAGGATCTTGTTTTGTTATCCATTCAGCCACAATATATCTTGATTGGAACACTTAACCCATTTGCATTTAAAGTAATTGTTGATAGATATGGATTTATTGCCAGTCTGCTTATTATTCATATTTTTACCTTTCTCTTCTTTTCTTTTAAAAAAATATATTTTATTGATTTCAGAAAGGAAGAGAGAGGGAGAAAGAGACCAAGACATCAATGATGAGAGAGAATCACTGATTGCCTGCCTATTGCACACACCTACCGGGGATCAAGTCTGCAACCCAGGCATGTGCCCTGGCCTGAATTGAACCAAGACCTCCTGGTTCATAGGATTGATGCTTAACCACTGACCCACATCAGCTGGGCTCTTCTTCTTAAAGAAGACCTTATAACATTTCTTGTAATGTGGTTTGGTAGTAATGAACTCTGTTAGCTTTTTCTTGTCTAGGAAGCTCTTTATAAGTCTTTCAATTCTAAATGATGGCTTTGCTGGGTGGAGTAATCATGGTGGTATGTCCTTGCATTTCATCACTTTGAATATTTCTTGCCAATCTCTTCTGACCTGCAGAGTTTCTGTTGAGAAATCAGCTAACAGCCTTATGGGAGTTCCCTTGTAGATGACTATCTGCTTTTATTTTGCTGTTTTTAAGATTCTTTGTCTTTAACTTTTGGCATTTTAATTATGATGTGTCTTGATGTGGGCCTTTTTGGGTTCATCTCTTTTGGGACTCTGCTTCCTGGACTTGTATGTCTATTTCCTTCACCAGGATAGAATACTTTTCCATTGTTGTTTTTTTAAATAGGCTTTCAATTTCTTGTCCTCTCACTTCTCCTTCTGACACCCCCATGATGCAAATGTTAGTATGCATGAAGTTGTCCCAGAGGCTCCTTACAACTATCCTCATTATTTTAGATGCTTTTTTTTTTCTTTTTGCTTCTCTGGTTGAATATTTTCTGTTTCCTTATATTTCAAATTGCTGATTTGATTCTCAACTTCATTTGTTCCACTGTTCATTTTTCCATCTACTCCATTTCAGTTAGTGGATCCTTCATTTCTGTCTGGTTCTTTTTTATGGTTTTTGTGTCCTTTTTTTTTTTTTTTTAATGCTGTTGAAGTTCTCACTAAGTTTCTTGAGCATGTTTAAACCATTGTTTTCAACTCTGTATCTGGTAACTTGTTTGCTCCATTTCATTTAGTTCTTTTTTCTGGAGATTCATCTGGCTCTTTGATTTGAGACCTATTTCTTTGTCTACTCATTTTTACTTCTTCCCTGTGCTTGTCTCTATGTATTAGGTAGAGCTGCCACATCTCCCAGACTTGATAGAGTGGCCTTGTATAGTAGGTGTCCTGTAGAGCCCAATGGCAAAGCCTCCCCAATCACCTAAGCTGGGTACTCTAGGTGCACCTCTATGTGAGCTGTGTGCACTGTCCTATTGTAGTTGAGCCTTGATTGCTACTGGTAACATCAGGAAGTATTGATCCCTAGGCTGATCAGCTTCAAAGACTAGCTGCGAGTAAAGTGGAGGAGCTGCTAGGGGACAACCTGATGGAGTAGGACTTGTGTCAGCAGGGCATTGGTGTCCACCAAATCTGCCCCTGAAGTTGTCCATTGGGTTTTGGGGCCTTCCAAAAGGTGCAAAGTCAGCCACGACTTGTGCCTTGCCTAGGACCATCCAGCATGAGGTAAAGAATAGTCTGTAGCTGGATGCTTTTGTGCTGGGCTTGGAGGTGCCTGGGAGAGGCCAAGCTGTGAACCAAGGCTGGCTACCTCTACTGTCAGGTCTAGGGGCACTTAGCAAGAGGTATGGGGTACATAGAGACCAGATGCTGCGTGTTTGAGATTTTAGTAAAAGTATGAAGCATGTGCCAAGACAAGCTATTATGGAAAAGTCTCTAGAAACTGCTTGGGTAGGCCCTTGAATTTGGTGGAGTGGAGATCTCAGGGAATCACCAGGGCAGAGAAAACAGTGATAGATATGGCACCCTCCTGCCAGCTCTGTTGTAGGAGGGCTCATCAAAAGAACAATGGTCTCAGCCAGCACTTTTTTCTGGGAAAAACCTGCTTCTCTCTACCCGCCTCTTCTTCCCACCCACCCCAACCCTTGTTCTCATCCTGACTCCAGACAATTCAATTTCTCCGCAAATGTCCCTGGTGCCTTTTCAGCTGCTACCCCAGTTCAGGGAGTGAATCAAAGTAAGTCTGTGTGCAGGTCCATTAAGAAGAATTGCCTGGGTCGAGACTGGTTTTGCTCAGTGGATAGAGCATCAGCCTACGGACTGAAAGGTCCCAGGTTCGATTCTGGTCGGGGGCATGTACCTTGCTTGCGGGCACATCTCCAGTGCAGGGCATGCAGGAGATGGCTGATCGATGTCTCTCTCTCATCGATGTTTCTGACTTTCTATCCCTCTCCCTTCCTCTCTGTAAAAAATAAATAAAATATATTAAAAAAGAAGAAGAAGAAGAAGAATTGCCTGGAACTCCAGCAGCCTCCATCTTACTCAGCCTTAACCTCCATTTGTTTTTACAGCCAGCAATTATGAGAACTTCTTTTTCCAGCATTGGAACCCTGGGATTGATGGCCTGTTGTTGAGCTGATACCCCTCACTCCTCTGAAGCCAAGTTATCCCTCCTAATTTTTATCTGTCACACGTGGGTGTTCCACATCTCTGCCCCTCCTACCAGTCTCGTTGTGGCTTCTTTAAATCTCTCGTTGTAGGACTTCCATTCAGCTAAATTTTAGGCAGTTCTGAATGATGGTTACTCTGTAGTTTAGTTGTAATTTTGATATGGTTGTGGGAAGATATGAGTGCCATGTTTATCTATGCCACCGTCTTGACTGGGAATTTCAGCATTTCTTACTAGTATAAGGCAGGTCTTGTGGTGATAAATTCTCTCAACTTCTGTATATCTGGAAAAGTCTTTTTTTTTTTAATATATTTTATTAACTTTTTACAGAGAGGAAGGGAGAGAGATAGAGTTAGAAACATCGATGAGAGAGAGACATTGATCAGCTGCTCCCTGCATGACCTCTACTGGGGATGTGCCCACAACTAAGGTACATGCCCTTGACCAGAATCGAACCTGGGACTCTTCAGTCCACAGGCCGAGGCTCTATTCACTGAGCCAAACCGGTTTCGGCTGGGAAAGTCTTTATTCTCCCTCATATCTAAAGATAATAATATATCTTTACTGGATATATTACTGGATGATGATTTCTCTCTTTCAATAATTTGAATATTTGATTATATGATCTCCTAGTTTATAGGGTCTCATCATCATTTGATAATGATCTAATGGGGTTTCCTTTATATGTTCTCATCTTCTATTCCTTGGCCTTGAGAATTCTTTCTTTGTCGTTAATTTTGACAGTTTTAATATATATGCCTTGGAGAAGGCCTTTAATGGATTTAAATAATTAGGTGTTCTATTAGCTTTCTTTGGATTTGAGGATCCAGTTCTTTCCATAGATTTGGGAAGTTTCTGCTGATTATTTATTTGAATAGACTCTTTTCTTCTTAGCATTTTGTTGAATTTATTTGGGGTAAGATTGGTTAATAAAATTTAATATGCTCTTAGTTCCTTCCTCCCACTCTTTCCCTTCTGGTATATCCATTATTCTTATATTGCTTTATCTGAGTCAGATAGTTCTTGTAGAGTTCTATCTTTTTATTTATTTTTTTACACTTGATTCTCTCTTATTCCACCTGAATCATTTCTAAATTTCTGTCTTCTATATCACTAATTCTTTCCTCCATCTGGTCTGCTCAATTTCATAAGCTCACTAGTTCATTCTTGATCTTATTTTTTTGAGTTCTTTAGCTCCAGAATTTCTGTTTGGTTCTTTTTTTATAGTTTTAGTCTCTTTGGTGAAATCCTTTTTTTTGTCCATTGATTTTATTTTAGAGCGTGTTGAATTATTTTTCTGAGTTTTTTCTTTAAAAAAAAAATATATTTTATTGATTTTTTTACAGAGAGGAAGGGAGAGAGATAGTCAGAAACATCCGAAGAGAGAGAAACATCAATCAGCCGCCTCCTGCACAAACCCCAATGGGGTTATGCCCGCAACCAAGGTACACGCCCCCCGACCGGAATCGAACCTGGGACCCTTCAGTCCGCAGGCCGACGCTCTATCCACTGAGCCAAACCGGTTTGGGCCTGAGTTTTCTTATACTTCATTGAGGGTTATTTTTTTAAGAAAACAAACAAACAAAAAAAAAACCACACATCTCAATCTTGAATTCCCTGTCACCTAAGTCACAGCATTCAATGCCTTTATTTTCTGGATATTTGTTTTTCTAAATGCCCTTGTTAACTTTGTTATTTATTGTGCTTTGTGGATTACTTCTCTGCCTGAGCATTTGTGGGAATGGAAAGTTAAAAAATTAGTTGCGACTTCAGTGTTTAGCAAATTGTTAAGTAGAGATTTTTCTTTTGTTTTCCAGTGGTGCTAAAGCATAAATTTTTATTTTGGAATCTCTGGAGCGGCATACCTCAGCCATGAAAAATGCTTCATATATCCTAAGGAGGTGGGCGTCCCCTTTACATTGGGTTGTCTCTATCTCATTGTAGCTGTCACTAATTTGGAAATGGCGGGGTATGGGTCTTCTGTATGTTCCTGATGCTACCTTCTTGTAGCCAAAGCCACCGGCCAGAGCTGCTCAGTCTGAGTGGACCCAGCTGCCTTTACCAGGCTATGCTGCTATGGGTGGGGAAAGGTGGGCAGGAGCCAACTGGTTCACATATCTGGGACTCTTTCTCTTCAGTGGATTTAGACACAAAGGGGTACAGACCATCACATCACCATGCTGTTCACAGATGACATAAGCTGAAAAGTTTTTCCAGCTCCTTTTTTCAGCAAAGTAAGGATTTTATGGCCAGATTAGGCCACAAGTGGGTGTGGTGGGCTGGTTCCCAGCTCTGCTAAATCCTCTGTCTGGTGCTATGGGGTAAGGAATGCTGGGACCCTTTATACTGTTACTTTGCTTCTTGGCCCAGCCTCAATGTGTGCCAGCCACGCAGGGCCAATGAATGCCCTGTCCCTCTGGTTTGCCTTGTGGAGGTTACAATCCTACTGATCACTGCTATCCTGTCTGCTGGGGCTAGAGTAGATACCAGACTGCACACGGCTTCTGTCTCTATCTTCCCCTCACTCCCTGACCTATTTCTACCATTTGCTCATATATGCCCACATTCAGGTGCCTCAATGAGTGTCAGCAGGGAATCCTTTGTAGAATTATAGTTGTCTAATTTTAACTTCAAGAGGAAAGACCTGGAGGTCCTTCACATCACCATGCTGTTCACTGTCCTACAATGATTTTTGACTTACAGAAAATATGCAGAGATGGTATAGAAAGTTCACATATTCCCCTCACCCAGCTTCCCTTGATTTTGACATTTTACATAACCATGGTACCTTTGCCAAGAAATAAGAAATTAAATTGGTACAATACTATTAACTAAACTCCAGGCTTTATTGGGATTCACTATTGTTGTTTTCCCTTAATATAGTATTTTGTTCTAGGATCAAGTCTGGTATACCACTCATTTAGAAACAGATACTTTAGGAACCTTTGTGCTTATACTTAAGTGTTATCCAGAAATGTAATTCCAGTCTATATTGCCACCAATAGTATATGAATACATCTCACTTATCAATTATTTTCCTCTGTAAAATTACCTTTAAATCCCAATGGGTAAAAAATAGTATCTTTCTGTTCAGTTGCATTTTTTGAAGAATTTGAGAATTTTTTCATATATTGGTTATTTGTATTCTCAATTTTTTTGTATCTTGTGCTTATTTTTAAAAGGATATTCTACTAATCAAATTATTAACACTTCATTAAGGATATTCAAGTTTTGCCAAAGATGATACAATAATTTTTTATGGTTTGCCAATTATTTTTTGGCAATAATTTTTTTACATCATTAAATCTATTCTGCTTTATTTTTATGATTGAGCAACTACTATTTTATGCTGAGAAAAGAAGCTCCTCATTCTTATATCAAAAGTCTCATACATAGATATATACAGATACATTATTATTACTTTTTAAACTTTTGGGAGTTAATTTTGATGTGTGGGAAGTGAAAAAAATGTTACTTTAATTTTACAAATAATTAACCAGTTACTAGATCTTTTTTTAAAATATTGTTTTCTGTTCCTTCATAGTGTGATGCCACATTTATACACTAGAATATATAGGTCTGTGCTTTCTATTTTATTTAATTTGTTCATTCTCCTGTTAGTACAAAACAGTTTTATGATTCATTATTCTAAAAGATAGTGTTTATCAAGTTGCATATATGGCAGATCATTTTCAACAAGGGTATTAAGACCATTCAATGGGGGAAAAGACAGTCTTTTCAACAAATGGTATTAGGAAAACTGTGTATCCACATGTAAAAGAATAAAGTTCGATCCTTACCTCATGTCATGTGCAAAAAGGAACTCAAAATAGAAAAAAAAAACTTTGCATAAAAGCTAAAACTATAAATCTCTTAGAAAAAAATAGATGGAAAGCTTCATGACATCACTAATCATCAAAGAAATGCAAATTAAAACTGTAATGATGTATCATCTAACACCTGTCAGAATGGCTATCATCAATAAATCAACAAACAATGTTGGCAAGGATATGGAGGAAAGGGAACTTCTGTGCATTGTTGGTGTTGTACATTGGTGCAACAGTATTGAGGTTCCTCAAAAAACTAAAAATATAACCACCATGTGACCCAGCAATTCCACTTCCAGATATTTATCTGAAGAAATACAAAACACGAATTCAAAAAGATACATACACCCCTATGTTTATTGCAGCATTAGTGACAGTAGCCAAGATCTAGAGGCAACTTAAGTGTCCATTGACAGATGAGTAAAGAAGATGTGGTATATATATGGAATGAAATATCACTCAACTATAAAAAAGAATGAAATCTTGCCATTTGTAATTACATGGATGGACCTAAAGTATATGCTAACTGAAATAGGTCAGACGAAGAAAGACTAATACCATATAATTTTATTTACATGTAAAATCTAAAAAGCAAAATAAACAAAACAGAAACTAACTCATGGATAAAGATAAATTGATAGTCATCAGAGGGGAAAGGGATTGGGGCGATGAGTGAAAAAGATAAAAGGGTTTAAGAAGTACAAATTGTCACTTATAAAAATAATCATAGGAATGTAAAGTAAAGCTTAGGGAAGATAGTCAATAATACTGTAACTATATATAGTGCCATATGGGTACCAGATTTATCGGAATGATCACATCATGAGGTATATGAATGACCAGGCACTGTTGTATATCTGAAACTAGTGTAATATTGTATATCAACTGTAATTGAAAAATTAAAAAAAATTTTAAAAATACTTTGCCATAAGAGCTTGTTTAGGCTCATCCTTTCCTTAAATAATGCTGGACTTTGACTTGGCAAATAAGAAATTTGTGATAGTAAGTGTATTACCCAATTGTCTACATGCTTATATAATACTATAGCTATTTCCTTCTTTTTGTAGGTTTACTCCCTCTTCCATTTCCTAACTTGACATCTGGTAAAACAGAATTTGGTTTAGCAGTTAAAATAAAACAAGAAACAACAACAACAAACACATGAGACTATCAAAGGTAAACTAAAATGTTTAATAAAAACATAAAACTTATGCTAAAGATGAAGACTAAAAATTAGGTATTAGCTAAATTTATAAAACAAAGTGCTACAGTTTTTACATTTCAACAAATCATAAAGTATAAAATCGTAAAATGTTAGCATGATCAAGGAAAGCATTAATAGCCTTTTTGGAGACTAGCTATATAAAGCTGTTTTTAAAGTGCTACACTGTGAGATATTTAAGAGTTTAATAAACATCTGATTTCAACATAGTCACACATAAAACAGTTTTTTTCCTCAAGTAAGCTATGAACTGTTTTGTTAGGAAAGTTGAAATTAAGCATATATAAAATTAAGGAGTAATAAACTTGTTAATCCCAAATTACTAGTGCAATTCAAAAACCTATGAAATTCCAGATCAGGAACAAACTTGCTCAAGGTGCACTTTAATCCACACATGTATCTTATCTAAAATCCATATCACAGCCTCTCCACTTACTTACAGTTTGTTCCTGGGCATTTAATTTATTAGTTGTGTTTTCTTTATTAATTAACAAAAATCCTCAAGGCACCTAAAGATTAGCCTATGTTTCATTTGTCCATATTGAAAATGCAGAGGGGTAGGTAGACTGCTAGGAATCAAGTGATGGCAGTACAGAGAAGTGGTTTAGAGAGAACTCTTCAGGCACAAAGACTGGTAAATTTGAAATGAACCTTTCATTAGGTACCTAAACACCTAAGTTTTAATTTTATTAGCTACAAAATGGCATCCTCTTAATAATCTGTAAGGATCATGTATGCCTACAAGTAAAGCATTGAATATGGTACCAGCAGAAGGAAAAGCTAAACAATATAGTTGTTTATATTATTATCATGATTACTTCTATATAAGGAAGGAGTACTATGGATAAATAAAGGAAAAGGCTCATCATTCTTTGGACTGTGTTTTCATTGGAAACAATACTAGCATACTGGGCAGGACAGTTCTTGTACAGAATTGCTCAGACATTTGGCATCTGGGCCTTAAGGCAGCAAAAGGCCAATAGCACCCCCATCATTGTGATAACCAAAAATACATCCATATATTTCCAAACACTCCCTGAAAGAGATTGTTACCTTTCTTGAGAACTGCTCTTCTTGAGTGGCCTTCTTTATTAAGAAACAATTTAGTTATTTTAATATGAATAATAATTTCTTACTGTCTTTGGTAGTATTTAAGTATGCAATACATTAATTAGACCTGATGGCAGGGAGAATAGAGAAGAATTCACTACAATCTGAATCCTAGTATCAAAATTCCCAAGCTCACTACTGAAAGCTCAAGTCAAAAGGAAAAGCTGTATCTTTGCAAGAACTCAGCAGAAAGGAATTTTGCCATGAAGCCATGTCTTCAGCTAGTTTGACTGTCATGTAGTTGAAATGGAAGGTAGACATAAATTCAGACTATGACCTTTCCTCAACATTACTGGACCAGGTCCACTTCTTCCCATGTCTACAAAAAGTAAAAACTAAAATCATAAAAAGGTTAACAAGAACAACCCTCACCCCATCGAACTGGCATAGGATCTGTGGCAAAACAAGCTCTAACTCAGTCTAAAATCAGATCCTTTTCTGACAAAGTCTGAGCTCTACTTTCATGTTGTCACAGGTCTGAAACAGATCGGTCTTCCTTCTATTCCTAAATGTGTTCTTCAGAACTTAAATGTTTTGGTGATGGTAGGAAAGATATAGGGCATTTGACCTTCGTTAATGCTGAGAGAGAGAAAGCAAGTTTTGTTACCACATGAAATGACTAAGGTACTGAGATGAGAAGAAATGCTCATTGATAGAAGCCACTGGGAATAAAATCCAGATCTCCTGCTTCCCAATCCAGTCCTCTAGCCCCATTCCCTAAGTCACAGACAGGTGTTACTAAAATGGCTGAGGACTCCAGAGATAAAAGCTCCCATATGTTCTACCTCGTTTTAGTCTCCAACCTGAGCCTACCCTGGATTCATTAAGTTGCTGGATCCACTGTCAAGAAAGAAGAATGTGCTTAAGAATAACATGTATTTACATCCTATTCACCAACTCCCTTTCAGAGATGTTCTTTATCTCTTTGAAATGATTATATTAAATGGATGCGGGGCCAAAGTTAGACCATATTTTCCAGTCAGATTGGGCTTCTGAGAATCCTTAGGTAAAGCGACTGTGAAACTCTGTATCAGGCTCACAAACATCAGGAATAGTTCCATCTTTGCCAGCTGCTCTCCCATACATACCCGCTTCCCTAAAATAAGAGCAGGAAAAAAGTTAAGCATTATAATACCACCTCTTTTCCTGTCTCTAAAAGGACACATTTATATGAAATATCTAAATTGTTTTAAATACAGATATAGAGCTTTAAAATAAAATTGCCACATATGCCACATGACCTCCCACAGTAATGCTGATTAGAATTTTTACATATGAAGCTCACATTTTAATTCCTACTCATAAAAATCTATTTTCATCCTGAACAGGAAGTATCTGATTCTTATCTCCTCCTACTTATATACCTATTTATTTCCTGTGCTCTTACCTGGATGATTAGGGAGAAAATAAATCAGATTAAGACTCTCTGGAGTATTCCTTCTCTAGGAACCTAAAGGAGCGGCTGCTGAGAATAGAGAACCCCTCTCACCCACCAGCCATCAGACAGTCAAAAATTGCTCTGAGCTCCAACAGTTTCCTGGCACTCAAATAATCATCAAAGCAGTTCAGAAATGAAGATTCTTAGGCATATTTAAAGATTTAAAACAAAATTGCTTTCCTTTAATGTTTAAAATATGAAAGGAACATAGTGGAGATGTATTATCTCAATGATTTACCTCTTATATTAGCTTGCCCAGAAAGAAACATTTTTAAAACAGTATTATGAAATAATAAAACATTCTTTTGGTTCTACTTCATTTTTAATTATGCTATTAAGAAAATAAAGTTAACTGACCTATCCCAAAAGGAATAAACGTTTCTCTTTTAATAAGTTGTCCTTGATCATCCAGAAATCGATTAGGGTTGAAATCATCAGGTTTCTCCCAAATGGCTGGGTCTCTGTGCACTGCCCACAAGTTGGGTAGTATTACTGTGCCTTTAGGAATAGTATACCCTTGGAGCACTAAAACAAACAAACAAAAACCAGTGTCATTCAGTATGCTTTTTACTAATAGTTCTTCAAACATTGCTATCTAAAAATACCTAGTGACCTACCAAGCTCTTGATTTGCTGAGACTAAACCTTGAGGTATTTGCAGGCAGGGGCAAGCCCTTACCAATTGGCATCTCTTTCTCCATATTACCCAAGGGATCCAGCTTGAGGGTTGTTTCAACAGATGTTGAATTAAAGTATTAAATCAAACCGTAACAACATTATAATGAAAAGAAAACACATAGAAATCACAGGGCATACCAGGTATACTTTCCCAAAGAATAGAAATTTCTAATCCTATATAATAAAAAGCCCGCCCTTTTGCTGGGGCAGGCCAGCTGGATACCACCCGTGCATGAATTTGTGCACCAGGTCTCTAGTACTTGTATAAAACTTTATATTTTACTGTCTTTTTTGTCCACACAATAATGAGGAAGATAACTAAGGTAAAGGGATGTACAGGGAAGTCAGTATTGCCTCTTAATTGGCTGAAAAATTCGTATGCACTTTAAGAGATGCCCAAAAGACACTGCACACACAGTGAATTTAATTTGTACCAAAGAAATTGTTAAATGCTCTAATGCAATGGTTGGAAAACTCATTAGTCAACAGAGCCAAATATCAACAGTATGATTGAACTTTCTTTTGAGAGCCAATTTTTTTAAACTTAAACTTGTTTTAATGCCACTTCTTCAAAATCAACTCACCCAGGCTGTGGTATTTTGTGGAAGAGCCACATTCAAGGGGCCAAAGAGCTGCATGTGGCTCGCAAGCCACAGTTTGCTGACCATGGCTCTAATGCCATTTATAAGTGATTGCCTCCTACAACAGTCTCATAACTAACTTAAGCCTGTGTTGTACCTTGGGAGGTAAATTCCTTGTTATGGGTGAATCTGAGTACCTATGCAGGGTGGGCAATAGCAGGTTTACAATTGGAGTTCGTGAAACATCGTTTATTCTTGTATTATTGTTTATTAATTGTTGTATTATTTTTCATATGAACAACTGTAAACCTACATTTTACCCTGTATGCCAAGGGCATAACCAAAGGACACATTTCACTGTGAGAGGTTGGAACAGGTGCCCCTAAGAATAAAAAGGTGTCTTCTAACTCTAATATTTATGCATTAGTTGCAGGATTGTAACAACTGAAGTGGGATAATTCCAAGTTTACATCTTGCTGGCCACCTGTTTGGAGCCAGAACTTGCTTGTGTGGTCAGCTACTTTTAGTAGTATTGGGAACCCATAGCTCTCCCTTATTGTTCCACAAACCAGTGTTTTGTTCTTCAATAATAGTTCAGCTAAAGACATGCTATTATAGTAATTATCTTGGTAAATATGATGCCAAGAATCAAGAAAAGGCCATAAGATGGATAATATGTTGTATTTTTTGCCTTCACCAATATATATCTGGAAGTTGCAAATATAGCCACTCTCACTTTCACAAAGCATTCTTACTAAAATTCCACATTTTATTATTTTTGCTGGATAATACATCTTGAATCTGATGAGTCCTCTCCATGAAATTGTTGCTTCATTGAATGATAACTGCTGTTTTGGTATATATAAAGATTTAAGTTTCAAGAGAAAGTGATCTGTGAAGACAGTCTATGTTACATGTTGTTTGTGAATTGTTCATATAAAAGAATCTAAGTATTTATTTGAACCTCTTTCTATAAACATAGTTTTTTGGACCTATGGGTGATTCAAGTAAAGAATTGGTTGAACAGTAATCTTTTCATTCTGGCTTCTTTGTTAGTCCTAACAATATAGTTAAACCAAAGAGAACCAAGATAGTAGCATAGGTAAACACCTCTACTTGTTGCCTCTTTCAACCACATCTAAATTACAGCTAAAAGGCAGAACAACTACAACCCAGAACAGCAGGAAGCTGGCTGAGTGGACATTCCACAACTAGAGAGGTGAAGAAGATGCATTGAGACTGGTAAGAGATGTGGAGGCATAGAACGTGCTGGCACCTGGATGTGCTGCTCTTTTAATCAGGAGTAAGATACAAGCTCGCTTGCTCTGAACTCCAATTTCAAGCAAGACCCTGGGGGACCCATATATGGGGAGAAACTGGACTATCTGACATCAGAACAAGAGCGCGAGGATGGCTTTCTCTCAGAGGTGCTTGCAGCAATCACTGTTCCTGCATGGGGACAGGGGACATGGAGACCTGGGGGATCTCTCTGGTACAGGGCTGACTGGCAGCCATTGCTGTTTGTTCCACCCTGGTGATTCCCAGAGACCCTGCCCCACCCAGTTTACAACCCCACCCAAGCTGTGCATAATGCATATGAATGGCCTGTCTTGTCAAACTGCAGCTGGGTCAGAGAGCCCCAGAGCTTCCAAAAGAAGGCACAAGGCCCAGGAACAGCAGCCTGACTTGCTTCACAGCTGGGACTCATCTGGGCACTTCCAAACCCCATATAAAGAGGAGGAATCTGCAGATATCTCTATAGCTCCTGTTGGGTGCCCCCCCCACACCAGATTACAACTCTTCATATTCATGAGACACACTCAAGGGGCAGACTCATAAGGGTGTCTCCTGCATAATAGTTCCTCCAGTGTAGCACAGCTGGTCATCATAGCCAGTTGGCCTGGAGGTCAGTTCCTCCCAGTGATACCAACAAGTCCTGCCCCATAAGGGTGTCTCCTGCGTAATAGTTCCTCCAGTGTAGACATAGCTGGTCATCATAGCTAATTGGCCTGGAGGTCAATTCCTCCCAGTGATACCAACAGCAGTAAAAGCTTAACTACAACAAGACTGTGCACACAGCCCACAAAGGGATGTACCAAGAACATCCACCTCAGGTGACTGGGGAGGCTGAGCCATTGGGCCCTATGGGACAACTACCACACAAGGCTACTCTTTCAACTTAGTGAGACTTAGCAGCTACTCAGTACATAGAAACACACACAGGGAAGCAGCCAAAATGCAGAGACAAAGAAGTCACAAATGAAAGAAATGGATGAAAGCAAAATACTGGATATAGAGTTCAAAACCACAGTAATAAGGTTACTCAAGAATCTTCTAGAAACCTCCAAGAAATTTAGTGAGACCCTCAAGGATATGAAAAAGGACCAATCAGAAATTAAGCATACACTGACTGAAATAAAGAATAATATACAGAAATCTAACAACAGACTAGAGGATCCCAAGAACCAAATCAAAGATTTGAAATACAAAGAAGCAAAAAACACCCAACCAGAAAAGCAAGAAGAAAAAAATAACCCAAAAATATGAAGATAGTGTAAGGAGCCTCTGGGACAACTTCAAGCATACCAACATCAGAATTATGGGGGTGCCAAAAGAAGAGAGAAAGCAAGATATTGAAAACCTATTTGAAGAAATAATGACAGAAAACTTCTCCTACCTGGTAAAAGAACTAGACTTACAAGTCCAGGAAGTACAGAGAACCCCAAACAAGAGGAATCTAAAGAGGACCCTGCCAAGACACATATAATTAAAATGCCAAGGGCAAAAGACAGAGAAAGAATATTAAAAGCAACAAGAGAAAAACAGTTACCTACTATACAATCTATACGATTGTCAGCAGATTTCTTAACAGAAACTATGCAGGCCAGAAGGGAGTGGCAAGAAATATACAAAGTGATGAATAGCAAGAACCTACAACCAAGATTACTCTACCCAGCAAAGCTATCATTTAGAAGGCCAGATAAAGAGCTTCACAAACAAGAAAAAGATTACCTCCAAAACCAGTATTATATGAAATGCTGAAGGGTATTCTCTAAGAAGAGGAAGAAAAAGGTAATTATAAAAAATTATGAACAACAAAGTGACAACAAATACATATCTATCAACAAGTGTACCTAAAATTCAAATGAATAAAAAACCTGATGAACAGAATAGACTGGTGAATGTAATAGAATCAGGAGCATGAAAATGGAGCAGATGGACAATTCTTGACAGTGCGGGAAGAGATTGGATAAAGAACTTAAACCTATGGTTGAGGTCAGAGTGTGTGTGTGGCAGGGAAGGCCTGGAGTGGGGTGGGAACTGGGTGGAGGGGAGCTATGGGGGGGGAAAAGAGGAACATCTGTAATACTCTGAACAATAAAGATTTTTAAAAATATATAATTAAACTAAGAAACTTCTTTATATCCATATAAGTAACGTCCATCTATGGTGAAGTTTTAGCAGAGGTTTTGTGGTATTTTTCCATGTGCTAATGTATAAATTGATTTGAGAAGTAATGAGATTGAAAAAATTCTTGTCAAAAAATAAATTGGTTACTTCACTTATACTTTATGGGTCTTCAGATTGAACAGTTATGCCTGAAATCTATACTAATAAAAGAGAAAAATGCAAATTGATCATACCTTCATGACACCCACCAGACATCTTTGTTGGGAGTGAGTATGCAAATTAACCCCACAAAGATGGCAGATTAATTTGCATATGCAGTTACCTAGCAGCTTGGGTGGGACGCTTGCATTATCACCATAGTATGACACAGGCATTCTGCACTGCTCCAGCTGTTCCAGGCCTCTGGGCAGCGTGGGAAGGCGGAAAGGTGAAGGCAAAAAGGTGGCTTTGGCCTGAGCAAAAACGGTGCTGGCAGCCAGGGGAAGGAAGGCCCATTCTCGCACAAATCTTTGTGCATCATGCCTCTAGTGTGTGTATAACCCTCCAGGTAAAATGTCTTTTTCTGCCCATTCTTATTCAGAATCACTTTCACTGTTGGATACTATCATGCTTCTTCTGCTTCTTGATAGTCTAATGTCAAACTCATTACTATATTCTGACAAGGTACTACCTTCCGACAAGGTACTATCTTCCAGCTGACTACCAAAGTGACTCTGCCAATCAGACTCATTGTCTGCATATAATTCACTCTAACATTCTTCTCTGCCATGACACATCTTTTTTAAAACTTTTGCCATAATAAAAGATGGGTGGAAAGAATTCAATGTATTTCTTGTCACAACTGATGAGTTGAAAAAAAGACACGTATAGCAAAGAGGAAAAGTAGGGATGGCTGAAATAAGTGCTGAGCAGTGAAGTGGCTTATATCTCGCACCTCTTATAATCTGAGCCTAAACAAACATCACTAAGAAAACAGTCTAGAGTGCTCTTTTAAAATTCTACATTGCTTTAAGACCTTAAAATTACTTAATGTGAGTGGAAACACAAGTATACTCATGACTGGTAAAAAAGGTGTTAAAGGCCTTAATCCCATATTTATACTAGCTCTTCTGGTCCCTAAGAAGAGGATGGAGAGGTGGGTGCCTTTGTCAATGCTAGAGTTTCTTCTGTCAAAGCAGCCACCGCAGATGGCAGCTTAATTTGTTTGACCATTGTGAGCATCTGTGCTCTGAAGAGCAAGCCATTTACAAAACAAGCTGTGTAGAATGCCAGTACAATAAGTAATGGACAACTGTCTGCTGAAGCATCCCCTGAATATTTGATTATCCATGATATAGTGCTAAACTGTTGGAAGGATCAAGGTGGGTGTCAGTCACCATACCCTCATCTCAACTTCCCTGGGCTGGGCTTCTTATTCAAAGGTGGAAGTTCTAGACTTGCCTGTTTTCTCTGAGGTCATATGTGGAATGGAAAGTGGCACTACCATACTCAGTCTCTGCACCTCCATGATGGTGGCTTCTGTGTAGGGCATCTGGGCCTTGTCAGTGAAGGAAGGGGCTCGGTCAGCACCAATGACCCTTTCAATTTCCTCATGAACCTTTGCTATACAAAAAGAGAATAAATCAGATCGGTCATTAGAGAATAAATCAGATCAGTCATTAGTAAGTTGAGACTTCCCTCCTACGCCACTTACCATCATCTTGTACATACAACCAGCACTGTGGCAGTACAGGCCTGACTCAGTCTGAGTGAAGTGAAGCACTTGATCAGATATTCCAAGTGGAGCCAGTTAGCCCCTGTATTCAGGAGTACTCTGAATTATTCTCTCATGTGAACACTGGACTAAGCTTTTACTGGTATATGTGACAATATATGGTAGCCCAACAAGGTTCCCAGTGATCTCTGTGCCTCTTGGTTTACACATTCATTTTTTTAGATTGAATTTTAGAGAGAGAGAAACATCGATGTGAGAGCAGAACACCTATTGGCTGCCTTTTGCACATCCCCTATCGAGGATGGAGCCTGCAACCGGGGCTTGTACCCTGACCTGGAATCAAACCAGCATGGGACAATGCCCAACTAACTGATCCGCACTAGCCGAAGCTTGGTTTACACATTCTTTAACAGTCCCTTCCCACATTTTACTAAGTTGGTCTAAGTGACTAACAGTAAGGGAGGAGTTGGCATGTCAGTTCTGAACTTAGGTTATAAAGACACTGTCTCCTGTCTTGGCCATTCACTCTCTCTAGGGTCAAGTCAAGCAATGGGAAGGTCCACGTGGTAAGGTCTGCAACCAGTAGTCAGGTAGATGTGCCATCTTGGAAGTGGATCCTTCAGTCCCATTCAAGTTTATAGATGACTGCAACCCCAGCCAGATTTGATTACTACATCATGAGAAATCTTAAGCCAGACCATCCAGGCTAAGCTACTCCTGGATTCCAGATTCTCAGAAACTTTGTGCGATATTATTTTAAGATGCTAAATTTTGGGATAACATTTTACTCAGCAATAGATTAACTAATACAGTAGGCACAATCCTATCTATAGTAGGCAAAAAACAAACAAACAAACAAACAAAAGCCCTTCAAAGATGTCTACAAGCTAATCCCTTGAAACTTGTGAACATTTTGCTGGCAAAAGAGACTACAGATGTGATTAACTAAGGACCTTGTAGTGGGGAGATTATCCTGGATTTTCTGAGAATGCCCAATCTCATTACCTGGGTTTTTTAATTGGAGAACTTTTCTCAGTTGAATTTAGAGACAGAGGAAATGGGACTACAGATAAGTGATCAGAGAGATGCAATATTTCTGGCTTTGACGATGAAGAAAGAGGGCCATGAGCCAAAGAACCTAGAAATGGATTCTCCTTTAGAGTCTCCAAGAAGGAATGCAGCCCTGTCAACCTCTTGATTTTAGCCCAGTGAGACATGTGTCAGACCTCTAATGCGCAAAACTAGAAGATAGCAAACTCGTGATGTTTTAAGTTACTAAGTAGTTATTCATTATAGGAACAACAGTAACGAATATACTATCTTCCCCTGTGTTCTTCCACTATGAACTGCCACTGGCATTCACTGCCTATTGGTATTGATATAGTAGAACTAGCTGTGTGAGTTTGTGAAAGTCACATAACTTCTCTGAACCTCTATTCTCCATTTTAAAAACTAGATGAATGGGTTTGGATGATCATTATGATTCCCATCAGCTTTAAATTGTTATTCTTCTCTCAAGTTCTTTCTTCATCACCATTTCCACACAGATTCAGACCTGTAGATATTTAAAGCAGGGGCAAGCAAGTATGACATGGTCTAAAAACGTGGAGTTTCAATAATACCTCTTCATTGCTTAATGCTAGGAGCCACAGGATCACCAAAGTTGCTGATCCTAATTTATATAACCTAATTATGCCATGAATAAAGAAAATACCTATAAATTACCTTGTATGTCAGGGTACAGTGACATATACAGAAGGCACCAAAGCAAAGAATTAGTCGTGGTATCAGTGCCAGCAATGAAGAGATCACAGATGATATAAAATAAGTAATCGTCACTAAAACTACTATTGCTATTGTTTTTCTTCTCTTCATCCACATGGAGAAGGTACATGTCTATGAAGTCCCGAGGGTTCTCAGCATCCAGAGATTCTCGATGTTCCTTGATGATTCTTCTAAGGAAAGTGGTAATATCCTTTTCAATTTGTCTGAATTCCTTAAATGGTCCAAAGGGAAGGTAATAAAGCCAGGAACATATGTTGACCATTTGGAGCTGGGCATTCAGACAGATTTCCAACCCTCGTGAAATAAAATGAAGCATTTTTCTAAACTCACTATTGGTATAATCAAAGCGCCGGCCTAAGCACATGAGGCAAATGATGTTAGAGACAGCATTCTGGATAATGGGGTAAGGATTAAAAGGGTCTCCTCCATGTTTTTGCATTTCCTCCTTCACATATTTGAACTCCTTAATAACCTTGGGCTCCAAGCTAAGCTTTCCTAAGCCAAAATAACGAAGAGTTGAATGAGAGAACTTCCTCTGTTGTCTCCAGATTGGACCATAACGTGCGAATATAACCCCTGCAAAAGGACACACAAGAAAAGACATTGAGAGATAGCAATACTTAATAATACTCACCAGGACATACCAGGAATATATTCTGTATTTCTCAAGTTGCTTGTGCAAAGTTCATATACATATAAAGATTACCAGCCAAGACAAATGATGAGCAAACTGTAGTTATCAATAGTATATGTTTCTAATAACAAAAATCATATGCAGTTTGATTAGGAAAAATATTTGGCATATAGCTTATCCTGGTAAAATGAAAAGCAGGAATTTCAATTTCTAGAGTTAATATAAATTAAAAAATCTTCCTATCTAATAAAAGAGCAATATGCAAATTAACCATCATTCTGCTACATCCACAAGCCACATCCACCAGCCAATCAGGAGTGAGTATGCAAATTAACCCCAACCAAGATGGCTGCAGCCATGGAGCAAGCAGGAGGCTTGGGTTTACCCAGAAATGGAGGAAGCCAAGCTTTCCACACACCCTGGTGGACCCAAGTCTTCACTCAAGGCTACAAAGTTTCAATTATAAAAGATAAATAAATCCCAACAAAAATGGCTGTGGTTTCAGAGCAAGCAGGAGGCTTGAATTGCCCCCATTGATGGAGGAAGCCAAACTTTCCACACACCTGGCAGGCCCAGACCTCCACTCAAGGCTACAAAGTTTCAATTATAGAAGATAAATAAATCCAAGATACCAGGGCCTCCGTTTAGGTCACCAGGGTGGGGGGGGGGAAGAGTGGCTGACCTGCAAACCACCACAGGCCCCTGGCAGTCCCACACTCCAAGGGAATGCCCACCCTGATGCGGGACACCCTACAGGACTGGGCCTAAATGGGCAGTTGGACATCCCTTGAGGGGTCCCAGATTAGAGAGGATGCAGGCTGGGCTGAGGGACACCCCTTAACCCCCATGCACGAATTTTGTGCATCGGGACTCTAGTATTTTCATAAAAGTGAATCTAGGCTTTGAAATATTTTATGCTGGATACATCCTTTTCTAAACATTCTGAACAGAAGGATTAGCATGCTATCAGACTACAGAGGAGGGCAGGGATGATACCCGATTGTGTTCAGCATTAAAATCCCAGCTTTTGGTATAGTGCTGTGTACAAAGGAGGAGCTTATTAAATATGAGCTGAATAAATAAATAGTACAACTGTATTAGAACATTGGCCATTATAGTTTGAAATCAAGTAACTGGCAGGTAATCTAAAATGTCTACTGTTGGCAACTGCCCTCATTTAAAAACATCTGAATTCAAGGACATCCACAACTATATCTTATTTGACTTCACTTAGGTTACACATCTTCCACCACCAGAGCCAACAGAATTGCTCTGATATTCCTTTTTTCCTGTCATCTTTTTCATCCTCCTACCTTCCATGGTGTGTTTTCTTGTTTCAGCCAGTTCTCTTCCTTTCCCACTTTTAATCTACTTTATTTCTGCTATCTTCAAAGGCATGCTTCATTCACTTAAAAGATATTTCTGAATGCCTATGTGCTAGGGACTGGGATGTAGAACAGTAAAAATAACTACTGTTACTTTATAATAAGTTATATAGAAATTTTATAATTAATCTAATATCTAATGGAGAAGTTCCCCTCTCCCCTGCCACCACCTTGTTCTCTTTGAAAATTGTTTTTCATTATCCTTGGCTCTTTACTATTTTATAAAACTTAATCATCTAGTCAAATTCTATTTTTTTAAAGTGCCTTTGGGATTTTAATTGGATTTAAGTTATAGATTAATTTGAACATTGACTTTTTGATCATGGGACTTGCTTACAGTCCCAGAATAAATCCAGCTTCAGTTATGATGTTTTATGCTTTTTTAAAAATATATCTTATTGATTTTTCACAGAGAGGAAGGGAGAGGGATAGAAAGTTAGAAACATCGATGAGAGAGACATGGATCAGCCGCCTCCTGCACGCCCCCTACTGGGGATGTTCCTGCAACCAATGTACATGCCCTTGGCCGGAATCGAACCTGGAACCCTTCAGTCAGAAGGCCGACGCTCTATCCACTGAGCCAAATCGGTTTCCGCTGTTTTATGCTTTTTTCAAAACATTGTTGAACTTTGTTTTCTAATTTTTTAAATTCATTTTCATAAATGAAAATACCTGTAAATTTTATTTTTTATAATGTACTTGTCTGGATATACTGGCTTCCTAAAACAAACCAGGGTGTGTTTTCCCTCTTTGAAAGAATTTGCCTAAAATTATGACGTTTCTCTTTTTTGAGTTTATTTTTTTGTTCTTTTTTGGATATAAAAAGTTGGTCGTCTTACTCATTACATTTCAGACCTTTATCTTAAAAAGTGAGTGCAATTGGCCTCTGGGTATCACGTTAGCTGTAGTTCATAAGAACTGTATGCATGGCATGTATTTCCATTACAGTTTAAGTTTAAATTTTTTTCTATTATTCTTTTACCACCTAGCTTAGTTTGTCTCATACTGATTTTTGACAATGATGAGTTTGCTTTTTAGCCTGGTATGTGATCAATTTTAATAAAACTTCCAAATAGTTAAGAGGAATTTGTCTTCAATCTATTGTTGGGGATAGGGTTCTCTATATGTCCAAAAAAGAAGGCTTGATTACTACTGAAATCAAATCTTCCGTGAATACTTACCACATTTTTATCTACCTGATTTCTTAATTACTCAAATACGTATGTTAAAATATCCTGCTATAATGGTGTGTCAATTTCTTTTGCTGTTTTATAATTTTTTGTTACATATATCATAGCTAGTAAATATTTATATCTGTACTGAGTGGCCAGATTATGATCTCTGAGCGTATAATAATCTGGCCACTTTGTGTGTGTGTGTATGTGTATGTGTGTGTGTTTTAGAGGCCTGGAGCACAAATTTGTGCATGAGTGGGGTCCATGCTGGATACACCCTTTTTCAACCATTCTGGCCAGGGGAAGGGGACATGGGCAGTTGGCTGGCCTGCCTGCCTGCTGGTCAAACTCCTGGTCGAGGGAACAATTTGCATATTAGCCTTTCATTATATAGGATATACACTGAGTGGCTAGATTATTATGACTTCAGAGATCATAATAATCTGGCCACTCAGTGTACGTCTCTGTGTCTGTTAGGTACAAATATATACTAGACAATATTTGTAGGTACATTAAAATTTAGAATTATTATCTTGTTAAACTGGCCAGCATGGCTCAGTGGTTGTGCATCAACCTATAAACCAGGAGGTCCTGGTCAGGGCACATGCTGGGATTGAAGGCTTGATCCCCCAGTGTGGGGTGTGCAGGAGGCAGCAAATCAGTGATTCCCCTCCCTTCATTGATGTCTCTCTCCCCCTCTTCTTCTCTAAAATCAATAAAAATATATATTTAAAAAAATAAAAACACCAACTTATTTTATCATCATGCAATGCCTTCCTTATTCTTTGTTTTTTGTTGTTTTTTTTTTCCTTTATCTTTATTGTTGAAAGTATTACAGATGTTCCCATTTCCCTTTTTGGGGGGTCCACCCCTCTTCCCCCATATCTCCACCAAACTATTGTCTTTGTCCATTGGCTATGCATATATGCATATAAGTTCCCAGGTTAATCTCTTCCCATCCACCCATCCCCTGCTACCTTCCCTCTGAGATTTGACAGTCTGTCCCGTGCTTCTATGTCTCTGGGATCTATTTTGTTCAACAGTTTATTTTGTTCATTAGATTCCAAATCAGTGAGATCATGTGATACATGTCTTTCTCTGACTGACTTATGTCAGTTAGCATAATGAGACAGGTACCTTCATGCTATCTCAAAGGGTAAGACATCCTTTTTTACAGCTGCATAGTATTCTATGATATAAATGTACCACAGCTTTTCTATCTACTCATTTATTGATGGATACTTAGTCTATTTCCAGATCTCATAAATTGCAATGCTATGAACACAGGGGTGCATATATTCTTTCTGATTGATGTTTTGGGTTTCTTAGAATATATTCTTAAGAGTGGGGTCACTGGGTCAAATAAGAGTTCCATTTTTAATTTTTTGAGGAAACTCCATTCTGTTTCTCATAGTGGAAATCTTCATTCCCTCCAGCAGTATGCTAGGGTTCCCTTTTCTCCACATCTTCACCTGCACTTGCTTTTTGATTTGTTCACGATAGCCATTCTGACAGGTATGAAGTGATACCTCATTATTGTTTTAATTTGCATTTCTCTGATAGTGACTTCGAGCATTTTTTCATCTCTCTTAACTATCTGTATGTCCACTTTGGAGAATTGTCTATTTAGGTCCTTTGCCCATTTTTAATTGGATTATTTTACTTCCTTTTGTACAGTTGTAGGAGTTCCTTATATTTTTTGGAAATGAACCCCTTATCAGATGTACCATTGCCAAATATATTGTCCTTTTCATTTTGTTGATGTGAGCTCTCTTTTCATTTTGTTGATGGTTTCTATGGCTGTGTAAAAGCTTTTTATTTTTATGTAGTCCAGGGCACTGTCCTGCAGCCAGGTTGCGATGGCAGGCCTGTGATGGGTCACAATGACAGGGCCAGGTGTGCTAAGTCAAGGTGACAGGTCAGGCAGGCCAGGCATGCCCTGTCAACGTGGCAGGGCGGTTTTCCAGGGCACTGGTTCAGGCTCACCAAGTCATGACATCAGGCCATTGTTGGGGGTGTCCGGTCTCAGCACTGGGATGTTGCATGCCTGACTGGCATCGAATGCTGGGCCTCGGCTGTTCCCCACAGCCTTCTTCCAGGGAGAACCCTGAAGATATTCCAAAATGTCAAGCATTCCACTCCTTATGGGAGAAAAGCGCCCAACCAATCCACATGAGGCCTAGCAGCTCCTTCACCATGAACACCCAAACCCAGAGGCCCCATGCTGACTGAAAGATGCCCTCCACACTCACATCCACACCATCTCTCTCTCCACACTCACACCCACACCTTCTTCCCTCCACACTCACCCCCACATCATCTCTCCCTCCACACTCACACCCACTTCATCTCTCCCTCCACATCATCTGTCCCTCCACACTCACACCCACACCATCTGTCCCTCCACACTCAGACCCACTTCATCTCTCCCTCCACATTCACACCCACATCATCTGTCCCTCCACACTCACACCCACACCTTCTCTCCCTCCACACTCACACCCATACCATCTCTCCCTCGCATCCGCTTTCCCACACACACTTGTACCCTCACTCAGGTCCTACCTGCCCCCATGTTGGTCCTCTGCCTTCCTTATTCTTAATAATTAAGTCTGACAAGGTATATTTTGTTCAAAATACATCATCTTTCCTTTTTCAGGTATTTTCTTAGTATAATCTTTTCCTTTCTTTTACTTTGAACTTGAATGAATTCTTATGTTTGGGGTATGTTTCTTTTTTGGGGAGAGGGTATAACTCTTTTAAACAACATATATTTGGATGAAAAAAAAAACATTCTGGCCATCATTTAGCCTATAAAATTTGTCCATTTACATTCAAGTACTATTTCTAACATTATTTTGTACTTTCTACTTGTCCTACTATGTCTATTCTCTTTCCCCCCTTCCTTTCTTGCCTTCTTTTGAGTTGAGAGGAAACAGGCTGAGTGATTACCCTTCAGTTTTTAAAAAGCTTATTAATGTCTAACTTAATGGTCAGCAAACTACAGACAAAAGGCCAGATCCAGCCTGCTACTTCTTTTTGTATTGCAAGAGAGCTAAGACTAGCTTTTACATTTTTACATGTTTGAAAAAAAGTATAAATAATATTTTGTGTTCTTGACCATCTCTATGTCCAGTTTGGTGAAGTATCTGTTTATTTAGGTCCTTTATGAAAATCATATGAAATTGAAATTTTAGAGTTTATAAATAAAGTTTAACTAGAACACAGCCAGTTATTGAGTAATTATTTACACAGTCTGCAGCTGCTTTTGTACTAAATGGCAGAATAGTCACAACAGTGATTTCTCTGCCATGGTCCAGACCAAGAAAGGCAGTTTCCCTTGTTTTGCTGGTGACCAGGTTTGTTGAGTGTTCTTTGTATAATACACTCAGAGTTAAGCTCTTTAAGAGTTTTATCTTTATCTAGAGGTGACTTTTCATCCTGTGTGGTACAAGGACATATACCTTTGTCCTTGCTTCCCCAGCACTGCATTCCTGACTGACCAAGAGTTTGGTAAAACCCAATGTTCTCCAGAACATCTGTTTTCTATTTTCTGCCGGGGTGGGGTGGTGATAAGGAACTGGCCTAACAATTACACTTTATAGGCATTTCAAGCAATCGCTTTTTTTTAGCCCACTGTTTCACCCCTGTACCTCCAATTCCTGAGCCTTTTGGAAGTTCTACAGAGTAAACTGTCTCACAGTACTGTCCTCTATAGATACTTAAGGTTGTCATCCTTGGCTCTATGAACTCATTTGCTAATCCCGTATCCACTTTTTGTCTTCAGGTGTTGTGGTGCAGGACTATAAATACATTTCATCACAGGTGGAGTACAAGCTTCTGTTAAAAGTCCCTCTGGTTTGGTATGTGGTTGTCAAAACAAGGATGGAATGGAAATGTTTCAATTATTCCCCCAAACAGAACTCTGCTTTTGTTTAATAAAGTTCCATAAACTACTTCCTAGACAAACACAGCTTAGTCATTCTTCCTGTCTTTAACCAGGGCCAAGTCTTTTGCTGCAGTCAGCATTTACTAAATATTGTTGGGCCTCCTCTCCTTTTCTTGGAAAAATACGGTCTCTCACTCCACTTCAGGATTTGATACTAATTCTCATCATTTAAGATATTACATATCTCATCATTTAAGATATTATATATGAGATTTCTGCTTTGTTCTCTTACTCAAGGAATTTTATTCTCCTTTGTTAGGTCTTTAGTCTGTATCACCTACTCACCATCTTTTAAATTACACACCTGTATTTCAGAAATACTTTAGCAATATGCCCTTTTTCTATCAGTTTTCCCGTATTTATTTAGAATCTCCTAAATAAATGAGATTCTGCATGCTTGATACTAAGAGCACAAAGAATTAGAAGATATAGTCCCTGTTCTCAAGATGCTTACCATCCTGTGAGGAACTGGGTAAACCAACAATACTAATACACTGTTATATGTTGGATTGTACTGGGGTTGCATCTTGTACTGAATGTTGTATATTTGAGGTATATTGAGGTTGTAATGTAGATAGAGGATAGAACACCATTTCTCTTCAGCTAAGAGAAATCAGTGCTTCTCAGAAGAAAGATCATCTGAGCTGATATTTCATTTGTTAATAAGGATGTGCATGAAGGCACCTCTTAGAAAAATAAGTAACTTTAGCAGTGTCCAAGAGATATTTCAGGAAGAGTTTTTGATGATGAGCTAACAGGAATGAGGTGCAAGACAGAATTGACCCAAGTGACAGTGCCCAAGAATGCCAGAGATAAAGAGGCATTGACAAAATTAATGGCCTCAGGGTTCCAAACTTTACAAAATACCCATGATGTGGAGCCAGAATAGCTTAAGGTCTTAGAAGTGTTTGGAAAAAATCTGGCATATCCTATCATCTCCATTATTAGCCCTGAAAAGCAATGCTAGTCCTGAATCTATTGGTTGGGAATGACAAAACATACCCTCAAGCTAGGTTAGCAAAAAGGTCAATTAGGATGTGGAACCAAAAAATAGGAAGGGCCGAGTGTCACCACCTCATGAAACACAAATGTCACAGAACTTTTCTTTTACTGCACCCAGTTTTCACTTCCTTCTATCTGACTGACTTCTTTCTTACTGCAGACCAGCTTTTTTAGGAATATTAGCTATCTTAAGATGTCTATTTATTTTCACTGCCAGAGGAAAAAAGCCTTCTATTCTCCAGGTCCAACCTCAAAAATGCTGGGGAAGGATTTAAATGCTTCAAGTATGCTATAGTGATACCAATTTGGGACATCTTAAGTTCATTTTGTGGTTTGAAGTTTCCAAACTATGCCCCAAGTACAAATTCTTACCCCAAAACTATCTGAGGATATTTCTCTAGTTATGAATTTAAAAAGAAAAATACATTTTATTGATTTTTTACAGAGCTAAAGGGAGAGAGATAGTATTTAGAAACATCGATGAGAGAGAAACATCGACCAACTGCCTCCCACACACACCCCACTAGAGATGTGCCTGCAACCAAGGTACGTGCCCTTGACCGGAATCGAACCCGGGACCTTTCAGTCCACAGGCTGACGCTCTATCCACTGAGCCAAACTGGCTTTGGCTCTAGTTATGAATTCTTGAGTTCTGTGCCCAGCCCACAAAGTAACAGTGTTACAAAGAAGTGAGATAGTCTGGTCAATCCACCTTTGATCAGGGGTCTATCTCTCAACTAGTCATTGTGACCAGGGGAAGAGAGTCCTTATAAAGATAAGGCAACAGTTGACCCAGCCACAGTTAATGTCTACAAAAGAATGGTGGGGACAGAGTTCCTCAGAAAAAGGGGGTGCTCTTGTCAAAGGAATATATTCTAGATAATTGAAACAAAAATCCACCTCAAACCACATAAAGGTCAGGCTAAACTGACTATAATACATCCCCACAAAAGAATACTGTACAACACATAAGAACTTTGCAGGAGAGTATATTTTTAAAAATTTTCCCCTTTTTATTGAATTTATTGGGGTGACACTGATTAACAAAATTATACAGACTTCAGGTGCACAATTCAACAACACATCATCTATACACTGTATTGTGTATTCACCACCCAAGTTTAGTTTCCATCCATCATCATTTATTAGTATCCCCTCTATATCTTCCTCCACCTCCCTGCAGCAATCGCCATACTAACTGTCCATGTCCATGAGTACTTTCTCCTTTTTTCCTTTTTCGCTCAATCACCACCTTCCTATCCAGTCCTCCTCCCGACAGGTGTCAGCCTGCTCTCTGTCTATGAGTCCATCACTACTTTGCTTGTTAGTTCATTAGATTCCATATGTGAGTTGGTACTTATCTCTGACTGGCTTATTTCACTTAGCATAATGCTCTCTAGGTCCATCCATGCTGTCATAAGGATAAGATTTTCTTCCTTTTTACAGCTGAGAAGTATTCTATTGGGTAAATGTACCACAGCTTTTTTATCCACTTATCTACTATCCACTTATCATAGAAGTCCACAGGGTCATAGAAGTGTTCCTTTTAGTAGGAATTCATGCTCTTTTACATAATTAATTTTAAATAACTATTTAATGCATTTACTATAAGATTCAAGTTATCCTGTTTTTCTCACTCATTTTCAAATTCCCCAGTGAACTTCCATTTCTATCTTCAGTTCTTGACTTCATTTTGCGTCTTCTTCCCCTTCAAGGTAGCCAATGCTGACAATCTATCCCATACTTTTAAACTTCTTCATAATTTTCTTTGCCTTCCATTTGTATGGCTTTGGCATTTGCCTACACCAGTGGTTGGCAAACTCATTAGTCAACAGAGCCAAATATCAACAGTACAACAATTGAAATTTCTTTTGAGAGCCAAAATTTTTAAACTTAAACTTCTTCTAATGCCACTTATTCAAAATAGACTCACCTAGGCTGTGGTATTTTGTGGAAGAGCCACACTCAAGGGGCCAAAGTGCCACATGTAGCTCACAAGCCGCAGTTTGCCAACCACTGCACTAGGCCAATGATCCTGGTCTGATGAAGGAGACTGGACAAGGGGTTTGGCCATATGGTGGGCCTGGCTGTGCACGAAGATGCACCAAGCACTCTATTCCTATTTGGTTATTTGGGAATGGGTGTGGTATGCTCCAGGGATGGTAAAGAATGAAACTACCAAACAAGATGGTCTGTTGAAACTCCGGAAGATCTGTGACAAGTTTGGTACAGTTATAAGATTAATTACCAGGATAGTCTGGATTTGAGCTGATAATAAAGACCTTTTGCAGTTTTGAGCAGAGGAGACATATTGATTGAGGGCATATATTTTGACACCACAATCAGAAAGTGGCTGATAATGCATTATAATTATAATTATACCATTACTCCTGGTTTACATAAAAATTTAAGAAGCTTGCCTAAGTTCACCCATCTAAGAGTGACAAAGGCAGGATCTGAACCCAGTTCTAAATCCAAACCCAGAGATCTTGAGCATTTTACCGTGGTCTCAGAATCTCTTGGCGGTCCACCATCTAGTTATTTTTTTAACAGATTTGATATCCTGCACTAGCTCATTTCTATATTTTAAGCTATTTAAAAATGAAAAACTGTTAAACAGTGGTGTTTTTTGCAGTGCCATTTGGTGAAAGAAGGCTTAAAAAGGGAATTTTTCAATAGGTAATACATATAGTAAAATTGGAAAAACACAAGCAAAGAGGGAAATTTTCCCCAAAACTCTATTCCCTTATATAAAGGCAAACACTATCAACCATTTATTGTGTACAATAAGGATTTTCTGTAAATATATAAGCATGTGTGTGTGCTTGTGAATTGAAGATAAATTCTTATCTCTGTCCACTCTTCTCATGGACAGTGGAATCTCTCCTCTCTACCTGCATCTGGAAGAGCTTTTAACTTATAGACTGCAGAAGTGACTTTTAATACCTGCTTCCATCTACTTGAAACCCAGCTGGCATGCTGTGAGAACGACAACCCATATGAAAAGCCCACATTAAAAGAACCAAAGTGCTTCACAACAGCCCCAGCAGAGCTCCCAGGTGACACCAGCACCAACTGCTAGGCAGAGGAAAGCCAACTGCTAGGCTGTGGCCCCAGTCCAAGTCATGTGGAACAAAAGCACAAGCTGAGCCCAACCAACCACAGCCTTTAGAGCTTGTTTGAACTAAGTTCTAAGGCCGTTAGTTACATAGTGGTACACTAAACAATGTGTTATTTAAAAAAAAAAAAAAAAGATTATCCATTGTTCTTATTTTACCTACTTTCTTGGATATCTTACAATAAGACCATTACATGGATGGTACAAAATTTATTCAATGTCCTTCAATGAAATTTTGGTATTTGCCCATTTTCTGTTTGTCTAAGTTCACGCAGTTAAAGAGTGACAAAGGCAGGATACAAAAACATTCATGGACATATTACTCCATACATGTAAAAGTATATGTTTTGTTTAAAATTAGCCTCTTGTTTTCTAGAGCTACACTGTCTGCTGTCTAATAGCCATAAGATGCACTTTCTCAATCTTACTATCTACACTTAGCTAGTGGGCGCATACAGAATATTTTTGTCATTGCAGAAATTTTTTTACATTACTGTTCTAGTGCAGGGGTCAGGCAAAATTCCTGAAGAAGACTAAATGATATTTTAGGTTAATGAGCCATATAATCTCTGAGAGAAATACTCTGCAATTATAGTGCAAAAGCAGTCACAGACAAATGGTTGGTAAATGAGCATGATTGTATTCCAAGAAACATTAAAATTGGAATTTTATATAATTTTCATGTCACAAAATATTCTTTTGATTGCATTGAAATTGCTTAGAGTATGTGTATTTTTAAGTTTAAAACTAGATTGCCATCTGACCGGTGAGATTCCCTGATTGAACCAGGAGGTCTCAGTTTGATCCCCAGTAGGGGGTTTACAGGAGGGAGTAGATCAATGATTCTCATTATTGATGTTTCTACCTCTCTTCCTCTCCTTTCCTCCCTGAAATCAATAAAAATATATTAAAAAACAAGAATAAATAAAATTAAATTGCTGTCTTAAGAGCATTTTGAAATACCACTTCCTGGCATGTCGTCAGCTGTGCAAATAACTCCAATAAACTTTCATAATTTCTACAGGTTTGAACCTTCGTACATCAACACCAAGCATATAAGCAGATTACATAAAATAAATCTGTGTGTCTGTGTATATATATAATAAATTATTTTCTCTGAAGGAAAATAAATAAAATTAAAAAATAAAAACTAGATTGCCCTCTTGAGAGCATTTTGAAATCTTGCTTCCTGGAATGTCATCAGTTGGCTCAAATAAACTCTAATAAACTTTCTTAATAATTTTCTACAGCCTTGAACCTTCTTATATCAACACGAGCCTCCACAAACATGTAAGCTGATTACATAAAATAAATCTCTGTATGTTTGTATGTGTGTATATATATACACACACATATATATACTCACACAGAGTGACCAGAATATGATCTCTGAAAGCATAATAAGCTGTCCACTCAGTGTGTGTGTGTGTGTGTGTGTGTGTGTGTGTGTGTCTGTGTATGTAGTGAATTCATCTGTTTCTCTGAAGGAAAAAAAATAAAAACTAGATTGCCCTTTTTCAGGATTATATTATCCTGGACGTATAAGTGCCTGTTTCCTCATTCCTTTAATACCTGGTATCAAATATATTTGAAAATCTGACTACTAGAAAACGAAATCTCAACTATGGATTTTATTTGCACTAACCAAGGTTAAATCATCATCTTTTAACTTTATATGAAGATTTATCATCTTTTTAACTATTCATATTGGGTTGTTGGGATTTTATGCTTTGATTTATTGGAACTGTAGTAGATAGAAAAATTAACCTTGGTCAACATCTTTTATGAGTTTTGTTTGGGTTTTTCCTTAACAGATATTTATACCATGTTCATAGCAGCTTTTTTTCCCACAGGAGCAAAAAGGAGGAAACACCCAACTGTCAGGGGATGAATAGATAAACAAAATGTAATACATACATACAATGGAATAGTCTTAAAAAGGAAGACCGTTCTCACACATGCTACAACATGGAGGAACCTTAAGACATTATGCTAAGTGAAATATGTCAGTCACAGAAGGACAAATACTGTATGATTACTAAATTCAGAGGAAAAAAAAAAGTGGTTGCCAGGGACTGGAAAAAAAGAACTGGGGTTAATATTTGTTTTTTTTTTAATATATATTTTATTGATTTTTTACAGAGAAGAAGGGAGAGAGATAGTTAGAAACATCAATGAGGGAGAAACATCTATCAGCTGCCTCCTGCACACCCCCTACTGGGGATGTGCCTGCAACCAAGGTACACGCCCTTGACCAGAATCAAAGCTGGGACCTTTCAGTCAGCAGGCTGATGCTCTCTATCCATTGAGTCAAAACCGTTTCGGCAATATTTCTTTAATGCTCACAAGACTTGTTTGGCAAGCCAAAGGGAGTTTTGGAGATGATGGTTTTTACAACAATATAAATAACCTAATACCAATGAACTGCAAGATTTAAAATTATTAAGTTGGCAAATTTTATGTGTATTTAATCATAATCTAAAAAAAACAAAAAGCAGGCAGCCATGAGATTGAGAGAGAATTCCTGAGAGAAGCAGTAGCCTGTGTAAGGCATGGAGGGGGTGAGGTATGAACTGTGACTTCAGTTTTTCAATGAGATGTTTAGAATATTATGATCATCACTAGGTCACTAGGGTCCCTCAGCACGGCCCGAGACCTCTCGGATTCTGGGAGCCCTGAGGGAGGCAGCTCCTGCATTAAGTGTCTGCCCCTGGTGATCAGGGCGCATCATAGTGACTGGTTGTTCTGCTGTTCAGTCAATTTGCATATTAGTCTTTTATTATATAAGATTATATAGAATTCCTACTATTCATTTAGAATCCTGATGCAAAACTCTGGCTTACTCAGATTCTGAAAAATCTGGATCTCTTTATGCCACATTCCAGAGACAGTTAAGTAGCAGTTCACTTACTTAATAAATACTTATTGAGATTTACTATGTGCCAGGCACACAGAAATTACCCTGTCCTCCTGGGTGTCAGTCTGGTGGTGAAGACCCACATCTTGGCCTAGGTTACAAAATTATGTAGCATCAGTTTTGGTAAATGCAGTGAAGGAAAAATACTTGTACAATGAAATTGTTCTAATAACGGAGCTTAATTTTTGGAGAAGCAGTGAGGGAGAAAAAAAAAAGCCTCCTTGAGGCAGACATTTAATATCTGCAAAGGAGTGACTCAGGAAAAAAAAAGTCTGGGACCTATGTTAGCCAATAGGACAAAGGAGGGCAAGACTGATAAAGGGTAATAAATAAGCAGGAAAATGAATAAATAAATAAAATAAATAAATAGGTGAATGGGTGGAGTTAGAGAAAAAGTAAATGTGATATGTTATTGAAACAATGTGTTTCGTTTCCTAACCCGGAAAAAATGCCCAAGTTAGACTCCAGTAGGCAGGAATCACAGTGGCTACAAACTCGGTGTATTAAGTTTGCCAATAGGCTCCTAAAGTGTTTTCTGGAAAAATAAATATCTTAAACTCTTGCACGCAAAACTCAGAAGGTGAAAAAGATCCAAATTTCTTCCTGGGTGTGGTGAGGCTTGGTTCTGGGAGGGATAGAATACTCCTGGCAGAGATGCAGCCAGGCTTCTCACTTTCTTGTTACCCCCTTCCCTCCCACTACCCTTCCTCCTGGTCTTGAAATATGAACGAGTAATCCATCAGCTACAGTTGAATGGCATCGTCAAGGCTACGGAAAAGGGTGGCATCGCCTCCAACACCACCCTGTCCCCCCCACCCCACACACACCCTGGGATGCAGGCGTGCCGCAGCGGGGTGCGTGCGGCTGGAGGGGGAACAGGTCCGCAGCCTCGCGGGTTCACAAGTCCCCGGACACCCGAGGCCCCCGAGCCCAGCTCACCCTTCTCCTTGGTCACTTGGGAGATCAGCGGCATCCGTGGACGGTCGCTGAAGGCCTCGGCCTGCTGCACCAGCGCCTCGCGCACGCTGTGGAAGTCATTGAGGACGACCACCAGGAAGGGGCCCATGAAGAAGCTATAGATGTTGCCATAGACTTGGGCCAGATTGGTCAGCAGCACCTGCGAGGACAGCATGTAGGGGTCCATGTTTGCGATGTTCGCCCCGACATAGAGCCAGCTCTTCCCGCGGAGGAAGGGCGGCAGCAGCACGAAACCCAGGTTGCCCATCACCGGCCAGGGTGTGGGCCCGGGAGGGATGCCCGGTGGCCGGCACCGCCTCACCCAGCTCCATCCGAGCAGCGCTGTTAGGCCGAGCAGCAGCAGCGCGCCGCCGGTGGGGTCCAGCCTCAGCAGCCCCAGGGGCGCGGGCAGGAGGCTCAGAGGCCAGGGTAAGCTCTCGGGGAGCTGTGGCGGCGCGGGGGCGGCCATGGCCAGTGCACGGGCGGCCTTCCGGCTCACCCTGCCGTGCCCAGGAGAGCGCGCTCCTCGCCGGCGCCTGCTGGGAGCTGCGGCTTAATCAGGAGCCGGGGGAGGGAGGAGCGGCGGAGCGCGCCGGGATTGGCCGGGCCCTGCTTTCTCCCGCCTCCTAAAAGGGGACGCGCCCGCCACTCAGCTGAAGAGCTCCGCAAGTTTGGTCTCTAAGGGCCATAGCACCGCCCCTCCTTTGGGTCCAGCTTGGCTGTGGCAGCTCCTGAAAACAAAGATGACGGCTGTGAATGCTTGCGCTCTGATTGGCGGCTGGACTTCCTTAAGCCCTTCGTTTATATATTGAGTGTCTAAATCTTGCAGGGGCACAGCCTCCAGCCAGAGCTAGAAGGGCAAGTTTCCGCTCCACGCCTAGTAGCCAAAAGACTGGGCTACTGCTCTTTATCCAGATCGGGATTTGCAGTCAAAAAGACCCTTTCCTCTCCCAGAGACTGGAGGATGACGAGGACGTAAACGCAATATGTTAAATTTGTAGGTGTAGATGGCCACGCTACGGGAAAGATGGGTAGGGGCTGGTGGTGGGTGGTGTGATTCAGGAGTCAAGTTCTTAGAACTTGCCCGGCTCGGAGCCACCTCTTTATGCGGAGAGCGTGAACGCACCGAGTTCGTTTTAGCCCCCGGCCCGGGTAAAGCAGGCGACCTATTTTAGGAACTTGCTGGGAGGATTTAAGAAGCTAATGATATAAAGAGAAAATTAATAGGGTAAGGATGGGTGACGATATTATTATTGATATGGGGTAAAAAGATTACATAAGAATTGTGTAATAATTTTAAGACAAAAGTCCATCTAATCTTTCATCATCATGGCGTCTTGGTCCTTCCCTTTTGCCTTTTTACAGACTAAAACTTCCGGTTTATTTTATCTATTGAAAGGTCAATTTCATATGAATCGTCTTAGCTGATCATCATGAACAAATCTGGATCCCTACTTCTGATTATTTTGTATGCTGCACACACTAAAACGCCGAACACCATGCTATACTTACAAAAGTGGGACCAAAGCATAGTGAGCCTTCTTATTTGTCCTGTCATCCTTTCTGTTTCCTATAAATAAGTGACGCCAGGAAGCTATGCTAACTTTCAAGTCTACTCTGTTCTAATATTTTTGCCATGTTCTTCATAAGTCATTTTAAGCTTAACAAAAAACACACACCTCACATCTTCTATAATTAACCTTTAATTTTAGATTGCTTTTCTCATTTTTTTTTAATTTAGAGAATTTTTAACATTTAAACTACTGTATTTGTTTGTGGATATGAACTTCAACATGTCATCTGGTTCTCTTCATGGCCTTGCTCTCTAAAATAGTAGCCACTAATGTCTTTCCTTGCAAGCATCTTAAATTCACAAATGACTTCAAAATAGTGGAAGGTATGACTAATTTTCATCCCTAACAGACACCTTCTTGTTATAATTGCATTGATAGCTTTTTTCTAAATATTCTCTCGTTTTGTTAGATCTGTCATGCAGTTAGGAAGTGTTATAGGCTGAATTATGTGCCCCAAAAAATTTATATGTGGAAGTCCTAAACCCGCAGTACCTCAGAATGTGACTGTGTTTGGAGACAGGGTCCTTAGAGAGCTAATTAAGGTAAAATGAGGTCATATGAGTAGACTTTAATTCAATATAATTGTTGTTCCTATAACAAGGGATTAGGACACATGTTGACAAAAGGCAGGCCATTTGCAAGCCAAGAAGAGGCCTCAGAAGAGACCAACCCTGCCAGCACCTTGATCTTAGACTTCGGTCTCCAGTCAGTGAAGACATTACTTTTTGTTTAAGCCATCAAGTCTATAATACTTTGTCATGGCAGCCCTAGCAAACTAATATAGAAGGCTATATCGTTCATAATGCTATTGTAAATGTGAAGCCACATGGCTCATACAGTGCTCCTTAAGGAAGAATTTCTCCAAATTGTATTCAGGGCTTTCTTATCACAAAAAAGAATACTTTCTTCTTCGTTATTCCTGTTTATTTGTTTGTTTGTTTGTTTACTTATTATTAATCCTCACATGATATTTTTTCCATTAATTTTTAAAGAAAGTGGGAGAGAGAGAGAGAGAGAGAGAGAGGGAGAGGAACATTGACGTGAAAGAGACACATTGATGGGTTACCTCCCAAACATGTTCCAACAGGCCAAATATCGAATCTGCAACACAGGTACATGATCTTGATCAGGAATCAAACCTGAGACCCTTTAGTGTGCAGGCTGGCACTCTAAACCAGTGTGTATCACCAGCAGGACCATCCTTCCTATTTTTTATTTTCAATGTATTTTATTGATTGTTTACAGAGAGGAAGGGGGAGAGATAGAAAGTTAGAAACATTGATCAGCTGCCTCCTGCACGCCCCCCATTGGGGATATGGCCGCAACCAAGGTACATGCCCTTGACCAGAAATGAACCTGGGACCCTTCAGTCCGCAGGCCGACGCTCTATCCACTGAGCCAAACTGGATTCAGCAATCCTTCCTATTTTAAATAGGGCAATAATATAATAATCAGTAGCACTAACAGAAAAGAATACTAAACAATCTGGGGTGGATAGAGAGGGAAAGGAAGAAAGAAAAGCATTAAGGAAAACAATAAATTTTTATTGAATTCTCAAAGATCATTTTTAAACCACTCACTTTTCCACTGAAATTCTTTCTTGGTGTACATGGATTTTGGCCAGAATTTTTGGTAACAGTATATCCACATTATCAAAGTACTTATTATTTTGTCATGAGGAGTGGTGTTAAATTACTCCATTTGTAAAACTACAATTGTCCAGCTGGTTTATAGTTCCCTGGGAAGTAAATGTCACACACTACACCCATCCAGAGTCAGTGAGCATGAACAGAGAGGGCTTATGGCTTAAGAAGAGCTTGCAAAATGCTAATGAAAAGAGAAAGTTAAAATGCTATTTAGTTGCTCCTTTGAATGCCTTCTATATATAATGTTTATGTATTTTTTTATGTACTCTCTAAATGTCCATATGCTCTACCTGAAGTTGGGATAATAAACATGTCACATCTAGCATAAGGATTAAATGAATTCATTAGCACAATGTCTAATGTTAAAAGTCAATAAGAACAAGTCTAATTATAATTATCATTGGGGTCCTGATAATGCCTTAAGTCCCCCCCCCCCCTTTTTTTTTCACCCCTTGCAGCTTTACCTGCCCTTTCCAAAATTAGATTATGAGACTGGCCAATTGTCAAAACTGCATTTCAGCTAGGTAAATTATATCGCAGTAGAACAAACTTTAAAATATATTTTTATTGATTTCAGAGAGGAAGGGAGAGAGAGAGGCAAAGAGAGAAACATCAATGATGAGAGAGAATCATTGATTGGATGCCTCTTGCATTTCCTCCACTGGGGACTGAGCCCACAACCAAGGCATGTGCTCTGTCTGGGAATCAAACCATGGACTCCTGGTTCATAGGTTAACACTCCACCACTGAGCCACTGTGGCTGGGCTCAGTAGAACCAAATTTTAAAATTAGCAGAATCCAACATTTTGGAAGAAAAAGACATGGTGAAGTAAGAAGACTTACCTGTTATGAAATGAATGACCTCAGTAACAGTTACATATCTTATATAATAAAACCCTACTATGCTAAGTGTCCAACCATTCATTCGACCATTTGACCAGTTGCTATGATGCACACTGACCATCAGGAGACAGATGCTCTGACCAGTAGGTTAGCTTGCTACTGGAGTTTTGCTGATTAGGACGGAGTGGAGCGAGATGGGCCAGGCATGCCCTGGATACCTCCTGCGGTCCCTTCCTGGTCCTGATTGTGCACAGTGGGGTCCCTCGGCCTGGCCTACTTCCTCTTGCAATTCAGGACACCTTGGAGAATGTCTGAGAGCTGGTTTTGGCCCAATCTCTGCAGGCTAGACCAACGGAGCCCACTGGTGCATGAATCCATGCCCTAGTATCTATATAATCCTATATAATAAAAGGCTAATATTGAAAATAGGTCAAAAGGTGGAACAAATGAATAACTGGTCGCTATGACATGCATGACCACCAAGGGGGTGTGCGGAACATGGTGGGCAGAATGGTGGAGCAGATGAGCGGTGGCACCAGACCAAGGCAGGGCATAGGTCACTGTCATCCAGGTGAGCCTCTGGCGGTTACTGAAAAATCTTTGCTCCTGTACACTGTGGTCCCACCTGGCACTTGCACCTGCTGCGAGTGCCGGCCCCAATCTCACCCACTGCTGGTGCCAGAGCTGCTGCTCACATCCACTGCCAGTGCCCTCGGTGCTGGCCTCCATCACTCAGCGCTGTCTGCAGGTGCAAGTGGCAGCTGCCGGCCCCAATCACTCCTGAAGGGTTCTCCACCTCTCCCTGCTCCTGATGGAAGATCAGGGCCAGCAGCCACCTCACACTCACTGAAGGCAACTGCCCTGCTCACACCCAGTGCCAGTGCCAAAGCTGCTGCTCACACTCAGTGCCTGTGCTGGCCCCTCTAGCACCTGCAGCTGATGCCAGAGCTGTCGCTTGCACCCACTGCCAGTGCCCAGTGCCAGTCCTTGATCACTTGGTGCCATCAGCAGGTGTGAGCAGTGGCTGCTTGGCCCTGATCACCCATGAGCACTTCTCCACCTTCCCCTGCTCCCGAGGGAGATCGGGGCAACAGCTACCACTCACACCTGCTGCTGGCACTGGTCCCAATCACTCTGTGCCTTGAGTGGGAGCAAGCGGGGCTGGCGCCATCAGTACATGGGAGCAGTGGTGGTGGGAGTGGTGCTGCTGGCAGACAAGGTGCCAGGGGCTATAAGGGAGGAGTCGGATCGGGGTCCAGAGCATGGGCTGAGATCCAACCCTGTGCCTACTGCAGCCTCACAGCCCACAGTTTCTTTCAAGGTGCATGAATTCATGCACTTGGCCCCTAGTTGTTATAACAACAATGACTAGTAGTCCAATATGTAAGTAAAGAGGATCAGAAGAGAAAATAAAGAGTAACAGTCCTCTTAAAAGTAAACTCACTCTTGGCACAACAATTTCAAAACTACAACTAAAAGACAGAACGGACATCATCCAGAACCACAGGAAAGCTGGTTGAGTGGAAATTCTACAACTAGAAAGAAAGAGAGGGGCTCACAGAGACCCAGCGGAGCTGCAAAAACCTGAGGTACGGAGAGGCACACATGGAGAGAGCGGGTGCCAGAGAACCTGGCTGGCTTTCTCTGGCGGGAGGGAGATGGAGACTCTTAATGGCACTAAACTCCAGATCCAGCTGAAACTCATATGGGAGGAGTTTGGGCTGTGAAAAGGGAGAAGTGCACAGAAATTTAGGGGAGTCGCAAAAGATCAGAAGTCTGGTGACGCGCACGGCACTGCACGCAGAGGACCAACTGCTGATTGTGCCGCTAGCTTTCACGAGTGGGCGGGAGACAGACCCTCCCAACTGTGCCACTTCTAACTCCACTAAACCCCAGTTTTGGGCGAAACCCTGGGGACCCAGACTCATGTGGTCCCAGAGTGCAGGGGAGCCGGAGGGGCAACAGTCTAGAGGCACTGCGAGGGCGCACGCGCACGCACAGGGACCACTCCAGCGATTATCCAGTCATGTGAGACTCAGGGGCCGTGGAGGATGGGGCCAACTTAGAAGGCAAGGCGGTTCCCTTAAGCCCTGAGACTCCATCCATCCCAAGCTCAACAGAAAGGCTTTTGCAGTTTTGCAAGTCTGGTATCATAAAGCTGAATCCAACACAGAAGTTCTCCTGGCATAGTGAAAATGCCGAGACAAGTTGGGGGAAGAGATCACAAACAAAAGAAATGGAGGAAAACAAATGACTGGATATAGAGTTCAAAACCACGCTTATAAAGTTTTTCAAGAATACCCTAGAAAAGTTGGATAAAGTGAGTGAGAGCCAAGAGGAGATGAAAAAGAACCAACTAGAGATGGAAAAGGTCCAACTAGAAATTAAACATACACTGACTGAAATAAAAAATATTATACAGAGACCTAACAGCAAACTAGAGGAAGGCAAGAATGAAGTCAAAAAGTTGAAATATAAAGAATCAGAAAACACTCAACTGGAAAAGCAAGAAGAGAAAAGAATCCAAAAATGTGAAGATAATGTAAGGAGCCTCTGGGACAGCTTCCAGTGTATTAACATCAAATTGTGGGGGTGCCAGAAGAAGACAGAGACAAGATACTGAAAACCTATTTATAGAAATAATGACTGAAAACTTCCCACATCTGGTAAAAGAAATAGACTTACAAGTCCAGGAAGCACACAGAATCCCATATAAAAGGAATCCAAAGAGGACTACACCAAGACACATCATAATTAAAATACCAAGAGCAAAAGACAAAGAGACTATTAAAAGCAGTAAGAGAAAAACAGTTCATTACCTACTGGGGAACACCCATACGACTGTCAGCTGATTTCTCAACAGAAATAATGCAGGCCAGATGGGAATGGCAAGAAATATTCAATGTGATGAATAGCAAGAACCTATAACCAAGAATACTCTATCCAGCAAAGCTATAATTCAGAATTGAATGGCAGATAAAGAGCTTCACAGAGAAGAAAAAGCTAAAGGAGTTCATCAACTCCAAACCAGTGTTATGTGAAATGCTAAAGGTACTCTTTTAGAAGAGGAAGAAGAAAAAGGTAAAAGACAAAAAATATGAACAACAAATACATATCTAGCAACAAGTGAATCTAAAAATTAAGTGAATTAAAAATTTGATCAACAGAATAAACTAGTGAATATAATAGAATCAGGAACACAGAAAGGAAGTGGACTGATAATTCTCAGGGGGAAAGGGGTGAGGGGTATACAGGGAGAGACTGGACAAAAATCATACACCTATGGATGAGGTCAACGGGAAGGAGGTAAGGGTAGGGGGAAGGGTGGGAGCTGGGTGAAGGGGAGCTATGGAGAGGAAAAAAAGAGAAACAAATGTAATATTCTGAATAATAAAGATTTAATTAAAAAAAAACTTTGAAAAAAGAAAAAGAAAGTTTACCTATTCTTTCTTTTAAGCAAGAACAGACTCAAACCAAGCATTAAGAAGTCCATTTTTTACTTAGATTTTAAAGATAGTAATACATAGTGTTTATAGAAAATTTGAAAATGCAGGAAATTGTAAAGGAGAGAATAATCATCTTTTTACTTTTTTCACTCAGGGGTAATTTATAACATTGCTGTATGTATCATTCCACTCTTTAAAAAAAAACTATGTAAATAATATTCTAAGCATTATATTTTTATTTATAACATTCACATTTTTATATATAAAAGGTTAAGTGACCATCGCAACTGAATAAATGACCGAGCAGGCTGCTTGGAGCAATCAGGCCAGCAGAGGGGTTAGTGAGGTATGACCAAGTGACTGAGCAGCTGGTGGGGGTGACCAGGCCAACAGGGGGGCAGTTAGGGGCAATCAGGCAGGCAGGCAGGTGAGCAGTTAGGAGCCAGTGGTCCCAGATTGTGAGAGGGATGTCCAACTGCCAGTTTAGGCCCAAACCTAACACTTCCCCCGAGGGATCCCAGGGATTAGAGAGGGTGCAGGCTGAGCTGAGGGGGGACCCCCCCCCATGCACAAATTTCATGCACTGGACCTCTAGTATTTAATAAATATGTGAATCTATACTAATAAAAGAGTAATATGTTAATTAGATTGCGAGACCTTCTGGAGACCTTCCAGACATTCTTCTGGACAAAGCTGGCTTGGCCAGTCTGCAAACCACTCCCAAATGGCCCTCAGCCACTCAACCAGGACAGCCATGACCCTAGTGGGGACCCTCACCCCAATGGGGGCTTGGCTAGCCTGCAAACAGCCCTCAGCCCCTCACCCAAGCTGATCACGCCCCCCCAGCAGGGACCCTTACCCTGCTGGGGGGGCGTGGCCAGCCTGCAAATGGCCCTAGCCCCTTGCCCAGGCCAGCACAGTCCCCCAAGGGGAGCCCACCCTTATCTGGGACCCCCTTTAGGGCAGACCAGCTGGCCCCCAACTATGTACCAGGCCTCTATCTATACTAATAAAAGGGTAATATGCTAATTAGACTGGGAGACCTTCTGGGAGACCTTCCGGATGTTCTTCTGGACAAAGCCATGGAGGCGGGGCTGAGGTAGAGGCAGTTAAGGGTGATCAGGCTGGTGGGGGGAAGTTGGGGTTCAGCAGGCTAGCAGAAAAGACAATTGGGAGTAGTTAGGCCGGCAAGGGGGGCAGTTAGGGGTGAGCAGGCCGGCAGGCAGGTAAGTGGTTAGGAGCCAGTGGTCCAGGATTGCAAGAGAGATGTCCCAGATTAGAGAAAGTGCAGGCTGGGCAGAGGAACACCCACATCCCTCATGTACAAATTTCATGTATCAGGCCACTAGTAAATATATAATTAACATTTTCCATATTGTTCTCTACAAGTCATTTTTAATTACTTTATTCTAGTCTACGGGTTCAGCCACCTTTTCTGTAAAGAGCCAAATAGTAAGTATTTCAGACTTTGCAGACCACTTGGTCTTTATCACAACTCTACAGCTCTGCCGTGAAAGTTGGAAAAGAGCCATAGACAATGTATCTAAATGGGCATAGCTATATCCTATATAATAAAGATGGAACATGCTAATTGACCATCACTCCATCACAAAGGTGGCTGCACCCACAGCTGAGCCAAGTTCCCATAAGGAGCCTTAACGAGCAATCATCAGGGACCTGAGGCTACCCTCTTCCCCAACCCTGTGGGGCTTGACAGGGGATCTCAGGCTGTGTCTCCCATCCAGCAGGGCTTGACAGGGGACCTCAAGGTGTGCTTCCCATCCTGGGTGCTGGGCTAGGGGACCTCAGGCTGCTCTCCCCGCCCCAGTGCCAGGCCCCCCACGAGGTGGAGCTTGACAGGAGACCTCAGGCCATGACTCCACTCAGCGGAGCTTGACAGGGGGCCTGAGCCTGTGCCTCACTCCTGGTGCTGGGCTGGGGGACCCGAGGCTGTGCCCCCCCACCTATCAGGGCTTGTCAGGGGATCTCAGGCCAGGCCCCCCACCCAGCGGGGATTGACAGGGGAATTTCAGGTTGTGTCCCCCACGTGGCAGGGCTTGACAGAAGACCTCAAGGCATGGCCTCTGCCCCAGTCAGGCCATGCCCCCTGTCCTGGTGCTGGGCCAGGGGACCTGAGGATATGCCCCCTGCTCAGCAGGACTTGACAAGGATGGGACTGGCCAGGTCTGGATCTAGCCCAATGCGGGAGGCAGGGGGTGAGGGCTGGAGGGAGGGGTTGGCCGAATCTGTGCCTCACGCTCTTTTGAGGTGCATGTGGGTGGGTGGGGACTTGATTCTGGGTCCTGTGGTGAGCCCCAGACTCTAACAGGAGGAAGGTTTTCATATATATTTTACTAATTTTCTTTCATCTCTGACACTTCTATTATCAAGAAAAGGCAAATAGCAATATTATTTCCTCTAATTAATCCTCTTTTAATGTGCACAAATTTTGTGCACCGGGTCACTAGTATTTCAATAAAACTTTATTTACAAAGAGAACATAGCAGCAATTAGACTTAGCATGCAGGCCATTTTATTTTCTGACTTCTGGGTTTTAAAAAATATTGTCCATTGTTTAGGAATATTTCAAAAATTTATCTAACCAATATCATGTTGTTGACACAAAGGCTAATTTCTTCCTTCCTTTATTTTTTTCTTTCTATCTTTTTTCACCTTTTCTTTTCTATTATAAACAATGCTGTGATATATGTTTTGATTATTCCAGTATAATAAATTAAAACATAGAGTTTTGGTATTAAGGCTATTACAACTTCAAACAAAGTACACAGGTATACTCACCCACTCACACAAACAGGCATGCACCTGCTTTTATACCTCAGAGATAGTCTCTATTTAAAAGTATGATATAGCTCTGGCTGGTGTTGCTCAGAGTGTTGACCCACACACTAAAGAGTTGTAGGTACGATTCCCAGTCAAGGGCAAATACCTGGGTTGCAGGTTAGTTCCCTGGCCCTGATTGGGACACATCCATGTTTCTTTCTCTGTCTCTCACCCTCTCCCCTTCTACTCTATCTAAAAATTAATTGGAAAATATCCTCAGGTCAGGATTAACAACATAAAAGTATAATATCTATCCTCTCAGATTTCTTAATGCTGACATAGATACCCTCCTTCCCCGGCCTGGCCTTGTTCCCTCCAGTGGCATCATGCTTTTAGTTCACTAACCTGCTCTTTTCACTTACCAATGTTTTTTGAGAATCTCATCTTGTGACTGAGTATTGATCTGCCTCCCTCATCCTGTTTAAACATTTATCTGGTGTTTCATTAAAATTGATTGTCTGAAATCATTCAATAATTATTTACCGAGTGTCATGCGTTGTTCTTGGCACTAAGACTATTATGTGAACATAATAACCCTCTTTGAAGTGCATAACACTTCAAGGAGCTTATTCTCTAGTGAGAGAATACAGATACCAGATGAATAAATGTATACTATACCAGTTAATGATACAGTGATAAGTACTAGGAAGGAAATAAGACACATAAGGAGGGTGGCAGAGATTGGTGTGTGTGTGTGTGTTGGGATGTGCTGTCTTATATAAGGTATTCAGGGGAGGCTTGTGTTGACTAGATGGATGACCACCTGATGGAAAGCTTGCAGATATGGGGGAGAGAGAAGGGAGCGGAGGGAGCTGTCTAGACAGAGGAAACAGCAAGTGCAGAGGCCCTGAGGCTGAGTCATGCTGAGTTCTCCAGAAACAAGGCTTGAGTGAACAAGGCAAGGTGAGGGGAGGAAAGAGATGAAATCAAAGAGGGCCTTGGAGAGAACATGGCTTTTATTCAGAGGAAGATGGTGAACCATAGAAATGTTTCTCAGAAGGAATACCAACATCTGCCTTATGTTTTAATAGAATCATTTTGGCTGCTTTGTAAAGAGGCAGACGTGAAACTAAGATCACTAGGTAATCCATGTAAGTATGTCACAATTTATTAGCAAAATATCTTGTTAATAAAATCTAGGTTACTACCGGTTTCTTTCTATTACAAATAGTGCTGAAATAAATATAGGTAGAGCTACTACATCTCTCAGGATTGGAAGTGTGGCCTAATGTAGTAGGTTTCCTGTAGGGTCTAGTGCAAACATATCAACCCTAAGCCTATGGGCCACATGTGGCCCACAATGAATATTTTTGTGGCCAGCCAATACAATGGTGTGTAAGAAACATCTTAATAAAAATTTTGTAACTTAATTTTTACAATATCCTGTTATACAAAATCCTATGTAATAAAAGAAAAATATGGAAATTGATTGCACCTCTGCTACACCCACCAGCCATGCCCACCAGCCAATCAGGAGTGAGTGTGCAAATTAACCCAACCAAGATGGCTACAGACAGAGAGAGAGTAGGAGGGAGGCTTGGGTTGCCCTGGCGAAGGAGGAAGCCAAGCTTTCCACCCCCTTGCTGGCCCAGGCCCCCTCTTAAGGCTATAAAGTTTCAATTATAGAAGATAAATAAATTCCAACAGAAATGGCTGCCTCTGCAGAGGGAGCAGAAGGCTTAGCTTCGCTCCAGGCTACAAAGTTTCAATTGTAGAAGATAAATAAATCCCAGATACCAGGGCCTCTGCTTGGGTCACCAGGGGGCGTGGCCAGCCTGCAAACCACCTCAGGCCCCTCGCCCAGGCTTCCCCATGCCCCAAGGGACCCTGCAGGGCAAACCAGCTGGCCCCTCCCATACACCAGGCCTCTATTCTATCTAATAAAAGAGTAATTTGCAGATTTACCATCACTCCAACACACAAGATGACTGCCCCCATGTAGACACAAGGTGGCCACTACAAGATGGCTAGCAGGGGAGGGCAGTTGGCAGGGACCAGGCCTGCAAGGGAGGGCAGTTGGAGGCAATCAAGCCTGCAGGGGAAGGTAGTTAAGCGTGACCAGGCCAACAGAGGAGGGAAGTTGGGGGTGATCGGGCCTGCAGGAGAGAGCAGCTGGGGGGACCAGGCCAGCAGGGGAGGGCAGTAGGGAGGGACCAGGCTTACAAGGGAGGGCAGTTGGGGGTGATCAAGCCTGCAGGGGAGGGTAGTTAGGGGTGACCAGACCAGCAAAGGAAGTAAGTTGGGGGTGACTGGGCCTGTAGAGGATGGCAGTTAGGGGCAAATAGGCTGCCAGGCAGAGTGGTTAGGGGGTGATCAGGCTGGCAGGGGAATGGTTAGGGGGTGATCAGGCTGACAGGCAGAATCGGTTAGGGGCAATCCTGCCTTTTGGAAGGCAGGCAGGCAAGCAGTTAGAAGCCAGCAGTCCTGGATTGAGAGAGGGATGTCCGACTGCCCGTTTAGGCCCGATCCCCATCACCTAAACGGGCAGTTGGACATCCTTCAAGGGGTCCCAGATTAGAGGACAGCCCCCCCCCCCCACACCCCCACGCGGGATGTTCATGTACCGGGCCTCTAGTTATTATTATTGATGTACAACATTTACTAATGACTGATTACTATAATTATGTTGCATTCATTTCCCTTACATGCCAGAGCACTTCTTCTCTCCACTAATAGTAGCAGTGAATATTTCAACGGCTGATTGCCACGTCATTAGTCTTGCACTGACTTGTTTGGTGTACACAACAGCAAAGCTTTTGCTTTAAGAGAACAAGAAAAATAGGTTTATTTGTGTTATGCTTATTAATTTGTGCAGTTATTCAGTGTTTGGTGAGTTACTGCTCAAGAAAAAATATTACCTTTTATTAAAATGTTCTATTATTTTATGTTAACGATTATTCATTTATTTCAGCCCTTTGTATTCAGCATGTCTCTATTGCAATAAACCTATGTTTCTATGAAAATTGAAGCTTTTCTTTTGTGGCCACCTAAATTTAAACCTTGTTTATTTGGCCCATGTTAATCTTTGACTTTGACATGCTTGGTCTAGTGGCAAAGTCTCCTTGGTCATCATAGCTGGGCACTATAGGTGCCTCCTCCACCCCTATGTGAGCTGTACACCTCCTGTGTAGTTGAGTCTTGATTGCTATTGGCACATCAATGGGAGGGATTTACCCGGGCCGATCAGTTGGAAGGACTAGCTGTGACCTTCAATCACCTTGGAGGGTCAGTTGTGAGGGACCCACTCCATAGAACAAGAATTGCTTCACTAGAGTTCTGGAACCCGCTGAGTCTGCTCTTGAGTATGTCACTTGAGGAGGTGGTTGGGTGGTGGTCTAAAGCTGTGATGTGGTCTAAAGCTGTCTATTAGGTGCACTGGCTCTGGGGCCTCCCAGAAGATGCTGGCCAAGGTCAGGCACTACTTATGTTCTGCACCAGGGCCACCAGGCATAAACTACAAAGTGATTTGCAGATGGCTGCTTCTTGTGTGGGGCTTGTAGGTGTCCAGGTGAGACCAAGATGTGAACCAAGGTTGGCTGCTGCTAATGTCAGGCCTGGGGCCACTTACCTAGAGATACTGGGCTCATCAAGGACAAATGCTGCATGCTTGAGAGATTTTAGGAAGATCTGAAGCATGAATCAAGACAGGCCATTCCTATGGTAAAGCCACTGGAAATAGGTTTGGTGGGCCAGAGAGTTGGGTGGAGTGGGGCCTCAGGGATCTCAGGGGCAGAAAACAGTGATAGCCCAGTTGATGGAGACTCAGATATGATGCCTGCCTGCTGGCTCTGTGGTCTCAGGCAGCAATGTGATGAATGAAGAGAACAACAGTTTGCCCCACTCATCACACATCAATTACAAGGCATGAGAATATAAAGAGGAAAAGAACATATTTATGGGTGATAGGACTGGAGTTCACATGGAAACAGAAATTCTGCTACATGTGGGTCACATGATCTCAGAGGGCTCAGTGGCCAGCACCCCTTAGCCTTGCTCTGAACACAAAACCTGGTGGTCAAGACTTCCAGAGGAGGCACGTCTTCTTTGTATGCATTCCTTGCACCTGGGTGACTCTTCTGTCACTGTGCAGTGAAAAAACGATGGACCTGGGCATTCTTGGGATCAGCATCTGTGTGCTCCTTGCCCAGCATTTACCTCTCTGTTGGAGTTCCCTCATCTGTGAATGGAGCTTATGAGACTCACCTGGCAGAGCTGCTGTGCATGTCAGGTAAGGGGAAACCTATTAGCAGTGCCTCATGTATGGCAGCTTCTTTCCCTTTTACCCAAATAAATATATCTTTTAAGGAACTTAGAAAGAAAAGGAGAAGGGAGAATCCAATATGGTGGCATAGGTAAACACCTACACTGCTGCCTCGCACAACAATTTCAAAACTACAACTAAAAGACAGAACAGACATCATCCAGAAACACAGGAAAGCTGGCTGAGTGGAAATTCTACAACTAGAAAGAAAGAGAGGGGCTCACAGAGACCCAGAGGAGCTGCAAAAAGCTGAGGTACGGAGACGTGCGCGTGGAGAGAGCGGGTGCCAGAGTACCTGGCTGGCTTTCTCTGGCGGGAGGGAGACGAGACTCTCAACAGCATTGAACCCCTTATCCTACGACACTAAACCCCAGATTCAGCCAAAACTCATACTAGGGCAGTTTGGACTGTGAAAAGGGAGAAGTGTACGGAAATTTGGGGGAGTCACAAAAGATCAGAAGTCTGGTGACGCACACGGCACTGTGCGAAGAGGACGGACTGCTGATTGTGCCGCTGTCTTTCGAGAGTGGGCGAGAGACAGACCCTCCCAACTGCGTCACTTCTAACTCCACTAAACCCGTTTCTGGCGAAACTCTGGGGACCCAGACTCATATGGTTCTGGAGCGCAGGGGAGCCGGAGGAGCAGCAGTCTAGAGGCACTGCAAGAGAACGGGGCGCTCACAGGTGCACACAGGGACCACTCCAGTGATTGCCCAGTCATGTGAGACTCAGGGGCTGTGGAGGGCGGGGCCGACTGGAAGGCAAGGTGGTCTGAGACTCCACCCATCCCAAGCTCAACAGAGAGGCTTTTGCGGTTTTGCAAGTCTGGTATCATAAAGCTGAATCCAACACAGAAGTTTCCCAGGCATAGTGAAAATGCCAAGACAAGGGAAGGGATCACAAACAAAAGAAATGGAGGAAAACAAATGACTGGATATAGAGTTCAAAACCACGCTTATAAGGTTTTTCAAGAATATCCTAGAAAGTTGGATAAAGTTAGCGAGAGCCAAGAGGAGATGAAAAAGAACCAAAAAAAGATCCAACTAGAGATGGAAAAGGACCAACTAGAAATTAAACATACACTAACTGAAATAAAAAATATTATACAGAGCCTAACAGCAAACTAGAGGAAGGCAAGAATGAAGTCAAAAAGTTGAAATATAAAGAATCAGAAAACACTCAACTGGAAAAGCAAGAAGAGAAAAGAATCCAAAAATGTGAAGATAATGTAAGGAGCCTCTGGGACAGCTTCAAGCGTACCAACATCAGAATTGTGAGGGTGCCAGAGGAAGTGAGAGAGCAAGATACTGAAAACCTATTTAAAGAAATAATGACTGAAAACTTCCCACATCTGGTAAAAGAAATAAACTTACAAGTCCAGGAAGCACACAGAACCCCATATAAAAGGAATCCAAAGAGGACCACACCAAGACACATCATAATTAAAATACCAAGAGCAAAAGACAAAGAGAGAATATTAAAAGCAGCAAGAGAAAAACAGTTCATTACCTACAAGGGAGCACCCATACGACTGTCAGCTGATTTCTCAACAGAAATGATGCAGGCCAGACGGGAGTGGCAAGAATTATTCAACATGATGAATAGCAAGAACCTACAACCAAAAATACTCTATCCAGCAAAACTATCATTCAGAATTGAAGGGCAGATGAAGAGCTTCACAGATAAGAAAAAGCTAAAGGGGTTCATCAACTCCAAACCAGTATTATATGAAATGCTAAAAGGTACTCTTTTAGAAGAGGAAGAAGAAAAAGGTAAAAGATAAAAAATTATGAACAAATACATATCTATCAACAAGTGAATCTAAAAATTAAGTGAATTAAAAATTTGATCAACAGAAGAAACTGGTGAATATAATAGAATCAGGAGCACAGAAAGGGAGTGGACTGATAATTCTCAGGGGGAAAGGGGTGAGGGGTGTACAGGGAGAGACTGGACAAAAATCATACACCTATGGATGAGGTCAACGGGAGGGAGGTAAGGGTAGAGGGAAGGGTGGGAGCCGGGTGGAGGGGAGCTATGGAGGGGAAAAAAAAGAGAAACAAATGTAATAATCTGAATAATAAAGATTTAATTAAAAAAAAACACACAAAGAAAAGGAGAGTAGTGCTTGGATCTTTACTGAGGTAAAGCGTACCTGTGCCCTGAAACTTGGCCAGAAGCAAGCACACATACGGGTTGGCTAGAGTTTTAGCACAGAAAACTCACCACTTCATGCCAGGATCAAACAATCCTATGGCTTTACTTTGGTCCTTTGGGGAGAATTGATCAGGACCATGCTGACTCATGATTCCATGCCATTCCCTCAGAGCCATGCTGTCCTTTGAAAGCAGGGCATCCATCTCTCCTTTTTGACATCCCCTTGGGAATAAGTCCTGAGAGTCATTTAGAGATAAAGCCCATGCACTTTTATGCTCCCCATTTAACCTATGCCAGGCTAAGTGCACAACTGTGTCTATGCTGTGTGTGATACTTGCAATTCAAACAAATTTGTGAGTCCAACACTGGGGGTCCTTTTACCTTCAATGCTGTTTTGCACCAGAAACACTGGCTTTCCTCCCCTCTAAAATGCAAACTCTATTTAAATGTAAACTGCAACTGTAAGAAACAATCAGTAGCATCTGACAAAGAACTTGTTCCAAGTACCAGTCTCCCTCTTAAAAAAACAGGTTGAAAGGAGATCAACTCCACAAACAAACAAACAAACAAACAAAAACAAACAGCACCTTTAACAAACTGGGGTGGCAAACCCAGTGATTATCACAGGGAGCCCGCCAAACAGAGAAAACAGAACTCAGGCTCCAAGCTCTGACACTAGGGACTCTTTCATCTCACAGAATGGGGTCACCACTTCTTCTTTGCCTGCCTTGCAGGGCTTTGTGAAGATTAAAGAATGTAGGTGGGTATAAAAACTGTAAAATGCCCTGCATCATCACACAGGCGATGTAGGGAGTAATGTGTGCATCATGGAGACACAGTGCATAAGCTGTGCTGTTGCAACTTTTATCAATGAATGATCTAGTGTCATGCTTCTGATATTCTCGTGTATTTTACTAGAAGAAAATGAAATGTTAGATGTCAAGGCTTGTGCAGCAGCATATCAGCTCCTTGTATAATGCACTCTGGATAAGGACGCTCTTTGGCTAGAGTCAACAAAGTTGGCATGCTAACCTCTCAAAAGGGAGGATGGGACCAGCTTTTCACCTGAGGCCTGCGTGCAAGTAGCAAAATACTCTTCTGCTCTCTATACTTCTCCTTTCCAGATAATCCAAAGTAACCTGGACTATATGCAACAACTTAGCCTTTGAACTCTAATAATTTTACCCTAGTCACCAGCCCACTGTTGCAATGACTATCCTGTCAGACTTTAGTCAAGGACATTACCCCGGCAAGTTCTCCGTGAAGGGATGAAGATGACATTTCTTTCTGACTGGAAGGACTCTACTCTACTCTCCTTGAAGAAGCATGATTTTGTCTCTTTGTGAACAATGAGAATCAGAATCATGAAGCAGGGAACTGACTTTTCTTCTCCATGAATGACCTCAGGTTATGAATTATTTTTTAATCCTCACCTGATAATAAGTTTATTGATTTTTAGAGAAAGGATAGAGGGAGAGGGAGAGAAGGGGGGAAAGAGCATCGACCAGCTGCCTCCTGTACATTCCCGGACCAGATCAAACCTATCCATAACCTTTTGGTGCACGGACCAACACTCCAACTAACTGAGCTACCTGGTCAGGGATTCTTTTTTTCATCTTAAATCCAAGGGCAGGAAAAATAACACTCAGTTTAAGTTATCAGCTCATTTAAAAAATAGTACTTGAAAAAAATAATCCACTTGTGGTTTTAAGAAGTATGTAAGACTGAATTTTTAAATCTTTAAAGAAAACAACAAATTTTTTTTAACTGAAAGAAATAGTAGTATTGATTTTGAAAATACTGTTGCTGTCATGGTGGTTTATTGGGTAAATAGGAAGTAGAGGCTCTTGCTTTTTTTTTTTTAAGCAAAGCCAAAGAGATTAGAAACCAAGTACACATATGTCTTTAGAATAAAAACATAAATTAGTTTTAACTAACAGGCACTTAAATGTAAATGTAAAATGGCATTTTGAAGTACAAACTATAGTTACACTTCCAAATTCCTCCTGAAATGTTTTTACAAATACAAAATCACAAGCATGGAAAACATACTTCTAAACAAAGATAATTTCCTCTTAAAAAAAAAAAAGACCTGAATTCAAATTCCATATGATAGACTGATTAAAGTACTGGTGGGTAGGAGAAAAGAGCTTCTGAAATTCACATATTTGATTAAAACATAAGCATTTAATAAAACTATTATAATAACATACAGTATATATCATAATGAAAAATATATGTCTGGAAAATAATGCATTCTAGGCTTAAAATTTTACTTTACAACAAGGCACTTAACACATTGAAACAGTACAGTAAGTTTCTGAAAGAAGACAATAGGCTACACCTCTCAAACCTTGTAATAATATTTCTTTTGCAAACATATCATAACATAACCATACATTTTGCAGCATTAATCATTGCATAGGAGGTAAATTAAATAATGAATCCCAACTTGGCAACTAGATTAGCTTATATTTATAGCTTCCTCTTATTCTTTTAAAGGACAATTTTAAATAATTCCAGAATAAAGAACTAGTCTCATTCATGATTCATTTAGAACACAGCATAGTTAAGTTAATGAATAACACAACAAATCCCAACTTATAAGATGTAAATCTATCGAAAGACTTGTCTTTGGGCACCTTAGACACAATTTTCAGTGTTTAGGTATTGAAGTCAAGAGCACTTCTTAATAGACAAAATATTTTAAGCAAGTAAATCAAGTGAGTTAAATTACTGCAACACAATGACATTAAACAAAAATGCTAGGAATCTTTATACATACAAATAGAAAAACCTTCAACACATGGCATATTACTTTTAATATGCTTGCTTTAAACATGCAAACACATTGAATTCCTTCTTACACTTCCTGACACTACAGAAGTGTGGTAAGACCGGCTTAAATTTTTAATCGGTTTTACAGTGCAAAACAAAATAAACAATATAAAATAATTCAAAAAATGTTCAAAATATTCAAGGAATACAATATGAACTTTCAATAAAAAAAGAAACTGCATGAGTTCTATCTAACATGTAAAATAAAAAAGGCAGCCAATTTGGTGTTTTAAAGTAAACAAAGTGTCGGTAGTTATAAAGGGAGACATTAATGATTGTGATGGTGAGAGGTAAAAATGGTCTGCAAATTTTCTTTAATCAAATGGATAAAAGATTAGAATTGCAACTCCTTGTGATCTAAGTATATTTTCCGTTTGGGAAAGGTTTAAAATACCTTTATCATAATTCCTTTTTCATTATGATTTCAAGATTATTGGCAAAAAAAAATAAATAAAACATGCCTTTTAAAAGTTTGAAAATAACACTTTAAAAAGTGGCAGGTTTGCGTTCAAAGTCATATAACATATTTCCACTAGGGGGCGCTGGTATACAGCCAAGAACCTAATGCAAAGTCATCCATAAAGCACACTAAGAGACTCGTCCTTGCTCAACACAGCCTTCCTTCCACAGCAAAACTTGTTTTCCAAGATGCCAGTAAATTAAATTAAAAATTCCAAATTACTTCCATTGGACTTGAGGAAGAATGCTTTATTTCCAGAGCTAGTGGAGGAGCTCCAAAATTATAACCAGAGGAATTCATTTCCATTTCAAAGAATTTAGAAAAAAGGTGGTATAATTTAAAGGAATTATATGTTATAGATACTGCACAAAGGACTAAATTATAGGAAGAGCTTCCAAGAGGAGAAGTAGTTCACAAAAACAATAATTGGTAAGATGTTATATCTTGATCAGCAAGGAAAAGGAGCTCCAAAAGTTTATTGTTTCAAAGACAAGAAATTTTTTAAAACAGAGGTATAAGGGACATATTAGTTTCAGGTTTACAACATAATGATTTGCTATTTCTATATATTGTGAAATGATCACCACCCTAAGACTCATGTTTCATATTCCAAAATGGCATGTTGGGTTAGATCTCCAGTTTGCTTTCCTAAATATAAATGAGATTCACTATTCTCACCTTCCCACCTTGAAACTTGGTATTTCCCCTTCACCCTGATTCTGGTACCACATGCTTCTGCAGCCTCTCTGAGACAGCTACGGCACACACTGTAAGGAACATGGGGGCCACTGTGTCCACAGGTGGAGTCAGAAGTTTTTGTTTCAGAAGTTCTTTAAAAGGTGATGACTAAAAGGCAAGTTTTACTATTTCGAGGGCCTCCAGCAATCAATGCACCAGGATTTTAAAAGCTTGAGTATGTTCCCTAATTTAATTTGATGGAGAGTGGGCTCTGCGATGTAGGTATAACGTCTCAGATATATCAGGTTGTTTCATTTAAATCAGAGGCTCAATGGACCACTGTTGGGAGAGCAAAGCCCAGGCTTCCGAGTCAGATGTTTTCTCCTCACACTCGGACAACAGGAATTTAACCTCAGTGTCTTCACACAGAACACCTTATTTTTTTCACAAGTGCCCATATTTGGTAGGCAAAAGTCATGTGGAATTCTAGCCAAACATCTGGTAAGGTATGGTTATGTTTCTTATTTGGCTTAATAATAAATAGCAGAAAAACTTCTTGCATTTCAAAACCTGTCAAGAAGGTCTAGTGTTTTGTTTCTTGTTTTAAATACCAGATTAGAAAATCTTTCTTCCTGGTGTTGAATTCAACTACGTGTCCTTTAGTGATTCTTCTAGTACACAGAGCAGGAGCTACACTGGAAGCACAGAGAATTTTAGCACCAAAGGATAATGACCCTTCCTGAACACATTTAAGTTTGTACTGTGCTTCACTCAAGTAATTTAAAGATCCATTTTGTATATCAAATCACGGCTCACTAGTTTATGACACGTTTAGGGGTGTGGTTTCCGTTGTTTGTTTTCATTCTAAGTGGTGGGAAATTTTTACCTTCAATGTAAATGTAACCGCCTTCCCTCAGAGTTGGCCTCTCTCTCTCCTCTATGTTGAAGACTGTGTAACTTTAGATCTTTTCCTGAAGTCCTAAAAGTTGTAAGAAATTAAGAATTGTCCACAGTCTCAACAGCATGAAACAATGCACTAACTCTGACAGCATTAAATCTGATCAAGTCCATCTTTTTTTGCATCCTGAAAGGACTTTAGAAACGACGAGCTCCCTTTATCGACTAGCTGTACTGTCTAACACCCGGATTCCAACAGCAGTTCGAGTGCAGCACCGTGGTGTAATTTCAGGGTCAGAGTAAAATGACTTCATTGTGGGGTGTCTCCTTAGTGCTTCCTTTCTATAAACACTCCATTTACAAGTAGCTGGGCCTCTTGCAAAAAAGGCAAGGATGCATTCATTAAGCTTTTAGACTCCATCTTGCTTTCCCCATAAAGCAGAATGTAACTAGAAAGAAATGGGTTTAGTGAAATGTGACCAATTGCATTTCTGAGTTCCAATGAGCAGCTCTGAAACAGACCTCACCCAGGGGGACCTGGGTGAGAAATGCAAGCTTGTTCCCCACGTGGCACGAGCAACAGTTCACACACGTAAGTTTTTCAGCCTATGCTCGGCAGCGGACAGCCCTGGGGTACCAGGTGCAAATGTACCAGGCAGACAGCAGGCAAGGGTGCAAACAAGGACCACTGTGAGCAGAAACAGCCCTGTTCCCTGTGCGTCTGTCACAGAGATCTTAAAATTAAATATTTACACCCAAGTAAACATCTGTGGGGTGTGTCAAATATTTCCATATTTACTTAGATCATGTTTCTTTACTGTTTTAAATAAAATTATCAGTTTAAAAAAATAAAGTGAAAGTGACACATAGTACCTTGGGTGGTAGCAGCAGTACATATTCGTAGACCTGAACCTGACCTTTCCCAGGACAGGGAGTATAAGGTCACCAGAAGTTTACTCACAACCCCTGCGTTTCCCCTCGCTATGAGGCCCAATGCTCAAATCCACTCTCAACATTAGGTTATTCTAGTTACACAGCAGTTGTATCCATCCAGATAGTTTATTGAAAACATTGGCAAATTCTTCTGACCTTGGAGGAAAAGAAATCCTGAAAAAATGCTTTAGTGGAGAAAGACTAAGGAAAGGCGGACGTGTTCTTTGGCACCTCTTTACAAGCTCCTCAGGAAATCCCGGTGGAGGGAGGGCTTGTCTCCAAGAAGGAAGAGCCACAGGAGAATACGACTTTCTCAGGAGGCGTAAAAAACCAGTTCATCTTCCTAATCATTTACACAAAATTTGGTCCACTTCTTCATTTACCAGTCAGTTCTCCCAAAATAAAAAAACAAAACTATACCTTTGGTTACAGCGATACCTCTTTTGGTATAAGAGCTGAAGCCTTTGTTTTGCTCCTCAAGTAGATTTCTCATTGTCTTCCCCAATCTTCTGAACCCGGGAGTACTTCTTGCACGAAGACTTAAAGCAGCCAGGAGGCCAGGAGAGCGGCCAGGAGAAGCAGCAAGGAATCGAGCCTTGCACGTTTTTCTCAAAGAAGTAAAAGATGGGGAACCACCATGCACGAGATAAGAAGTTAGTCTGTGAAGAGACCTTCAGGTTCTGTAAAGGGCAGAGGAAAGGTAAAATGAGACATATTTTTCATGCATCCTGATTTTCCCCATTAATTAAACTGTCACTTGCTGTAACAGCAGAGGATCAGCAGCATCCGGATCCCAAGGCATACTGTCTGAGCCTCTTCCCTACTCGGATGTGACCTGGTCCCAGCCCTCCCCATCCCCTCTGTCTTCCCTCTTGTGAATTATGCCAATCGCCTGCTTGCAATTCCAGTGACAATGGAGACTGCGGAATGCAGGTGGCAGTCACCCAGGAGGAACAATTGTCAGGAACTGAGAGGTCAGATTTGTGGGTCAGGGAAGACGGCAGAGTGAGAGGAAAGCTCACAAGATTGAGCTCTTTTAAGAGGAAAGATACAAGTTTGGTTCTGTGGCGTCAGCTGACAACTAAATGGAAGATGGCAACAGGAGACTACAAAACAGGAAACAGAGCTACAAGACAGATCCCTAGAGAGGGCCTTTATTGGCGGGCACCACTACATGAGAATTGGACTCTGAGCCTTTGGGAAGGACAGACACATTTCAATCTCTCCCAAACCTCTGAACTTTGCATGCCACAGACAAAATGTCAAGATGACCCAGGGCAGGTCATGGCACACGGACTAACTGTTGGACATGCACCAAGGCTAGGAAAGCACAGGGAGGGGAGGAACAATTCCATCTCGGGACTAGAGGCAGAGAGCAGAGCCCGGGAAGGCTGCCCAGCAGAGGTGGCATTGGAGCTAGCTCTCTCCGAATGTGTGGGAGAAGAAAAAAGTGCATCTGGAAACAGGATGCAGCAGAAATCAGAACAAGAGAGAAGCCAGAGAGCACCACACCACCAAAAGATGCACCAAATCCGATTATTCATAGGATCTTTATTTGCCTGACTTCCAAAAATAGTTGCCAAGTTGTTCTCAAGCTTAAGTTCTCTGAAGGCAAGGGTGTTACCTAGCTGCACCCCTGTGCTGCTGCTACAGAGAAGGTACCTGCATTTTCATTTAGCATATGCTCTTCTTTAATTCTCATACAAATTACAGTAGTTGCATTAGTGTAACACTGTGCTCTATAATCTTACATTTTTATCCTTAAATGTTATTTATACTTGTGATGTTCATAAGTCCAAGAACTGAACTGAGCTAACCACACACTTAGCAGCACAGCACACATTCCCGCTACGCCACCAAACCACACAGTACGGAAGGGCTCCCTTGCATGTAAAGAGGTCATCCAAGGGTCACCTCGGCGCTCTCACCTTTTCATTGGCCATTGAATGGTACCACCAGAACAGCCGTGTGGTGATGTAGTAGGCAACGATGACGTCGACCGTGTAGTGCTCGTGAGCTACGAGAATGCAAATGATCCCTGCAGCGCTCAGCAGCCAGCAGGCTAAGTGATACCACCAGAAGTGACGAGGCGAGTCTGCACGGGAGAAAACTGGAGTAATGAGGTTCCCGGAGAGGAGCTCAGTGACTGGTCTCGCCTACTGGCCTTAATCAGAATAGTCTGAGGTCAACAAGTCTCCAGAGGTGAAAACTAACAACCCAAAACGAGAGGCTGTGAACAGCCCAGGGCTCGCTCGAGTAGGAAGGAAGGGGGAGGAGACACCACAGGTAGCAGGTCTAAAAGCTGATGGCACAAATATTAATAATTCCACTGTCGGTGGGATCCTAGCCCAGCTGTCAATGAATAGAGACAATGGACTTTGTGTGGTAGCAAGGTTAAAAAAATGTCTTCTCGACCAGCAAGACACAGAATACTTACTAGGAGCCAAGCTGATTTTATAGGAACCCAGGCCCAATGATAATAGCTGCACAGCGGGGTTAGCCCTCTGTTGTTAACCTCAAAGTGGTCCTGCTCTCACGTTTTCGTCTGCTCGCATGACTAAATTCAAACCACTCAGGGCAGCCGGACAAATGAGGAGAGAGTCCCAAGCAAAAATACATAAATGATGCACCTAAGTCCAGAATCAGGCTGTTCAGAGAGACCACTGGAACCACTGCTTACTCAGGACGACAACACATGTATAATTTAGAAAGTGACTGTTTCCCCAATTGCATAGGAAATGGCCATAAATATGGAGTGCTCTGTTTATGTGGAGAACTGACTTTAAAGTTGAGTTGTATTAAGATTAACAGATTTGCCTTTTTACTTCCCATCAAAGCCTGGAACAAGGAGAATGTAATTCTTTCCTTGCTGTACGTAAACTTACACAATTTAAAAGATCTCAAGCCAGCCCTGTCCAGGGAACTCAGCTGGTTAGAGCATCATCCCACCAAGGTTGTGGGTTTGATCCCCAGGCAGGGCACACAAAAGAAGCAACCAATGAATGCATCAATGAGTGGAACAACAAATCAATCTCTCCCCCTCCCCCTCC